>OU342740.1:226517455-227117455 GCA_910589775.1 Avena eriantha
TGCCCACCGTGGGAGACAACATTGCGGCTGGGGTCATCTTCTGCACATGACTTATTCTTCTTGCTAGTAAGCGCGTTGCCTCTGGCCTCGTGTTTACTCTCGGCTGCTTCGACTGTGTTGTCGACAACGCATCATGCTTTGTCGGGGAAACATTCCCCAACGACGGCTCCATTCTCTACTTCGGTGACGACCACATCTATGTTGCCACCGTCGCCGAGGCTTTTCCTCGTTGGGTCATCACCATTTCCATTGCGCTTCCCGGTTTCATCGCTCCTCACATCGCCACAACCAACTGCAGCGTCAAGGTCATGGTGGTCGACTCATGCGATAACTGTCTCCCGTCCCTCCAGCGCCGGGTGGGAGGCAATGGCTCTACCTCGCGTGACATATATCAAGACATACTAACGTCCTCCATCCAACACCTCCGTAACCCCGTCGACCTCGAGTCAGATGTAGCTATGGCCGCGGCTGCCTTGGAAGCTACTCTCCAACACCTCCTAGGTGAGGCCACCAAAGTCGTCGCAGCTCAACGCTGGCAGAATGCCACTTTGCTCAAGTACAACACCGCACACGGCTTCACCCCTTGCCCGACACCAGCCAATATGTTCATCATTGTGGCCATGACCTAGGCACGGAGCTGGACCGTGCCACTGACCATGCACTCCCACGGCTCAGCTGGTCTACAACACTCCCGCCAAGAACATGAGGGTGGCAGAAGCAGTGGTTGCATAATCGAACCACCTCGAGGGAGAAGAGGTGCGTCGCTAGTAGGAGCATGTCTAGCTCCTCGTAACCACGACCAACCTCCAATAGGCGGAGGCAGGTCCCAGTCAAGTGGGAAACAGCAAGAACCAAGGTCCTCGCTGGATGGCAGATCCGGCGGCTCCCGGTGGAAGCAATCAAGTGCATTGGGCGTCTTCATCAAACGAGCCGAGGCAGAATAGTCGCTCGACTAGCAGATCCGATAGCTACAGCCAACTCACCAGCAAAAACTGTGCCTTTGCTGGTGTAGCCGGTCAAGGGAAAAATCACCAAGCGCCCATCAGCAAAGCCAGCAAAGGACACGTTCCCCCGTGTCTCATCTGATCAGGTGGATCGGTCCCCATGAGCGCGTCGACCTACTAGTCTAGTCACGCATCATGGAAGAGGAAAGTCCGGCCGATCTGAAATGTTTTGGGACACGCATCTGGAATGAGCCATTTCCTAAGGGATTTTCACTCCTAGATACACACCAAAGTACAATGGCATGGCCAAGCCGGAAGATTTGGTTGGTGGACTACACCACCACTGTGGGAATCACAAATGACAAGTGACGGGTGGCTACATGCTACGTCTCCATCATGCTCCTCGACTCGGCCAAAACATGGCTGAATAGCCTCCCTAACAACAGCATCAATGCCTAGCTGGACTTTGAGGAGGCATTCATCTGCAACTTCACTGGACCTACAAGCAGCAGGGCAGGCCCCGTGAGCTTGCCCTTTGCATCCAAGGCAAGGATGAGTCGGACCGCTCCTACCTTACTCGATGGATGAGCATGCACAACTCCTGCGAAGGGGTGCGCGAGCACTAAGCGATTGACTTCTTCACCAACAAATGTCGAGACGACACCATGCTGAAGCACAAGATCAGCTGGGTAGAGCCACAGACCATGGCCATAGTGTACAAGTGCGCCACCGCCGACTCGACAATGAAGAAAGCCATAGTGCTAGACGGCCAAGGGCAAATCGCTATCGAGAACCTGGCTGACCGACGCTAGTCTGGTGAACACCACCATAACTCCAGGCAACATAGCCATGACAACCACCAAGGCAAAAGTAAAGATAACCAGTCGGATAACCAGTATGGTTCCAAGCAGGTGGTGGCAGTACAGGAGGATCCGGCTGCCGGAGACAGTCAAAGGCAGAACCTGGATGACTGGCCACCCAGACACAAGTACACTTTTGATTCAATGCTTGACGGGCCATGCAAGTACCACAATAGCGGCAACAAGCCAGCTACACACACAACCCGACAATGCAGCTGGAACTAGAGAATGGTGGAGGCTGGTGACCTCCCACCTCCATTGCCACTTCCCCCATCCAGTGGCCCACCGGATAACCGAGATTGCCAGCACCGCCAAGAGGAGGATGATGATGATTCTCCTCGCCATATGGGCCTCTAAGACATCTTCATCACCGAGCCGAAAACCAAGAATAGCAAAAGACGCCGCGAGCGGAAGTTAACACCATCGCCCCTTCTGTCGCCCAACAGTTGAATTGGTCGAAAAAAGAGATTACATGGAGTAGGAGAGACCAGCCGGCTGTGCTACCTCATCTGGGCAGCCATGCGATGGTCCTAGACCCCATCATTGTCTCCTATAAGTAGTCCTACATATTCTCGTGCATCCTCATCGACCACGGCAGCAACATCAACCTCCTCTACCACAGCTCACTAGACCGGCTTGGCATCAACGAGTCTCATATTCAACCTTCTAGCACCACCTTCCATGGCATCATCCCATGCACTTTGCATTCGGCAATCGGCAAAATCCGGTTGGTCGTCATCTTCTGCACGGAGGACAATTTCTGCCATGAGGCTATTTGGTTCGAGGTGGTCAACCTCACCAGTGCTTACCATGCTTTCCTGAAGCGTCCAACATTGACCAAGTTCATGGTTGTGTCGCATTACGCATACCTCAAGATGAAGCTCCTGGGCCCCAAGGCAGTGATAATTTTCACCGGATGCTACAAGCGGTCAATAGAGTGCACTTCTGCTGGCTCCAAGCTGGCCGAGACCATGGTCATCGCGGAAGAAAAGAGCGTCATCATGCAGAACATGGCGTTGGCACAAGACGGCATGCTGGCTGGCGGTCCCAAGCCAGCCGAGGAGATGTAGTTCAAGCCAGCTAAAGGCACCAAGAAAATTTTGCTTAACGAGGTTGAGCTGGACAAGTTCGTCCTGGTTGGAACCATCCTCGCCATCAAACAGGAAAGCACCCTCGTCAACTTCCTCTGTGAGAATTAGGCTATATTTTTATGGTCCCCGAAGGACATGCCAGGTGTTCCGAGGTAGCTCGCCGAGCACTCTCTCCATGTTCAAGCGGATGCAAGGCCGGTCTAGCAGTCTCTCCACCACTTCGCGGAAGAGAAAATGAAGACAATTGGTGAGGAGACCACCCAGCTCCTTGAAGCCAGGTTCATCATGGAAGTGTACCACCCAAAGTGGCTAGCGAACATGGTACTAGTATTGAAGAAAAACAAGACATGGTGCATGTGCATCGACTACACCAGCCTCAACAAGGCCTGCCCCAAAGATCCCTTCGCCCTGCCTCGGATAGATCAAGTTATCGATTCCACAGTTGGCTATGACCTGCTATCCTTTTTAGACGCCTATTCAGGCTACCACCAGATTAAGTTGAATCATGTGGATAAAAAGAATAGCCTTCATCACCCCTTATGGGGCTTACTACTATACTACCATTCCGTTTGGACTGCAAATGTAGGTGCAACCTACCAGCACTACATGCAGAAATGCTTGTAAACGCAAATTGGGAGAAACATACATACCTACGTTGACGTTGTGGTGGTGAATAAGAAAGAGCGAGGCACGCTCCTCGAAGACCTGAAGGAAACATTCGCAAACCTCCACCGGTTGTAGATGAACATAAACCTGGAGAAGTGCGTCCTCAGCATCCCAGCCAGCCAGCTCCTCGGTTTCCTCATCTCAGACCAAGGGATCGAGGCCAAACCAGAGAATATAGGTGCAATCAAACACATACAGCCGCCGTGAAACTTGCGTGACATGCAAAAGATTGTTGGATGCCTAGCCACCCTCAGCCGGTACGTCATCCGTCTGGGTGGGAAAGCACTCCCGCTGTACCAGCTCATGAACAAAACTAACCGGTTCATTTGGTCGGCCCAAGAAGATGCAGCCTTCCATGACTCATGTGCATGCTCTCTTCCCCGCCCATGCTGGCGGCCCCGACTGCAAAGTAGCCATTGTTGATGTTCATCACGGCCATCAACTGGGATGTTAGTGTCGTGCTCGTGGTGGAGAAGCCAGAAGAGGGGAAGGCGTAGCTGATCCAGCGCCTAGTGTACTATTTGAGCGAAGTGCTCTCGCTCTCAAAGAAAAACTACCCCACTACCATAAACTAGTGTATGACGAGTACATGGCTGCCAAGAAATTTAAGCATTACTTCTAGGAGCATTCCATACGGGTGGTGGCCATGGCCCCACTCTCTAAGATCATCGGCAACAATGCCACCGGCCGGGTGGCAAAATGGGTGATCGAGCTTGCCTCCCACTACATCCAGTACAAGCCAAGAACGGTGATAAGGTCCTAGGCCCTGGCTAACTTTCTAGTCGACTTGGTGGAAAATCAGTACCTGCCACCGGTCCCCGACTCCATGCATTGGAAGTTACACTTTGATGGCTCAAAGATGCGCGGGGGCTTGGGAGCCAGAATTGTCATAACCTCTCCAAAGGGAGCCCGGTTGGAGTGTTGCAAATCCAATTCCGTGTGTCAAACAATGTTGCTGAATACGAAGCAATAATCCATGGCCTTCGGTTGGCAAAATCAATTGGCATCCACTGGATCCTCTACTTAGGCTCAAAGAAACTTGGGGATTGCCTTCATCATAATTGTCAATTCTGTATTTTACTTTTTATGTCGGCTGGCTGAATTTTCTAACCCCTTAGTCCGGGTTAGTAATGTGTCAGCACCAACACTACAAGAAATGTTCCCTTCCGCAACGACTTGGCCCAATGGTCATCACAGAAGGCGCGTCTTCTATGATGAATTTCTCGGCTCGACTGTGGCATATGGATTTTCTTTTCCGGTTTCGCCACCCTCTACTACGACGGAACCGCTAAAAACATGGAGGAAGCTCGGCTGGCGCGTGGTAGAAGCAAGATTTTCGTTTCCTCACGCGATGTTGACTCGTCGCAGTCCTTTGAGGCATGTGGGTCCTAGACATCAGTGTCTCTAGCGGACCATACTTTTTGGTTGCGCCTCCCTGATTTGAACTTGATAACATTACTCGATGCGTCTTCCGTTTAGTCAGGCTGCTGGGTCCCACATGTCAGCTTCTCATTAGAAGAATCGTGTCTGATGGAATTTTTTTCCTTCACTCGTGCTACCCTTTTACGAAGTTGATAGCATTAGTCGATGCATCTACCGTTTATTCAGGCTACTGGGACCCACATGTCATCTCTCATTAGGAGAAACATGTGTATGATGGAATTTTTTCCTTTGCTCATGCTACCCTATTTCGAACTTGACAGCGCTGCTCAATACATGTACCGTTTAATCAACCTCTTGGGCCCCACATGTAATCCTCTCATTTGAAGAAACGTGTGTATGATGGATTTTTTTCCTTCATCCGTGTTAACCCTGTTCCAAACTTGATAGCTGCTCGCCGCTTTAGCTGTTTATACAGGCTAGTGGGCCCCACATGTCAGCCTCCTCTATGCACGAAATGTGTGCATGCTAGACTTTTTTTCTTCTCTCGTGCCTCCCTATTTGGAACTTGGCAATGTTGCTCGATACAACACCTGTATAATATCTCCCTGCTGGGTCCACATGTCATCCTTCTCTATAGAGGAAACATGTGTATGTTGGATATTTTTTTCGGTCACGTCCGCTGGTTTGACCTTGGTAACATTGCTCGATGCGGTAGTCGTGTATAGTCTTGCTATTGGGTCCCACGTGTCAGCCTCTCTGCACAAGAAACATGTCTATCTTGGTCTTCTTTTTTACGTTCGTGACTGTTGTATAAGTACTTTTTAAACACACTCGTTAAACTTGATCTCTTGTATGGTAAGGTTGAGGGGCGCTAGCTGCAGGCAGGTGGGTCGGTCATGTCAGTCTCTCAGTAGAGAAATATTGATACAGATAAACTGCATGCCTTACCACTACACAATAAAATTGTTATGATTTTATAAAACGTAAAAAATGTATAGTAACATCGTATAAAACTTATTTATTTTTCTTCTTAAAAATTTGATTGTCCATCTGCTACGCGTGAATGCTGGGAGCTTAACTAAAAAATGTTATACGTAATGTAGTAGGTAGTACTTAAAAAACATGGATATGCGGAGTTTTTTAGAGGTGGGTGGGCAGTTCCCAAAAAATACCGAATTGAAGAAAAATGGGTCAAGCAGGGATTGATGGACTATTATCCATGGGCTACTTTTCATGGGCTCTCTCCCAAACTAATTGGACTATTTGCTGCGGCCAAATGACCCTAAACATGGCTGAATTAGAAGGTCTTGGGTTATACTAAGGTCGAGTGGGATAATTTCTTGGGCTTGATAGTTAAAATCCCAAGGTTCATGTTGGGGCTTGGCCGGATTCGAAACAAATATGTCAACAAGGGAAAAAGCTATAAAATATGAGCGCCTAGATCTCAGGTGTCTGAGAACTTGTTGTGTTAAGGAGCTGGCATCACCCTACTAATTGTGCTAATTCTCAGTTGCAACCTAGTAGTTATAACACATTAAATTCCCAGTTACAACCTAGTTGCAACAAATGTGTAATCCTCATGTTGCACGAATCATGAGGTAAATCCAATGGCAAGAGAGGTGACTAAGAACTGACAAATCAGATAAAATATTCACAGATATTTCTCTGAAAATTGTGGACAAACACCCCGCGCCCGCCAAAACTTTCTGCCGAGACCCCAAACTTTCCTAAGCATGCCCTCAGTCGAGCAATCAGCCCCTGTATCTTCAAATTTTGCGCCGTTCTGGTGGGAGATGCACCGTATTAGAACTGGATCGCAAACTTCTCCACGCCTAAAAACTTCTCAATGCCTACCACCATTGGCCGCGCCATTCTTCACGAGATGCGCCGACCGACAGTCAGCTGGGCGATCCCCATGCTTCTCCTGCTAGATTCAGGCACTGGACATTCTTCTTGGCTTTGGTTTTTTTCCACCTCTTCTAGAAATAGATAAAGCTTGTGACCATCTAGATTTGCAAGGTGCTTGCAGATTTGGGTAGGTACGTTCTTTAGGTAAATCTATAGTAAAGCTCTAGACTTAAGAGTTGGAAAACATCTTAAAAAGGACTTGGTGGAGATCCTGTGCAAGCTTTTAACCTGATATATTCCCCATCATTCTTTAATATGATGGAGCATTTGGCTATTGATGTACCTGATGAGGAAGTACTTCCAGGTACAATACAGTATAGATGGATGTACCCTACAGAACGTCGACTTCTCATTTCCAAGGAGCGGGAATATATCCATAGATAGTTTGATAAGTGAGTGTTACGCAAAGATATCTTCACATATAATATAGACTATAGAAAAGTTAGATATATTCAGATGTCTGACTTGGCTATGTTGTGTAGGTTCTTCATAGAAATAAAAGTACCAGCAAATTTCGTTCCACCAATAAAAGGACCAGATGGACTAAGATCTAAGGATCATGTAAGACGCTCAAATTGCACTATGAATTGTCTATGAATTTTCTAGATGGGATAATCTCTTGCCTATTTTGTAACGCCAGATTTTAGAGCTTGAATTTTTGGCCCTTATCTGTGCTCCTAATAGGAGTATAACAACAACTTCATCTTGCATTTCGAACGGTGTCTGCCATAGCACTGATGTACCTTTTGTGGAGACTAACGCAGCTGGAGGTTGTCCTGATGAACCTGCACTAGATTGCGTTTAGACTCGAAATCCTGCACTTGATATTATCGTCATAAGGAAAAGAAGGTTGTGGATCTAGTAATACCGCCTTCTGTAGAACAAGATGCTGGAGGTGATGATTTCCGATGGCAATCCCTACCATTCTATGACTTTTACAAGTAGTTATCATAATGTAATTGAATTGCATGTCCCTCTCTATCAATGAAAATGGCAAATATTTTGCCTTGTTTCAAAAATAAATAAATATTTGCATGTCTCCTTGTGTTAGTCGATGCAAAGAAGATAACGTTTTCTGTTCAAGTCATCTGAACAAATATGTTTGTATGTAGAGACATAAATGCGCATTGGGTGACAAAATCAGCATAAAATTGCCAGATCAATAACATAAGCATAATGACATTACAATAAAAGGAACAAAACCATCTTTTCATCGTGCTTGTGAAAAGGAGATGAGCCAGGAACCACGCCTAGAAGTGGCAGAGGCCATTTCTCGTGTAGCTCAACTAGCATTGGTTTATCATCGATAATACTTAAGCTTTCGAATATGATTACATACTAGGAGTAGTTCCTATTCCACACTACACTTCAACATGCAAAAGTGTAAGAAATGCGTAAGGTAGATCCATAATACAGGTTCTAGAGAAAAGCATACAAATCAAAAGAAAGATAGCTCTACATCACAGTTCACCACCTTCAGGTGCAACCGTATCTATAGATTGTAAACCCAATTCACCACCTCCTTCACGTGGCATGATGATTTCAGGAGCAGGATCGGCAGCACCAATAGCAGCGCCATCACCGGTAGCATGAGTCTCCACAATAGGTGAACTATCGAGTACCACAATTTCCTATGGAGGCTCTTCACTACTTTCTCTAGTCGCACAAGTCTCCACCGATGGTAAAACCAATCCACCACCTCCATCATCTGGCACGACGATGGCGGGTGCAGGCTCATTGGTACCAGCTGCAGCTGCAGCTACATCAGTCTCCACAGAAGGTAAACAAGGTGGTGTCTTAGTTGTAGCAACCTGACATCCATTTTCTACTATGTCATCAGGAAACTGAGAGTCTTCTTCAATGTGCTTCTACAGTTACAAGATAAACATAGACTATAGCGAAAGCATCTACGCGGGACGACAAGAACATACATCATTCTATTGATTTACCTTGTCATCTAGGATATTAGAAGTCACAGAATTGGAACCTATTTCATCAAGAATCCTCTTTTTCGCTCATTCCCCTATCTTCTTCTGCAGTAAGTTGTAATATTGATTACATGATGTTGATTTTCAAATATATGCAAATGTTGAATAGTTTGCGTTGTCGAACTACAAACTTTGAAAGGATCTCCAATGTTCTTAGTTATGGGATCTAGCCTAGAAAACAAGCTTCCATGCAATCCTAGTCTACAAAAAATAAGCATACCCGAGATAAGAACTACTCTACAATGTTGCACAATCGACAACAAAAATTAAACCGCATCATCAAGTCTATCATGTAAGTTCAGAGTGAATCTAGATACACTCGTTTCACATAAGCTAAAAACATCTTATATTATGAAATGGAGGGAATATGTACAAATGTTCTAGTATTGCACAAACCGCCATTACTGCCCCGGGATAGGGATGATGGATGTGTCACCGCTCTATAGAAGGTTGTCGTGCCGATCTCACCTCCACCTATAGAGGACGGAGCCGAGGAGCTGGTCGACAACAATATGGAGCGAGAGGCCAGGGGCAGTAGTGGATGGGATGAAGGGACTGAGTAAAAGAGGATGTGTGTCCATGGGGGGAGGCTAGTGAGGGAGTTAAATCCACCTTGTCTCGGAAGGAACACACTCCTACGTGCACCGTCGTGTGCAAAACTCACTCCCTCTCTCTTCTGCGGCAGCTACCAATAGCAGTACTCCAGCTAGCTACATCGAGTTCTCTGGTACTAGTAGACCTTACTACTTACTACTACTAGGTAAACTATCAGTACTTGTTCAAAAGAAGAAAAAAATTAGACTAGCACACCGTTGTATAGTATTGCCTTGTCAAATCACTAGCGATGCCATGATGAGCGACATGTTTTTACTGGTAAACCTGAAAATGTCGTGTTCCTTGCACCGCATGCAGTTTCTGAGCGAAGTACCAACACATCCAACTTACCTATAGTAGCTTGTTACAGGACCAGAACTGTAGTGAAAAAGAAACAAAACTACAAACCTGCTTGGAGTAATACTAATAGTACTACTAATATACAACATTCTATAAGAAATTCCTATGTAGTAGTAGTAGAGTACAATTGTACTCCTAATAATGTTCTTTTACGATCTTGGTGAAACATTCATACTGGAGAAACTACCAAGTGTACAAAAGGGGTTAGGTCATACGGAGTAATTTAAAAGCCAAACCAGGTGCGAAACTAAATGCTGAGTACTCGTACATCAGCTAAACCAGCCAAAAGAAAGAGTTCAAAAGAAGTCCGAGACCTAATGAGATATCCTTGAACAGGCTCATTCCACTCCAAGGCATTTGAGAAGCTTGGAATGAACCAAAACAGAGTCCCCGACCATATCCACGGAGTGTTGGTGTGGAAACCAATAGCTGGGTCACCATTCAGACTGAAGCGGCAAATTTCAGGACACAGCCTACACTCGTAGCCAAATTATTGGTGTAATGTGTAAACACAGTTCCTTCTCGTCAAATGTCTTGGTGGATCATTTGCATCGCCTACTGCAATGTTAATCGAGTAGTTCACGCCAAGGAAAAGAAAATATGATCCAAGGATAGTAACCCTTTTACATTGGTTAGCTGCAGTTAACTGGCTTGTGTCCATCGAGAACACCATGCACTCAAACCCAGAAGGATAGGCGTGAATGGTGCGACCATAGTGAACAACACTAGTATCATCAACAATTGTATTACCTGAGACACCATATGTATAGACCAGAAGAAGTCTTGAACCATGGGCAGATCTGGCTAACCACCACCTACCAGTATCATCTTCCTCATCGTCCTCAGCAAATCCATGCGTCAGGTAAAGAACATAGCATGTCGATAGGATAAGGAAAGGACCTTCAAATGGAAAGGAAATGTAACATGAAAATAATATAAATATTGATCTGACATTGTAGAAGTTGATATACAGTACTATTTTCAAAAATATTGATTATACTTAAGATGTTTGATTGCGTTAAAAATGCCTAACTAGGGAGATGCAATGGAAATTCTCCTTCTTTTCGAAATGGGGATATGCTATGGAAATTCTCCTACAGACACAGTTTGATTCATAGGATCAAATGAAATAGGAAATAATCCTATAGGATCTTGCAATGTAAAGTTCATAGGAAAAAAACATGGTTTGATCCTATAAGATTTTGGTGTGTTATATACCAAAGGAAAACCAACAAGGATTATTTCTAGGAGGTTTATTATCTTATCTTATCTTATCTTACCGCTATATAGTGTAGGAATAACTTTGAATTTTGACTGTTGAATCAGGACTTGTGAATCCCAACATTGCTAGCCGTTGGATATTCTTTTCCATTCTAGCATCTACTTGAAGATTCTATTGATAGTCTTTAGCACAATGAACTCTATGCACAAACCTCAAAACATACTTCTCCATCATTATAGAATCTTCTCCTTCATTTCTCAATACCACTCTAACAAAATTTACAAGTACTAGTACCTAATAAACGTTGAATTCTACATGATACAAAATACAAGAACAAAATATGCACCCATACTTTATAGATGTCGATCAAATTTCTAATGGCCCCACTTGGCAGTGTGTGACCAAGCTTCAAAAGTACTACTAGTATCTTAGTTTTAGTAGACCCCACATGTTTTGTTAGACACTGTCTAAACAATGGAGCTTATTCCTTTTCTTAGACACATGCACACTTTTTTCTTAGATAGTGTCCACACGATGTACATGCTCACTGCTTCGTCAAAATAAAAAGGCTGCAGAAAGTTGACAGGTGAGTAAAGAAGTTGTCATGATGTACTGTATCAGACAAACAGATCCACGTGAGAGGCAAGAAGATCTACTCCTGGAGAGAGATAGAAAAGTCTGCGGCCTGGTGCAGGGTGTACAGTGATGTAGAGGAGAGACCGATCAATACATGCATGTCTTTGATACCAACCTATAATTAACTTTTTTGGTATTATCAAATTTAAATGGCCTTAATAATCCCAAACAAGAGGAGCACTAGGTACTAGTACTAGTAGTACATCTTAGAAAAATCTGACAAACTAGTAATGCATTTATTAGTGGTACTTTTTTTGAGAAATTATTATTAGTAGTACTTAGATATGTGAACGACCAATCCAAGTTTTTGTTTAAAGCAACACCTACTATGATCTTTATTAGATATTTATTAATTAGAACACGCTTACATCGTCAATTAATAAAGGAAAAATAAAACTTGGGGATCCTCGAACCACACACTAGACTAAGGTCCACACTCTTTAGCTAAAACATGGGCAACACAGTTTTCATTTTTAGGAATATAATAAAATTCTACTTTGGTAAAGATGTCGCCTGAATGCATATATCTTGGATAATTGGAGCTGAGGCTGTTGCCGAATATCCACCATCATTCATCATATTTATAATTTCCATACAATCAGTTTGCACCATCAGCTTGTTGTAGCCTAACTGATTTGCCAAATATAGACCAAATCTGATTGCTGAAGCCTCATTCGTTGCAGCATCAATTGCAAACTAAATATTGTTATTGCTTGCTCCAAAAAATTACCCTTGTCATCATGAATATGGCACTCATTGCACCAATCCTTTGATCAGCGTTGAAGCTAGCATCGAAATTTACAGTGACAAAATCCTCCTTCGCTTTTGCTCAGGTGCTTTCCTTCCCTTTATATTTTTTATTAGTACCTCGAACAAAGTTGTCCGTTAAGACTTGAATAGACATGACCACTTGAGATAAGCTCTAAACTGGTTCACCGTGGACCTTCTGGCATCGGATCCACCAAATATACCATGCTGTTGTAATAATTAATTCTCTCATATTGGCAGGAATATTATCAGTGGGGTTAATGAACTTACCCAATATGAGGAAATCCAAAACTACACTCCCAGAACGATCAGATTCACATGCCTCCTCTGTGAAATTCCATAGTCCCATTTTCTTCCATATATCCTTAGCTCCACCACACAAAAATAAAGTATGTTTTATATCTTCACTTGCAGCAGCGCATAAGGGACAAGAACTATTGGTAATGATATGTTTTTTTGCCAAAGATCCATAACAGGGGAGGATTGCATGCAAACATTTTCATGAAAATATTTTTATTTTTGATGGAAGCTTGCATTTCCAAAACTCGTCCCAAGCTATATTTTGACAAGACGTCTTTGTGCTATCCAATCTCCTCAAATAATTTCCAAATTGATTCTCCCACTCCATATGATATGCTGACCATACCGAAAATGTCATGGTGGTGGCACGGTAGATACCATGGGTAGGCTAAAGATGGGGCCAAAGTGCGCTAGAGGTATCCAGGGAGGGATGGTGTGGTGATTCCACACACAGATGTTTGTATTCTCAATTTCAATGGTGTCAACATATGCTCCTTGAGCTGTTCGTGGGGAGGAGCAAGAAGAACCTCTCTACTGCCCACACCTCTCTCAAGGGTTTTCCCTTAGTAAAAATGGTCAACCCTCTCTATGGAGATCCTGACCCTCCTTATATAGGAGAGGCCAGGTTACAAGTTAGGGTAGACGTGGAGGGCATATTCTCCGAATATGCCTCTCCCAAAATAGCAAAGCGATGCGCCTCTTTTTCCCTTCATAAGCCGCTCAGGACTCATGGCGTAAGCCTCTCTAAGCCCCTCTGCTGCACGGCATCACCCGACAAAGAACGGTCTGGTGACGTCACCTCTGTCGGCTCGTACTCGCTGGTCCTCCCCTCTGTCCTCTGCGCTCACGCTACAGGGGAGAGAGAAAAGCGTTGACTACGGAAGATGCCTTCCTTCTTTTCGAAGCCAAGTGGTAACCCGGCTCCTTCATGGCTAACTCGGCTCTGGGGTACCTGCATAGAAGCAACATTGAAGATGCCGACATACTCTTTATGTCGGCCGAGGAAAGGTTGGGTGAACATCCTCCGGGTCGGGTTAGCCATCACTCGGCTTGCCTTGAGGTAACTCGGTGAGCTCCCGCTTTGACCTTGCCATACCTCGGCTAACATTGCCATTATACCCTGGCATGACCCTACCCTGGGTTATACCTCCAACAGAAAACATACCATTATACCCAGGGTATAACATTGCCATTATACCCTGGTCTGCACCAGTTATTGTGCATGTTGTTAGGTATTACTATGCCAACATCACATCATGGGCGCCTCTTCGATAATTACAGCACCACATCATGTCATTGGATCTGCTGCGTGGTGTGGCCCTTCCTATGGCTTGCTGTTGATTGGTTGATCCGGCGAATACATGGCCACACCATGCGGCACACTGATACGTCGTAAACGTATCTATAATTTTTGATGTTCCATGCACACCATGCGGTGTTGCCTGTTTTCTGCTGTTTTTGGTTTCAGAAAAGCTAGTAAGGAAATATTCTCGGAATTGGAGCTGAGGCTGTTGTCGAATATCCACCATAGTTCATCATATTTATAATTTCCAGACAATCTGTTTGCACAATCAGCTTGTTGTACCCTAGCTGATTTGCCAAATATAGACCAAATCTGATTGCTGAAGCCTCATTCGTTGCAGCATCAATTGCAAACTAAATATTGTTATTGCTTGCTGCCAAAAAATTACCCTTGTCATCACGAATAACTGCACCCATTGCACCTCTCCTTTGATCAGCATTGAAGCTAGCATCGACATTTACAGTGACAAAATCCTCCTTCGCTTTTGCCTAGGTGCTTTCCTTCCCTTTATATTTTTTATTAGTACCTCGAACAAAGTTGGCCGTTAAGACTTGAATAGACATGACCACTTGAGATAAACTCTAAACTGGTTCACCGTGGACCTTCTGGCATCAGATCCACCAAATATACCATGTTGTGGTAATAATAAATTCTCTCATATTGGCAGGAATATTATCAGTGGGGTTAATGAACTTACCCAATATGAGGAAATCCAAAACTACACTCCCTGAACGATCAGATTCACATGCCTCTTCTATGAAATTCCATAGTCCCATTTTCTTCCATATATCCTTAGCTCCACCACACAAAAATAAAGTATGTTTTATATCTTCACTTGCAGCAGCGCATAAGGGACAAGAACTATTGGTAATGATATGTCTATTTGCCAAAGATCCATAACAGGGGAGGATTGCATGCAAACATTTCCACGAATTTATTTTTATTTTTGATGGAAGCTTGCATTTCCAAAACTCGTCCCAAACTATATTTTGACAAGACGTCTCTGTGCCATCCTATCTCCTCAAATAATTTCCAAATTGATTCTCCCACTCCATATGATATGTTGACCGTACCGAAAATGTCATGGTGGTGGCACGACAGATGCCATGGGTAGGCTAAAGATGGGGCCAAAGTGCTCTAGAGGTATCTAGGGAGGGATGGTGTGGTGATTCCACACACAGATGTTTGTATTCTCACTTTCAATGGTGTTAACAGATGCTCCTTGAGCTGTTCGTGGGGAGGAGGAAGAAGAACCTCTCTACTGCCCACACCTCTCTCTAGGGTTTTCCCTTAGTAAAAATGGTCAACCCTCTCTATGGAGATCCTGGCCCTCCTTATATAGGACAGTCCAGGTTATAAGTTAGGGCATACGTGGAGGGCATATTCTCCGAATATGGCTCTCCCAAAATAGCAAAGCGGTGCGCCTCTTTTTCCCTTCGTAAGACGCTCAGGACTCATGGCGTCAGCCTCACTGTGCCCCTCTGCAGCGCGGCGTCACCCGACCAAGAACGGTCTGGCGACATCACCTCTGTCAACTCGTACTCGCTGGTCCTCCCCTTTGTCCTCTACGCTCATGCAAAAGTGGAGAGAGAAATGCGTTGACTACAGAAGATGTCTTCCTTCTCTTGGAAGCTAAGTGGTAACCCGGCTCCTTCCTGGCTAACTCGACTCTGGGTACCCGCATAGAAGCAACATTGAAGATGCCGACATACTCTTTATGTCGGCCGAGGTAAGGTTGGGTGAACATCGTCCGGGTCGGGTTAGCCGTAACTCGGCTTGCCTTGAGGTAACTCGGTCAGCTCCCGCTTTGACCTTGTCGTACCTCGGCTAACATTGCCATTATACCCTGACATGACCCTACCCTAGGTTATACCCCCAATAGAAAACATACCATTATACCCAGGGTAGAACATTGCCATTATACCCTGGCCTGCACCAGTTATTGTGCACGTTGTTAGGGATTATTGTGCCAACATCACATCATGGGCGCCTCTTCGATAATAGCAGCACCACATCATGTCATTGGATCTGCTGTGCGGTGTGGCCCTTCCTATGACTTGCTGTTGATTGGTTGATCCGGCGAATACACGGCCACACCATGCGGCACGCTGATACGTCGTAAACGTATCTATAATTTTTGATGTTCCATGCTTGTTTTATATCTACTTTCTTATGTTTTGCCCACACTTTGGAGTATTTTTACACATTTTCTAAAACTAACCTATTAACAAGATGCCACAGTGCCAGTTGCCTATTTTCTGCTGTTTTTGGTGTCAGAAAAGCTAGTAAGAAAATATTCTCGGAATTGGACCGGACAAAAGCCAAGGTCAATATTTTACCCGAAGCAACACGGAGTACGGAGGGGAGACGAAGTGGGACACTAGGGCGGCCACACCCTAGGGTGGTGCGGCCAGCTCTAGGCGCACCGCCACCTGGTGTGGGCCCCCTGGTACTCCATCGACCTTGCCCCTTCGCCTATAAAAGCCTCCCGGGACGAAAACCCTAACTACCCGATCAAAAATCCACAAAAGAGTCTATAGCCGCCGTCATCTCCATCCCTAGATTGGGAGGGATCTGAAGCTCTTCCCGGCACCCTGCCGGAGGGGAGAGTTCACCCTAGAGGCCTTCTTCATCACCATGCCTGCCTCCGGTGTGATGCGTGAGTAGTTCAACCCTAGACTACGGGTCCATGTAGTAGCTAGATGGTTGGTTCTCCTCCTTTGTGCTACCATGTTTAGATCTTGTGAGCTCTATTCATGATCAAGATCATCTATTTGTAATCTTGCATGTTGTGTTTAAGGGGATCCGATGGATATTGAGATGCTATTTCAGATTGATTATTGATTCTATCATGTCTATGTTATTTGTGATCTATCATGCTTTCCATTGTTAGTAGCTATCTTGGCCAAGAAGATGCTAGCAACCCCAAGAGGGAGTATTTATGCTTGATAGTGGGTTCATGCCTCTGGTAATCTGGGGAAGTGACAGAAATCTCTAAGGTACTAGATGTGTTGTTCCTACTAGGGAGAAAACAACAATCCTTTGTCCATGGGACAATCGTATTGTTTACATTACACACTTTGCTTAATGCAATTATATGTTTCCTATGACTTAATATTGGAGGGGGTTCAGATGATAACCTGAAGGTGGATTATTAGTCATAGGTGCAGTTGGATTACGATCTATGTATAATGTTGTAATGCCTAATCAGATCTCATAGGAGTCAAGATGATTAGTAAATGCATGTATGCTTTCTCGGTGTCTGTCAATTGCCCCGCTGTAATTTGTTCACCCAACATGTTATTTATCTTAAGGAGAATCACCTCTAGTGAACTATGGACTCTAGTCCATTCTTTTACCATCAATCTATCATCTATTTACTATTTTACTGTTTACTTTCTGCAAGCAATTACTACCTTCCACACAATATGTTTAATCCTTTGTTTTCAGCAAAACCAGTGAGATTGACAACCTCACTGTAAGTTGGGGCAAAGTTCTATGGTTATGTTGTGCAGGATTCCAAGTTGGAGACAACACCTTGGGGTTATTTCCTTGCTCCTACTGTTTCTACAACCTCGGTTTCATAACTGAGGGAAAACTTGCTGCTGTGCTCATCATACCTTCCTCTTGGGGTTCCCAATGAGCTCATCGTATTTTGAGCCATCAAGCCTATTTTCGGGTGCCGTTGCCGGGGAGTCAAGGATAACTTCACAAGGGGAGTCCTTCATAACCAATCTCTTTACTTTGTTTTTTTGTTTTGCTTAGTTTACTTTTCCTTTTGTTTGCTTGTTTCTTTTATCAAAAACACAAAAAATTAGTGTACTTGTTTGCTTCCTTTATCAAAAACATAAAAAATGAATACTCCTGAAAATACTAAGTTGTGTGACTTCACCAGCACCAACAACAATGATTTCATCTGCAGACCTATTGCTCCACCTGTTCCTGAAGCTACTTTCTTTGAAATTAAACCTGCTTTACTCAATCTTGTTGTGAAAGAACAATTCTCTGGTGTTGGTACTGAAGATGCTACTGCTCACCTTAATAACTTCGTTGAACTCTGTGAGATGCAAAAACATAGGGATATAGATGTAGATATTATTAAGCTTAAATTGTTTCCTTTCTCTTTGGGAGGAAAAGCTAAAGAATGGTTGCTATCCCTAACTAGAAATAGTATTGATTCTTGGACTAAATGCAAAGATGCTTTCATTGGAAAATACTATCCTCCTACTAAGCTTATATCCATGAGAAGTGAAATAATGAAATTTAAACAATTTGATAATGAACATGTTGCTCTAGCTTGGGAAAGAATGAAATCTTTGGTAAAGAATTGTCCCACTCATGGACTGATTGCTTGGATGATTATCCAAACTTTTTATGCAAGACTGAATTATTCTTCAAGAAATCTACTAGATTTCTGCTGCTGGAGGTCCCTTTATGACCATTACTTTGGGTGCTGCAACAAATCTCCTTGATAATATGATGGTTAACTATTCTAAATGGCACACTGAGAGAGCTCCACAAGGTAAGAAGGTAAATTATGTTGAAGAAACCTCCTCCTTGAGTGATAAAATTGATGTTATTATGTCTATGCTTGTTAATGGGAAAGCTCATATTGATCCAAATCATGTTCCCTTAGCCTCTTTGGTTGCTCAAGAAGAGCAAGTTGATGTGAACTTTATTAGAAATAATAATTTTAGCAACAATGCCTACGGGAATAATTTTGGTAATAATAATTATAGGCCATATCCTCCCAATAATGGTAATGCTTATGGAAATTCCTACAACAATAATAGAAGTGCACCCTCTGAACTTGAAGTCATGCTTAAATATTTTATTAGTAAACAAACTGCTTTCAATAAAACTATTGAGGAAAAACTTTCTAATGCTGAAAGAAATATATCATCTTTTTTTGAAGCACAATCTTCTTTGGTTAATAAAATGGCTCCTAAACCTGAAACTATTGAAAACCCCTTTGCTGCTACTAATGCCATATAAGTTAGAATTGATGAAAATGTTAGACTATTGGTTGAATTGCATGCTAAGTGGGAAAGAGAAGATGAAATTGCTAGAAATAGTAGTATTTGTACTATCACCACCACTAATGTTGATGCTAGCAAACCACATGAAGTCCCCATTCCTTCTGCAACAATGCCTAAAACCAATGGAACCTTTTCCAATAAAAATGCTGAAATTATTTGAAATATGGGAAACAATAACTCTACTACCTTGGATGGTCATTATGATATTGATTTTGATGGTTGCAATATTTTTGAAGTAATTGTATTCCTACAAAATCTTGCTAAAAGTCCTAATGCTAGTGCTATGAATATGTCCTGTACGAAACACATTACTGATGCTCTCATGCAAAATAAAGAAGAAAAGATGAAACATAAAGCTTATATTCCTACGAAAGTAGAAGATGGTTGGGAACCCATCATTAATATGAAAGTGAATGATTTCGATCTAAAAGATTTATGTGATCTTGGTGCTAGTGTCTCTATTATGCCTAGAAAGATTTATGAAATGCTTGATTTTCCACCTTGAAGAGATTGTTATCTAGATGTCCAACTTGATGATAATGCTAAAAAGAAACTCATGGGGAGTATTAATCATGTTCTTCTTATGGTTAACAATACATATGTCCCCGTTGATTTCTATGTTTTGGATGTTGAATGTAATGCTTCTTGTCCTATTATTTTGGGAAGACCTTTTCTTAGAACTGTTGGTGCCATTATTGATATGAAAGAAGGCACAATTAAATATCAATTCCCACTCAAGAAAGGTATAAAACACTTCCCTAAGAAGAGAGAGAAGATTCCTTTTGCCTTTCCTATTAAAACAAAATTTTCTCTTAATGCTTCTTCATTTGAGAATACTTGATTCTTGCTTCTTATGCCTAGCTCAAAGGCGTTAAAGAAAAGCACTTATTGAGAGATAACCCAAATTTTAGTCGATAAATTTTTCTTTTGTTGAGTCTTGGAAGTTATTGCCTCTGTAATGACCTCTCCTTATCCTTTTTGTGTGGTTTTTGTGCCAAGAGTAACCTCTAATGAGAGAGAAATAATACTTGGGAAAGTTGCTGTCCCGAAACAGATTTTTGTGCTTCACTGTAAACATTCGTGAAAAATATCTGTATGTTGGATTGTGCAGTAATTTTTTGTGCTTCCGCCCCTGGTTGTTATCTAACTTTCGTTAGTTTAACACTTTTCGATTTGAGCAACAGAAGGTTTTCTAAAAAATCGATTTTTACCTGCTGGTCTGTTTTGACAGATTTCTGCCATTATTTGCATTTGCCTCTTAATCTGTTTCTCTTTGAGTTCTCTTTGATCACTTGAGCTTTTAGAAGGAATTGCTACAGTAGCTTGTGTTTTAATGGAAGTTTTACTTGTTTTGAAACTGAACCGAAAGACTTATTATCTTGAGTACACTAATGTTGCTAATGAAGATTGTGTGAAGTTTTGTATGAAGGAAAATTTTCAAGTGTAGGGAAGAATAATATGATAAGATGAAGTATGGAAAAAAGCTCAAGATTGGGGATGCCACATGTGTCACCCCAAGAAATATTCAAGAAGTACAAGCATCAAAGCTTGGGGATGCCCAAGGCATCCCCTTCTTCATCAATAAAAATCTCAGGTTTTCTTCCAAAACTTCAGTTTTATTGTTTCATGCACAATTGTGTTGTTCTTGGAGCGTCTTGGTTTTTGTTTTTTGTTTTCTTTAGCTTGGTTTTCTTAAATAAATTGGTTGGACCCCCGCATTCATACATTAGGTTTCAAATAAGTTGGTTTTGATTGGAAAAGAGTAGGAAAGTTCATACTTATAAGTGGTACAAAAGGAGTCTTGTTTTGACTATGGCTTAGACTTTATCATGTCATGCTTGATATTGTTTTGACTTTATGCTTAGTGATTATTGCTGTAGCATGACTTGTTACAAACAATTGGGATTGCTTAATGTGCCTTGAAAGAATCATGCATTGTTTTAGCATACAAAAGCATAATATTGTGGTATTCTAGAATAATGCTTTATTTGGGTTGACTTGGCGCATGCTCACACCATGTTAAGACTATACCAAGTCACCATATCCTCTATGATCATTTATTTTTCGACTTGTAATATCACTTTATGCTTTAATTAATAATGTTTTGTCGCTTTGCATTTAGTTGGTCGCTCCCAGTCTTTTGCTAGCCTCCACATGTACCAAGTATGAGTTCCACTCATGCATCCAACTCCAAATAAAACCAAGTTATTCCAAAGAGTCCACCGTACCTACGTATTAGCATTATTGCTATTCCAAGTATATTCATGTTTTTATCTACCTTCCGAATTAAACTTTTATGTGAAAATTTGTGATTAAAGCTCTCAAAAATTTGATGGCACACTTTACTTTCTTGCACTTAATAAAGTTGAACCACTGCATCCATCTATGTTGCGTATATGCTTGCGCTTTATAAGTTGTGGATTAGCAGAACCATGTTACCATGGGGAACGCTTTCAACATTGCACTTATTATTCAGTTGATATCATGTTATTTTGTTTATGGATCCCGATGGTGTGAAATAAAAGGGGAGTTTGTAAGCTGACGGAGTTTGTATATGTGTTAGAGAAACTCCTCGGCGGCTAGCCTAAGCCATACCTAATCATTGTGGAAACTTGCAGCATAACCATAGTGAGCAATCTGTGAAGCATCCTCAATAAAAACCTATGCAAATAGCAAATAAAAAGATCGCTGAGATGCTCATTGTCTGTTGCCTTGTCATTTTGATATGGGATAGCTCCTGTATCATGGGGCAAGGGGTACCCCGTTGGCGGTTCTCTATGATACACATGTACTTACAATGACAAGAACTTAATCGTGACTAAAGTTGAGTAGCATGAGGTTCGGTACTCGTAAGCAAGGGGCATGAGATTTTCAACTTATAACTTGTCAAGCGTATCCTCATATTTGGATCACTTTAACCTTAATCACCTAAAGATGCTTATGATAGGGGAAATGAGAGCTTAAAGCTAATAAGTACCATGATTTTTGGAAGCTCTTTATGAAACTTGAATCCCTGCTTCCTTCTATGAAGGGCCTTTCTTTTTACTTTGATGTTGAGTCTCCATCTTCTATCATTATGCAACTATTGAGAGAGCATAGTGGTCATTCTTAGTTTAATGTGCATTGTCCCATAACTTGTTGATTGATTCATAACTTTGATATTGCTTATTCTTAAACTAT
The DNA here is from genome assembly GCA_910589775.1 of Avena eriantha. Taxonomy (NCBI): domain Eukaryota; kingdom Viridiplantae; phylum Streptophyta; class Magnoliopsida; order Poales; family Poaceae; genus Avena; species Avena eriantha. The sequence goes on from OU342740.1 coordinate 226,539,698, forward strand.
TTGTATCTAGTCACCCTTATGAACTTTAAAGGTGTCCTATGCATTTATGTTTTGCTATTCCATGAGGGACAAGCTAAATACCATTCTCATTATGTTTTCTATATGTGAAACAAACAAACATCTTTGAAAGCATTATTATTCATGAATGTTTTATTTGTACCTTTTCATGTTACAACATACTTGCTATGTCTTATTGTTAGAGCTATATCTTTCATGTCTATGTTAGAGTACTATGATCCCATCTATCAATGCTTTACAAATACCTTGATCAAGATTGTGATAGTGCAGGTCATCTCAAAAATTATTCTTGTTTTTTTATCACTTAGCTACTCAAGGACGAGCAGGAGTTAAGCTTAGAGATGTTGATACGTCGTAAATGTATCTATAATTTTTGATGTTCCATGCTTGTTTCATATCTACTTTCTAATGTTTTGTCCACACTTTGGAGTATTTTTACACATTTTCTAGAACTAACCTATTAACAAGATGCCACAGTGCTAGTTGCCTGTTTTCTGCTGTTTTTGGTTTCAGAAAAGCTAGTAAGGAAATATTCTCGGAAATGGACCGGACAAAAGCCAAAGTCAATATTTTACCCGAAGCAACACGGAGTCTGGAGGGGAGACGAAGAGGGACACCAGGGCGACCACACCCTAGGGTGGCATGGCCAGACCTAGGCACCCGTCACCTGGTGTGGGCCCCCTGGTACTCCACCGACCTTCCCCTTCGCCTAAAAAAGCCTCCTAGGATGAAAACCCTAAGTACCCGATCAAAAATCAACGAAAGAGTCTGTAGCCGCTGTCATCTCCACCCCTAGATCGGGAGGGATCTGAAGCTCTTCCCGGCACCCTGGCGGAGGCGAGAGTTCACCCTGGAGGCCTTCTTCATCACCATGTCTGCCTCCAGTGTGATGCATGAGTAGTTCATCCCATGACTGCGGGTCCATGCAGTAGCTAGCTGGTTGGTTCTCCTCCTTTGTGCTACCATGTTTAGATCTTGTGAGCTCCGTTCATGATCAAGATCATCTATTTGTAATCTTACATGTTGTGTTTGTGGGGATCCGATGGATATTGAGATGCTATTTTAGATTGATTATTGATTCTATCATGTCTAGTTATTTGTGATCTTGCGTGCTTTCTGTTGTTAGTAGCTATCTTGGCCAAGTAGATGCGAGCAACTCCAAGAGGGAGTATTTATGCTCGATAGTGGGTTCATGCCTCTAGTAATCTGGGGAAGTGACAGAAATCTCTAAGGTACTAGATGTGCTATTGCTACTAGGGAGAAAACAACAATCCTTTGTCCATGGGACAATCGTATTGTTTACTTTACACACTTTGCTTAATGCAATTATCTGTTGCTTGCAACTTAATACTAGAGGGGGTTCGGATGATAACCTGAAAGTGGATTATTAGTCATAGATGTAGTTGGATTACTGTCTATGTATAATGTTGTAATGCCCAATCAGATCTCATAGGAGTCAAGATGATTAGTATATGCATGTATGCTTTCTTGGTGTCTGTCAATTGCCCCGCTGTAATTTGTTCACCCAGCATGTTATTTATCTTAAGGATAATCACCTCTAGTTAACTATGGACCCCGGTCCATTCTTTTACCATCAATCTATCATCTATTTACTGTTTACTTTCTGCAAGCAATTACTATCTTCCACACAATTCGTTTAATCCTTTGTTTTCAGCAAAACCGGTGAGATTGACAACCTCACTGTAAGTTGGGGCAAAGTTCTGTGGTTGTGTTGTACAGGATTCCAAGTTGGAGACAACACCTTGGGGTTGTTTCCTTGCTCCTACTGGTTCGATAACCTTGGTTTCATAACTGAGGGAAAACTTGCTGCTGTGCTCATCATACCTTCCTCTTGGGGTTCCCAACGAGCTCATTGTATTTTGAGCCATCACACGCCTCACCGCATGATCCCACTACCCCACTAGGGGCGTGGTTAAATAGAGGGGCAGGGGCATGTTCCATCTTTTCCCCCGTTCGGTCCCTCTGCTTTTCCTTCTTCTTCCTCGCAGCGCTGCCGCTACCGTTGCTTTCGCTTAGCACTAGTGCCGCCACCGTCGTGCTTTGTTGTCGCTCTCTCTACCACTGCTTCTCTGCTTGTCGTCGTTACGGGTCCACGCTAGTCTAGGCCCTTCCCCCTGCTTCAGATTACTTCTGCGAGGAAGAGGATCTGGAGATGTCACAGGAGATGCTGTCATCGAGGAACACGAAGAGGGTAGCACCGCCCATGAGCACGGAGCCTGGACGATCTTGATTGGCTCATCCGGACCCCCTGCGTCCCCACCGGAGTCTCCTGCCTCCTCGCTGGCGACGAACTTGCCCCTTCTCCTGAGCCGGGTGAGTTTGTAGTTTTCCTCTCCCATTTCCAGTGCGGGTTCGGCCTCCCCATCAGTGACTTCTTCCGGGAATTCCTCACTGTATGCTGTCTTCAACCCCATCACCTTCCAACTAATGCCGTCACCTCTCTTTCTGCCATTTTTTCCCGGGTTGAGGGGTACCTCGTCCTATGGCCTTCCCTAGCAATCTGGTTCAAGTTCTTTGGCTTCCGGTCCTATGTTATTTCGGATAAGGACCTTTGCCCCGCCGACAAATCTCTGACCTAGTGCGGGGCGGCTTCCATCTCACCTTAAAAAGGGTCCGAGTTTCCCCGAGTTGCCGGCTTGGAGTCCTGCAAAGGATGGGCCAAGACGTTCTTCTACATGAAGAACACTACCTCAGAGGACAAGATCCGGCTGCCCCTTTCTCTATCGGTGTTCCTGACAGAACTCGGTGGAGCCGGATCCCCAATAGATTAAAAGCAAGCACCTTGGTAGATCTGGTGGAGAAGCACATCATCGAACTGAAGTTGTTGGGGATGTGCGGTGAGGACATCATGATCACCTTCATCTAGAGCCGAGTATCCCTGCTGTAGCAGCGCACCCACAAGCTTTGCCACATGAGCGGGCACCTTGCCCCAACCGAACCTTGTCATTTGAGCTCTCTGACGCTTAGATCCTCCACCAGGTCAAGGCCATCTTCAGGACCTCAATGACCGAAGAATGGGAGTGGGGGTTCGAGAATTTCAGCCGAGATAAGCGAGCTCCCGCGGTACATCTCTTACGCGAGTCTTTTTCTGAGTTATGTATTATGTCGCCAGTATCAGTTATATGACCTTGTTGTCGTGTTCCTTTCAGACATTTCTTCGGCAAACCATTGAGGATGGCGCGGACCAATCCCTCAAGTGGGGGAAAGACCGGGATACCTCGGATACAGAGGAGCCGGATTCCGAGGATTTCTTGGCCGTTCCGGACCCTGCCTATGGCCGACCTTCCGGTAAGGCTTATGTCTTAAGGGATTGGCCGAATGACGATGAATATGATGATATTGAGATCTTGGAGGTATATGCTCCTGTGCCTATCTCATATGCTTTTCTGGCTGATGCAACTCTAGTTAACCTGGCTGGTCAGGTCCACATCAATCCTCCTCTTGTCGTGAGAGAGCCAGCGCCTGCCCCGGCGAAGAAACGAGATGCTACCTCGACTCCTCCGTCCGAGCTGCCTAGGACTAGAAAATGACTGAAGAAGTCTGGCAACAAGGCCACTAGCAAGCCTCCTACTAAGGCCACCATCCGGAGAGCCCCAAAGCCCAAGGAACCACCTACCGCGTCGAAAAAAGCTCCTCTTTCCTTCCTTGTTCTTCAATTAGCTTCTCTCCCTTTACGTGTATTTCTTGTTTCTCTCTTTCTATTCTAACTTGAGGTTTGTTTCTCGTCTGACTCGGCGGGGCCCCTAAGTACATCTCCCAGAGCGGATCGAGCATAGCCTCACCTATCCGACGTGATCCACCTTCTCCTCGCCGTGATGACGCTCGTTCCCTGAGCCCCGTCCAGGAGGGCTCTGCGGCTGTCGCTGAATCTCAGCCTACCTCGGCAAGAGGAGGGTAATGTCAGCATAGAGGGAGGTGGCACCTCCAAGGATGTGGATATGCCGGATCAACCTAGTTCCTCTTCTTCGCAGCCGCAACAAGTTAATGGTGGTTCCAACAATATCGGCACTGAGAAAGTTCCTACCGAGGTGCCGGTGACTCCCGCACCAACCAAAACTCAATCTCAACCAGCTCTAGCTGCAAGTTCCTCTTCTCAAGTTCCTCTTGCCTCGTCCGAGTCTCCCCAGACTCGGTGATATGACCAAACTCGACTCAGCCCGAAGGCCACATCATCCATGCCAACATCTTCGGCCAAAGACATATTTTGGCAGAAGCCTCAGACTAAGCCTCTTGCGCCATCTTCAATGGCCGGAGACCAAACTACATATTTGCGACAGCAATCCAAGTTAACCACCAACGCCAAGAAGGCTGCTGATGCTACTAAGGGCCAGAAGGCTTCTGAGGCAACCAAGACCACGCCCAAAGGATCAACAGCTGGGTCTGGGCAGCGCACCCTTGCATCCATGATGCAACAAGGCAGTGCTGCATCCGGCTCTGTTGTTGATAAACAGATTGCTCTGCACACCAGCCTGGCCGCAGCTTAAACTTCCTGGAAAGCTGCTCATGCCAAGGGCTTGGTCGTGGCTCGGACTCTCGGCAGGGAGAGCTATGGCTCACTCAATTAGTACGTGGACAACTGGAATAATGTCGAATACGTCGATGTCAGGTCTAGTAATCCGTCAAAGTTTGGTCCTGCCGAGATCAGCACGTCGATGAACACAACTGCCAAAGCCATTGGTTTTGCCAACAAGATGATGGAGGTAAATCCTTCCGCCATGCCCTTATATATGCACCAAGTAGTTGTAGATATATCCTCCAGTCCCTGAGCCTCTGGTGTGGTAATGCGTTACTCAGTCGGATGCTCAAATCCGAAGTATTTTATTTGTGTTAAATGTTAAATTCCTTAGTAGTTTCAAGCCTTCAATCACCTAGATCCGGGTTAAGTTCCACTTGACTCAGATCTAGCTAACTTCAAATATTCAATCACCTAGAGCCGGGTTAAGTTCCACTTTGCTCGGGTCTAACTAACTTCAAATATTCACTCACCTAGAGATGGGTTAAGTTCCACTTGGCTCTGGTCTTCAGATATTCACTCATCTAGAGCCGGGTTAAGTTCCACTTGACTCGGATATGATTAACTTCAAATATTCACTCACCTAGAGCCGGATTAAGTTCCACTAGGCCCTGGTCTTGAGTAACTTCAGATATTCCTTATGATACATGAGCTAATGCTTTCCTTTTCAGATCACCACCAACCACCAGACCATCGAGTTTCAGTTGCTTTTGGACTCCCACAAAGAGCTTAGCGCAAAGCATAAGGCCTTGCTTCCTGAGGCAAAGAAGAAAGGTAAAGTTCTCTCTTTCATACTTTCCAACCTTTTGCTTCTCTTCATCTTGAGCTTGCCAAATTAACTTTTGACTCGGATTTTGCAGCCGATGTGGAGGCTGAGAACAAGGCAGTGAGGAAGAAGCTGGCTGAGATGAAAGGTAACTTTACTTGGCTCCTCACCATTTGTCCTTTTTTCATTTTGACTCGACAGGTAATTATACCTCGGCTCAACCGGGTCAAAAAATTATTGCAGCATCCCTTCAAGATAGCATCCCTTTGCCTGGCATGATGCTTCATTTTCTCGAACAAGCAGGGCAACACCAAGCCCAGCTCAAGGATAAATACGATGAGATTCCTTAGCTTCGGAAAAAAGGATGATGAGATCACTCGGCTTAACGCCGAGATTGAAAAGTTGAAAAGCCTCCAGAAAGCTGAGCTGGACAAAGTTGATCAGGCCTTTACTAAGGAAAAGGATCGCCTGAAAACCCCACTTTGGAAGAGCCAGGATATGCTAAAGGACGTCGACATCAAATTTGATTTGGTGAACACTGAGTATGAAAATCTCAAGAAGAGGAACGCTGCCTGGCTCATGGAGTTGACTCGGATTAATAGTTATATCTCTCGTGAGTTTCTCTTCCTGTGCCGACATTCCTTTTCCCGGGTCTTGTGCTCCTATTGACTTATCTTATTCATCTTGTTTTTCAGGTAATTTTCAAGAGTCCAGCTCTCGTGCTGCCACTGCTATTGACAAGTTTCGGTTGAAGAGAGGTACCTTGGTTGTTCCTTCTGCAGAGCCAATTCCTTATGACATGGAGGATACCTTGGTGAGCCTCGCAGCTCGGGTGGAACCTATGAAGATCTTTGGAGTGGACCTCATGGATGCTGTTGTCTAGGTATTCAACGCCTTTTGGCCCACATATATCACTCCTAAAGGTCACCACATTGATTGCGAAATTGATGGAGTGCGAGACTCAACTCAGTCTGTGGATAGAATCTGTTGCGCGTGCTGGAGCCGACACAGCCTTAAGCTTCATGCTATCCTAGTACGAAGGTCTTGACTTGGAGGTTCTCAGCCGCATGCGCACTGGATCTAGATGGAACACTAATCTGGCCTGCATCGCCCAACGCTGAGCTTGCGCCTATGACCTCATTCAATATGCCCATTGTCATTAATGGAATGAGGGGCCAAGTTTCCTTGAAGTCGTTGATGATGCATATGCCGAAGATGGTTCAGACGATGAAGAACAGGAAGGTTCGGATTATGCTAAGGATGCCGAGGATGCCGAGGAAGCCGAGGCTAGCCTGGATGATGAAGGTGAAACCAAGGCCCCCAATGCCGAAGACAACTTGCCTCCACCTGCTGCAGATAGTTCGGCTGTTGCGGCTCCTTGAGCAATAAACTTTGAAATTTGTTAAATCCCCAGTATGTCAGGTGCACATGTATAAAAAAACTTGTTATTTTGCTACTTCTTAAGCTTTATGCTGGGTTAACTTGGGAGAAGTCCTCGAGTTTCATTTGCTTGTTCTCCCAATTAAATGACCCAACTCGCGTCTACCTTGATTTGGCTTTTGACTTACGAGTCCAAGGTTCAAAAAATTGACTTAACAATACTTGAAACTTTAGGATTAGCTCAAAATAATTCAACATAACAAAAATAAAGTAAGTATAGGGGTTAGTCAAAAACAAACGCCGGCTCAATTACGTTCCTTTCCTTAGTTGTTTTTTATGTCCTTAGCAATTCCAAAATTGTTCTCTTGCTTGCCATGAAGCCAATTCTTGTTGGACAACAGTAAGTCGAAGAGTTAGCTTTTGGTGCCTACACATTACTAATCCGACTAAGGTGTAAGTAATTTAAGCCAACCGATGGATAAAAAAGTAAATGCAGAACAAAGACAATTATCATTAGGGCAGTCCTCGAGTTTTTGCTCGGGGTGCCGAAGTTTCATTGATAAGCTCACTGCCGACATACAAGCCAGCATATGAGAGTTCGAGATATATACGCTTTCAGCTAAGTGTAAAATGGACGAAGTAGAGCTACATTCCATGGGAGCTTGGACTCCTCGCCGGGCATGTCTGCCTTGTTCTTCTCATGTGGCTATGCATCAATGAGGTAATAGACATCATTGTTTAGTGCTTTGCTTACAATAAATGGCCCTTCCCATTGGGGAGATAACTTATTCATGTCGGCAGTGCGCTACACCAACCGAAGTACCAGATCTCCTTCCCAGAAGACTCGGGGGTTCACTTTCTGGCTATGGTAGTGTCAAAGATTTTGCTGATAAATGGCGGATCTGGAAAATGCCAATTCTCTCGCTTCTTCCAGCAGATCAACATCGTGTTGCTAGGCTTCTTGGATTTTGGCTTCTGTGTATTGTGTGAACCTAGGCGAATCATGTTCTATGTCGGCTGGTAATACAACTTGTGCCCCATATACCAGAAAGAATGGTGTATAGCCTGTTGATCGATTCAGAGTTATTCTTAAGCTCCATAATACCGCTGGTAGTTCCTCTATCCAGCACCCCACTGATCTTTGCAGCGGCTCAATGATCTAGGGTTTTATCCCGGACATAACTAGTCTGTTGGATCTTTCCACTTGTTCATTTGATGCAGGGTGGGCAACTGATGCAACATCCAGCCGAATCTTCTTATCTCAACAATACCTGGCAAAAGCTCCTTCAGCGAAATTGGTGCCATTGTCAGTTATGATATTGTGTGGATAGCCGTATCTCTAAATGATATCTTTTAGGAATGTCATGGCCATAGCTCCATCACATTTTCTTATTGGTTTTACTTCAATCCACTTTTTAAATTTGCCCACCATGATTAAGATATGGGTCATATTTCCCTTGGCTGGCTTAAATGGTCCAACCATATCCAAACACCACACTGCAAATGTCCAAGTGATAGGTATAGTTTTGAGTTCTGACATTAGCATGTGTGTCTTGGTAGGGTACCTCTGACAACCATTACATTTCCTTACTAGTTCCTCGACTTGTTCCAAGGCACTTGGCCAGTAAAAACCATGCTGAAAAGCTTTTGCCACTAAGGCCCTGGATGAGGCATGATGCCCACATTCCCCCTGATGAATATCTTGGAGGATGTCTAGCCCTTCTGCTGGGTCAACACACCACTGCAGAACACTTGTGACACTTCTCTTGTATAGTTTGGCATTGATAATGGTGTATGCCTTTTCTCTCCTCTGCACTTGCCTTGAAAGTATCTCATCACTTGGCAAAGTTCCATCTTTCAAGAACTCAAATATTGGTTGTGCCCAAGCTGGTACAGTGCGGACTGGGAAAATTATTTCGTCCACCTCCATTGCATCAACCAACATAACCCCCGCTGAATCAAGCTGAACAGTCCCCGAGTTTGCCGAGGTAGTCCCCGAGTTTGCCGAGGTAGTCCCCGGGTTTACCAAAGTATTCCCCTAGTCAATGTCCATAGGGGTAGCTTCTAATCCGGGGTTTGCCGAGATATAGATTGATTCGGATTCTGGTGAGGGGGAAATAGATGGCTTTCTCAAATGTTCCAAAGCAACTCCTAGCAGGATGGCCTGCCGAGATGAGCCCAGCTTAGAAACTACGTCGGCTGTTTCATTTTCAACCCGAGGTACATGATGGAATTCACATCCCTCGAAGTACCCACATATCTTTTGGATATGAAATCTATAAAGGGCCATGTTTGCATCTAGCGCGTCCCAGTGACCAGATACTTGCTGCACCACTAGACCCAAATCACCGAAGCACTGTATCCGATGTATCCCAACCTCTTTTGCTACTTTCAGTCCATGCACGAGCGCCTCATACTCAGCCACATTGTTTGATGCTCGAAAATGGATCTGAAGCACATATCACAACTGATCTTTATTGGGTGAGGTAAGTACCACCCCAGACCCTAATCCTTCCTTCAGCTTTGATCCATCGAAGTGCATCAACCAGTAATTTGAGTCTGGAAAAGGTGGTTCGTACTGCGTCTCGGCCCAATCCACACAAAAATCAGCCACCACTTGAGACTTGATGGCGTCCCTTCTATCAAATTGTGGTGCATACGGGGCTAGATCTATTGCCTATTTTGCAATCTGGCCACCTTCATCTTTGTTACTCATTATCTCGGATATGGGTGCTTCACATATTACTTTTATGGGGTGCTCCTCGAAGTAGTGCTTGAGCTTCTTAGCCGCCATATACACACCATACGCCATCTTCTGATAGTGAGGATAGTTCTGCTTTGAAGTGGACAATACCTCGCTTAGGTAATACACTGGCCTATGCACCAACTTACCTTCTTCGTCACGCTCCACAACCACGGCACTTACGACTCGGTTGGTCGCTGCTATATAGAGCAACATTGGCTCTTTGGATAGTGGTGAGGCTAACACTGGTGTATAGGCTAGCATATTTTTCATTTCATGAAATGCGCTATCAGCTTCTGGTGTCCATACGAATTTATCTGATTTTTTCATTAGCTGATAGAGAGGCAATGCCTTTTCTCCTAGCCGACATACAAACCGACTTAATGATGCAAGGCAACCAGTGAACTTCTGAACATCATTAAGACACTTCACCAGCTCCATTCACTCTATAGCTCGGATTTTAGTGGGGTTGGCCTCGATACCTCAGCTGCACATGACAAAACCGAGTAATCCTAGCCAGCACACCAAAAGTACATTTCTCCGGGTTAAGCTTCATTCGAAACCTCTTGAGGTTCGCGAATGTTTACCAGATATCATCTAGGAGCATTTTTCTTTCCTTTGTTTTTATCACAACATCATGTACATATACTTGGACATTTTTCCCAATTTGATCATATAAACATTTTTGCATACACCTCTGATACGTTGCTCCTGCATTACATAAGCCAAATGGCATGGTGCGATAGAAATAAGCCCCATATGGGGTAATGAAAGCAGTCTTTATTTGATCATCCGGGTTCAGGGGTATCTAGTGGAAACCAGAATACGCATCTACAAATGACAACAACTCACACCCAGCGGTCGAATCAATGACCTGATCTATCCTCGGCAGTGGGAATGGATCTTTTGGACATGCCTTATTCAGGTTCGTGTAATCGATACACATACGCCGCACCACTGCTACATTCGATCATCTTTCTTCTTTTCCATCAACACCAGATTAGATAGCCAATCCGGATAGAGTACTTCCATGATAAATATGGCTGCAAGGAGGCGAGCTATCTCATCACCAATGACCTTTCTCCTATGTTCGGTGAAGCAGTGGAGAGGTTTCTTCACCGGCTTTGCTCCGGGTCTCATATGCAAAGAGTGCTCAACCAACTCCCTCGGTACACTTTGTAGATCCTGTGTGGACCAGACAAAGATATTCCGATTCTCATAGAGGAAGTTGACGAGCTTGCTTTACTATTTGTCACCTAACCCGACACCAATAGTCACGGTGCGCTCTAGGAACTGATCATCAACGGGCACCTTCTTGGTATCCTTTGTCGCTTGAAATGAGACACTTCCATGCGGATTACTCAGAGATGGCATATTCAGCTGCGTAGACTGAGCCAATGCCGCCACCTCTTGGATCCTTCTTTTCTCTTGTGCTATCACCAGTGACTTGGCTAAGTTTGACCCGGCCGAGGCACACTCCATGTAGCGCCTGATGTCCCTGGTTATGGTGATCACTCCATTTGGGCCTGGCACTTTCATCTTCAAGTAGCCAATGTGATTGCTAGCCATAAACTTAAATAGAGCTGGCCTACTGAGTAACGCATGATAAGCACTAACCAAGTCTACTGCCTCGAACTCCAAGTTCTCAGTTCGGTAGTTATCTCTAGTGCCGAATAAGACATCAATCCGGACCTTTCCAATGGGCTCACAGGACAAGCCCGGAACAATGCCGTGAAATGTGGTCTTGGTTGCCTAAAGCATGTTCTCTAAAACTCCCAGCTTATGCATTGTGTCCTTATACAAGATATTGATACTACTTCCATTGTCAATCAACACTTTGGAGAACTTCACATTGATGTTTGTCCCGATTAAAGTTGTGTCAAGCACCAATGAGTATGATCCAGGACTTGACATGAGCCTAGGGTGATCCTTGATACTCCATGTGATTTCCTGATCAAACCAAGGGAGGTACCTCGTCATAGCCGGCAGAACTGCATTTACCTCCATATGTCGGTGTTGCACGCTCTTTCTGTCAGTTTCTTCCGTGGTAAACACACAGTAACTCTGATGGTGTTCCGTGTACTCATTTCTCCCGTCATTGTCGGGGTACCTTTGGTTCTATTGGTGCTGGTTTTCCACCTGATGCACTGCATCCCTTCTCTCATGGTTCTCATACCTCAGCGGGGGTGGTGGTAACATCATCTGCTGCCCGTTTGCCCCAATGAGTTGCTGCTTCTCAGGTGCATCATACCGAGGTGCATCATGCCGAGGTGCCTGAGCATTCCCCACACCACTCTTCTCTATTTTCCTCATCCACTCACATTGCCCAGTCGTGTGATTTACCAGGTTACTCGGGTTTGGCATGCGAAATTTGCATGGTTTATCCAGCATAGACTCATACGTATACCTCAGCCTATCATTCTTTTCTTGCCATTGTTTCTTCTGTTCTGGTGTCCAAGTTTTCTTGCCATCATTTCTCAGAGTCCATTGTTTCCCTCCATTCTTTTGTTGCTGGTTATTCCCAGCTCCGGGTTGATCTGGCTCCACTGCTGCAACGTGTTGCGAACCATATCTGTAATCTGGCCGCTCATCTCTCCTCTTACCCCAGAAATCATTTCGCCAGGATGATCCGGTTCCATCTATGTGGTAATACTCTTCATTTGACTTGTTGGACACAAGCCGAGGTGGAGTTGGATCACCCAATGCATACGAGACAACAATTTTGATTGTTTCAGCCGACATAGTTGGCATATCTCTTTGCAACCTTTTCCACATCACGCTCACATATCTACATCCTTGTGCAAACCAAGCAATGGCTTGTGACTCAATCACCCCTTTCATGAATTGCGTACATGGCACCAACGAGTTAAGAACTCCCAATTTGTCTCATTCAACCTTTGCTTGCACATCACCAGAGTTTGTGACCTATTCGGCCTCTTATACGTGCTCGTGAAGTTACTGATGAACATCTCCTCAAAATCAATCCAGTAGTTGATACTTTGTCCTGTCAAATTGTTTAACTAGACTCTTGCTAGCCCTTCCAACATCTGAGGTACATATCTCACAGCCCATGTTAAATTGCCCGTGGCAATGTTCACCGTTGTCGCATAGTCAATCAGCCAATCCTCTGGCTTGGTGATGTCGTCATACGTCTTTGTACCTCTGGCCAATTGAAAGTTTGATAGAGGAGGTTCTCTCATAATCCGAGGTCCAAAGCATGCTGGACCCGGAGGACCTTGTCCCTCTATCATCTCCGACCTATAAATCCGGTCCAACTTCAACCTTGCATCATATGGCTGTAAGTTCCTATTTCCAGCCTCGATCCTATCACATGGTGATCCAGCCTAGGAAACCTGGCATCAGCCATTGCCGAATAACCATCATTGTACCTATCTTAACCCGGATGAACATATCGCTATTGCATAGCTAGGCTGGCACTTTTCTCTTGCCAAGGTATGTAATGTTGTTGTTTCTACCGAGGTGGGTTTTGCCCTGCTCCCGCCGAGTTATGCTGTCCGGCATTGCTGTTCCCAACGTTCTCATGACCGGCATTGCCTTGGTCGCGGTTACCTCGTCCAACTTCACCTCAGCTGGCACTGTGACGATCCTCATCACCTTGCATTGCTTTTCCTTTCCCTGCCCTTATCAAGTCATACGGGACTATCTTCTTGTTCTTTGTCGTCGAGGTTACCACCTCTTCTCTTCTAGGGCCATCATGAGGGGATGATGCTGCCCCGGCGGATTTTTCCGGGTTACCCCATGTCGAATGAACTACACGAGAGCCTCCTGCTACTTCCGGGTTTGCATTGAGTATCTCCTAATTATGCTTGTTAGCCACTCTCACCAGGTGATTAACTCTTTCCTGTTGCCTTTCCCGGGCTTCTCTGGTTAGACCCCCTAACTCAGATGCCGCTGCCTTTGCAGCCCTGAGGTTCTTTGCCAGGGTGCTATATCTCGTTAACCCTGCTATCACTAAGGTAGTCGAATACCCTGGCCTAGGTACATATTCTTTGTCTATCTCAGTGATGAGGTTTCTACCTCTAATTTTTACTCCATCCATATGGGTGGGGCTAATCCGGTTTGCCTTGGAATACTCACGCAAGGTGATGTTCAGAGACTGTTGTAACTCGGCTACTCGATTTCCCCCTACTAACATTTTCAGCCAGGTCTCCTCCATCTCGGCATGTGCCTGAGCCGGGACTGCTATAGGTGATGTGGGAGAAGCTAAGCTATCTATTGCCTGCTGCAACACGTTCTCTAGCCTCTATAGTGGAGGACCTCTTTTCCTAGGTACCTTTGGTGTTGTCTCCGGGTTCTCCACTGGGTCTTTGCTTGTTCCTGCATCTGGCATCGTCATCATGACCTCAACGCAGCTAGCAGGGTAAGTGATACGCGGGTCGTGAGTCGCGCTGAGAGGTGGTTCACCTCCCTCGTCAACATGCAGCGGGTGAACGCAAGAGTCATCCACGCCAACATAGATCTTATGGGCGCCGAGGCTAATGAAGAGGTCGTTGCGCAGAGGAGGGCGGTTGCCGAAGCTGCGTTCATTGTCGCTAACGTAGTCCAGCGCTCCAAAGCGCTGAACAAGCCCAGAGAGGATGCATTCTTCGGTGGCGATGATGCTTCCCGTCCAGATCTTCACTCTAGCTAGCGCCGTTTCTGGCCCCATCGTGGGCGCCAGCTATCATGGTGGTGGCATGGCAGATGCCATGGGTAGGCTAAAGATGGGGCCAAAGTGTGCTAGAGGTATACAGGAAGGGATGGTGTGGTGATTCCACACACAGATGTTTGTATTCTCACTTTCAATGGTGTTAATAGGTGCTCCTTGAGCTGTTCAATGGGAGGAGGAAGAAGAACCTCTCTACTGCCCACACCTCTCTCTAGGGTTTTCCCTTAGTAAAAAGGCCTGACCCTCTCTATGGAGATCCTGGCCCTCCTTATATATAGGGTAGGCCAGGTTGCAAGTTAGGGAATACGTGGAGGGCATATTCTCCGAATATGCCTCTCCCAAAATAGCAAAGCGGTGCGCCTCTTTTTCCCTTCATAAGCCGCTTAGGACTCATGGCATAAGCCTCTTTGAGCCCCTCTATGGCGCGGCATCACCCGACCAAGAATGGTCTGGCAAGGTCACCTTTGTCGGCTCGTACTCGCTGGTCCTCTCCTCTATCCTCTGCGGTCACGCTACAGTGAAGAGAGAAAAGCGCTGACTATAGAAGATGCCTTCCTTTTCTTGTAAGCCAAGTGGTAACCCGACTCCTACATGGCTAACTGGCTCTGGGGTACCTGCATAGAAGCAACATTGAAGATGCCGACATACTCTTTATGTCGGCCGAGGTAAGGTTGGGTGAACATTGTGTGAGCTAGGTTTTCCATAACTCGGCTTTTCTTGAGGTAACTCTGTCACCTCCCGCTTTTAACATTGCCATTATACCCCGGCTTGACCCTACCCGGGGTTATCCCCCCAATAGAAAACATACCGTTTTTATTAAATCTTCAGGCCACAAAATCTTCCATGCCATTTTCACTAAGAGGTATAGACATGATTTGATTCACATCTATAGGCCAAAAATTCTCTTTGAGTATCTCTTAATTCCCTGATGGGCCATATCAGTTCATTAACCGATTTCAGCAATAATTGAGCTTTGGGTGTATAAACCTTTCTCGTGGGGCTAATACGCACCCAAGCATCCTTCCAAATATTTATTCGGTGGCCATCCCCCACCCTCCAAATTGCACCTTTATTAAAAGTTTGTAGGCTAGCAATGATACTTTGCCAAGTAAATGAAGATCCTTTTTTCAACTTTGCCTCTAATATCCTACCATCTGGATAATATTTTCTTTTGAGAACCCTTACACATAGACAATCTGGACTTGAGATCAATCTCCAAATTTGTTTTGATAACATAGCTTTATTGAAGCAATGTGGATCTCTAAACCCCATACCCTCCTCTTCTTTGGAATGCACATATTCCACCATGCAAAGCAATGTGTAAATTTTTGTTTGGTACATCATCACCCCACCAACATTGCAAAATTGCATCAGTGATACCTTTACAAAAAAATTGAGTACCAAAAACACATACATCGCATATGTAGGTGTAGCTTGTGCAACCGCTTTGATTTTTACCTCTTTGTCGCCTATGTTGAGAGTTCTTTCTTTCCAACCATGAGCATGTTGGAAAACCCTATCAACGAGATATTGAAAACAATCGCTCCTGTCTGCACCAACTAGCAAAGGCAACCCCAGATACTTGTCAGACAAAGCCTCCACCATAATGTCCAGAACAATACACACTTCAACCCTTGTCTCCACTGATGTATTTGGGCTGAAATATAGGCTACATTTTGGTTCACTCACCATCTGTCCAGTGGCCTTACAATAATCATCCAAAATATTTCTCGAGCATGTAGCATTCTGTACATTTGCTTTCATAATAATCAAGGAATCATCCGCGAAAAAAGGTGTGAGAACGACGGGGCATCATGACAGAAATTTACCCCCTGTATCCAATCATGATGTTCAGCATCTGATAATAAAGTAGATAACCCTTCGGCAACGAGAATAAATAAATAGGGACTCAAGGGATCCCCTTGTCGCAACCCTCATGAGGGTACAAACTCTTCAGCTTCAGTAGAATTGAAATGAATGGTGCAGCGGACAGATCGCACACATTCCATGATAAATTTGACCCAATTTTGATCAAACCCCATTTTCAACATAATACCCTCCAGAAAGACCCACTCCACCCGGTCATATGCCTTGTGCATATCCAATTTCATAGTGCAAAGCCCCTCTTTTCTAGCTTTTTTCTTGATTGCATGGATACTCTCATATGCCACTAGCACATTATCAGTTATCAGACGCCCCGACACAAAAGCTCTTTGAGTTTTGCCAACAATCTCAGTAAGAATCCTTTTCAATCGGTTTGCAAGCATCTTCCTAATAATTTTATAAACAACATCATAGAGACTTATGGGGCAAATTGTGTTACCTTCTCTGGATTATCAATTTTGGGAATAATAACAACTGATGTATCATTCCATCTGGCTGGAATAACTGAAGAATTCAGAGCATTTATAACTTCTCCAATCAGCTCATATTCTAACATTAACCAGAATCTTTTATAGAATAAAGCATGCAGGCAATCGGGCCTGGAGCCTTGTGGTCTTCTACATTGAAGAGTGCCTTTTTTATCTCTTCAGGGGTATAGGGGGCCAACAACATTTCATTCATCGCATGTGTAACACGAACGTGTACTTTGCTCAGCACCGAAGCCTCTGCTGTAGCAACTTCAGCCATAAACAGTTTTGCAAAGTGGTCTTTGATCAATGGAGCCAGATTCTCCGTACCTTCCACCATGTTTCCATCATCATCTAGTAAAAACTTTATCGTATTTTTCTTCTTCCTAGCTGTGGCGCAGTGGTGGAAAAAAATTATATTTCGGTCACCATGTCTCAGCCAGTTTACACGACCTCTCTGAACCCAAGCTATTTCTTCTTTCTCAAATAAATTTTCTAGTAAAAGAAGGGTCTACTTTTGTCGATTTAGAGCATCATCTAACATGGGACCCTTCCTTAATTCTTCCAACTCCTCTTTTAATTTATCAGTCCTATTCCTTGGCCCCTTCAATATTTTTTTAATCCCACGTATGAAGCTCATTATGTACATCGCCAAGAGTTCCCATAAGAGCCTTCCCTAAAAGTTTTGCTTTATTCCAATCATTTTTCACCACCTCTTCTACCGATGGTTCTTCAAGCCACCTCGCCTCAAATTGTTTTACCTTATTTTTGCTTGGTTTACTTCAATGTGGTCTGACTTTGTCATCCCTTCATTGATTAAGGCTGCAAAAGGAGTACGATCACTCTGTTTTATGTGTTCTTGTTTACTACTCATACGTACTAGTAGTAAAATCTAGAATGTTGAATATTTCAGAATAAATTTTGGCTCTACAATATCTAGAATAGGCGCAAACCTCAGAAGACACTTCATTAGTTAGTTTCAGGGATCTTGTGCTAAATGCATGGATTTAGATGTAATTTTTATTTTTATGAGTTCCTTGATATAACTTGTACTTCTACCGACTGCGTGTTAACTAAAGTACCTCACTCCTACGGGACCTACCACAATTAAAAGAAATTACACTGGCCCAAGCCCCCAAATATCAGACAAAGTGGACCATGGTTTCTTATAATTCCAATTATTTAGAAATAGGATGTTTCAAGCTTCCCAGATAACCTCGCACAATTTAGTGACTTTTTGCCGACTTAATGAAATTATGTCAAACTTTTGCTACACAAGTAAGGGCAGTTGATTGCTCTTAAATTAAATGTATTTTCAGAGGTAGATGGGTGCATCTTATGTAGTAAACAATATCGTCAGTGTGAGTTTCCAACTATCACAAAAGATCATTAAATTCTCAATTTTTCGAATGATGACGAGATTGTTCTTTTATGTAAGCATAATGGATCGCTCTAAAATTGAGTTACAAGTAAGCATAATGGATCGCTCTAAAATTGAGTTATATTAATTGACAGTTTAACAAAATTAGGTCAAACTTGAGTTACAAGTAAGCATAATAGATCGCTCTAAAATTCAATTTCTGTCATATTTAAATGACTACCTAGCTAACTCTTCTCATTTGAATGACTTAATGTCGATTTATCAAAATTAGGTCAAATTTGAAACTACAAGTAAATTGTAGGTTGCTTTGAAAGTTCTACGAAAAAGCTTTTGAGGATACCCATCGAGGGGTCACAATTATTATATCAGAAACCACCGAGAGTTTTGACGATAGTTTCAACTTCTTTCTAAGATTTTGCATCATGAAAATTTAACGAAATTAGGTCAAACTTGAGCTACAAGCAAGTAACCACGGTAGATTTCTCTTGAATTAAATGTCTTTTTGGAGGTAGATGGGTGCATCTTCTTGTAGTAAACAATGTTGTCAGTATGGGTTTCCAACTATCAGGAAAGAACATTCTCAATTTTTCGAGTGATGGCGAGATTATTCTCTCCCGTAAAGGAAGTCCGAATAATATGGATCTGTATGCCACAAGCCAAGTTTTCACACATATATAGTGGACCAACATATTATACTTACGATTTCCCGTGTTTTATAAGTTCTCAAACTTCCTAGCTTATGACTCCGCCTACTTGAATGACTTTATGTCGATTCATCAAAATTAGGTCAAATTTGAACTATATACTACAAGTAAATTGTAGGTTAATCTGAAAGTTTTACGAAAAAGCTTTTGGAGGTACCCATCGGGGGGTCACAGTTAACATATGAGAAACAACCGAGAGTTTTTGAAGACAAGTTCAACTTCTTGCTAAGATTTTGCATCTTGATAATTTAACGAAATTAGGTCAAACTAGAGCTACAAGTAAGCGCGATAGATTTCTCTTGAATTAAATGTCTTTTGAGAGGTGGATCAATGCATCTTCTTGTAGTAAACAATGTCATTAGTCTGAGTTTCAACCTATCAGGAAAGAACATTCAATTCTACATTTTCCGAGTGAAGACGAGCGAGGTTGTTCTTTTTCGTAAAGAGAAGTCCAAAGAATATTGGATGTGGATGTCACAAAACAATTTTACAGACATATATAGTGGATCAACATGTTACCAATGATTCTCATGTTTTGTGTGTTTTCAAACTTCCTAGCTATCTCTGCCCATTTGAATGAGTATGTCGATATATCAAAATTAGGTCTAACTTGAAACTATAAGTAAATTGTTGGTTTTGCTTTGATAGTTTTATGGAAAATCTTCAAGTGGTACCCATCGTGGGGTCAAAATTAATATACTAGAAACTAGTGAGAGTTTTGACGATAGGTTCAACTTCTTGCTAACATTTTGCATCTTGACAATTATAACGCCCTAGTTTTAGTTAATCCTTAATTAGGGTTGTTTGTGCATTCATGAGCATCATTATTTTGCTTAGAAATAAAAATGCATGCAAAAATAAAATGCAAACCCTAAAACCCTAGCTATTCCTCCTCCCTCTTTGAAAATGAATTCAAAAGGTTTTGAATATTTTCAAAAACTCAAAAAAACATGCGGAGCCCAAATGGAATAAAGGGGCCCCACACTATTTCATATATTTGCAAAAGCCTCTAGTATCTCTAAAATAATTCAAAACATGTTTGAAAATGGTTTACAAAAGGGATAAAAGAAAACAGAAAAAGGAAAAAGCTTTTGGTAGAAAAAAAGAGAGAGCAGCAGTAGCCCAGGCTGGCCTAGCTTCCCCCTCTCCTTATCCGCCTACCGCGCAGCCCACAACCTCGCACGAAGCCCACCCCATGGCCCAGTACTCATTCGGCCCCTTCTGTCGCCTTCCTCGTCGGGCCAAGCAGCTCGCTGGCGACGGCGGCGCCGTTCGTCGTCGATGCGCTACGTTCCGCGCTGCCGCCGCCGTCTTCGGAGGATAAGACCGCCACGACGCCTTCCTATCATCCCTATCCCCTCACTCTCCCCCTCGCATGCTGTCTTCCTCTCTCCCCTCTGGCCAGAAACCCTAACCCCGTCGGACCCCGTCGTTCGCCGCCATTGTGCACCGCCCCAAGGACAACCGAGAACGCCATCACCTCCACCTCGTCCTCACCGTCCTTCCTAGCCAAGCCACAGAAGCGCGCGTTCCCTCAATCGCTGGAATCTAAGTCGTTGTCCCCGTCACCGACAGAGCTCGCCGCCATCAATTCTCATGCCTCCGGCCACCCCAACCCTCTCCGTCGACCCTATGTGAACCAAGGTGAGCTATTGATCTTCCAGGACCCCTCCAAACCCTCTCTCTTGCTCTAGTCCTCTGTCGCGTCACGCGCCGCCATCGGCCACCGCCAGTCTTTGTGGCTGATGATGCCCCGGTGACACAAATCGAGCGGCACAACCACTATAGGGATCGCCTTGGTCTTCTGGTTCGAACGCGCTAGGACGAGCTTGCTGGCGTTCACTGTGGCATCGCCGGCGATCACCGTCTGACGCTGGCCGGTGGATGACATCACGCCGATGTCACCATGACATTAGGGCGCTTGTTTGACCCGGTCAAACCGGCCACTGGCCCTACTTGACCACGTGGCATCTGAGGTGGCCTAGGGCCCCTCTGTCAGCTACAGTGGGTAGCCTCTGCTCTGGTGTAAAAGGGTTTTCCCTATTTTGTAATATTTCCATAAATAGTTTAAGAATTTGAGAAATTGATTAAATACTAGAAATTCAATATCTAATTATTTATAACTCAGAAAAATGTGTATAATATATCAAAATGTTCAGAAAAATGAGATCTTTACAATAGACTCATCATCATGCATTGTTTCAACAACTTTAGTTACAAGTTTAATTAGAAGAACAATTACACCCCAAGGTGACTCCGAGGTTCCCCCTGATATAGGGTTTGCAACCCTTGGATCCTGCTTAAATTGCCAAGCATGATTTAGAGTTTCATTTCAATATAAATCAACTTGTGATATCATCATCCTTGATTGAGCATTGCATCGATGCCACATGTTGATTGTTTTTCCCCTTTCTTTCTGGTGTTTGCTTCTTCCCGGTAGAATACAATATCGAGATCGAGATTGAAGACCGAGATCAACACCATCGAAGATCGACGAATAATACTTGACCAATTGTAATCAAGTCAAGTACAAGGCTTCCGAAGATCTGCTTATCTGGGTATCAACAAACAAGGCAAGCAAAGCCCCACCATTATATAATCCCATGGTTTTGAAAGTATTTCATTCTTGCCATGATGCATACGATTCTACTGTGGTATTTTATCGATAGATAGAGTATCCTATCTGTTGCATTACTCCCTTTGAGCTTATATTACCTCATCCACTTCTCCTAGCATAACTAGGTTTAGCTTGTGTGCACTTCTAGAGCTTTTATCTGTGTCTTGCTTAGCCATGCATAGCTATCAGTGCTGGTTCATCCAGAAGATGTACCAAATGCAGAGAATCTAGTATGACAGGAGAATGATGTATACTGATAAGGTAAGATCAGTGGTAAAGGTTAAACATGCTAAGGATTGTATGGGAGGCCATGGTGGGATGTGGTTTTTGTAGTCCCATGCTCGCCACTACTAGGACCCGAGTTCTAGCCTCTTGAACCAAGACGAGCGTACAACCATAAGGGGCCTAGAAAACCTCACGAGTAACTAACTTGCCTAGTAGATTCCATGAGTCACATAGTTCGGGCGTTCCATTTGACATATGCATAGAAAATGTTTTCAAAAGAGGAGGTGAAGGAGGTGCATTCATACAGGTAGGTAAGCGTGGTCGGGGTTGCTTGGGGTAGATGACGCCCCTGGTAAACCAACCTCGCCCACATCTCTAGGGACCGACTTTGGGATTTGACCCGTTACGGCAGAACCATCCTTAGGGCGTGACTCATGGTATCAGCAAAAGCAAGGTAAAGGTCGTGTCCAACCACCCTCTGCCGGCCTTCCAAGAAAGAGGGCTATTACTAGTGGCATTAAGAGTCGGTTGGTACGTGTGGGTAAAGTTGTACACCCATGCAGGGTTAAATCTTTTCGAAAAGCTGTGTCCATGGTTATGGATGACTTGGGAATGAACGTGAAGATCATAGAGAACATTAACTTAATCGTAAAACTTGGTAGATCAACGTGTGCTGAAGGATGCTTCCTCATGGGTACAAGGGGGTGATCCTAGTTGTGAGATGAGGAGTACTTTTGTGGATATCAAGATGATGATCTATTCTTTGGAGATGTCACTCTCTTATCCCCTTTTAAAATACTCTGATTAGACGAGCTTCTTCTCCCTCTTGTTTTATAAACAAAGATGGCTTTATGCAAAATAAACCCACTAGCCATAAGTCTTGCGGAGTACACCCTATACTCACCGTTGCTTTGTTGATACTTTTCTAGCAGATTAAATGTTCCCCTAAAGACAAGTTTGGTACGACATCGACACCGACGAGTAGCTTGGGATTCTCGGCTGGCAGCCTGGAATCTATGGGCTGGGGTCATCGTTATGCTTCAGGCCTCTTAGGCCATTTGTTGAGTTTGCTATACTTAATAGCATAATTTACCTTCTGTTATTTGATGTTTGTGGTCAATGACCTCTGCTTGTAATATTTTAGTTCTTCGCTCAGTTATGAGCTTGCTGTAATAATTTTTGTGTCGCAGGGTTACTGTTGTGTTACCGATTTCTCACTGGATATCCTCGAGCTCTAGGTTAAGCTTATGTCAGGCTAAGGCCTGGATTTGTTTAACCCTGATCCGGGGGGTGTCACAACAATTTAATGAAATTAGGTTAAACTTGAGCTACAAGTAAGCGCCATAGAATGCTCTTGAATTAAATGTCTTTTTAGAGGTAGATCGGTGCATCTTCTTGTAGTAAACAATGTCGTTTGTGTGAGTTTCCAACTATCAAGAAATAACATGCAATTCTATATTTTCCGAGTGAAGACGAGCGAGGTTGTTCTTTTCCGTAAAGAAAAGTCCGAAGAATATTGGATCTGAATGCCACAAGCCAAGTTTACAAACATATATAGTGGACCAACATGTTGTACCTAAAATTCCCATGTTTTATGAGTTTTCAAGCTTCCAAGCTAACTCTGCCCATTTGAATGACTTTATGTCGATTTATCAAAATTAGGTCAAATTTGAACTACTACAAGTAAATGGTAGGTTTCTCTAAAAGTTTTACGAAAAAGCTTTTGGGGGTAACCATCGAGGGTCATAATTAATATATCATAAACCACCGAGAATTCTGACGATAGTTTCAACTTCTTCCTAAGATTTTTCATCTTGGCAATTTAATGAAATTAGGTTAAACTTGAGCTACAAGCAAGTAAGCGCGATAGATTTTGAAGGGAATATGCCCGAGAGGCAATAATAAAGTGGTTATTATCTTATTCCATGTTTATGATAAATGTTTATTTTACATGCTATAATTGTATTGATCGGAAACGTCAATACATGTGTGTTTAATAAACAAAAAGGGTTCCTAGTTATGCCTCTCTTATAGAATAGCTCGTTGATTAACAAGATGATCAAGGTTTCCTGATCATGGACATTGGATGTTGTTAATAACGAGGTCACGACATTGGTGGAATGATGTGATGAACATTCATCCGAAGTATAGCATTACGATCAAAGTCATTATGTTTATATTGCTATAACATCATACGAAGTAATATTTATCCTTATACCATGAGATCATGTTAATTGCTAACACCGGAAGAGTATCTTGATGACATCATACGTCACACCGTAACATGGTGACTATAAAGATGGGTTCAGTGCTACGAAGGTGTTATGTTGAGGCTCATGGATCAAGAGTGGAATTTTTCAATCCCGATAACGGATAGATATACTCTGGGCCCTCTCGGTGATATCACATTAAGATAGCTTGCAAGCAAGTGATGTGATCACTAGAATGTTATATCACGGGAACGAGAAAAGAGTGCATGTCGGTAACGAGATCAAACTAGGTATGGAGATACCGATTATCGAATCTTGGACATGTAATATATCGCGAGACAAAGGGATTTAGTTATAAGCATTAAAGGTTCTCACAATCACATAAGTCATCGTTGAATGTGTAGGAGTCAGTACGGATCTCCATGTCCCGCTGCTGATTATTGATCAGAGAGGGGTCTCGATCATGTCTGCATTATTCGCGAACCGTAGGGTGACACACTTAAGGGATACCGACACCATTTGTAGCAAATATTTTTCAGATAAAGATTGAAGAAAGCGCTGGAATTATTTCAATAGACACCGAAACTGTTTCGGGTGAAATTGCTGAAATTGGTTCTGCACGTAATATTGAAATGTTGCAGGGGGTTTTATGTGAATGTTTGTTAATTAAAGTAATTAACAAAATTCTGAATAAAAAATAATAAAAGAGTTTTATTAAATGAGAGAGCATTAATTTAATGCATTGAAAGTGGAGACTTTAAAAGGGAATGTGAAGAGGCATTTTAATGTGGAGGGGTTACCACCACATGAATGGAGGAGGTGAAGAGACACCTCCTCCATGCGCCGGCCATGAAGGAGGGGCACCCCCTCCTCCTATAAAAGGCCACCCTCTCCTCACTTCTCAAACACACCTCCTTGTGAAGGATCTCTCTCCCCCTCTAGTATTATTCGCCATGGTCTCGGATTAGCGAGATACATGTTCCCGGTGGCTTTATCTGGAAAGGAGTTGCTACTTCCGCTGCTTTGCTGGAGCGAGGGACGGAGGTTGTCGGGGTACTGGACGTGTGTGCAATCACGGATGCACCACTGCTTTGCGGTGCTGGACTTGGTGGTGCTGGAGCTGGATCTGAAGGACGTGCTGGAGCCGGACCTGGTCGGACTTCCTCACGATCTTGAGATTGGCAAGTGTACGACTACATCAACCACGAGTTCCTACTCGTTAAAAAAACTCGTTGTCTTCGAGGGTAAGTTCTCGTTGGATGTATTTCCACCCGTTGCTTTGTACCTAGTAGATAGATCTTGGCGTGTAGTTCACACCGTAGGAATTTTTTTTGTTTTCTATGCTGCAGACCCAACAGTGGTATCAGAGCCTGATCTATGCGTAGGTGCTTTGCACAAGTAGTACACATATGTTTATATGTGGGCGATGATGATCATGTTATTGCATCTTCTATGTATTTTGGATATTGGTGGCATAGTGGGATGAAGTGGCCCGGACCAACCTTACATGTCATCGTACATGAGACCGGTTCCACGACTGACATGCAACTTGTTTTGCATAAGTGGCTGGCGGGTGTCTGTCTCTCCTACTATAGTCAATATCTGATTTACAACGAGTTGCTAATAACTTGGTTATCCTTGTTGTGGTTCATGTTCTTAGGTAAGAACGGTTTTATCTCCGAAAGCCCTAAGCCGCGTAAAACTTGCAATTGATAAATTAGAGGTGTCTAGTTTAGATCGTTGCTGGGCTAGTATCTTGATATGGTATTGTTGTAAGTAGATGTATGATAGATACTCTTACAACACACTCAACTTGTAAGTTCCATAGACCTTGGCCTTACACACAAAGGAATGATAGAGATCATACCACGATGCAAGTGATAGAGATCAAATGCATGGACCATATCATCTCACTTTACACATTAGATGTTAGCATCTTATACTGCTAGTTTGGCGCTTTCTATAGCATTGTAAGATGATCCCTCATTTAGATATCAAGATAAAAATATGTTCTTCCTTAAGTATGCACCGTTTTGTGGATCGTATTTCGAGACATCACGTGATGATCGGGTGTACTCGACTCTACGCTTTCATACAAACAGGTGTAAGACAGTTTTACACATGCGAGTACTAAGGTTCTTACTTGGTGAGCCTAGCATGTAAAGACATGGCCTCGGAACACGGACCAAAAGGTTAAGCATGAGTCATATAGTTGATATGATCCCCATATAGATGCTCGCCTTTGAAGCTACATCAACTCACGTGATGATCGGACTTGGTGTAGTGGATTTGGTTCATGTAATCACCAAAAAGACACGAGGGATGTCGTTTTTGAGTGGGAGTTCATTTCTAATTTGGATTAGTCGAACCAAATTTTTTATAAATTAAATCAAAGTGAATTTGCATAGTTTGTTATAGTCATTGGCATTCGTTTTCTACCTTATGCTTAGTTTTTATTTGAGATAATAGAACTATAGAATTCTAGATATTTACTTTACGAACTGGTATCGTATTGTTTTGAATGTCAATTTAAAGTTTATAAGTCCTATTGCAAACTTTCAGCAAACTCTATTTACTCCATGAAGTTTAATAAGTAGTATTAAATCAAGAGTAAGAATTCCAATGTTAGTATCTAAAGTATCATGTTTGCCTCCATGATTTTTGATAGTTGTATTAATATCAAGATTATATTGGAGCTGAAAATTGTTTCAGAAACCATCATGTGTGAAAGATATTGTGATATCTGAAACAATGTTTTTGGTTGCATTATGATAGAGTATAATTTAGCAAAATACATGTTCTCATATTGTATGAGAATTTGTGAAGGTTGGAGATGCTAGGCATCCAAATCTACCAAAAAGGTTTTGGGAACTGATATTATACTTGCGATTCTTCCTTATAGGCTATAGTAGCTTGATCATGAAAGTTGCCATGATAAGGATGAATAGAATATGTAAGTAAAATGTTTACTACACTAACAGATTACTAAAGAATGGATTTTTGAAAGAATGCCAAACATTTGATGATGGTGATCCACTTCAAAGTGCAAGGCCAAAGGTATTAGTATTTGACTATATACAAGCTTTGTACCATGTGTCATGTTGATGACACCACTATTGACGTTGATAGATTCTTTTAAAAGAAAAGGAATTGCTGAAAGAGAATCTATAAAATATTTGGCAGAAAATAAAAGGTTGGAGATGTCCAACTTGGGTATATAGAAGATATACATGTTATGGTTGTATTCCTTGCTTATTAAACAATGTGGTTCTTAGGTATTGGATACCGGTATTGGATACCGAATTGGTTTGTATGAAGTGTCATACAGGACAGCACAATTCATGAACTGCAAAGGGCTAAGTAACTAGCAAGAGGATAAGTGATGATGATCATTGAAAACAAATAAAGTGTTATTGTGCTTTTTCGTTGTCGTCAAACCTAGCCTTCAAGATTTGTTTTAATAATTGTTATTTTGTTCCGGTATTACGAGAACAATGGTTGTTCAAATAATTACCGTATTCCATAAAGGATGGATGAACTTTTACAAGTCTAGTGGGAGAAATCACATCCATAAACACTATTGCTAAAATGTCGCAAGACAAATGATTGAAAGATCACTTATGAAGTGACATCGCTGTTTAAATTATATTGGAAAGAAAACATGAAGAAACTCCATGTTGATGGATTTTTGGACTCTTTGATTCTAATCAATTGACACATGTGAGACTTTCCTCAAGATAATTGAAACTCCGTCCATAGGCCAGAGAGGAACGGATGACTAGATTATTGGAAATTATGCATGCTGATGTGCATAGTCCATTATGTGTAGCCATATGCGATGGATCTTTTTGCTTCATACGCTTTCTTCGAAAATTTGAGTGAATATATCTGTATATTTACTTAATAAGGAAGAAGTATGAAACATTTGAAAGTTTTTCAAAGACTTTCAAGATGAAGTGAAAAATCATTGTAAC
This sequence comes from Avena eriantha, assembly GCA_910589775.1. Lineage (NCBI taxonomy): Eukaryota > Viridiplantae > Streptophyta > Magnoliopsida > Poales > Poaceae > Avena > Avena eriantha. The sequence continues at coordinate 226,567,270 of OU342740.1, forward strand.
AAGAAAATACAGAGTTTATGATTCGATCATAAAGGAAGATATTTGAGTTACATGTTTAGCAAAACAACTAAGATTTGAGGAATTGTTCCATGAATTTGGATTCCCGATAAACCACAGGAGTATGGTATGTTCGAGAGATGAAATCAAACCATGTTTGACATGGTAAGATCAAAGGTGTCCTTTATAAAACTGCCATTATGTTTTAAGGATTGAAGCTTTAGAGACTACCGCTTTTACACTAAAAAGAGCACCATCGTGATCCATTGAAATGACACCATATGAATTATGGTTTGGGATAAAACCTGAATTGTGTTTTCTTAAATTTTGGTATACTATGCCTAAGTAAAATGTTTACAACCAAAGTCGGATAAGCACGTCTTTGTAGGTTATCCCAAAGAATTTGTTGGGAATTTCTCCATAACACCGAGGACAAAAGAGTTTGTTACTTGGAACGTCAAGTTTCTTGAGAAGGAATTTTTCGTGAAAAGTTAAGTGGGAGGACAATAGAACTTTGATAAGGTTGTTGAACCTTAGCTATATGTGCTAAGTAGCGCAGCGCCGGAAAGTGCCCCGGTGGCGGCACAATGCTCATGGCTCTCGCGATTACAAAAGGTGTGATCTCGGAGATTAGAGTTCCTATAGAACCATGTGGGTTGGTAAGAATCAAATAGTAAGATTTGATAAGCAAGTCGTTATTGTTTTGACAATGATGAACCGACTACATGCAAAGAAGCGATGATGGGCCCTGACTCCATAAAATGACTAGAAGGCACAGAATCCGTGATAGTATCCATACACGAGAAATCAAGTTTCTGAACTTGGAAGACCCTCCGGAAAGGCGTGACGCCTATCGGTCGTGTTTGGATCTATAAAGAAATAAGACATGGATGTTTAACATCTATGAAATAGTCAACATGTCGGAAGTAAGTTTACGACAATGTTCAAGGAGTTGACTATGACAAGATTTGATCTTTCATAGCGATATTTAGTCTTGACGGATTAATGTAGCAACCACTACATATAATTTGGTATATGGTAATTGAATAAACAAAACAATGTTCTTCTAATAGAACGGTTACCTAGGATGTGTACATGAGACGGTCCAAAGAGTTTTTGTTAATTCAAAGGGTGCTAAAAGGGCATGCAAACTTCAATAGTTGAAGTAAGCATAACGGAGTTGGAATCTTCACCATCATGAAACTGTTAAAAGAGTTTAAATTCATCGGAGATGATGAAGATGCTTGCATTGGCAAGAAATTAAGTGGGAGCGCTGAGACATATTTCTAATACATTATGTAGAGGATATACTGTTGATTGGAAATGATCTATCTTGTATTGACACAAGTTAAGAATTTCATTAAAATAAGATTTCGATGAAAGACTTGGGAAAAACCGGAATATTAGGCATCAATATCTATATGGATAGATTAAGGCGCTAATATGGTTGTGCCGGACATACATATATGAGATATTGAAAGGGTTCAATATGGAAACAACAAGAAAGGTTCTTGCTGCATGGAAAGGATTGTATCAAAATTCAAGTGTTTCAACACTTGGTGAGTAAAATCACATGAAGATTTTGATTGATTATACCATGATATGTATATATCCAGAATGTCCTATGCTATAAATGTTATGAGCACATACCAGAATGATTCATGAGATGATCATTGGACGACAGTAAAGATATTCTTATGAACTTTGGAAGAACTAAGAATATATAATGTATAAGTGATAAATAGTTAAAGGGTAGTTCATTGTAAAGTGTTACATTGATACTAGTTTTGTCACAAGATACAAATTAAATTTGTCTCAATTTAGACTATGGGTGGCACAATGTAATGGAAAGGATGTTCCATGATGGATTTGGATGAGTTTCAAAGTTGAGACATTGTGACGGATACTACAACAAAAGGCTAAGTATATGGCTGCTATAGTAGCAACATAGGAGGGCATTTGTGTTAAGTAGTTGTTATCAAACTAGGTGTGGTTCAAAGTGGGCTAATACTATGAAGATATATTGTGTGACAATAATATCAACATATTTTAACCGGAACGAACTAAAGGTCTCACCACAGGACCAAATTTATACAATGCCATCTCATTTGAGAATGAGTGATGCGTAGAGACGCAAAGACATGCAAATACAGACGGACCTAAAACTGTCAGATCCGGAGATTATGTTAACCACTAGCAATCGCGTATATGCAACACCAGAAAGCAATAGGTGTTCAATAAGCAAAGTTTTTCAAACTAGATTATTGACTCTAGTGCAAGTGGGAGACTGAAGGGAATATGCCCGAGAGGCAATAATAAAGTGGTTATTATCTTATTCCATGTTTATGATAAATGTTTATTTTACATGCTATAATTGTATTGATCGGAAACGTCAATACATGTGTGTTTAATAAACTAAAAGGGTTCCTAGTTATGCCTCTCTTATAGACTAGCTCGTTGATTAACAAGACGATCAAGGTTTCCTGATCATGGACATTGGATGTTGTTAATAACGAGGTCACAACATTGGTGGAATGATGTGATGAACATTCATCCGAAGTATAGCATTACGATCAAAGTCATTATGTTTATATTGCTATAACATCATACGAAGTAATCTTTATCCTTAGACCATGAGATCATGTTAATTGCTAACACCAGAAGAGTATCTTGATAACATCAAACGTCACAACGTAACAGGGTGACTATAAAGATGGGTTCAGTGCTACGAAGGTGTTATGTTGAGGCTCATGGATCAAGAGTGGAATTTGTCAATCCCGATGACGGATAGATATACTCTGGACCCTCTCGGTGATATCACATTAAGATAGCTTGCAAGCAAGTGATGTGATCACTAGAATGTTATTTCACGGGAACGAGAAAAGAGTGCATGTCGGTAACGAGATCAAACTAGGTATGGAGATACCGATGATCGAATCTCGGACATGTAATATATCGCGAGACAAAGGGATTTAGTTACAAGCGTTAAAGGTTCTCACGATCACATAAGTCATCGTTGAATGTGTAGGAGTCAGTACGGATCTCCAGGTCCCGCTGCTGATTATTGATCAGAGAGGGGTCTCGATCATGTCTGCATTATTCGCGAACCGTAGGGTGACACACTTAAGGAATACCGACACCATTTGTAGAAAATATTTTTCAGATAAAGATTGAAGAAAGCGCTGGAATTATTTCAATAGACACCGAAACTGTTTCGGGTGAAATTGCTGAAATTGTTTCTGCATGTAATATTGAAATGTTGCAAGGGGTTTTATGTGAATGTTTGTTAATTAAAGTAATTAACAAAATTCTGAATAAAAAAATAATAAAAGAGTTTTATTAAATGAGAGCATTAAATTTGGAGAAATTTAATGCATTTAAAGTGGAGACTTTAAAAGGGAATGTGAAGAGGCATTTTAATGTGGAGGGGTTACCACCACATGAATGGAGGAGGTGAAGAGACACCTCCTCCATGTGCCAGCCATGAAGGAGGGGCACCCCCCTCCTCCTATAAAAGGCCACCCTCTCCTCACTTCTCAAACACACCTCCTTGTGAAGGATCTCTCTCCCCCTCTAGTATTATTCCCCATGGCCTCGGATTAGCGAGATACATGTTCCCGGTGGCTTTATCTGGAAAAGAGTTGCTGCTTCCGCTGCTTTGCTGGAGCGAGGGACGGAGGTTGTCAGGGTACCCGGACGTGTGTGCGATCACGGATGCACCACTGCTTTGTGGTGCTGGACTTGGTGGTGCTGGAGCTGGAACTGAAGGACGTGCTAGAGCCGGACCTGCTTGGACTTCCTCATGATCTTGAGATCGGCAAGTGTACGACTACATCAACCACGAGTTCCTACTCGTTAACAAAACTCGTTGTCTTCGAGGGTAAGTTCTCGTTGGATGCAGTCCACCCATTTCTCAAGATCTCACGCTCTTCCTGTCTAAAACCAGTAATTGCAGGTGGGAAAAATTTAGTCATAAATAAAGAAGTACATTCACCCATGATGTAATAGTAGTTTTAGTCAAATCTAGCAACCATTCTTTTGCTCTTCCTCTAAGAGAGAAAGGAAATAATCGCAATTTGACCGCATCGAGGTCAACATCTTTTATGCACATCATATCACATATTTTGGTGAAAGTATTCAAGTGCATACCTGCATCCTCAACAGCAGAGCCTCCAAATTGATTCTGTTGAACCAAACTTAAATAGTGGGGATTAATTTCATAATCATCAGCAGCAATTGCTAGCTGGGTAATAGGAGTACGCAAATAATCATTGTTAGGAGTAACAAACTCTCCAAGCTTCTTTTCAGCCATATTTTCTATATTTTGGGGTTTTCTTAAACAAAGACTTATAATAGTAAAAGCAAGAATTTAAAGACTAACTATTTTTTTTGGTTTTTCAAATAAAGACTGAAAGCAAACTAAAAATTAAAAACTAAAACTAGCAAGGTTCCTACTAACCTCACCAGGGTAGCTATTGCTTCCCTAGCAACAGCGCCAGAAAGAGGATTGATACCTTCGATCCGGATTACGGATGTAGTATAGCTCTTTTTTCCTAGTACACCTAGGTTTATCGAATCCTCGGGAAGCAGAAAGTGTAGTGAAGTTACTTTAACGGACCTTCGGGAGTTTTAGAATTCCTTTTGTGTTTTCACCGGACGAAGAGTTTGCTGTCTATTTTTGTTGTCGATGATGGAGAGAGAGAGCCTAGGTCTTTCGGTTTCAACTGTAGCTATGCAAAACATCTAATGGAAATAAAAGATAATAATAAATTATGCATTTAATTGTTAGAGCAACTAGCAGGGTTACCCGCGCATTTGCGCGGCTAGATCCCATGTTTAGTTTTATATTAGTGCAAGGTGCATGTAAAAATTACAGAACAATTTATATTCAAAATACCTTATGCGGAAACTCATATGGCATTGCTATCTATTTATTTTTGGATTAATATTTTGTAAATGAACAAAAGATAATGTAGTGTTAATACTTCCATGATAGTTTTGTCTCGTTAACAGAAACCATATATAGTTGTCAAGATTGGATAAAGGTAAGGGACGTAAAGTGAAACTAATGACAAAGATTAATCATTGATATTAGAAAGCAACTTAAAGAAAACATCTTTACATTGAGTCTATCTATCCATCTACTCAGAAACCTAGTTGAATGAAATGGTAATATAAATAATATTGCAACACGCTTCATTAGAAAAATATTTACCAAGAGTTATGTCTCTGTTTTTTATTTCCAAACCAGCGTGAAATAAAAAAAAGGTACTTTATTTGAAAAGGAGATATTATAACCGCCTCCCTATGTAAAGGTTTGTTGTGGTAGAGAAACTTTAAATACTCTCTCCAATCCAAATTAATTAACTTAGATTTGTTTAGATTTGGATGTAGCTAGCATTAAAATATTTTTAGATACATCGAAATTTAGACAAATCCGAGTCAATTAATTTCGATAGGAGAGAGTAATTGGAAGTCATGTTTTCTAGTTTGGAAAATAAATTATAATACATACTTAGCTTGTAAAATTATAATGTTTTTTCTAACAATAAAAATATAGTAAAGTGCTACCATACCAAAGTCGCATCAGCCAAAATGGTTGCAAATGACAACAACGATGCAATAGATGTCTTGTTTTTGGACACATCTTGAACATGAATATTATTGCTTGATGCAATACTGGAATATATATATATAATGTTTCATTCCATAAAAAACAGTTGAACAAATGTGATTGTTTCTGCTCCCTAACACCAGATACAACCAAGAAAAGCAAATGAATGAGAGAAAATGCTGCTACTCTCTTTCTTTGGTTGTCCTGGCTTGTCACTATTCTGTGGGTCCATAACATCTTCCTATTTTATTCCTCAGAATTCGCCGGTTGCTGCAATACAAAGAGTGCAAAATAATTACCAGTAATAACTATTTTAACTTTACATAGCAAGATTTCTTCCTCAAAACTCACGTTACTAGAGGAACTTCAACGATGTAGAAAGTTAGACTTGGGGATTATGGAGAAATGGCTATGGACATGCTAGGTATAGTAATAACTAACAAAAATAATTTTATCACTCAATTTATATCAGCCATAATGGTTCCCAACACTATATAAATGCGTAATTGCTAATTCTGTAACAATATTCAGACAACACCAAAGCATTGTGATCAGCTATGAATACAATCTACGGTAGTAGGGCTGAAGCTTAATATAGTATGATGGTAATAAGAAAGCAATAATCGAGGGAAGCATTTAGTAATCACAAAAGTTGTTAGTATGTACTAATTTCTAAATGAAGACATTTCAGGGAAAGATATGCAACCATGTATAAAATGAACACACGTAAAGATGGTTATAATTATTAAAGAAGATATATATATAGTTCAGCTTGGAGTATATGTGTGGCAAATATTAAAGTAACAATGAGTGTATTACTAAGTATTATTAATGGAGGGATTAATAGTCTGTGTATAGGTGCCTGTATACTGAAAGGTGTATAATTCATAAACACTATAACCTTATTGTAGAGACCAAGATATGAAGAACCATTCCTGTATGGTTTAGCCAATGTCACATATCTGGAAATTCAGATAATGAATGGAAATATTTAGTATCTCACTCTTCATGGTATAATTGTTCAATCTATGTTCTTGGAAAAGGGATCGTTGTAAATTAGCTGGAGGTACACTATTTCTTAATAATCAGTCATACTCTAGAATAAAAAAATTCAAGTTTATCTAGGAACTTCCCTGGTAAAGGGAATTTGGATAATTTTGGTAAGATCAAAGATATGCATCAAACATAATCTCTTCGGGCAATAATTGCTCTCCAAATTACACCTATCAAACTCTCCAGAAGAGTTATTTATGTTTCAATCATAGTACGCACTGTCCACCGATATTTAGACGGTAAAACTCGCCAACAATTCCATTCTTCTATCCCCCGTCAGGTTGCACGACACCGATATCCACTGATCTTTCAGGTCCCTACCCAACTCTCCTTTGCGTAAACTAATCTAGTCTCCTCTCTATGCAACTATAGTGGATATATAAAAGTTTAAAGCGTGTAATCCAAATTATTGAGGTCCCCACATATACGATTTGACCTTTAGGCATTTTCCACATTTTTTCCTCGAGTAGATATGATAGAAAAAATCAGCTTCTGAAATCTTTTTAAGACGACTTTAGAGCCAAAGATTTAATGAATATAAAACTTTGCTTTCTTCTTGTAAAAGATATGCATAAGACATCCTTCGTCAGATGACTATCACGCACCTTGCTGGACACTAAGGATTCTAATGTACAAATGATCACTAACATTTATCATGCTTTCAGAATACAACTATATTCTACACAACAATCATAAGATATACAAAACTACATCACAGACGAATCGTAGACATCGGACATGTTTTCCAAAACCATGCCACATAGAAAGGAAAAAATATTACAATACATTTGCAGTAAGTGGAGATTTTTATTAGTCTAGCACCATATTTGCAATCAATCTTACTGAAACAATCAAAACTATGTGGAAGAAAGCTGGTTACATTTACAAACACCATCAGGTTGCATTTGTAGGTTATAGAGTTGCAGGAAATCCATAAGCCTATAAATATAGTAGACTGGAAAAGATCAGAGAGCTTTTACCTATACGACAATTCTCATAATTCCGAAGTTGAGATGCCAATAAAACTAAAGTATATGGAAATTAAATGGAGACAAGCTGTTAGATCTTATAACAAAAGTTGTGGTAAGAACGAAGGTTACAATTGTTTTTTATTCCCTACTGTAAAGAGGAACTACAAACTCCTGAGGTGCGTGCCGATTTTTGGGAGTGCTTACATTTGCATTGGTGCAGACATGCAGTTAAAAATGTAATCTTTATATCTCAATTACTTTCCACAACCTGAACAAACGGATAACATTAGCACAAAATTAGATGCATATAATCCGTTGGCAAGAGAAAAAAACTGCAGCATAGTTAGCTAATAACACCAGGATTTATTTTGGCACTTACGTTAAAAGATTCATCTCTCTACATGTGTAGCCCCAATACTGCACTTCGATACCATGAGGCTCTAAGCAAACTAAGGTGTGAATGGGTGCAAAATATTATTAATTGAGATGTAGAAAAATCTACCGAATAAATTATATCAAATCTACTGAGCATAGAAACGTTCTACAATTAGGCTTCTTATCCCCTGCTAATGAGCATAGTACATCCCATGCTAGCCAGCCGGCTGGCACGACTCGAGGAAGCAGCCTGGTCACAGTGGAGCTCATATGGCCATCATCATCTCCTTTTATAGTCTTTTCTGCAGCATGTCAGCGATGGACACGCCACGATGATCAATGATAGTCCCTCTAGACCGGCAGCGCGATGCCATCTTCGGATCCCGTTGGACTCAAAACTCGAGCCGACGCCCGTCGAGCAGAAAACCACTAAGCTGTAGGTCCATCTTTAATCAAAGCCATAGATCGATAATATGGGTGTAGCAACACGAACACCTGTCCTATCACTGGAACCGATCCAATGTTCTCTGCCCGTCGAGGTGCACTCGAGCAATGCGAGACTTCTAGAGGATGCCAGGACTGTGGTCTTAGCTTCGGCAAGATTTCAAGGCGGCGTCGCTTGTGAGATGACCATCATGTGGACCAAGTCGTGTATGCTATGAAGTACTTTTTTTATTTCCTTTTGTTCAGCAAAGGCGATGAGAAATTGGACTCTGTCTCCTCTCTCGGTGCAATTAAAGAGATATAAATTTATACCGGCTGTGTTCTTCTAATCCCAACCAGGACAGCTTCTCTTACCATGTAGACCCTCTCCGACGTAAAATCAAATCTTAGCCGTTCCTTAAGTAATGTTAAATCTCCACCGTTCAATGTTAGTTGCTTTAATAATATAATAATATATATAAATTATATGTGGGCAATACATCCATAATTGCTATTGCCTCTGCAACCACTTATAGTAATAACCTACTAGTCTCATTCATATAAGAAAGATACCTAATGATATGCATAGTGACGTCACCGTTAATCCCAAGTAAATCCCTCACATACAGCCGTACCACCCCTTCTATCACTGGGTTCCCAACCTGCAGATTAGTCATTATTCATACTCCCTATACCTGGCTCTCCTCGGGGTATTGGGTACCTGACAAGTCCTTGGATTAAGGCAAGAGAGGATACAATAATCATCATACCATACAAACTAATACATGATCCCATCTATGATAAATAACATGCACACAACCTACATGTCTAGGCCGAAGCCCTTAGCCCTAGGAGGATTACTCACACATAGAGATGAAATTAAAGATCATAAACATTGCAATGGAAATCATAAGATTGATAGAAAATATTCTTACAATGTCACCAATCAAACATGAGATCTACTATTACAAGTGGTGGAATATAGCTATGGTGGTGGAGAATGCTTTGGAGATTAGATCTAAATCTATTCCTCTGGCGGCTCTTCGGTGTTGTGGATGCAAGGTTCTGGTGGCGAGGGGGCGAGGCAGAGTGAGAGATATCCATTTTCTTGTCACGCGAGGCTTCTTTATATTGGAGTCCCTTCACGAAACTTGTTCTATTTGACCTAGCAGTGGTGGCAGCAACTATACGGCTAGAATTTTATTTCCGCCGTATAGTTGGTCGTTAAAGAGTATGTCTCCACTTCACGACTCCTGGTTTCTTTGGGTTGTTGGAAATCTCATATCTTTGACTTTAATATAGTGATTCCCATCATCAAACATCATTATTTGTACAGGGAAAATAGCAAGAGGATTGCATACCCCTTTGATCATTAGGCATTAGTGGCTGGGTTTGGAGAGATATTTAATAAAAAATATGTATAATATCCAGTTTAAATGTGGACGTAGATGGCTATATTTTAGAGCCATCAGTGCACCTTAGGCTTAAAGATAACTTTATTTTCTCCACAATGTATATGGTGAACCTTAGCAGATGCTAGATACTAGGACTTAAGGTATGCTTTTATATACATTGCTGATGCCCTTATTAGGTAAAAGGGAAATACTAGTACACTATAGTATACTAGTACGTTGCACATTCCCTACATGTTAGACTCAGATAATAGATGTCTGACATATCATCAATATATAAAATTATAATAGGTAAAGCAGAAAAAATTATAAATTTGATCAACATCTATAAAATATGGGTGTATATTTGGTTCTTGTACTTTGTATATCATGTAGAAGTCAACGATTATTAGCTATCTAAAACTTGAAAATTTTGGTAACATGGTCTAGAGAATAGAGGTAGAAGGTTCTGGAATGATGGAGAAGTGTGTTTTGAGGTTTGTGCATAGCATTCATTGTGATGAAGACTATCAATAGAATCTTCTAGATGCTAGAATAGAAAAGAAGATCCAACAGCTGAAAACGTTGGGATTCAGGAGTCTTGATCCAATCATCAATATTCAAAGTTATTCGTAAACAATAAGATGGTAAGACAAGATAAGATAAGATTCTTATTTCTTTGCTTAGACATATGCTCACTTTTGTCCACGTGTTGTACATGCTGAGAGAATAAAACCTAGGCAGGAGAAGAGGGCAGCATCGAAGAGGAGTTGAAGGTGGTTCGATGTCAGAGGAAAGTTATGATAGGTTCCTGACACGAGGTACTCCTACGACCACTCTACTAGTAGTAAATTTTAGGACCTATGCACACAAAACAAATTATGTGTTTTCTCTCTCCTTCGCTGCCTCTCACCATCCATCCTCCATCTGTCCTCCCCTTTCCCCTCACACACCCGCCCGACTGATCTCTCCCTCGTCCACAGTGTGGTGTTGCGCATGTGTGCCTTGGTATGGCGGCTCTATTTCTCTGGCATGTTTGGCACCCGCTTTGGTGTGGAGTAGGGACGAGGAGTACATAGGAAGGAAACAACTTTGTTCCTTGGCGGTAAAAAAATTCAAACTTATCCGGTTTTCAAAATTTTCACTTGTTTCCCAAACATCGGGAGGGAAGGTTACTCAAAAGATCGGCCATTCATAGTACTTTGTATCTTGTCTTATCTCTAACAATACTGTACCACTATATAGTGTACGGATAACTTCGAACATTTACCATTCGATCAAGACTGGCAAATCCAAACATTGTTAACCGTTGGATCTTCTTTTTCATTATTAGCATCTATAAAGATTCTACTAATAGTATTTAGCACGATGAATGCTAGTATGCGCAAACCTCAAAACACACACTTCATTTCTCAGTTTCAGGGTCCTTGTGCTAAATGCATGGACTTGGGTGCAATTTTCATTTTTTATGAGGTCATTGATGTAACTTGCACTCCCACCAACCGTGTTCACTCTCAAGTACCTCGCTCATACGAGACCTACCACAATTAAAAGAAAATGCAACCGCCCTAATTATCACACAAACTGGACCACGGTTTCTTATACGTAATAACCAAGTTTTCAGTATTATGATTTTTCAAGCTTCCTAGATAACTTCGCAGACTTCAGTGACTTCTTGTCAATTTAACGAAATTAGGTCAAACTTGAGCTACAAATAAGCACAATAGATTGCTCTTGAATTAAATGTCTTTTTGGAGGTAGATGGGTGCATCTTCTTGTAGTAAACAATGTCATCTGTGTGAGTTTCCAACTATCAGGAAAGAAAATTCTCAATTTTCCGAGTGCTGACGAGATGGTTCTTTTCATAAAGAAAGTCCAAAGAATATGGATATCAATGCCATAAGCCAAGATTCTAGACATATTAAGTGGACCAACATGTTTACTTACGATTCCCATATGTTTTATGAGTTTTCAAACTCCCTAGCTAATTAACTCTGGCCACTAGAATTACTACATGTCGATTGATCAATATTAGGTCAAATTTGAACTACAACTAAATTGTAGGTTGGTTTCAAAGGTTCCCGAAAAAACTTTTGGAGGTACCCAACGTGGGGTCAATTAATATATCAGAAACCGCCGAGAGTTTTGACATGAGGTTTAACTTCTTGTCGGGGGGACGATCCCTAGATACCCCAACCGGACAAGAAACAGGGCAGTCGGATTGCGTTTGGCTGACCAAGTGCAGCCGGACAAGGCAGGTCGGGCCGACTACCGCATGGTAGCCGGATCGACGAGAAGCAGCCGGCTACGGCAACGTAGCCGGAACCAATCAAGGAGACAGGACGACGTGCAGATTAGTGCGCGGTACGCCCTGTACGACGACAAGACTGGCAACTACTCGGCCATACCGGAGACTTTGCAGGGATGACGTAGGAATAGTGGCCCGATGCTGACGACGGGCTTGCACGGTGTCCACTATGCCTACGACAGCCATACCGCTCATACTCCGATGGGACATGTCGTACTAGATACTGTAGATGACCAGCCGGCTGGGTCCCGCCTATGGGACCTGCCAGTCGGACTGGCCAATGAGACCGTTGCCTGTCTGCCTATATAAGGAGAGGCAAGGCCTCAGTAGAAAGGGTTGGTCTTAGTGCATTTAAGACAGTAGCTAGAGAATACAGCTCCAGGAGCGCTTGTAGTTCGTATATCCCTCATAGTCAGATCGGCAGGAGTAGGAGTTTTACATCACAAGGGCTCCAAACCTGGGTACTTCCTGCATCCAGCTATGCTTGCTCGTATCCAATCCCGCCTGCGGACGCCGTCGATAGCTTCCCTGCTAGTCCCCACACCTCTATCTAACCTTCTCAAGTACTGCCGTTCCCAATACAACGACAGTTGGTGCCCACCGTGGGGCTGATGGCTTCGACCGGAGTCATGTTACGCAGGGGACCAAGCACTTCAGCCGGTGAGCGTGTGGCCTCTGGCCTGGTGCTCATGCTCAGCAAGTTCGACTGCGTCATCGACAACGCCTCCTGCTTCGCTGGAACCTCCTTCCCGGCGAACGGCTCCATCCTGGTCTTCGGCGACCTCCCCGTCTATGTCGCCACCGTTCTGGAGCGTTTCCCTAGGGAGATCGTCTCCGTCACGGAGCTACCGCATCCGGGCAGCAGCGCCTCCGTCGTTTCCTGCGGCGTGGAGGTCATGATGGCCGGATCTAGTTCTCACCCCCGCCAGCCGCGGGAGCGGGGCGCGGACGAAGGCGGAACTTCCGCAGCCCCGGAATCCGGTGGATGATGCCATTGATCGGCTCCTGACGCCGGTTAACCTCGGGGATAACCCGGAGGAAGAGGAAGCCAACTTCACCATGGAGAGACAGATCCTCCTCCAGGAGGCCATGGAGCTGGCGGCAACCCGCAAGCAACTCGAGACCACCTGGCGCGAGTACGACCATGCACATGGCTTCACTCCGACTACAGCTGAGCCGAGCCGGCGCGGCCAGGTGCGGCGCCGGGGCGGCGAGCTGGGCGGAAGGATGGAAAAGGATGGGGAGCCGGATCTCACCTACAGCACGCCCATCAAGAACCTACGCGCGACGCGAGCCGCGGCAGAAGAAATGCCCAACCTGGAGGGCGAGGAGCGAGCCCGCCAGCACGCTCGCGTACAGGAGCTCCTCCGCATCGCGGATGAGCAGGCTGATGCCAACCGGCAGATGCAGGAGGACCCTAGCTACTCTAGGGGAGCAAGCTGCCTGTCAACAGTAGGGGCGCGCCCCGTGACACCTAACAGGCATCCTCCCCTTAGCCAGCTAAGGCCCGCAGCAGGCATCGCAGCTCTGGCAACAAGGGCCACGCGCGGCAGGTCAATGTCATGGAAGGGGCGCCCGAGGCGCTGGCTAATGATGCAAGAAGGCAGAAGCCACGGCTCACCTTCGACCAGATGTTATCAGCCGGGTCGTCAGCGTCATCCAGGTGGTGGAGCGCCCCGAAGAAGGCAAGGCTCAGCCGGTTCAGAGGCCTGTCTACTACCTCAACGAGGTCCTCTCCCTCTCCAAGCAGAACTACCCCCACTACCAGAAGATGTGCTACAGCGTGTACCTGGCATCCAAGAAGCTCAAGCACTACTTCCAGGAGCATCCGATTAAGGTCGTGTGCACCGCACCCCTTTCGGAAATCATCGGCAACAAGGACACCACCGGTCGAGTCGCCAAGTGGGCCATCGAGCTCGCTGCCTACTCCATCCAGTACGAGCCCCGACTCACGATCAAGTCACAGGCACTGGCGGACTTCCTCGTCGACTAGGCCGAGACCCAGTATCTCCCACCGGTTCCGGATTCGGACCACTGGAAGATGCACTTCGATGGGTCGAAGATGCTCAGGCGCTTGGGAGCCGGCATCATGCTCACCTCGCCAAAGGGAGACCGGCTGGAGTACGTCCTGCAGATCCACTTCAAGGCCTCCAACAACATAGCCGAATACGAGGTACTAGCGCACGGACTCCGGCTAGCCAGGGAGATCGGTGTCAACCGGATCCTCTGCTTCGGCGATTCGGATCTGGTGGTGCAGCAAGTATCTGGAGAATGGGACGCTCGAGATGAAACATGGCCCTCTACCGGTTCCACATCCAGAAGCAAAGTGCCTCCTTCGACGGATGTGAATTCCACCACGTCCCCCGCGTCAACAATGAGGCAGCTGATTCGCTCGCCCGAATCGGATCCACTAGGCAAGCGATCCCACCCAGGGTCTCCTTGGAGCACCTGCGCAAGCCCTCCATCAACCCATCACGCGAGTCGGATTCCATCATATGGGCGGGGAGTGCTCCGGCTGACGGGGCAGCAGAAGCAGAGCCAGCAGAACCTCCAAAGAAGAAGACCCGCACCAACTCCGGCAAGGCAGTGCCCTCCGGTTCGCAAGACCCGGGGGCTGCCGGCTCGTCAAGCTGCTCGGGGGCTGCCGTCCCGGGTACCTCACCCAAACGACCCCCCGACGACCATCAACTGGAGAGCGGGAGCATCCTCATCATTCGAGAAGTGCCATCTTGGGCACAGCCCTTCATGAACTACATCGCCAACGGGGAGCTCCCGGATGACGAGGTGGAGGCCATGCAAGTCCGGCGCCGCGCGCACACGTACACCATCATCAACAACGAACTGTACAAGTGCAGCGTATCCGGCATCTTCCAAAGGTGTGTCGATGTGGACACGGGCTACCGGCTACTCAAGGACATAGATCAGGGCGAGTGCGGGCACCACGCTTTGTCAAGGGCGATAGTCAGCAAGGCATTTTGCCACGGTTTCTATTGGCCCACCGCCCTCGAGGACGCCGAACAGCTAGTCCGTGCATGCAATGGGTGCCAGCGCTTCGGGCAGCTCAGGCACATGCCGACTTCGGTGCTCAAGAACATACCGATTACCTGGCCCTTCGCGGTTTGGGGCCTCGACATGGTCGGTCCCTTCAAGCGAGCGCGTGCAGGCATGACCCATCTGCTGGTGGCGGTAGACAAATTTGAAACTACAAGTAAAATTGTAGGTTTTGCTCTGAAAGTTTTATGAAAAAATTTGGAGGTACCCATAGGGGGGTCACAATTAATATATGAGAAACCACCGAGTGTTTTGACGACATGTTCAACTTCTTGCTAAGATTTTTCATCTTGATAGGTTAACCAAATTAGGTCAAACTTGAGCTACAAGTAAGCACAATAGATTGCTCTCCAATTAAATGTCTTTTCAGAGGTATATCGGTGCATCTTCTTGTAGTAAACAATGTCGTCAGTATGAGTTTCCAACTATTAGGAAAGAACATTCAATTCCACATTTCCCGAGTGAGAACGAGTGAGGTTGTTCTTTTCCAGAAATAAAAGTCTGAAGAATATTGGATGTGAATGCCACAAGCTAGGTTTACAGACATATATAGTGGACCAACATGTTATACCAACAATTCCCATGTTGTATGAGCTTTCAAACTTCCGAGCTAACTCTGCTTGATGGGGATATGCCAAATGGGGTATGCCTAGCAGGACGTTCCGATTGGCCCAAGGACCTTGCGAGTGGGCCTACAGGACGGTGACTGGAATGCGACTAAGGAGAAAGCCTGACGACTCGAAGCTGGAGGCCCAGAAGCATAGCTGAAGCCCAGTCGGGTTAGGTCAAGTCCTCCGAATCATTGAATAGTTCAGTTGTAAATACTGTAAACCCTAGCAAGGTACCCCCTATATAAACCTCCATAGGGTTCCCTTTGTACTCATGTTCTGTCATATGCCCCTACAAGCGACTCGCTGCCTAGCCGCCGATCTTGCCACCCCTGTAACTTGCACGCTACCAATACAATCTAGTAGGAATAGGTCTTTACCCTCCGCGGGGCCGAACCTGGTAACTCATGTGTCTCCGCCCCCATCTCGCTCCGTAGATGGCCACCAGCTCTTGCCATCGATTCTATCAATCGCTACCCCTGGTAGCAACTACCGTGCTCATTCCCACGACAGTAGCACCCACCGTGGGGGCATGGTCGGTCCGACCTGAGTTCTACGGCGAGACCCTACACCCCAATCAATCGGCCGATCGCCACCGACTACATGATCGCCACCGGTGGGATCTAGCAGATCCTGCCGAGCAGCTACATCCCAGCGTCACGCTTGATCACGCACAGCGTGGTGATGCCGGTCGGCACCATCAACCTGTTCGTCGGCTTCACCGACGCAGTCGACCCAGCGGGAATGGTGATCGCCGGCGGATCACCACCACACCGCGACCTGCTCTCGGAGGACCAGATCCGCTCTATCAGCCGCCTCGCTACCGAGTACGACTCGGTCGCCAACAGCGTGGCCAGGACTGATGTTGCCACAGACGACGTGGCTCTCCACGATGACGCCGACTCGGCGAACCCTACCTCGGTTGCAAGATCCATCACCTCCGCATCACATGAGGACTCCATCACACGGGTCTCCAACCTTGAGGACTTCGAGGACCCCTCCATCCTTGGGATCTTCAACTCCGACTCCGGGTTGGAGTCCCCTGAGGACTTCTGCGCCAGATCCAATTGCTTCAAGGCGATCTACATGGCGGGCAGCACGAGCGCCCCACCAGATCCATGCTCCACACCGATCCCGCCGACCGCAACATCGATGAAGGTGGAAGAAGCCCGCCTGCGACTGGAGGAGGCATCGCGTAGGGAGCTAGCCGAGCGCGAGAAATTCCGCCTCGAGCGGGACATAGTGTAGGAGCTATCACTCTACCATCAACGCCGCATGAGGACCCGCCTGAACTCCAACGTCCAGGGCCATGTCCTGAACTTCAACTATGAGGGCAACACTGCGCGCGCGGCCGAGCGCAAATACTGCGAGAACACACCGTTCGGCGGTAGCAACCACCCACCACCCGGCGCTCCATTGATTGGAGCCCCACCACTACCCATTGGTCCCGTGCCCCCGCCGGACCAGCCGCGAATCATCATCTCGCCATAGGCCCACGACGCCAACGGGCTCCCACTGTACTCCACTCCAATGGACAACTACATCGCGGTAGACGCCACGGTCACCCACCTCGACATCTAAGGAGAGGGCGCGTTGAAGATCCAGTATGCCAAGTCCCTACTCGCCAGGGTCGTCGATCAGCAAGCCACGGGAGTCGACCCACGGGGGTGGATGTATTCCCGTTCATCAGCAAGTAGAGCAGCCTCAAGTGGACCCCAACCATCGCCAATGCCGTCAACTACCCATCGCCCCAGCCCCTGCCACACCAGCCACGAGCCGCCAACCCCGCGCTCTCCACCAACGAGCCGCGGTCGGCGAACAACACGATCGGCGCCAATGGCCAACCCATCGACGCATGAACGCACATCATCAACAACCAGGCCTAGCGGGCGCGCCAGCCCAACGACTTGAGGCACACCCTTACCAACCGCGGCGACCCCGAACCAAGGGGCTCGCTCAGCCGAGTAGGCCCCTAGTGCTTCGGACCAATGATCCGAGGCAGGAAGTACCCCGCCAATTTCTAGGCGCCCAAGGAGATCAAAAAATATTATCCAACGTACGACCTAGCGGTGTGGCTGGACACGTACCTGATGGCCATGGGAATCGCCGGCCATACTGACCTACTCTCCGCTCGCTACCTCCCCCTGATGATGGAGGGAGCGACCAGGCAGTGGATCAACACCCTCCCCCTGACAGCATCGACTCCTGGGAGGAGATGCGCGACGCCTTCGTTAGGCACTTAGAGGGCTCCTACGGCCGCGCCACTAGCATCGAGGACCTGGAGTGATGCATCCAGGGGCAGCACGAGTCGACCCGCCACTGGATCCAGAGGTGGTAGGAACTGTGGTCAACGCCTCCGGCATCCACCTGGACACGGCGATCCACTACTTCAAGAACGTGTGTCGGTACGAGCCCCTGGTCGCTAAGATCAAGAGGGTTTACCAGACGCTCGACAACATCCCTGACCTCCTCGAGATCACCAAGCGATACGTGGAGGAGGACCCCAACCAGGACTCCAACGATGAGTCGGGAGGAAGATGCCGCACCAGTGGCCACGACAACGGGCGACAGTGCGACATGCGCTACAGCAACACTCGCCTCATCGGCAAGCGCCGTGGTGATGGGCGAGTCGACTTCGTCTCTAACGCCAGCTATGGCCAACGCGACCCGAAGAACTTCCGCCGTGATGGAGGAAACTACCGCGATAGCGGAAATTATAGCGCCAACAACGCGACGAGGCCAAAATTCAACCCCGCCGCCCTTCTCAACCAACCTTGCGTCTACCACAGAAGGGAGGGGAAACCCGCCACCCACACCACCGCGGACTGCCATTCCGTGAAGGAGATAGAAAAGTCAAGGCGAGCAAGGGACGACCCCCAACAACAACCCACCAAGGGACAACGGCAACGCCGACGGGTTCGGCAATGCCGTCGGCTCGCTACACAGCTTCACTAGGCTCAGCACCAAGCATGAGAAGAAGGTGCTCGCTTGTGCGGTCGCCGTCAATGCGGTGACCCAGGTCGACATCCCCCGCTTCCTCAACTGGTCTGAGCAAAGCATCACCTAGATCCGCCAAGATCACGCACCTAGGATTGAGTACCCAGGGCGAGTCGCCCTGGTGGTCAAGCCCAAAGTGGCTGACTACTTGCTGCCCAAGATGCTGATGGACGGCGGAAGCTCCATCAATGGCATGTACCTGGACACATTCAAGCGTCTCCACCTACCAGAGTCAGCGATCGAGCCGACACTCACCACCGTCCACGATATCATCCCCAGTCGGAAGGCGTACCCGATCGGCAAGGTGACGTTGCCAGTCACCTTCGGCACACCAACAAACTTCTACACCGAGCGGATCGTCTTCGAGCTGGTGAACTTCTATAGCCCCTACCACTGCATCCTGGGGCGCCAGGCGTTTGCCAAGTTCATGGCGACCCCACACTACGCCTAAAACATGATGAAGCTCCCGGGGCCGAGCGGCATTATCACCGTCCACAGCGACCCCTACATGGCCGTGGAGTGTGAAGACAAAGGCGTCGAGCTCGCCAATGCCGTCATCGCCGAGGAAACAAATCACGTGGATGAGCTCACGAAATATGTGAGCAACGTTGACAAGGATGACCCCACCATCCTGAAGAAGCCAACCGCTGCAAGCTCCACCTTCGAGGCGACCACGCACACCCGCACCATCAAGCTCGTCCCAGGCGACTCCAGCCAGACGGTTACCATCGGGACGAACATGAGTCCTACATAGGAAAGCGCGCTCATCGGGTTCCTGCGTGAGAATCGCGACATCTTCACACGGAAGCCATCCAACATGCCTAGTGTCCCGAGGGAACTCGCTGACCACAAACTTAACGCCGACCCTAAACTACGACCAGTAAAGCAGTCACTACAGCCCTTCAATGAAGAGCGCCGCCGAGCAATCGCCAAAGAAGTGTAGCGTCTACTCGCCGTAGGCTT
Organism: Avena eriantha; assembly: GCA_910589775.1. Lineage (NCBI taxonomy): Eukaryota > Viridiplantae > Streptophyta > Magnoliopsida > Poales > Poaceae > Avena > Avena eriantha. The sequence continues at coordinate 226,587,021 of OU342740.1, forward strand.
CATTCCTCCCATCAAGTACTCCAAGTAGCTGGCAAACCCAGTCCTTGTTCTAAAAAAGAACAACACCTAGAGAATGTGTATCGACTACACTAGCCTCAACAGCGTGTGCCCGAAGGAGGAGTTCGTCCTACCGCGCATCGATCAAATTATCGACTCGACCGCGGGATCGGAGTCATTGTGCTTCCTCGATGCATACTCTGGTTATAACTAGATCAAAATGGCAGTCAAGGATGAAGAGAAGATGGCGTTCATCACGTTCGGCCTAAAGAACACTGGCGTGACCTATCAGCGGTGCATGCAGGAGTGCCTTGCGAGAAAAATTGGCTACAACATCCATGTCTACATCGGCGACGTGGTGGTAAAATCCACCCGCTAGAGCGACCTGTTCGCCGACCTGGCCGAAACCTTCACAAATCTGCGGAGGTACAAGATCAAGCTCAATCCAGGGAAGTGCACCTTCGGTGTGCCCACCGGACAGCTCCTGGGGTACGTGGTCTCCAAACGAGGCATCAAAGCTAACCCCACCAAGATCGACACCATCACAAAACTGGGGAAACCCAAGTGCTTGCGCGACGTCCAGAATCTGGCTGGGCGAGTCGCGGGCCTCGGTCACTTCATCCCCCGGCTCGGTGAGAAGGCAATGCTTCTCTACCGCCTAATGCACAAGAACCCCACGTTCTAATGGGACGAAGAAGCGGACAACGCGCTCAAAGCGCTCAAGGAAGTGCTGCTAGCGGCACCACTGCTCACTGCCCCAACTGACAAAGAGCCGATGCTCGTCTACGTCGCGGACTCCACTCGAGTCGTCGGTGCCATGATGGTCGTCGAGCGACCGGAAGAGGGCAAGGAACGCCCCGTACAGATCCCCGTCTACTACATCAGCGAGGCCCTCATGGACTCAAGACAGTGCTACCCACAGTACCAAAAATTGGTGTATGCGGTCTTCAGAGCCTAGCGGTGACTCCCGCGTTACTTCCAAGAGCACCCCATCAAAGTCGTCTCCTCCGTGCCGCAGCAGGACAACATCCGCAACCGCGAGGCGACTAGGCAAGTCGCTAAGTGGGCCATCGAAATCAGCGTCCATAACATCAAGTACGAGCCATGCAAAGCGATCAAATCACAGGCCCTAGCCGACTTCCTCGCTGATTGGGAAGAGGTGCAGCAGCCGGAGAAGCCTCCATTACTGGTCACTCCACTTCGATGGCTCCAAGAACGTGGACGGCGCAGGGGACAGGGTCGTCCTCACCTCCCCCAAAGGCGACAAGCTCCGGTACTCCTCCACCTTGACTTCACGCCCTGCACCAACAACATGGCTGAATACGAGGCCCTCCTCCATGGCATGTGGGCCACGAAGGAGATCAACGTCAATCGCCTACGGTGCTACGGTGACTCCGACCTAGTTGCGAGACAAGTCGCTGGGATCTGCAACGCCGTCTCCCCCACCATGATAGCGTACCGCCAAGCGGTGGACCAATTGGGGGGCACTTCACCGGCTACTCCGTCGAGTGGATTGACAGACGCAAAAACGAGGAGGCCGACGCCCTCTCCCTCATCGGGTCGGCCCGCCAAACTCCACCAGAAGGCATCTTCCTCGACATCATACACAAGCCCTCGGTCTCCCCGCCAAAGGAGATTGACATCGGGATACCCTGCAGCCCGAGCCCGCTCTAGTCACCATGGTCACGGAAACCAGTGACTGGACCGCACCATATGTCACCTTCCTCAAGCACAAGGTCTTGCCCACGGACGATATAGAGGCGCGAATGATAGTATGCCGCTGCAAATTTTTCGTCATCATCAATGGCGAGCTCCACAAACACAGTGTGACGGGCGTATTCCAGCGCTGCGTACAGCCAGAAGAAGGACGCCAGATCCTCCAAGACATTCATGTCGGCGAGTGTGGCCATCACGCTAGTGCCAGATCACTAGTCGCGAAGGCCATGCGGCATGGATTCTACTGGCTCACCGCGCATGCCGACGCCATCAACATTGTCCAACGGTGCGTCGGGTGCTAGAAATTCGCCAACCAGACGCATTCCCTGGTTCGGCACTCAAGACCATCCCCATCATTTGGCCGTTTGTCGTATGGGGCATGGACATGGTCGGCCCGTTCAAGAAAGCCTCATCTGGCTTCACCCACCTCCTGATCGCAATCGACAAGTTCACCAACTGAGTCGAAGCCAAGCCGATCAAGAAGTGTGACGGCAAGACCACCACCAAGTTCCTCCACGAGCTCATCTACCAGTTTGGCTACCCACACAGCATCATAACGGACAACGGCACCAACTTCGCCAAAGGTGCCATGGCCGAATTCTACGAGGAGCACAACATACGGCTCGACCTCGCCTTAGTCGCCCACCCAGTGTCAAACGGCCAAGCATAGCGCGCCAACCAAAGCGTCCTCCATGGCCTCAAGCCGCGACTTTAGGTGCCTCTCAAGCGCATCCCTAGATACTGGGTCGAAGAGCTCCCCTCCGTGATATGGGGCATTCACACCTCCATCAACCAGTCCATGGGGTTCATTCCCTTCTTCATGGTGTACGGCGTTGAGGCCGTAATGCCAACCGAGCTTGAGCACGACTCGCCTAGGGTCATCAATTATGTGGAGGAAGCAAATGAGATCGCCCGCCAAGACGGAGTCAACCACCTCGACAAAGCACGCGACCTACCTCGCTCCCGCACTGCTATCTACCAGCAAGGACTCCACCGATACCACAGTCGCTGAGTCCGGACTCGCACCTTCCAGGAAGGCGACCTGGTCCTATGACTGGTCCAGGATAAGAAGTGCATGCACAAGCTTTCCCCCCATGGGAGGGGCCATTCACCATAGGGTGAGTCCTCGGCAACGACGCCTAGTACCTGATCGACGTACGAGGCGATGGCCAACTCGAAGTTGGGAGGCCATGGAATGTGGACCTCCTCCCCAAGTTCTACACATAGAACTAAAACTTGTACTCTGCTGCTACATAATAAAAATTCGGATCACACAAATTGTGCCTACTCGCCATGTTCTTGTGCCAATCGCACTCGTACGTTTTGCAATATGCTACCTATGGAAGTCAACCTTTGGTAGAGCGACCAACATGGCTATGTAGTGCGGCCCAAGGGCACCAAACACATTCGGGCCTTGTGTCGTCCACGAACACGCCACCCTGGAGCCCCCATTGGAGTTGCCTCGCTCGACTGGCCCGCCGGGCCAAGTCACCTGATAAACGCTTCTCATAGCAATCTGTCCTACCCATCCTCGTGCATAGCGACTCGAACGGTTAAGTACCACGCACGGGGACTTGTCTACAATAACCCCTACGCGGCTCGGGAACACACCAAGTAAGAGAGCCTGCCCTGGACTCTCCATGCGACTAACTCTCCGAGCCAGGAGGAGAGACGCGTTACAAATAATGCACCAGATCCTCATGCTCGGAGACTCGCCTATACCGACCTTCGCGCTCTAGGTCTCCAAGCGACTGGGCCGATGAGTCGGTCCCAACCAACATAACAATTTAACACAATCAAATTTACATACAAATGAGGTAAACCCCAATAAAGGGCAGACTTGCTCGGGGACTCGCTCACCTAAATATCAACAAAGAACACACTTCAAACATGCATTGTGAGTCGAGTAACTCCTCTTACTTCCATACATATGTATTGTTTACATTACAAAAGTGGCCAATCGCCATAACTTACAAAAGCCCCTTAGGGCAGCGTCTCATTTTGCAGGCTCTGATGAAGAAGTGCCACCATCACCCTTGACCCGGACGAACGGCACCCACGGGTTCGTTGGGTACATCGTCAGCGACTTCGACAACACTGACCGAAAGGGCTTCTCCGACTTTAGGTCACGATGCTCCGGCTCGGGGTCACCTGGCGCCACCACCATCTCCTAGTACGGCAACAAATCTCCCATCACCAATACTCGCTCTACGAATGGAGAAGCCTTGGCGGTCAACCTCAGAACCTCCGAGATCTCCACCGAGCCAGTCGCCGAAGGGTAGCCGCTGGTGACGTCATCGAGGTCGAAGTCGTCAGGGAAATGAGCAAGCCCAAGGCTCAATGCCGTGGTGGACCCGCGCCTGAAGGCCGATCGTGCCATCCACTCGACGACGGCGGGCGCCTCCTCTAGATAGCGATAAACCTCAGTCAGCCCCCCAGGCATAACCTCGATGGGGGACATCCCTTGAAGCATGGCTTGGACGCACGGCGCCGAGGCGGTGGCCGCGTTCACCACCGCAGTCACGCATTGTGAGGCGTTGAAGGTTTGCACCACCGAGTCACTTTGTCCTATCAGGGCTACAACGTTAGAAACCCAACGTCACTAAGGACTCGGGGACTCACCGCATACCAAAAAGGAAAGAGTAAACACTCACCAAGAAGCTTACGGCAGTTCTCCGTCACATGTTTCTCAAGGTCACCAAGGTCACCTTGCAATCCAAGGATGAACGAGTTGGAGGCCTTCCGTTCCTCCTCTGTCGTGGCGTCTGCGGCCTTGGCCCTCTGCTCAAAAGAGATCATTGACGCCTTCGCCTCCTCCAGCTCCCAAACCAGCGAGTCGATATGCTCCTTCGCTGCATCCAATTCAGCAGCTGGAAGATACCCCTCGCGGGCCTTGGCAATCGCAGCCGGAAGTCCATCTATGAAGCAAAAGAAACACAAGTCAGTCTCGCACACGCGGCAATGGCTCAAGCTCACCAAAGGAAGCAACAACTCACCAGCAGTTTCTTGGAGTCACCAGTTGGCCTCCTGCGCCACGCACAAGTCACACTCCAGGCATTCCTTCACGGCCTGCCGATCAGACGATTCCCTTTGCAGGCCCTGCCAATAGAACAACACTAAGTGATTGGATGACTGAAATCCTAAGTGCCTAGCCGCTGAAATTCAGCGACTAGATACTCGGGGACTGGAGGACTGAAATCTTAAGTGCCTAGCTGCTGAAATTCAGTGACTAGATACTCGGGGACTGGGCGACTAGAAGCTGTAGGTGCCCAACCGTTGAAATTCAGCGATCAGGCACTCGGGGACTGGACATACCTGAATGGCGGCACCAAGCATGCTATGAAGTTTGCTGGCGACCGTCGAAGGAACCACAAAAGATTTGCACCTGCGATGCGGCCCAATGTCTTCATCAATGATCTCTCAAATTTGCGGAGACTGGTTCTCCGCCATAGTCGAGAACGCCTTCGCCATAAAGCGCAAAAATGACGCGGTTGTCATCGTCGGGGCGCTAGTCGTCGGAGCCAGTGGTTCTGATGAAGGAGCCCCCCTTGGCTAGTTCTGATTGGGCGGCCGTCACTTCTTTGGCACGGGTAGTGGAGTCACCCTCCTCTGTGTTTTCCCCTGTCGTGGCGTCAATAACGTCCCCTTTCTTCTTCTTCTTTGCGCCTTCAGCTAGCGCATCTTCTGCAACAGGCTTCCTCTTCTTGGAGGGGTCGGATTCCCCTTTGGCATCAACTCGTCGAATCTTGGCCACCGTAGGGTGACCTATCTTCTTGGCACAACACCTGCGGAATCGCCATGATCAGCGAGAAAATTACACAAGAGAACATTAAAGCACGGAAAATATACTATTAGACTTACTTGGAGACCGGAAGGAAATGCAGCCCCGTGCTAATATGGGCAGGTTTATCAAGCTCTGGGCACAACTTGCGCGAGCGCCCCTTCTCAAAGACACTCGCGGCCCATGACACCGCGGGCTTCTTCGACGTCAAGGTCGCGGTTGCAGGGATCTCCAGCCCGGGCAACACAGTTGTTCCCACCGGTGGCGGCGACTTCGACCCCGTGGTTTCAGCAGCCCCTGGTTCAACGGCAGTCGGAACTATTGGCACAATCATAGGAAGCGGAACCTCTGTCTCCACCACCACGTCTGCAGCTCCTGATCCCGTCATTGGAGTTGTGCCCTTAGGAATCTTGGTTGAGGCTTTGGCCTCCTCATTGTTGGATTCTTCATCCGACTCGAATGCTACCATAGATCTGGGTGGTGACACCAGCTTCGGAGCCGGCTTCTTTGCAGGAAACTTCGGTTTTCGCGCGGGCTTTGTCGGCGTGGTTGTTCCTTGCGAACTGTGCTCCTGCAAGATTTCATCATCATCGTGTTCTTCAAGACTGCGACTCACCTCGATCTTGCGGTGCTTCTGCATGCGAGTCTTGTGGGCCGCGGGCGCTGGTGGGGGAACCTCCTTGGCCTCTTCTTCGCTCTCGGAGGACTCTCCTTTGGTCCCCTCTTCGAGTTCTTTGGACATTTCCTTGTCGAGAGGGGAAACCAGCCTTCGAGGACCTGAAACAACTGAGAGCGGACAAGGAAAATTAACCTGGTTAGAAACCATGATTGAATGTTACGACTTGCGGATGCAAATTGCACCCGCATGAGTTACAACTGAAGACAAAGCAGCGACAGAGAAAGGCTTACCGTGGGAGCATCATTCTTCCCTGTTACGTATGGAGCGAACCTAGGCGATGTATCAAGAAACTCCGTATCTGTGATCTTCTTCAAGGCGGCCTTGTAATCCGTGGCCTCCTAGGACTCCTTGCTCGTCCTAGAAGGGTCGTTCTTCCCGGTGTACTCATACATCCAATGAGTCCGGGTCGCTAGCAGGACCAGGCGCCGTCCGAGCCAGCAGTTGTAGAGGTTGATTGTTTCAACCCCTTGTTATTCAAGACTTTGATCTGCTCCATCATCTCCGTGATGACCATCTTCTAGTCTTCGGGAGCTTTGATGCTATCAGCCGACGAGGCGCGCTCCTCTCTGCAACATACGTAGCGAGAACCACTTCACTGGAGGGAGTGGACTCCTGTACGTAGAACCAACTCTTCTTTCACTTGCTCGCGGCCTTCTTCAGCAGCAGGAGCTTGAAGAAGTTTGCCTTCGACTTCAGTTGGAATGTGACGCCGCCCACCGCCAAGATAGGGCCGCCAGATCCTTCACGGCCTATGCGGCCGTGGAACAGCTCTAGCCATAGCGGGAAGTATGGCCAGCATCCGAGGTAGCATTCGCAGAAGGCGATGAATATCACCAGCTACTCAATGCTGTGTGGACCAAGATCCGACGGCTTGATCACGTAATACGCGCAGAACCACCAGAAGAATATTGAGGTAGGGAATCCCAAGCCCCTCTCTAGATGGCTTGGGAAACAGATGAATTCATTGGCGCGAGGCTTCGGTTCAGTCTCGGAGGCACGGGAATTTGCCAATTCCCCTTATAGAGAACCCCCGCGTGCTCGAACGACTTGAGCTGCGCGACGGTGCACTTGGACTTCCCCCGCAGATCCTTTAGAGGCGCCATCAAGGAGAAGACGAGGTCGCTCGGTCTAGAGATTCTGGATCACGGAGAGATAGAGAGACTGGAGCTGCGCAGGAGTGAGGAATGTGGAGGAAGATCTACAAGGTTCTTTTGCCACTCTCCTTATAAAGACGCGCTGCCGCCACCCGCGGTAATTATGCCGAAGTTACCGCTGGATTATCCAATGACTAGTTTGACTAAGCTCGTGGTCCAACTTCTTCCACTCGACTCGCCTGCTAGTACGCCATGTCCAATCGGCAGGGTGCAGCGACTCGAGCATAAGTACATTCGACAATACAGTGACTAGAAACCAGGTGGGAAATTTTCCTCCCTTTTCGATAGATTCCATCACCGACTCAACTGGGCGTCCAAATTGAACTCGCCTAGTCCGACTGCCCGATGAACACCTATGATGAATCGACGATGTCCTCGGGGACTACTGATGGGGATATGCCAAATGGGGTATGCCCAGTAGGACATTTCGATTGGCCCAAGGACCTTGTGAGTGGGCCTATAGGACGGCGACTGGAATGCAACTAAGGAGCAAGCCTGGTGACTGGAAGCTAGAGGCCCAAAACCATAGCTGAAGCGTAGTCGGGTTAGGTCAAGTCCTCTGAATCATTGACTAGTTCGATTGTAAATACTGTAAACCCTAGTGAGGTACCCCTTATATAAACCTCCCTAGGGTTCCCTCTGTACTCATGTTCCGTCATATGCCCCTACAAGCGACTCGCTGCCTAGCCGCCGAGCTCGCCACCCCTGTAACTCGCTCGCAACCAATACAATCTAGCAGGAGTAGGTCTTTACCCTCCGGGGGGCCGAACCTGGGTAAACTCATGTGTCTCCGCCCCCATATCGCTTCGTAGATGGCCACCAGCTCTTGCTCTCAATTCTATCAATCGCTACCCCTGGTAGCGACTGCCGTGGTCATTCCCACGACACTGCCCATTTGAATGGCTTTACATCGATTTATCGAAATTAGGTCAAATTTGAAACTACAAGTAAATTGTAGGTTTTTCTTTGAAATTCTTACGAAAAAAGCTTTTGGAGGTACCCATCGAGGGGTTACAATTAATATATCAGAAAACAATGAGAGTTTTAACGATAGGTTCAACTTCTTGCTAAGATTTTGCATCTTGACAAACTTGAGCTACAAGTAAGCGCAATGGATTGCTCTTGAATTAAATGTCTTTTTAGAGGTAGATTGGTGCATCTTCTTGTAGTAAACAATGTCGTTAGTGTGAGTTTCCAACTATCAGGAAAGAACATTCAATTCTACATTTTCTGAGTGAAGACAAGCGAGGTTGTTCTTTTTCGTAAAGAGATGTCCAAAGAATATTGGATGTGGATGCCACAAGTAGCCATGTTTTATGAGTTTTCAAGCTTCCTAGCTAACCCCACCCATTTGAATGACTTTATGTTGATATCTCAAAATTAGGCCAAATTTGAAGCTACAAGTAAATTGCAGGTTTTGCATTGATAGTTTTACGAAAAAGCTTTTGGAGGTACCCATCGAGGGATCAAAATTAATATATCAGAAAGCAGCGAGAGTTTTGACGATAGGTTCAACTTCTTGCTAAGACTTTTCATCTTGACAATTTAACAAAATTAGGTCAACCTTGAGCTACAAGTAAGCGTCATAGATTGCTCTTGAATTAAATGTCTTTTCAGAGGTAGATTAGTGCACCTTCTTGTAGTAAACAATGTCGTCGGTGTGAGTTTCCAACTATCAGGAAAGAACATTCAATTCTACATTTTCCGACTGAGGACGAGCGAGGATGTTCTTTTCCATAAAGAAGTTCGAAGAATATTGGATCTGAATGCCACAAGCCAAGTTTTCACACATATATAGTGGACCAACATGTTGTACCAACGACTCCCATGTTTTATGAGTTTTCAAGTTTCTGAGCTAACTCTGCCCATTTGAATGACTTTATGTCGGTTTATCGAAATTAGGTCAAATTTGAAACTACAAGTAAATTATAGGTTGCTTTGAAAGTTCTATGGAAAAGCTTTTGGGGGTACCCATCGGGGGTCACAATTAATATATCATAAATCACCGAGAGTTTTGACGATAGTTTCAACTTCTTGCTAAGAGTTTGCATCTTGGCAATTTAACAAAATTAGGTCAAACTTGAGCTACAAGTAAGCGCGATAGATTTCTCTTGAATTAAATATATTTTTGGACGTAGATGGGTGCATCTTCTTGTAGTAAACAATGTTGTCAATGTGAGTTTCCAACTATCAGGAAATAACATTCTCAATTTTCCAAGTGATGGCGAGATTATTCTCTCCCATAAAGGAAGTCCAAAGAATATGGATCTAAATGCCGCAAGCCAAGTTTTCACACATATATAGTGGACCAACATATTATACTTACGATTTCCTGTGTTTTATGAGTTCTCAAACTTTCTAGCTAATAACTCCATCCACTTGAATGACTTCCCGTCAATTAATCAAAATTAGGTCAAATTTGAACTACTACAAGTAAATTGTAGGTTGCTCTGAATGTCTTAAAAAAAACTTGGAGGTACCCATCATTGGGTCACAATCAATATATGAGAAACCACCGAGAGTTTTGAAGATAAGTTTTCAGACATATATAGTGGACCAACATGTTGTACTTACAATTTCCCATGTTTTATGAGTTCTCAAATTTCCTATCTAACTTCGCCCACTTGAATGACTTTATGCAGATTTATCGAAATTAGGTAAAACTTGAATTACTACAAGTAAACTATGTAGGTTGCATTGAAAGTTTTATGAAAAATCTCTTGGAGGTACCCATCGGAGGGGGGTCAATTAATAAATTAGAAACCATCGAGAGTTTTGACGACAGGTTCATCTTCTTGCTAAGATTTTGCATATTGATCGTTTAATGAAATTAGGTCAAACTTGAGCTACAAGTAAGCGCGATAGATTGCTCTTGAATTTAATGAAATTAGGTCAAACTTGAACTACAAGTACTCCATCCATTCAGAAATATAGGACATTATAGCTTTGTGAAATGAATGTATCTACACCTTTTTAGTGTATATGTTCACTTCGAACCACTACGAATCTATACACTAAAATATGTCTAGATACATTTGATTCATAAAACTAAAACGTCTTATATTTCTGAACGGATGGAGTAATAAATTTTAGGTTGCTTTGAAAGTTTTATGAAAAACCTTTTGGATGTACCCATCAAGCATTTAATTAATATATCAGAAACCATAAAGAGTTTTGATGACTAGTTCGAGTTATAGCTAAGATTTTACATAATGAAAATTTTAAACCCTTTTTGAAAACGATCACATGAAATAGGGAGAGAGGGGAAATGATTTTTCTATTCTCTATGGGCAACCCACAAGCTTGAGGTGCACCTTAGGCTTAAAGATAACTTTATTTTCCCCCACAATGTATATGGTGAACCTTAGCGGATGCCACATACTAGGCCTTAAGGTGTGATTTTGTACACATTGCTGATACCCTTATTATGGAAAAAGCAAATACTAGTACACTATAGTATACTAGTAAGTTGTACGTGCCCTGGACGTAAGACTCAGATAATAGACGTCTGACATATCATCACTATATAAAATTATAATATAGGTAAAGCAGAAAAATTATAAATTTGATCAACATCTATAAAGTATGGGTGTATATTTGGTTCTTGTACTTTATATATCATGTCGAAGTCAACGATTATTAGCTATCTAAAACTTTAAAATTTTGGTAATATGGTCTAGAGAAACAAGGGAGAAGATTCTAGAATGATTGATAAGTGTGTTTTTAGTTTTGTGCATAACATTCATGGTGATGAAGACTATCAATAGAATATTCTAGATGCTAGAATGGAAAAGAATATCCAACGGCTAGAAATGTTGGGATTCGCGAGTCTTGATCCAACGGTTAATATTTAAAGTTATTCGTACACTATAATATGGTAAGATAAGATAATATAAGATTTATGTTTCTTTGCTTAGACATATGCTCACCTCTATCAACGCGATGTACATGTTGGGAGAATAAAACATAGGAAGGGGAAGAGGGCAGCAACGAAGAGGAGTTGAAGGCGGTTCGATGTCAGAGGAAAGTTATGATGGGTTCTTGACACGAGGTACTCCTGCGGCCACTCTACTAGTAGTAAATTTCAGGACCTATGCACGCAAAACAAATTGTGTGTTTTCTCTCTCCTTCGCTGGCTCTCACCATCCATCCTCCATCTCTCCTCCCCTTTCCCCTCGCGCACCGGCCCGACTGATCTCTCCCTTATTCACAGCATGGTGTTGCGCACGTGTGCCTTGGTACGGCAGATCTATGTCTCCAGCATGTTTAGCAGCCGCGCTGGTGTGGATTAGGGACGAGGAGTACATAGGAAGGAAACCACTTAGGTCCTTGGCGGCAAAAAAATCAAACATTTCCGGTTTTCAAAATTTTCACTTGCTTCCCAAACATCGGGAGGGAAGGTTACTCAAAAGATCGGCCATTCGCAGAACTTATTAGACATATTAAGTGGACCAACATGTTTTACTTACGATTCCCATATGTTTTATGAGTTTTCTAACTACCTAGCTAATTAACTCTGCCCACTTGAATGACTACATGCCGATTTATCAGAAACTTGAACTACAACTAAATTGTAGGTTGGTTTTAAAGATTTAAGAAAAACCTTTTGGAGGTACCCAATGCGGGGCCAATTAATATATCAGAAACCACCGAGAGTTTTGACAACAGGTTTAAATTCTTGCTAAGATTTTGCATCATGACTATTTAACAAAATTGGGTCAAACATGAGCTACAAGTAAGCGCCATAGATTGCTCTTGAAATAAATGAATTTTCAGAGGTAGATGGGTGCATTTTGTTCTAGTAAACAGTGTCGTCGAAGTGATTTTCGAACTAGCAGGAAAGAACATTTAATTCTCAATTTTCTGAGTGATGACGAGCGAGGTTGTTCTTCTCCGTAAAGAAATGTCCGAAGAATATTGGATCTGAATGCAAGAAGCCAAGTTTACTGACATATATAGTGGACCAACATGTTGTACAAACGATTCCCATGTTTTATGAGTTTTCAAAGTTCCTAGCTAACTCTGCCCATCTAAATGTATGTCAATTTATCAAAATTAGGTCAAATTTGAAACTACAAGTAAAATTGTACGTTTTTCTTTGAAAGTTTATAAAAAGCTTTTGGAGGTACCCATAGGGGGGCACAATTAATATATGAGAAACCACCAAGAGTTTTGACGACATGTTCAATTTCCTGCTAAGATTTTGCATCTTGATAGTTTAACCAAATTAGGTCAAACTTGAGCTACAATGCAAGTAAGCGTGATTGATTGCTCTTGAATTGAATCTCTTTTCGGAGGTAGATAGGTGCATTTTGTTGTAGTAAACAATGTCGTCAGTGTGAGTTTCCAACTATCTCAGGAAAGAACATTCTCAATTTTCCAAGTGATGATGAGAGATTATTCTTTCCTGTAAAGAAAGTATGAGGAATATGGATCTAAATTCCACAAGCCTAGTTTTCAGACATATATAGTGGACCAACATGTTGTACTTACGATTTACCATGTTTTATGAGTTCTAAAATTTTCTAGCTAACTTGGCCCACTTGAATGACTTCATGCAAATTTATCAAAAGTAGGTATAATTTGGACTACTACAGGTAAACTATAGGTTGCTTTGAAAGTTTTACGAAAACACTCTTCGAGGTACCCATCGGGGGGTCAATTAATGTATCACAAACCACCAAGAGTTTTGACGAATGGTTCAACTTCTTGCTAAGATTTTGCATCTTAACATTTAATGAAATCAGGTCAAACTTGAGCTACAAGTAAGTGTGATAGATTGTTCTTCAATTAAATGTCATTTCAGAGGTAGATGGGTGCATCTTCTGGTAGTAAGTAGTGTCATGGGTGTGAGTTTCCAACTACTAGGAAAGAACATTCTCAATTTTTCAGTGATGATGAGATCATTCTTTTTCGTAACGCGAGTGCGGAGAATGTTGGATTTGAATGCCACAAGTTAAGATTTCGGACATATATAGTGGATCAACAACATGTCCTACTTATGATTCCCATGTTTTAGGAGTTTTAAAGCTTCCTAGCTATATGACTCCACTCACTTGAATGACTTTATGTCGATGTATCGAAATAAGGTCGAATTTGAACTACCAGTAATAAATTGTACGTTTCTTTGAAAGTTTTATGAAAAACTTTTGGAGGTACCCATTGAGCGGTCAGCTAATATATCAGAAACCACACAAAGTTTTAATGACTGGTTCGACTTCTAGCTAAGATTTAGAATCTTGAAAATTTTGAACCCTTTTGAAAATGATCACGTGAGAAATAAGGAGAGAGGGGAAATGATTTTTGTATTTTCTATGGGAAACCCACAAGCTTTTGAGGTGCACCTTAGGCTTAAAGATAACTTTATTTTCTCCACACTGTATAAGGTGAACCTTAATTAGCAGATGCCACATAGGCCTTAAGGTGTGCCTTTTTACACATTGCGGATGACCTTAGGGCATCACCTATATGTGAAAAAACTTGTTGATAAGATGGCTCCCAACATGACCGTGAAATCAATATGAGTTGGAACTTGCAAATTTGCATGATTTTATAACATCATCCTCCCAACGTGATGTAATTTATCTCATAATTTTTTGAAACTCCTAAGTATGATATCCATTCTTATTCAAGATCTTGAACATTGGGAGTATGGCCATGGATGATCAATTGAGGTGTTGGATTGAGGGAGTACGACCTTCGATTCTTGAACAAAGAGGGAGTACAGCCTACCAATTTTCTATTATTACATGGACCATGACCAAATTAAAAACCAAAATAAAGCGGTAAAATATCTTGCCTATCTGGACATACTTCATGCCCCAAAATTTCAGATACTTCGAAATTCCCATTCAACCCCTAGTGATTCGGTGGGTGGGGGGTTCACTCGTATTTTTCCTAGTATAGTACTCAGAGTACCTCTAAACCCTACCCCCTTCTCTCCTCTAGGAATCGTCACCGGCCAGAACATCCCCGCTGCACTTTAGCCGGCGTACCCACCACACCCGATCTGCTCAACGAACCCTCATGTTTGGCGTGCTGAGCACATCATCGACTGTCTCGGATCTGCTCCACGGATGCACTGGTCCAGTGCTCTATTCATATCCTTGCCCGCCCAAGATCTAATTCCCTATCTTCGACACCCACTACGACTGTAGCACCTTTAGTGACCTCAACGTGACCCGTGAGGATGCGGAGGAGGCCTAGATGCCTCCCTGACCGAAGTAAAACTAGATCTCCCTGTGTGATTTTTTTGTTGGCAATGTATTGTATTCGTGCTAAATTTCCTAACTAACAGGTTCTTTACTTGATATACATGTTATGTACTAAATTAACAAATTGTGGTTAGGCTTAAACTCCACGCATTGAACTGTTTTTATGTATATTTCTTTGTGAATTATTAGTCACTTGACATATTAGTTTACGTTCTCTATTACCTATCCACATGAGATATGATTATATAATATCTCTCTCATTCGTCTATTTACGAACTATAGTATTTCTATTCTGCTATTGTCCTGATATCCTATACTACATGTTTATACACGTCATACTATTTGACCATTATGTACTATCGATTGGATCCCTCTTAACCTGTGGCTTGGATTGTTTTTTGTTATTATGCAAGGAGCAACCTCAGTTTGCACACAATATCATGGAGTGAATGGCTCCTATAATCTCATAAGACCCCATCACTTTTGTTTCACTTCATGCCAATGTATATCATGATGGAACATATTTGTATTTATAATTGGCCTTACCTTCATGTAGAAGAGCAACAATGGAGTACATACTCCGCTCGTCCACATGAGCTGCCGTAGATCTCGTGTAGCACCTACCGTAAGGCCCCCACTCAAAGTTTGGTCCATGCCACATTTTTTGCTTAAATTTACCATTTGTCTTTCTTGTTTTCATTTTTTTGCCAAAAATAGGCGTCAACATTTTAGCCCCACTATGGTTTCCTTTTGTTCCATGTGTTTAGTTCAATTTCCTAGATATGCAGAGGCTGGGTGTACTGCATATGAGTTGGCTAATAATAAGAACAAAGGCCACACTAGCGATTAGATCATGTATAATACACATGTATCATAAGGAACTTTGTGCACTTCATCTCACTCTTGTATCTACTGTGTATCATAGTTACATGAACTGACTATTTTAATACGAGGCACATGATGGTTCAGTTTGTTGTTCTCAGGCCACCAAACCGTTGAAATTATCTGGCTGTTCATGAATAACTCAATGTATCATTGCTTGATTCATTCTTTTTCTGAAATTATCTGGCTAGTATATTCGAGGAACACAATTGATGTGTTTTTGTTGACTGAGTTACTCTTTTTGTCTATGATTAAATCAATGGCAGATTTTCTTGTGTAGTGCCTGGCTAGTTTATATATGACAAACATAATGGCTTGGTTTTCATATTCGTTTTCTTCATGTTCTGCACATTCTTGTTGGAGCTGCATCAGGTACTTTGGTTGATTGCTCGCATTGTTATTCGAAATGAATTTGGTAGTTTCTTTCCCAAGTCTGCTATTTAAGTAACTTGTTTTGTCTTGGTCTTAGCCATCTTCAAGTACAGTAGTCATGTCACAGAGCAGCACATGCTTGCATCGCTCCATGGCACCAGCTGGTCCATTTATTCAAGAAGAAATAGATGTATGAGCCACCACTGTTAATTGCTTCCTTCCTTATATATTACCGTATTGGCATATTTAAAATTCATGGTGGTGCGATTGCATGGTAATGCTGTTATAACTTGTTTTGTGTTTGTTTCAGGCTACAAATAACCCTTTCAATGCCGAACAAATACCCGCTTCTCCAAGTTTAGATTTTGTTTCACATAGCAGTAGTGACAATACCTATTGCTCATGGCACCCCGCTTTGACTGATCCTCTTATTCCAGCCAAAAGATTATTTGAGGATGGCCTCCAACATGCCTGTGACATTGTTGAGCAAGAAGTCAACAAAATAGATTCAGTAATCACCATAGCACGCAAAGACTTATATGAATTGAAAAATAGGTAAGATTTGATGCAAAACATACTTAATAATCTCATCTGTAGCTCTCATGGGAAGCAAAGATGGGTCTGGTGAGCACTAGAGGAATCAAGGGAGGGATAGTGTGGTGATTCCACACACAGATGCTAGTATTTCTCTCTTATCAATGGTGGATTACAAGGCCTCCTTGAGTTGTTTGTGGGAAGGATGTTACTGCTCTTACTACCCACAACTACCTATCTAGGGGTTTCCCTTAGTAAAATGGACGACCCTCTCTATGGAGATCATGCCCCTCCTTATATAGGGGGGCTAGGAGTACAAGTTAGGGCATACATGGAAGGCATATTATATGCCTCTCCCAAAATAGCAAAGCGGTGCTCCTATTTTCTCTGTCTAAGATAATTCGGAATCAGGGTGTAATCCTCATTGAGCCCCTCTACGGCATGGCATCAGCCAACATAGCCAAAGTCACCCGACTTGGGCAACATCACCTTTGTCGGCCCATACTCGCTGGTCCATCCATCTGTCCGCTGCGCTCACGCTACAGTGGAGACAGAAAACCTTTGACCAAGAAAATTCCTTCCTTCTCTTGCAAGCCAAGTGGTAACCCAGCTTAGGCCTGGTTAACTCAGCCATGTGGGTACCTGAAGACAAGTTACAAAAGGCTAACCGACATATATTTTATGTCAGCCGGGTTAACGTTAGACGAACATCCATTGGGTTGGGTCATGCCATAAGTCGGCCTGCCTTGAGGTGACTCAGCCAGCTTATGCTTTGACCTTGCTGTAACTTGTCTAACAAGGCCTTTATACCCTGGCGTGACCCTACCTAGGGTTATCCTCCCAGCATTAGTCCCCGAAGCTGGTGCGGTCTTAACAGCTTCAGCTGATAAGGCCTCAGCAGGTTCAACCTACTGAATTCTTTGCTCTTCTTGTCGAGTCACCCTGTAACTCGGCCCTTCTTATTTTCGTGACTTGGCATTCCCTTGGCTCATTCCGAGATATTTCTTGCTTGCCGGGTCACTTTCTATTTATCCGGGTTATCTTTTAGATTCCTTCCTTCTCTCGTACGCTTCCCCGCGTCCTATGTGGAGGGTAATCATTGTATTACCTCATTTTAAGGGCTAGCGTCAGTTACTTTGTCGTTACTGTATTCATTGTCAGGGATAACTGCTGCAAAACGTCACATCATGGTTGTCTCCTCATTAACTGTAACACCACGTCGCGTCATGGGATCCGCTCCTACCTTTGGCCCTTCCTGTGGCTTGCTTTTGATTGGTTGATCTGGTGGATACTCGGCCACACTATTTGGCTTCGTCGCACTGCCAGATCCCACTACCCCACTTAGGGGTGTGGTTAAATAGGGGGTGAGGGACGTCCCTTGGTCATTTCCCCCACCCTCGCATGCCTCTGCCTCTTCTTCTTCTCCCGTGCAACAGCACCGCCGCCGCCGCTGTGCTTCTCCCCTGTAGTAGCGATGCCGCTTCTACGTAGTCATGCCGCCACGGGGCCTTGCGAGTCTAGACCTCTGCCCCCATCACAGACTTGGTCTACGAGGGTAGGGATTTTGAGATTGCTGAGAAGGAGGTCGTCGGTGTTTAAGAACATGAGGAGGGCGGCGATGCCCACAAGCGAGGAGCTTGGGCTGGTTCCTGGGTCTGCCAAGATGATATTGACTGGTTGTACGGACCCACCGCATCCCCGCCGGAGTTACATGTCGCCTCCCCTCCCAGGAGATCACTACCTCGCTAAATCCAGATGAGTTCGTGGTATTTCTCTCGCACTTCCAGCGTGACTTTGGCCTTCCAGTTAGCGATTTCTTCCAAGAATTCATCAACACATTTGAGCTTCAACGTCATCGTTTGCCGGCTAACGCTATTACCTCCCTCTCCTCCTTAGCTTCCGGGGTTGAGGGTTACCTCGGCCTCTGGCCCACTATCCATCTTTGGTACAAATTCTTCTGCTTCTGGGCCAATGTTATCCCGGATCCTCTGCTTGCCCTTGCCGACAAATCCATGACTCAGTGCGGGGTGGCCTCTATCTCTCCTCGGAAGAACTCTGTTTTCCCCTGAGTCACCGACCTCAAGTCTTGCAAAGGTTGGCCCGGACGTTCTTCTATGTGAAGAACGATACCGAAGAAGACAAGATTTGGCTGTGCCCTTACTCACCCGGTATCCCGGACAGGACCTTGTGGGGCTGAATCCCAAAGAGATCCGCTGCCTTGGTGGTTTAGGTGGAAAAGTGGATCAAGGAATTGATCAACTTGAGGCTGCACGGCGAGGATATCATGATCACCTTTGTGCGCAGCCAAATCTCCCCTCTACAGAAATGAACCCACAAACTTTGCCATATGAGTGGCCATCTTGACCCCAACCAAACCTCCTCTTTCGAACTCAACAACACCCAAATCTTCCGTCGGGTGAAGGCTATCTTCAAGATAGACAAGGAGTTCAAGAAAGGATTGGGAGTGGGGGTTCGAGCACTTCTGCCGGGATAGGCTGCCTCCCGGGGTATGTTCCTTTCTTGTCCCTTTCCCCGAGTTATGGTTTATGTTGGATTATACCTCTTACTTTATCTAATGCAATATTGCTTTCAGTTGTTTACTCAGCAGATAGTGGAGGATAGCCAGGAACCATCCCTTAAGTGGGGGAAACTATAGGGGTACGGCGCATGAAAACAATAAATTTTACCCTACACCCCTAAACCCCTGATGCTGCCAGGACCTAGTTATTAGTATTACAGTAACGGGAGGGGCTTTTCGTGAACTTACCCTTGAAGACCAAAAAGCGTTGTCAATGCTCAAGAGAGCGTGGTTGATGTAGACGAGCTGAAGCCAACCTAAAGGTCGTGATGGAGTCCTTGCGCTCCTGTGGCTCCAATGACTTGAGTGCCTCAAGTGTGACACCTCGCGGGGAGTTACACACGTCCGGTGCCTGACGATGACTCCCGCTTCCCCGATCCAGCAGCAGTTGCGGAAGTAGAGCTCCTGGATCCGAATCCCGCAGCGCGACGGCGCTCCGCGGTGAAGATGTCTCTCGTTCGCGTAGTCCATACTTGGGACCAAGGTCACGAGAGAGAGAGGGATAGAGAGAAAATATCAATTAGAGGTCCTCCCAAAATTGAGAAGACCTTTATTGATTATCGGTGTATTTTATTTGGCCAAATACCCCCACTATATATAGGGGAGGGGAGGTACTACCTCCATCAAAGTCCCGGGGTGGGACTAAAGGAGGGGAGGGGGAGGGGAGGCCGCCGGCCACCCTAGTGGGCCCCGTGCGGGGGGGGGGGGGGGGCTAGGCCCAGCCGTCCACCCCCCTTTGTCCCTTCTCCCTCTCTCCTTTCCCTAATGGGCCCTCTCCCCTCCGGGAATTGGCCCATTAAACCTTTGACCATTTAAATTGAATTTTCTCTTTATTAAATAATTATGAATAAATGATTAAATCAGTATTTAACATTCATTCACATATTATTCAAACTCCGTGGCTATGGAACACCTTCCACCTCCACTCCGGACATCCTCTGGACTTACCGAAACCCTTCCGGTTTTCTCCCTACTATTCTTCGGCGATTCTACCGATCCTATAAACACTCTCTAAGAATCATCAAGCCCTTAATCGTGATACCCCACAGTTCGGGAACAATCTAGACATGGTCGGGACACTCCCGCACCAATGATCGACAGAGGGACCTAGATGTCCATGTGACCCCTGTGCGTTCCACGAAGATCTTTCGTCGTTTGAACCAGGATAGTCGTGTCTTATTCCCTTTGTCTCTCGATACCTGCCTTGATCGAGATCTGATCAATGACATCACCATGTTGTTTTCAATCTCGTTACTGAACAATGCTACTTGACTCGTTCCGACAAGTGATATCCCTGTGATCAAATTACACGCTGCGCAGCTATTGGATATAACCTCTCCGAGTGGGCCCTTGAGTATCTTCCCGTCACATGGACGGACAAATCCCGCTCTTGACATATATTGCATCTACGGTTTCCTCCGAGTACCTAAACACACCTTTATAACCATTGTATTACCAAGTGGCGCTTGATGCTATCTAAGCACTCTCGGGAGACAGTGATTGATATAGTCTCACGGTCTAAGGAATAGTCTCCAAGGATCCATTTCTAATAATCGTAACTTGAACTTCGTGAAATGATCGGGTCACGATGTTTAGGTTGGGTATCGGTTCATCATCTCATTCTCCGAATGAGGTGACTCCATTTCCAACTGGCATAAATGCCACATGATCAGAAAACATGATCATTTGTTGACCAATGAACCAGTGACTAGAGTTTCACTGGGAACCCCTGGTTGTTTGTATATCACACGTGTATTGATGTTTCCACTCAATACAGTTATAGCATGATATAAAACTTAATCATAAACTATATGAAATATGATAATAGTCCTTATAACTATTTGTCTCTAGGGCATATTTCCAACAGTCTCCCACTTGCACTAGAGTACAAATACACTAGCTGCATTTGTTCTTAATCATTGGCACCATTACCGGTACCCTGAACGTGCTTGCTCATGGAAGATGTTGAGTCTTGGGTCTGTACTTTACAGTCCCAAATCCTTTGCAACTTATTAATGTCATCTTGATTGACACTAATACTTATCATCACATGATAACATCTGTGTGTATGCATCGTCGCTATGGTAGCAGAACGAGGCCTAATTCCAGGAGCCTACAGTGACTTTAGATCAACCTCGAGGGCTTTCTCATGCGCACTGTGCCCTGGGACACATCATTCTACGTTAAAAGTGGACTAGCCCTACCAAAACTTTATACAACACTTTAGGTGGTACCCTTATCTATTATTATAAATGTAATTATCGAAACATTAGTGCACTCTGTGCAACTTTCGATGTTTTGTTTACCTCACTTTCTACTTGACTCTAATCGGTACTACGGGAGTTTCCAACATATTCCCTTATAACTTAACCCTTTATGATTTAATATATGTCATCCTTTATGGATTTGGAAAATATGTCTACAGTTCTGTATTAGACACTGTGGACAAACTTAGCTCAACGTTTTGTGATTCAAACTTAATCACTTTCAAACGTTCCTTATTGGATCACATATTATGTTAAGTTATCATCATGGTTTTCTAAGATAGAACCTATGTCTTAACATAGTGGATGATGATCATCCTATTATTTCTTTCAACCATTGATGTTAAACTTAATACTATTACTAATTTGAGTTATTAAGGACCAGTTCCTTAATTAACTTCTATTCTAAAACCCTTTTCAGAATCCCTTAAGGAATACTACATAATATCATAATACACCTATTATCAACTTCTACACCTTATAAATCATTATTTATAAGTATTTGCGCTTTTATTCTTAACACAATTAAGAATTACTCCTATAATCTCCCACTCAAAATATGTTCCTACATATTTGGGTATGAGCCAGTGATACGTTGCAAAGGTATCCATAATTTTTGATGTTCCATGCTTGGTTTTATCTACTTTCTTATGTTTTGTCCATACTTTGGAGTACTTTTCATATGATTTCTTGGACTAACCTATTAACAAGAGCCAGAGTGCCAACTGCCTATTTTCTACTGTTTTTAGTTCCAGGAAAGTTAGAAATGAATATTCTCGGAATTGGACGGGCAAAAGCCAAAGTCAGTTTTTCACCGAGGGACACCAGGAGCTAGAATACGAGACGGAGAGGGGCTGGGGCCCGGCCACACCACTTGGCCGCGCGGGCCAGGCCTGGCCATGCCAGGGGTGGTGTGGCCACCTCGGCTGCCCCCTCGGCCTCCCTCTTCGCCTATAAGTTGCCTCTTGACCTAAAAACCAAGGGGGGTTCGACGTTTTTCCAGAAAGAGTTCCGCTCCGCCGCCACCACCAGATTCCGTGAATCAACACCAGAAACTCCGTTTTGGCACCCTATCGGGACAGGGAATTGGAGGATATCATCGCCATCATCGCCACCATCGCTTCTCCATCGACCATCCATGTTTCCCCCATCTATGAGTGAGCAATCCCCCGTTGTAGGCTATGGGGATGGTAAGGATTGGATGAGATTGTTCATGTAATGGCATCAGATTGTTAGGGCATAGTGCCTAGTATCTATTATTAGTGCCTTTTGACTTTGTTGCAACTTGTTATGCTTAATGCTTGTCACTAGGGTCCGAGTGCCATGATTTCAGATCTCAACATGTTATTAGCATCATTCGTGTAAAATCTCAATTCGTGTAAAATCTCTGTATGTCCTTTTGAGGTGTGAATTTTTGTGCTTCTGCTCCAGGTTGTTACCTATTAGCATCATTTGCTATTCTGTGCATATTAAGTATCCTTTTTTTCTTCCGAATAAAATGTTTGCTTGTTATGAGAAAGTTTGTTAGTAAAGCCCTCACGAACTTGATGGCACACTTTATTTTCTTGCACTTAATAAACCTGAACCGTTGCGTCCTTCTTTTTTGCGTATATACTTGCGCTTTATAAGTTGAAGTTAGCAGAACCATGTATCATGGGGAACGCTTTCAACATTGCACTGGTACTTTGTACCTCGTTGATATCATGATTCTTTTGCTTATGGATCTCGGCGGTGTGAAATAAAAGTGGAACTTGTAAGATCATGGAGTTTGTATGTGTGTTAGAGAAACGCCTGGGCCGCTAGCCTAAGCCATGCCTAATCATGGTGGAAACTTGCAGCATAACTATAATGAACATTCTATGAAGCATCCTCAATAAAAACCTATGCAAATAGCAAATAAAAAGATCGCTGAGATGCTCATTGTATGATTGCCTTGTCATTTTGATTATGGGATAGCTCCTGTATCATGTGCAAGGGGTACCCCGTTGGTGGTTCTCTATGATACATATGTACTTATAATGACAAGACCTTACTTGTGACAGAAGTTGAGTAGCATGAGGTTCGGTCTTCATAAGTAAGGGGCATGAGACTTTGATTTATAACTTGTCAAGCATATCCTCTTAGTTGTGTCACTTTAACCTTAATCACTTAAATATGCTTATGATAGGGGCAATGAGAGCTCAAAGCTAATGAGTACCATACTTTCAGCATTTGGAAGCCTTTCAAACTTTTCAAAACCTGTTCATTTCCTTGTTGAGTCTCCACACATTCTATGAGCACTTTCTTGAGAGCATAGTGGCCATTCTTAGTTCTATGTGCATTGTCCTAAGACTTGTTTATTGATGCATAACTTTGATATTGCTTGTTTTAAACTATTTGTATCTAGTCACTCTTATGAACTTTGAAGGTGTCCTATGCATTTATGTTTGCTACTCTATGAGGGACAAGCTGAATGCCACTTTGCTATATTTTCTTTATGTAAAACAAACAAACGTCTTGCAAAGCATTGTTATTCATGAATATTTTGTTTGTGCATTTTCATGTTGCAACTTAGTTGCTTTGTCTTATTGTTAGAACTTTATCTTTCATGTTATGTTGAAGTACTATGATCCTAGCTATGAATGTTTTACGAATACTTTGATCAAGTTTATGATGGTGCATGTCACCGCAAAAATTATTCTTTCTTTTTATCACTTACCTACTCGAGGACGAGCAGGAGTTAAGCTTGGGGATGTTGATACGATGCAAAGGTATCCATAATTTTTGATGTTCCATGCTTGGTTTTATCTACTTTCTTATGTTTTGTCCATACTTTGGAGTACTTTTCATATGATTTCTTGGACTAACCTATTAACAAGAGCCATAGTGCCAGCTGCCTATTTTCTACTGTTTTTGGTTCCAGGAAAGTTAGAAAATGAATATTCTCGAAATTGGACGGGACAAAAGCCAAAGTCGGTTTTTCACCGAGGGACACCAGGAGCCAAAATACGAGACGGAGAGGGGCTGGGGCCCGACAACACCACCTGGCCGCGCTAGGGGTGGTGTGGCCGCCTCGGCTGCCCCCTAGGCCTCCCTCTTCGCCTATAAGTTGCCTCTTGACCTAAAAACCAAGCGGGGTTCGACGTTTTTCTAGAAAGAGTTCCGCTCCACCGCCACCACCAGATTCCATGAATCAGCACCAGAAACTCCGTTCTGGCACCCTGACGGGACGGGGAATTGGAGGAGATCGTCGTCATCATCGCCACCATCGCTTCTCCATCCACCATCCATGTTTCCCCCATCTATGAGTGAGTAATCCTCCGATGTAGGCTATGGGGATGGTAGGGGTTGGATGAGATTGTTCATGTAATGGCATCAGATTGTTAGGGAATGGTTCCTAGTATCTATTATTAGTTCTTTTTGACTTTGTTGCAACTTGTTATGCTTAATGCTTGTCACTAGGGCCCGAGTGCCATGATTTCAGATCTGAACATGTTATTGATTGTGGCATCCCGCTAAAACCACTACTAGAAAATCGCTGTGTTTTTGTGCATTGCATCACCATGACCGCATGCTCATGTCATCATGCCACCTTGCATTTGAGCATCGTCATCATCACGCATCTGTTTGTCTGAAACTATTTTTGAAACCCTATTTGGTTTTCTAAATAAGCCCGTATTTATTCAAATACAAAACCCGGGTCTCCGGAATATTTTGTTTCGTCTACCAACGGATTTCAAAAGCCCCGTTTTAAATAAACAAAATTTATATTATTTTTATAGGAGGCAGGCAGCCAGGCCCGAAAGCCTAGCCGGCCACCTCCAAATTAAAACCCTAATCTGTCTAACCCCAAACCCTTTTCTACCCAATCCTAGTCTACCCATCCCCCCTCCACCTCACCCCATCCAATCCCCTCTCTCCACCTCACCACCCCATCCCTTTTCCTCCACCTCACCCCAGCCAGCCACCACACCCCTGCTGCCTCCTTCTTCCTGCCCCTGGGCCCCACCGCCAGCTCTTCCCCCCACCACATGGCCCACCTCACCCACCTGCCGACACCCCGACCCCACCTTCACGCCACCGCCCGAGGCACCTGCACTCGCTCGCGTGGACACGCGTCTCGCCCGGCCCCACCACTTTCATCCCGTCCACCAACTCCCCGCCTCGTCACCTCCTTCCTCTCGCCCGGCAGCCAGCCGCACGCGGCCGTGTCCCGCACCTCCGGCCCCCTCATGCCGCGCCGCCACCAAGGTCGCGCCCCGTTCCTCTCCGCCCGAGGCGCGCGTCGCCGTCTTCGGCTTCGCCGCTGCCTCCCCTGCAGCGAGCCCCGGCGCCAGCAGGCCCTCTCCTCGCCGGCCACCCTCGCGTTCCCCTCCCTTACCGGTCGGCCCGCCGACCTCACCGGCCCCCGCTCCTCCCCAGATCCCGCACCACCGCCGGCCGGCTCGTCACCGCCGGCCACACCCTCTCCTCTCCAGCGCCTCCTCCGACGGCTCCCCACCGCCGCCTGCCTCTGCCTCGATCCCCCCAACCACCTTGCTCCCCGCTCCCGCTCGCCTCTCTCCGGCCCCGGCCACGAGCGCGTGCTCGCCTCCGTCCTGGTTCTGCTCGAGCCCCCTCCGACGTGACCTCGCAGTACCCCGCGTGCTCGTCCTCGTCCGGCAAGCTCCACGCCGCCATGGTTCGTCCTCACCGCCCGTCCCTGGCGTCGGCCTCGTCCTCGCCGCCCGTTCCCCCGATCACCGGAGTCTGCCGACTCGTCTGTCGACCGCCGCCCCTCCTCCTCCTTGGCCAAGTTCTCCGACGACCCCTCCAAGTTCGGCCTGCCGCCGCTCTCGCTCCAGACGAGCCGTGTCGCTGTGGCAAGCCGCACTCCTGGCTGCCTCGCGACCCGTGTTGCCCCGCCGACCTCCGCCTCGCGAGAGCGCTGCTGGACGCGCGCCCCTTCGAGTCATGTTGTGCAGCTCGTGCCCTTCTCCAACCATGCGTACACCCGACCGTCTCCTGGGTGTGTTTTGGTGTGACCAGTACCAGGACGTGTGCGTGTATGCTCATCTACCCCTGTAATCGTGTTGTTGCTGCTCCGAATTAGGTACGATGTGAAGGTCGTTTTGGTGCACATGCCAACCGGAGGACTATGCAAGATCTTTCTCGCCGACAAGGCCGGCTCGATGCCGACGGTTTCGATGGTTGAACACGATGCCACCCAAGACCTCCTACACGGGAAGGCCCAAGTCCTTCGAAGGGAAATCGACAAGATCCACCCGGAACGACAAGCACTTCATCTCGGATACGCCAAGTACTTCACCCCGGATGCCAAGACAGACTCGATGGCGCGGACCCGACAAGATCTTCGTGACGACAAGATCGACACCGACCAGGGCGAATCCGATGCGTCCCCGACGCCAAACCAAGTCGTTCTTCCTGGAACGCCAAGATCTACTCCGTTGTCCGAGGACGTTTCCGCCGAGACCGATGCCCGTCGAACCCTGTCGAACCCGGGACCCCCTAGAACCCAAGACCTGCCGAACCCAGATGTGTGACCCTAAGCCCTTATTTTTATAATATGACATTATCACTTGTTGCATATTAAATGGTTCATATTGCATCGCATCTGTGCCATGCCATGCATCATATCATAAGCATGCCAGATCCTCTACCGTAGTACTAAATATTGCATCCGGTTTTTCTTCTAGTGTTTGCTTCTTCGCGGATTATACCGATGGGTGGATGCGAGTTCGACAAGTTCTTCGGATATGAATCTCCGACAGTGTTTCCCAGGCGAGCATCTCTCCCCCCTTCTACCTATTTTGCTTTTATAGTCTTTATTTCCTCATGTTGATCTATTGCTATCCGTGTCGCGATGCTTTAGTTTCCGTACCCCAGTTATATCCCGTGCAGCCTCTATATTTCCTTGGACACCTCCTATTACCTGTGTTAGGTAGATAGCTAGCCTTGCGAGTCATAGTTGCTTGCTCAGGTGCGATCTTGTGTTGTTGAGTACCACAGTTGTTGGAATGCTAGCAGATGTTTATTGGTGGAGATGCTTATTGGAGGAGATGATCACAACTTTAAATACAACTACTAAAATGCTAGATATAAATAATGCAGAGGCATCGGTGGGCAATAGATGTTATTTGGTTCTTCCACGCTCACTTGTGTCCCGTAGGACCCCGAGTACTTGATACCTGTTCCTTGACTATTCGCACTACCCACATCCGGGAGGCCTTATGGACCCCCCTGAGCCAGAGCTTGATTCATTTCTATTTCTTGGGGCCACAAACTAGTTTGGGGTTTTATTACTATCCTGTACTTATGCCATGTTACTGCTTTATTTACGATTGTGCGTGGAGCACCTGTACTGTTTAGGATCGTGACACGTTTTCGCTGTATCGACAAGCCCAGTCACACTTTCAGATTCCCAGTCGTTTACAGCCGTCCACACAAACTCTGGGTCCGTTCCGGGGCTGGCCAACTTCGTTGCGGGTAGCTTAGTGGGGTGGCCCTTAAAATATTTTATGAATACTGTGATCGCTTTGTCGTGAATGCCTCGTCGGGTATTGAGTTGGTTTTTCCGAGGTTGATCGAGTGTGTGTTGCTATTTGTGCACCCCTGCAGGGTAAAACTTTCTGAAAGCCGTGTCCGCGGTTATGGACGACTTGGAGCACAGTATCTCGATCATAGACAAGCATAACTAAAGTAGTGCTATAAACTTGACTTAATATATGACTAGTAATCAGATTCAACTATCACGGAATGGATATTAAAATGCCAACAACTGGTGGATCTGGGGTTGTTTTGCGACATGCTGTACCTACTTAGTAAGTATTGCAACTCCAATGGAATGTGATAAAAGTGCCAACAATTGCTGGGTTTTGGGATTCCTCAGGACAATTATATCTGACTAGTAATGTTCCAACTACAATGGAATGGTGATTAAAACTGCCCACTACTTATCAGGATGACTCAAGCTATCTATATCTGACTAGTAAGTGCTTCAACTATAATCGAATGAATAAAACTGCCAACTGTGTGTGTTCCTCGGTTTTCCTTCCTCGTTTGGTCTCGAGGGGGAATACCAGGATGGGTATGTTTGGTGTTACTATCAGGTTGGATCTGGATAGGTCTTTCTTATCCCTCTCTGATAACCGCCAGTTGTATCGAGTCTCTATAGGTTGTTTAGTGCCGCTGCGCTGCCTCTTCATCCCACCATACCTATGTAGGCGAGAGCCGCCGAATTCTAGCCTCGCCGTGTACTGGCCTCAGTACTGACGCTCCTGTTTTTCCTTTGCCCTTTGTCGGCACCCCCTTTTGTTTTAACAGGTTTGAGATCGACGTCGTTAGCTGGGTTACCCTTCCGGCTTGGCCTGGGCAGGGTTATGGACGCCATTGGTTATTCTTCAGGGCTCTTAGCCCCATTTGCATCTTGTCCGTAGTCGGACGCTCTATCGTTTTCAAGATGATTTGGATCTTTGTATTGTATATCTGTATTCTTGACTCTCGGAGTCGTGTTGTATATATATTTGTTATGTGGGTCCCATCGAGGACTGTTGTGTAATGGTATTACTTCGTTTTCCACCTGCACGAAAGTGCCTCGTGGGCGTCCTTGAATCGTTTCTATGCGGGTTTGGCGGAACGGGCTAAAACTTGCATAGGGCCGATTTGAGGGTGTTACATTGGTTCATTATGATAGTATTGCTTTTGGTCTTACCTGCAAGTTGCATACACATGTTATTGTCCGGAACCAATGGCCCCGAAGTGACAGCAATCGGGATAACCAGAGGGAATGGCTTTGATGTGAGGATCACATGTGTTTATGGAGTGTTAATGCTTTGCTCCGGTGCTCTATTAAAGGAGCACCTTAATTACAAGTAGTTCCCTTGAGCCCCCGCTGCAAACGGGCTGGCAGGACAAAAGATGTTGTGCAAGGTCTCATTGCGAGCACGTATGACTATATATGGAACACATGCCTATGATTATTTAGTACTTGGATGCTTTATCTTATTTATCTGTAATTGCTCTGTGTCTTGATTGCCATGTAAATTGTCTTGTCCATGCAACGCCCGTCCATCCATCCCTATGCCTAACGTGCTTCAATCCTACTATTTCCTGCAATTGTTACTACTGTCTTTACTTTTACTACTGCTGTTACTTTACTATTGCTACTACAAAACTGTTGCTACTGATAAACTGCTGTGAGCAAGATTGTTTCCAGGTGCAGCTGAATTGACAACTCAGTTGTTAAGGCTCATAAATATTCTTTGACTCCCCTTGTGCTGAATCAATAAATTGGGTTTCACTTCCCTCGAAAATACTGCGATACACCCCCTATACTTGTGGGTCATCTGTCAGTACTCTTACTCAAACTATGTTCATACATATTCGAACTTGAGACTTATATTGCTCCCACTCAAAAATATGTCATTCACATATTGTTTTAGGAAGACTTTCATAGCTCCCACTCAATTTCATGCAAATTGCACATCTACTCACTATTTTGAACAACTTCAAATCCTTTGATCAAATATCAAACTTGGAGATTTACTATGAGATACTAGTACTATTACTAGTTTTAAATCCTCTAGACATTTAGCACACTTGAATCAAATTCATTTGAATTCATACAATACTTGACAAATTGTGCTTTTTTCATTCACCCCTTTTTTCACTATGGCTTTGTAGTCATTTTGGAAAATTCAATTAACTCCTTTTACTTGTGAGATTCAGCAACGAATTGCTTTCTAATCTCAAGGGAATTCTGCTTCTAGGATTTCTCATAATTCTAGTTTACCATTATTTCCTTAGTAGTTCGTAGGTATGTCATATTCATGACAAATGATTCATAAATGTCTCCATACAAGATATTGATTACATTTTGAATCCTACTTCATGTAGTGAAAACACTAGTGGGAAGACACAATGATCCTTATCATTGATTCTTTCCTTCTGTGAAGAGAATCGTTCAGGAACATTCTCCGTTGCGCTTCTCAACACTCTGATGCAGGGATCTGAATCCTCATCGTGTTTTTCACTATCTTCCATTTGCTTCATAATCGAGAAATATCACTAAATGTGACCTTTCTCAAGAATGCACCAAAATCCAAGCAATACCAGTTTTGCTTCTCTTTTGGTTTCATCTATGGATTTTGTATTCAAAGTTTCTAATGAATACTCTACAAGGACTTGTTCACTATTGTTTTGGTTATATTGAATAACCCCAAAACTTTCACGATGATCCATGCTAGATATGGAGCCGCTTTCACGAATTCAAATGGTTCACTATATATTCTAATTGAGTGCTAACTATTTCTAACTATTGGTCTTCTACATCTATACTACAATGATTTATTTGGTGCCATCTATTAACCCATTTTGATATCTAATATCGCATTGTGATGCTTTGCATTTTGACGTTTCAAAACGCTTTGTATTTCACAATTTCTCTTATGCCATTCTTATAAAGTCGAATTTCATTACTATTGATCAAATCGCAGTAACTAGATTCTCTTTTATATTTAGTACCCTTTGTTTGTGGAACACTTTGATCAAATCAAACAGTTTCATATTCATGTTTCCTTTGGTAAACTACTTTACACTTTTAAACAATCATATAATGATAATTAGCATTTTGTTAAAACACAATACATCGAATATGTATTTACTTTTAACAATTCATTAAAACACTCTATATTCAAGTAATACACGGTGTTCAAGTTATTTTGCTGAACTTTAGGCATGATTTATATGTGATAAGAAATCGAATGACTTTCACATATTATCACATAACTTTGAATTCAAACAATGGTTTTCATTCAGTAATGAATATCATTTAAGTTGGGTATTTTAAGGCATTTCAATATTTTAAAAATGTTCATGCATTATCAATTAGTTTCAAACAACAAGGATAATTCACATATAATCAAACAAGGCATGAACACGAATAGAAATCATTCATAAAAGTAGAACAACTGTTTGTTACAAACTGATATGAATAACCGTCTCACAAAATGTGAGACACACTAAAGAAGTACATAATCTTTTGATTACAATAACTATCCAAAATATAAACTAAATGATAAATGTTGAGGGAGAGTGTCGTCGGCCATCATCATCATGCTTGCAATCAACACGCAACGTCACCTCCTCTCCAGCAAGCACCTCTCATGCAGAAGGACCTATTTTCAGCAAAACAGAACAAGTATCAAATATACTTAACACTGCAAATGTGTTTGCA
Organism: Avena eriantha; assembly: GCA_910589775.1. Lineage (NCBI taxonomy): Eukaryota > Viridiplantae > Streptophyta > Magnoliopsida > Poales > Poaceae > Avena > Avena eriantha. Next base: position 226,618,405 of record OU342740.1, read on the forward strand.
AGATTATAACATTTATAAATTGTATATCAAATATATACCTTTGTCATTGATGACCCCAGCGACACCGGGTTCAACCACCACACCTCTGAAATGTGATATGAACTCGTGGAAATCCAGTGTTTCCGTGTCGCCTCTCATAATGCAAATCCTGACTTGTGCTTGGAAGCTTGGTGGTAGCGACCGCAACACAACTCCCATTGCAAAAGAGCTTGTGAACCAGTTGTCCAGGTAGTATGCCAGACTCATGTATGCATCATACATGCTCAATAAGTGCTTGTCTAGTGAGGAGCCCTCCTCCATCTTTATGGAGAGGAAGTCCCCCATCAGCTCACACTCCCACATGCGCAATTGCTCCACGAAATGTGAACTCAGATGTGCCATGACCATTCGGGGATTAAGACTTCCCGCCATTGGCCATAGCCCATCCTCCATCCCGAGGCGCATCGTCACTGTTATGAATGTGGCTGATGGCTCGTGTTTATGTAGAGCTTGTTGGGAACCCCAAGAGGAAGGTATGATGAGCACAGCAGCAAGTTTCCCTCAGTTATGAAACCAAGGTTTAATCGAACCAGTAGGAGCAAGGAAACACCCCAAAGGTGTTGCTAGCTGAGCCTTGGCAGTGCGCACTATTGGTGCTAGTAGCAACGTGGAGACCTACACAACACAACCACAGAACTCTGTCCCCAACTTGCGATGAGGTTGTCAATCTCACCGTGTTTTGTTGAAAACAAAGGATTAAACGTATCGAATGGAAATAAGTAATAGTTTGCAGAAAGTAAACAAAAAGCAGTAAACAGTTTGTAGATTGTATGTAAAAGTAAAGGAACGGGATCCATAGTTCACTAGAGGTGGCTCTCCTTAAGATAGATAACATGTTGGGTGAACAAATTACGGCGGGGCAATTGACAAACATCGAGAAAGCAATACATGCATATACTAATCATCTTGACTCCTTTGGAACTTGATTGGGCATTACAACATTATACATAGACCGCCATCCAACTGCATCTATGACTAATAATCCACCTTCAGGTTATCATCCGAACCCCCTCCAGTATTAAGTTGCAAGCAACAGATTATTGCTTTACGAATTGTGTGTAATGTAAACAATATTATTGATCTATGAACAAAGGATTGTTGTTTTCTCCCTAGTAGCAACAACACATCTAGGACCTTAGAGATTTCTGTCACTTCCCCAGATTACCAGAGGCATGAACCCACTATCGAGCATAAATACTAACTCTTGGAGTTGCTAGCATCTACTTGGCCAAGATAGCTACTAACAACGGAAAGCATGAAAGATCACAAATAACAAAGACATGATAGAGTCAATAATAAATCTGAAATAGCATCTCAATATCCATTGGATCCCCGCAAACACAACATGCAGAATTACAAATAGATGATCTTGATCATGAACGGAGCTCACAAGATCTAGACATGAAAGCACAAAGGAGGAGAACCAGCCATCTAGCTACTACATGGATCCGTAGTCCAAGGATGAACTACTCACGCATCACACCGGAGGCTTGCATGGTGATGAAGAAGGCCTCCAGGGTGTATTCCCCTCTCCGGCAGGGTGCCGGGAAGAGCTTCAGATTCCTCCCGATCTAGGGACAGAGACGACGGCGACTACAGACTCTTTCGTGGATTTTTTATCGGGTACTTAGGGTTTTCGTCCTGAGGGCATCTTATAGGCAAAAGGAGAGGCTGAGGGGTGCTGGGGTCGGCTAGACCACCCCCTGGCGCGGGCCAGGCCTGGCCGCGCGGCCAGGTGGTGTGGCCGGCCCCCAACCCTTCTCTGTCTCGTATTCTGTTATCTGGTGACTTCCGGAAAAATAGGCACTTTGGCTTTTGTCCCGTCCAATTCCGAGAATATTCATTTTCTGACTTTCCTGGAACCAAAAACAGCAGAAAACAGGCAGCTGGCACTGTGGCTCTTGTTAATAGGTTAGTCCAAAAAATCATATGAAAAGTACTCCAAAGTGTGGGCAAAACACAAGAAAGTGGATAAAACAAGCATGGAACATCAAAAATTATAGATACATTTGCAATGTATCAACATCCCCAAGCTTAACTCCTGCTCGTCCTCGAGTAGGTAAGTGATAAAAAGAAAGAATAATTTGTGAGGTGACATGCACCATCAAAGAGTTGATCAAAGTATTTGTAAAACATTCAAAGCTGGGATCATAGTACTTCAATCATAACATGAAAGACAAAGTTCTAGCAATAATACAAAGAAACTATGATGCAACATGAAAAGGCATAAACAAAAGATTCATGAATAACAATGCTTTGCAAGACGTTTGTTTGTTTCACATAAAGAAAACATAGCATAATAGTATTCAGCTTGTCCCTCATATAGTAGCAAATATAAATGCATAGGACACCTTCAAAGTTCATAAGAGTGACTAGATACAAATAGTTTAAAACAAGCAATATCAAGGTATGCATCAATCAACTAGTCTTGGGACAATGCACATAGAACTAAGAATGGCCACTATGCTCTCAAAGTAGGTGCATAAAGGTAGAAGGTCGAGACTCAATATAATGGTGGAAGAGAGGCCTTCATAGAAGGAAGTAGGGATTCAAGTCTCATAAAGAGCTTCCAAAATTATGGTACTTATAGCTTTCAGCTCACATTGCCCCTATCATAAGCATCTTGAAGGTGATTAAGGTTAAAGTGACACAACTAAGAGGATATGCTTGACAAGTTATAAACCGAAATCTCATGCCCCTTACTTACGAAGACCGAACCTCATGCTACTCAACTTTAGTCATGAGTAAGCTCTTGTCATTGTAAGTACATGTGTATCATAAATAACCGCCAACGGGGTACCCCTTGCACATGATACAGGAGCTATCCCATAATCAAAATGACAAGGCAAGCAGACAATGAGCATCTCGGCGATCTTTTTATTTGCTATTTGCATAGGTTTTTATTGAGGATGCTTCATAGAGTGCTCATTATGGTGATGCTGCAAGTTTCCACCATGATTAAGCATGGCTTAGGCTAGCGGCCCAGGCGTTTCTCTAACACACATACAAACTCCATGATCTTACAAGTTCCACTTTCATTTCACACCGACGACATCCATATACAAAAGAGCATGATATCAACTAGGTACAAGTACCAAGTGCAATATTGAAAGCGTTCCCCATGAAAGCATGGTTCTGCTAATTCCTGACAAATAAGTGCAAGCATATACAACATAGAAGACACAATGGTTCAAGTTTATTAAGGGCAAGTAAAGTAAAGTGTGCCATCAAGTTCGTGAGAGCTTTAATCACTAGTTTTCTCATAACAAGTGGAAGGTAAACAAAAGCATGAATATACTTGGAATAGCATAAGCTAGTAGGTAGGTATGGTGGACTCTTTGGAATAACTTGCTTTAGGGAGTTGGATGCATGAGTGGAACTCATACTTTGTTGTGGAGGCTAGCAAAAGACTGAGAGCGACAAACTAAGAGAGCAATAATGGCCATAATCATGCAGAGCGACAAAACATCATTGATCAAAGCATAAAGTGATACTACAAGTTGAAAACTAAAGGATCATAAAGGCTATGGTGACTTGAGATAGTCATAACATGGTGTGAGCATGCGCCAAGTCAACCCAAATAAAGCATCAAAGGAGAATACCACTATACTATGCTTTAATATGCTAAAACAACGCATGATTCATCCAAGGCACATTAAGCAATCTCAATTGTTTATAACAAGTCATGCTATAGAAAAGAATACTGAGCATAAAGCCAAAACAATATCAAGCATGCCATGACAAAGCATAGGCCACTGTCAAAAACGAGCTCTTTTTACCACATAAGCATGAACTTTCCTACTCTTTTCGAAACCAAACCAAACTATTTGCAAACCAATGTATGAAAGAGGGGGTCCAACCAATTTATTCAGCAAGCCAAGCAAACGAAAAACCAAAACAAAAAATAAAAAGAAGACGCTCCAAGAACAACACAACTGTGCATGAAACAATAAAACTGAAGCGTTTGGAAGAAACCTGGGATTTTTATCAATGAAGAAGGGGCCAGCTTTGACGCTTGTACTTCTTGGATATTTCTTGGCGTGATATGCGTGGCATCCCCAAGCTTGAGCTTTAGTCCATCCTTCATCTCATTACTCATCCTTTCCATACACCTGAAATTTTTCTTCATACAAAACTTCACACAATCTTTATTAGCAACATTAGTGCACTCAAGATAAATAAGTCTTAAGGTTCAGTTCTAACACCAAATAAAATTCCATTAGAACACTAGCTACTGTAGCACTTCCCTCAAAAAGCTCAATTCCCCAAAATAACTCAAAAAGGAATCAACAAGAAGCATATGTAGAAAATGGCAGAAATTTATCAAAACAGACTAGCAGGTAAAGACGATTTTTTCGAAGTCCTTCTGTTGCTCAAATCAAAAAGTGTTGAACTAACGAAAGTTAGATAACAACCTGGGCAGAAGCAAAAAAATCACGCTCAAAAAGACGTTCAGAGATTTTACACGAATGTTTACGGTGAAGCACAGAAATCTGTTTCGGGACAGCAACTTTCCCAATCATTACTTCTCTCTCATTAGAGGTTACTCTTGGCACAAAAAGCAAATAAAAAGGATAAGAAGCGGTTATTACTGAAGTAATAACTTCCAAGACTCATCTAAAACTTTTGGGTTATCTCCCAATAAGTACTTTTCTTTAACGCCTTTAAGTTAGGCATAAGAAGCAAGAAAGAATCAAGTGTTCTCAAATTAAGAAGCATTAAGACCAAATTTTGTTTTCATAGGAGAAGCAAAAGAAATCTTCTCTCTATTCTTAGGGAAGTGTTCTATACCTTTCTTGAGTGGGAGTTGATATTTAATGGTGCCTTCTTTCATATCAATAATGGCACCAACAGTTCTGAGAAAAGGTCTTCCCAAAGTAATAGGACAAGAAGCATTGCATTCAACATCCAAAACATAGAAATCAACGGGGACATAGGAATTGTAACCATAATAAGAACATCATTAAGACTCCCCATGAGTTTGTTTTTAGCATTATCATCAAGTGGGACATTCAAATAACAATCTTCAAGTGGAGGCAAATAAAGCATATCATAAATCCTTCTAGGCATAATAGAAACACTATTATCAAGATCACATAAAGCTTTGAAATCAAAGTCATTCACTTTCATATTAATGATGGGTTCCCAACCATCTTCTTGTTTTATAGGAATAGAAGCTTTATGTTTCATATTTTCTTCTTTAATCTTTATGAGAGCATCAGTAATGTGTTTTGTAAAGGCCATGTTCATAGCACTAGCATTAGGACTTTTAGCAAGATTTTGTAGGAACTTAATGACTTCAGAGATATTGCAATCATCAAGATCAAAATCAAATTTATCATCTAGAGTAGTATAACTATTACTAGCCTCAACACTAGTGGTGGTGATAGTAGAAACACTAATGTTTCTAGCAATTTCATCTTCTCTTTCCCACTTAGCATGTAATTCAGCTAATAGTCTAACATTTTCATCAATTCTTACTTGTATAGCATTAGTAGCTACAAAGGGATTATCATTAGTTTCAGGTTTAGAAGCCATTTTATTCAAAGAAGATTGAGCTTCAGCCAAAGATGCTACATTTCTTTCAGCATTAGAGAGTTTTTTCTCAATAGTTTTATTGAAAGCAGTTTGCTTACTAATAAAGTCTTTAAGCATAACTTCAAGTTCAGAGGGAGCACTCCTATTATTGTTGTAGGAACTTCCATAAGCATTACCATTGTAAGGAGGATATGGCTTATAATTGTTGTTACCAAAATTATTCCTATAAGCATTATTGCCAAAGTTGTTATTTCTTATGAAGTTCACATCAACTTGCTCTTCTTGAGCAACCAAAGAGGCTAAAGGAACATTATTTGGATCAATATGGGCTTTCCCATTCACAAGCATAGACATAATAATATCAATCTTATCACTCAAGGAGGAGGTTTCCTCAACAGAATTTACCTTCCTACCTCGTGGAGCTCTCTCAGTATGCCATTCAGAATAATTAACCATCATATTGTCCAGAAGTTTTGTTGTAGCACCCAAAGTGATGGTCATAAAGGTACCTCCAGCAGCAGAATCCAATAGGTTCCTTGAAGAATAGTTCAATCCTGCATAAAAAGTTTGGATGATCATCCAAGCAGTCAGTCCATGAGTGGGACAATTCTTAACCAAAGATTTCATTCTTTCCCAAGCTTGAGCAACATGCTCATTATCAGATTGTTTAAACTTCATTATTTCACTTCTCATAGTTATAATCTTAGCAGGAATATAGTATTTTCCAATGAAAGCATCTTTGCACTTAGTCCAAGAATCAATACTATTCCTAGTTAAGGAATTCAACCATTCTTTAGCTTTTCCTCTCAAAGAGAAAGGAAACAATTTAAGATTAATAATATCACCATCTACATCCCTATGCTTTTGCATCTCACAAAGTTCAACAAAGTTATTTGGATGGGCAGTAGCATCTTCATTACCAATACCAGAAAATTGTTCTCTCATAACAAGATTGAGTAAAGCAGGTTTTATCTCAAAGAAAGTATCTTCGGGCACAGGTGGAGCAATAGGTGTGCTCATAAAATCATTGTTGTTGGTGCTAGTGAAGTCACACAACTTAGTGTTTTCAAGGGTAGTCATTTTTTTGTGTTTTCAAATAAGAAAGCAAACTAGTAAAACTAAAAAAAATTGTGTTTTTGATAAAGAAACAAGCAAACAAAGCAAAAAGAAACTAAGCAAAACAAAAACAACAAAGTAAAGAGATTGGTTATGAGGGACTCCCCTTGTGAAGATGCCTTAACTCCCTAGCAACGACGCCAGAAAAGTGCTTGATGGCTCATATTGATGTAGAGCTCGCTGGGAACTCCAAGAGGAAGGTATGATGAGCACATCAGCAAGTTTCCCTCAGTTATGAAACCAAGGTTTAATCGAACAGGTAGGAGCAAGGAAACACCCCAAAGGTGTTGCTAGCTGAGCCTTGGCAGGGCGCACTACCGGTGCTAGTAGCAACGTGGAGACCTGCACAACACAACCACAGAACTCCGTCCCCAACTTGTGATGAGGTTGTCAATCCCACCGTGTTTTGCTGAAAACAAAGGATTAAACGTATCGAATGGAAAGAAGTAATAGTTTGCAGAAAGTAAACAGAAAGTAGTAAACAGTTTGTAGATTGTATGTAAAAGTAAAGGACCGGGATCCATAGTTCACTAGAGGTGGCTCTCCTTAAGATAGATAACATGTTGGGTGAACAAATTACAGCTGGGCAATTGACAAACATCGAGAAAACAATACATGCATATACTAATCATCTTGACTCCTTTGGAACTTGATTAGGCATTACAACATTATACATAGACCGCCATCCAACTGCATCTATGACTAATAATCCACCTTCAGGTTATCATCCGAACCCCCTCCAGTATTAAGTTGCAAGCAACAGATTATTGCTTTACGAATTGCGTGTAATGTAAACAATATTATTGATCTATGAACAAAGGATTGTTGTTTTCTCCCTAGTAGCAACAGCACATCTAGTACCTTAGAGATTTCTGTCAATTCCCTAGATTACCAGAGGCATGAACCCACTATCGAGCATAAATACTAACTCTTGGAGTTGCTAGCATCTACTTGGCCAAGATAGCTACTAACAACAAAAAGCATGCAAGATCACAAATAACAAAGACATGATAGAATCAATATTCAATCTGAAATAGCATCTCAATATCCATCGGATCCCCGCAAACACACCATGCAGAATTACAAATAGATGATCTTGATCATGAACGGAGCTCACAAGATCTAGACATGAAAGCACAATGGAGGAGAACCAGCCATCTAGCTACTACATGGATCCGTAGTTCAAGGATGAACTACTCACGCATCACACCAGAGGCTTGCATGGTGATGAAGAAGGCCTCTTGGGTGAATTCCCCTCTCCGGAAGGGTGCCAAGAAGAGCTTCAGATCCCTCCAGATCTAGGGACAGATACGATGGCGGCTACAGACTCTTTCATTGATTTTTGATCGGTTACTTAGGGTTTTCGTCCCGAGGGCATCTTATAGGCAGAAGGAGAGGCCGAGGGGGTGTTGGGGTCGGCCAGACCACCCCCTGGCACGGGCCAGGCCTAACCGCGCGGCCAGGTGGTGTGGCCAGCCCCCAGCCCTTCTCCGTCTCGTATTCTGGCATCTGATGACTTCCGGAAAAATAGGCACTTTGGCTTTTGTCCCGTCCAATTCCGAGAATATTCATTTTCTGACTTTCCTGGAACCAAAAACAGCAGAAAACAGGCAGCTGGCACTGTGGCTCTTGTTAATAGGTTAGTCCAAGAAATCATATGAAAAGTACTCCAAAGTGTGGGAAAAACACAAGAAAGTGGATAAAACCAAGCATGGAACATCAAAAATTATAGATACATTTGCAATGTATCAGTGGCCATCACACGACGACGGCAGCGGAGATCCCGCTGCTCCTCGGTCTCATGAGAATAGGGTGGCTCCAAGTACATCTCGTAGATCATGTAGTCAGCCACTTTGTTCTCACCAAGGAGATCGAAAAGGCGCATGACCCATGCAGAGAAGTTGGATCCATCTAACTTGAGCTTTTCTCGTTTTAACCAATCATCAAAAGGGAAGGTAATCTTGGGGAGAACCATTTTCTACATTTATAATTGCAAAAAGAAATTTAGACTAAGTTTATAATTAAATGGTATAATAATAACTCCACTCAGAAACACCTATCCCATGAAGGGTTCCTATTTATAACACGACCCCTATCAGCCACATCTCCCCCAATCGTCACGGCCATCAATGTGGGTTCAAGGGTGGACGCTAAATGTCGGTCACATCATTCATGCGACTCGTGCTCGTTCTTTTGACCATCCGTGTTCTGAGGCCATGTCTGTACATGCTAGGCTTGCCAACTCAACATTAGTGTATTCGTTGTGCAATATGGCTTACACCCACTATATGCGAACGTAGATTTGTCTGACACCCATGCCTGTACACTAAGGGGGAACACAATCATTGGTAATTTTAACAGGGATCATCTTATTAGGCTATCGTCGAGTATCTAATACTAGCACACAATAAGATATACAATCAATAACATTGAATGTAAATGTGATGTGATATGGTCCTTCACGTCGTGATCTCCATCCGTCATCACCGGATTCCGGCGCCAGGGTTCCGGCGTCGTAGACACTAGGGTACCAGTGTCATTCTGGCGTGGTAGTCCGTCACCTCCATGACTATCTACTACTATGTAACAAAAGGTAATCACTTTACCTTTTCCACAACCATATCACAAAGCAACGCCCCCTTGCAAAACAAAGTTAGACGCCTCTACTTTATCTTTGCATGTTTTACGTGGTTGAATGGGCTTCGGCACAAGAACCGTTCTTACCTACGAACTTTCAGCACAGCGTTGATCAAGTAGTTGTCTCTACTACACCCCTTTCGGGGCCCTCTATTGCAAATGGCATACCAACTAATGCTAGAGAGACAGACACCCTCCTAAGCCACTTTATACGGTACAAGCCGTATGTCAAGCGTTGGCCAGTCTCGCGAATGAACGCGTAAAGTCGGTTAGGGGCCGCTTCATCAAGCATTACTGCGGTATTCACAAGTACATGTGGGAGGGTAACAACTAAAAGATCAACGCCCACACGCTACATCTCGTGTGTTCTACCCGTACTAGCATTACTATGCATAGATCTAGCTCTGATACCATTGTAGGGGTTCCACGCATGAAAACAATAAATTTTACCCTACGCCCATGAACCCCTGATGCTGCCAGGACCTATCTATTAGTAATACAGTAACGGGAGGGGCTTTTCGCGAACATACCCTTGAAGACCGAAAAGCATTATCAACTCTTAGGAGAGCGTGGTTGATGTTCAAGGTCGTGATGAAGTGCTTGCGCTCCTGTGGCTCCAACGACTTGAGTGTCTCAAGTGCGACACATCGTGGGGAGTTACACACGTCCGGTGCCTGATGATGACTCCTACTTCCCCAATCTAGCAGCAGTTGCGGAAGTAGAGCTCCTGGATCTGAATCCCGCAGCGCGACGGCGCTCCGCAGTGAAGATGTCTCTCGTTCGCACAGTCCAGACTTGGGACCACGGTCATGAGAGAGAGAAAAAAATATCAATTAGTGGTCCTCCCAAAAGTGAGAAGACATTTATTGATTATCGGTGTATTTTATTTGGCCAAATACCCCCACTATATATAGGGGGAGGGGAGGTACTACCTCCCTCAAAGTCCCGGGGTGGGACTAAAGGAGAGGAGGGGGAGGGGCGGATGTCGGGCACCCTAGTGGGCCCCACGCGGGGGGATAGGCCCAGCCGGCCACCCCCCTTTGTCCCTTCTCCCTCTCTCCTTTCCCTAATGGGCCCTCTCCCCTCCGAGAATTGGCCCATTCAACCTTTGATCATTTAAATTGATTTTTCTCTTTATTAAATAATTATGAATAAATTATTAAATTAATATTTAACATTCATTCACATATTATTCAAACTCCGTGGCTATGGAACACCTTCCACCTCCACTCCAGACATCCTCCGGACTTACCGAAACCCTTCCGGTTTTCTCCCTACTATTCTTCGGCGATTCTACCGATCCTATATGGTCGGGACACTCCTGCACCAATGATCGACAGAGGGACATGGATGGCCATGTGACCCCTGTGCGTTCCACGAAGATCTTTCGTTGTTTGAACCGGGACAGCCGTGTCTTATTCCCTTTGTCTCTCGATACCTGCATTGCCCGAGATCAGATCAATGACATCACCATGCTGTGTTCAATCTCGTTACCGAACAATGCTACTTGACTCGTTCCGACAAGTGATATCCCTGTGATGAAATCACACGCTGCGCAGCTATTGGATATAACCTCTCTGAGTGGGCCCTTGAGTATCATCCCGTCACATGGATGGACAAATCCCGCTCTTGACATATATTGCCTCTACGGTTTCCTCCGAGTACCTGAACACACCTTTATAACCACTGTATTACCAAGTGGCGCTTGATGCTATCTAAGCACTCTCGGGAGACAGTGATTGATATAGTCTCACGGTATAAGGAACAGTCTACGAGGATCCATTTCTAATCATCGTAACTTGAACTTCGTGACATGATCGGGTCACGATGTTTAGGTTGGGTATCGGTTTATCATCTTATTCTCCGAATCAGTTGACTCCATTTCCAACTGGCATAAATGCCACATGATCAGGAAACATGATCATCTGTTGACCAATGAACCAGTGACTAGAGTTTCACTAGGAACCCCTGGTTGTTTGTATATCACATGTGTATTGATGTTTCCACTCAATACAGTTATAGCATGATATAAAACTTAATCATAAACTATATGAAATATGATAATAGTCCTTATAACTATTTGTCTCTAGGGCATATTTCCAACAGAAAGATCGAGAGGCCTCAAACACGGTGGAGCTGGACCCCGAGGACTTCTTTCCCATTCTGGATCTTGCCTTCCGGCGACCCTCTGGTAAGACCTCTGGTTTAAGGGATTGGATGGATGATGATGAAGACCCTGATATTGAGATTCTGGAGGTATACGATCTTGTGCCTATCTCATATGCCTTTCCGGTTGATTCGGCTTCAGCTAACCCGGCCGGTCAGGTCCACGACGCTCCTCCGCTTTATCTGGGTGACCCGGTTCCTTCCCCCTCCAAGAAACGTGCGGGGACCTCGGTTGCATCTTTTGAGATGCCCCCGACTAAGAAAACACAGAAGAAATCCAGTGATAAGGCCGCCACCATTGTCCCCCGGGCTAAAGCCATGGTTCGGAGGGCGCCAAAGCCCAGGGGACCTCCTACCTCTTCTGAGTAAGCCTCTTTTCCTTGCTTCCTCATCTTTTGAGTTGTATTTCATTACCTTCATGCATTTCTTGTTTCTCTCTTTCTCTATTCTTAACTTGTTGTTTTGTTCTTTATCTGACCCGGCAGGTCCACCAGGGTGATCCCTTAGAGCAGCTCGAGCATTACCTCACCTATCCGAGGTGCCCCATCTTCCCCTTGCAATGATGATGCACGCCCCCTGAGCCCTATTCTGGAGAGCTCAACAGCCGCTCCAAATCTTAGCCCACCGTGTCAAGAGGAGGTCCATGTCGGCATGGAGGGAAGTGGTGCTGTCGAGGATACGGTAATGCTGGACCTACCTATCTCTTCTTTGGCTAAGCCGCAACAAGTTTACAAAGGCGCCAGCAACATCAACGTCGAACCAGTTGTCACCAAGGTGCCGATTACTCCGGCACCGACCCAAGTTTCTCCTTCACCAGCTCCAACACCAGCACTAGCACTAGCTTCAAGTTCTGCACCAATTCCTCCTGCCTCATCCGAGTCTCTCAAGACTCGGCGAGAAGATCAAACTCAGCCTAGCCCAGCGCCCAAAGCTTCTATGCCAACACCTTCTTCCAAGGATATCTTCCAGCAAAAACTTCAGGCTAAACCTAGAGTACAGGCCACCTCTTTGCAGCTGCAGGCTAAATCCAGCACCAAGGCCAAAAAAGGTACTGATGCCTCCAAGGGACAACATGCTGCCGAGGCTGCCAAAAACCCTAAGGGATCAACAACTGAATCTGGACAGCGTACTCTCGTGTCCATGATGAAAAAGGGGACCACTGCCTCCGGCTCTGCTGCTTCCAAGTCTGCTGGTAGTAAGCAGCTTACTCTTCATACTAGCCTAGCTGCCGCACAGATTGCCAGGAAAGAGGCTCATGCCAAAGGCTTGGTGGCTACTAGACGCTGAACGGGGAGAACTACGGTCTGATGCTAATCGAATATTTAACAATTGGAATGACACCGAGTTCATCAATCTCAACAATGAAATCTTGGAGAAGTTTGGTCCCACCGAGTTCAGCGCCCAAATGAACATAGCTTATAAGGCCATTTCCCTTGTAGGCCGAATGATGGAGGTAAACCTCTTTGTCATGCCCTTACATATGCGCAAGTAATTGTAGATATATCCTCTAGTCCCCGAGCCTCCGGTGGAGTAACGTGTTACTCGGCCGGATGCTCCAATTCGAAGTATTTCTAGTTGCGCTAAATTCCTTAGTAGTTTCAAATATTCACTCACCTAGAGCCAGGTTAAGTTCCACTTGACCCAGGTCTTGAGTAGATTCAAATATTCACTCACCTAGAGCCGGGTTAAATTCCACTTGGTCTGGGTCTTCAGTAGATTCAAATATTCACTCACCTAGAGCGGGGTTAAGTTCCAGTTGGCTCGGGCCTTGAGTAGATTCAAATATTCACTCACCTAGAGCCGGGTTAAGTTCCACTTGGCCCGGGTCTTGAGTAGATTCAAATATTACTTCTTATACATGAACTAACACTTTCCTCTTTAGATCACAACCAACCGTCGAACTGCTGAGTTTCAGTGGCTCTTGGACACGCACAAAGACCTTCGCTCGAAGCACGGTGCGCTGATCTCCAAGTTCAAGAAGAAGGGTAATTTCGTTCACTTCTATTTTCACTTTTTCCTTCCTTCATCCTTTTGTTTTCCGAGCTAACTCATTATTCGAATTGCACGGCCGAAGTTGAAGCCCAAAACACAATTATGAGGAAAAACTTGGCCGAGATCAAAGGTAACTCATCTTGGTTACTCAATCTTTGTCCCTTTTCAATCTAACTCACCAGATAATCATACCTCGGCTCTGCCGGGTCAACAAACTATTGCAGTGTCTCTTCAAGATAGCGTGTCATTGCCTGACATGATGCTTCACTTTCTCGAACAAGCAGGGTAGCATCAGGTCAAGCTCAATAAGAAGGACGACGAGATCGCCAAACTTTAGCTCAAGGATGATGAAATTACTCGGCTGAATGCCGAAATCAAGAAGCTGAAAAACCTCCATAAGGCTGAGTTGGACAAGGTTGACCAAAACTTCTCCAAGGAAGAGGAGCATCTAAAGACCCAGCTAGAGAAGAACCAAGATTTGCTGAAGGAAGCCAACATCAAGTTTGAGTCGGTGACCACCGAATATGATAAGCTCCAGAAGAGGAATGTTGATTGTCTTATGGAGCTGACCCCTGATCCTTAGTTATATCTCTCGTTAGATTTTCTCTTCCGTCGACATTTGTTTCTCCGGGTCAAGCACCCTTACTTACTGGTTTTACTTGTTTTATTTTCAGGAAAATTTCCAGAGAGCGATGCCATTGCTTCCGCTGTTGTGGCCAAGTTCCGCTTGAAGAGAGGCACCCATGTTGGTCCTGGTGCCGAATATATTCCATATGACATGGAGGACATGCTGGTGAGCCTTGCTGCCCAAGCTAAAACCATAAAGAACTATGGCACGGATATCATGATTGCATATGTCCGGATCTTCAATCCCCTTTGGCCTAATGATCCTACTCCTAGAGGTTCTGCACCCTTTATTGCAAAATTGATGGAGTGTGAGACTCAGCTGAACCTCTGGAGGGAATCCGCTACACGCACTGGAGCTGACACAGTGCTAAGCTTCGTGCTTTCTTGGTATGAGGGCTTGGAATTGAAGATTCTTAACCGCATGCGCACCGGATCTAAGTGGACAAACGATATGGAGTTCATCGCCCAATGCAAGGCTTGTGCCTACAACTTCATCCAGTATGCATTTTTCCATAGTTGGAACGAAGGGCCGAGCTTCCACAACACCGTCGACGATGGTTACGTCAAAGAAGGATCAGGCGGCGAAGAGGAAGAGGAGGAACAAGCGTCGGAGATTGCCGAGGACACTAAAGATCTGTAGGACGCTGAGGTTAATCCGGATGATCAGGCAGAGACCGTAACTCCCACCACCGATGCCGAGTTACCTCCTCCTACAACTAATACCTTAGATGTTGTTGCTCCTTGAGCAAAAAACACTTTAAATTTGTTAAATCCCCGGTATGCCGGGCGCAGATGTATCTAGCATAATGGTTATGTTTTGCTACTACTGAGTTTTTAATGTCCGATTAACTTGGGAGGAGTCCCCGAGTTCCATTTTCTTGTTCCGCCAATTTTATGATTCGGCTCGCGTCTACCTTGATTCGTTTTTTTGACTTACGAGTCCGAGGTTCAGAAAATTGACTTAACAATACTTGAAACTTTAGGATTAGATCAAAATAATTCAACACAACATAAATAAAGTGAATACAGGGGTTAGTCTAGATAACAAATGTCGGCTCGATTGCGTTCCTTTCCTTAGTCTTTTTTCATGTGCTTCACAATTCCAAACTTGTTCTCCTGCTTTCAATGAAGCCAATTCTTGTTGGATAGTAGCAAGTCAAAGAGTTGGGTTTTTGGTGCCTACACACTACTAATCCGGCTAAGGTATAAGTAATTTAAGCCAGCCGACATATAAAAAAAGTAAATGCAGAAAAGACAGTAATTATTGAGGCAGTCCCCGAGTTTCTGCTCGAAGTGGTGAAGTTTCATTGATAAGATCATTGCCGACATACATATCGACATATGAGATATCGAGATACATACACTTTTCGCTAAGTGTAAACGTGCGAAGTAGAGCTACATTCCATGGATGCTTAGATTCCTTGCCGGACCTGTCTACCTTGTTTTTATCTTGTGGTTGTGCATCAATGAGGTAATAGGAATCATTTTGCAATGCTTTTCTTACAATGAATGTCCCTTCCCATGGAGGGGATAACTTATGCATGCTAGTAGTGCGTTGCACCAGCCGAAGTACCAGCTCACCTTCCCGGAAGACTCAGGGGTTTACTTTCTGGCTATGGTAGCATCGGATATTTTGCTGATATATGGCGGACCTGTACAAGGCCAATTCTCTTGCTTCTTCCAGGAGATCAACATCATTTTGCCAGGCTTCTTGCACTTCGGCTTCTGTATATTGGGCAACCCTGGGCGAGATATGCTCTATGTAGGCTGGTAATATCGCTTTTGCCCCATATACTAGAAAGAATGGTGTATAGCCCGTTGATCGATTCGGAGTTGTTCTTAAACTCCACAGTACCGCTTGTAGTTCTTCTATCCAGCACCCTGCTGATATTTGAAGCGGCTCGATGAGCCAAGGCTTTATCCCGGACAGAACTAGTCTGTTAGATCTTTCCACTTGTCTGTTCGATGTGGGGTGGGCTACTGATACAATATCTAACTGGATCTTCTTATCTCGGCAGAATCTCGCAAATGCTCCTTCAGCAAAATTTGTGCCATTATCAGTTATGATACTATGAGGATAGTCGTATCTCAAGATTATATCTTTGAGGAATGTCACAGATGTTGCCCCGTCACATTTCCTGATTGGCTTCACCTCAATCCACTTGGTAAATTTGTCCACCATGACCAAGATATGGGTCATATTTCCTTTTGCCAGCTTAAATGGTCCAACCATATCCAAGCACCATACAACAAATGGCCAAGTGATTGGTATAGTTTTTAGCTCCGATATAGGCATGTGTGTCTTGGTGGCGTACCTCTGACAACATTGCACTTCCTTACCAAATCTTCTGCTTGCTCCAAGACACTCGGCCAGTAAAATCCACGCCGAAAAGCTTTTGCCACTAAGGCTCTGGATGATGTGTGATGCCCAAATTCCCCTAATATATATCTCAGAGGATTTTGAGCCCTTCTTCCGGGCCAACACATCACTGCAGAACACTTGTGACACTCCTTTTGTATAGTTCGGCATTGATAATGGTGTACGCTTTTGCTCTCCTCTAGATTTTCCTTGAAAGTATCTCATCACTTGGCAAAGTTCTATCTTTCAAAAACTCAAACATTGGCTTGGCCCATGTTGGTATAGCACAAACATGGAAAATCTCCTCGTCAATTTCCATTGCGTCCACCAACATAACTCCTGTCGGATCAAGCTAAATAGTCCTCGGGTTTGCTGAGGTGCTCCCCCAGAAAATATCCATTGGGGTAGCTTCTGATCCGGAGTGCTCCGAGACATAGATTGACTCGGATTCTGGTGAAGGTGTGATGGTTGGTTTTCTCAAGTGTTCCAAGGTAACTCCTAGCGGGATTGGCTGCCGAGATGACCCCAGTTTTGACAGTACGTCGGCTGCTTCATTTTCAAGCCGAGGTACATGATGGAATTCACATCCCTTAAAGAACCCACATATATTTTGTACATGGAATCTATAAAGGGCCATGTTCGCATCCAAGGTATCCCAATTGCCAGACACTTGTTGCACCACCAAATCTGAATCACCAAAACATTGTATCTTACGTATTCCCACTTCTTTTGCCACCTTAAGTCCATGCACGAGCGCTTCATACTCAGCAACATTGTTCGATGCTCGGAAATGGATCTCGAGAACATATTCCAGCTGATCTTTCTTGGGCGAGGTAAGTACTACCATGGCCCCCAGTCCTTCCTTTAACTTTGATCCATCAAAATGCATCCTCCAATAATTTGAGTCCGGCAAAGGTGGTTCGTACTACATCTCAGCCCAATCCACAAAGAAATCAGCCACTGCTTGAGATTTGACTGTATCTCTCCTATCAAACTGTGGTGCTTATGGGGCTAACTCAATTGCCCATTTTTCAATCCGGCCACTTGCACCTTTGTTTCTCATTATCTCGGATATGGGCACCTCACATATCACTTTTATGGGGTGTTCCTCAAAGTAATGCTTGAGCTTCTTGGATGCCATGTATAAACCGTATGCCATTTTCTGATAGTGAGGGTAATTCTGCTTTGAAGTTGACAACACCTAGCTTAGGTAATACACTAGCCTCTGCACTGACTTACCCTCCTCGTCATGCTCCACCACTATCACTGCACTTACGACTCGGTTGGTCGCTGCTATATAGAGCAACATTGGCTCTTTGGATAGTGGCGAAGCTAACAATGTTGCAGAGGCTAGAATCTTTTTTAGTTCATGAAATGTGCTATTAGCTTGCAATGTCCATACAAACTTATCTGCCTTTTTCATTAGCTGGTAGAGGGGCAAAGCCTTCTCTCCCAGCCGACATACAAACCGACTCAATACTTCCAGGCAACCAGTGAACTTTTGCACATCGTTAAGGGACTTCGGCAGTTCCATTCTTTCTATGGCTCATATCTTCGTGGGGTTGGCCTCGATACCTTGGGTAGATACGAGAAAACCGAGTAACTTCCCAACCGGCACACCGAAGGTACATTTCTCCGGGTTAAGCTTCATTCGGAACCTCCTTAGGTTTGAAAATGTTTGCCGGATATCATCAAGGAGCATTTTGCTTTCTTTAGTTTTCATTACAATATCATCCACATAAACTTGCACATTTCGACCAATTTGGTCATGTAAACATTTTTTCATGCATCTTTGATACGTTGCCCCTGAATTACGTAAGCCAAATGGCATAGTGCGATAGCAATAAGCCCCATACGGGGTGATAAACATAGTCTTTATTTGATCATCCGGGTTCAAAGGTATCTGGTGGAAACCAGAATATGCATCTATGAATGACAACAACTCACACCCAGCAGTTGAATCTATGACCTAGTCTATCCTCGGAAGTGGGAATGGATCTTTTGGACACGCCTTATTCAGGTTTGTGTAATCAATACACATATGCCACACCACTTCCACATTCATATCATACTTTTTGTTCTCTACGAGCACCGGATTAGAGAGACAATCCAGGTAAAGTACTTCCATGATAAACCTGGCTGCAAGGAGCCGAGCTATCTCATCTCCAATGACTTTTCTCCTGTCTTCGGCGAAGCAGCGGAGAGGTTGCTTCACCAGCTTTGCTCCGGGTCTTACATTCAAAGAGTGCTCAACCAACTCCCTCGGTACACCTTGCTGATCCTGTGTAGACCAAGCAAAGATATCCCGATTCTCACGGAGGAATTTGACGAGCTCTCTTTCCTATTTGTCACTTAACCTGGCACCAATGGTTACGGTGCGCTCTAGGAACTGATCATTGATAACCCACAAGTATAGGGGGTGTATCGCAGTATTTTCGATAAGTAAGAGTGTCGAACCCAACGAGGAGCAGAAGGTGCTGGCTAGTGGTATGGATCAGGAATTCTCTGCAAATACTTAGCAAACGGATTTTCAGGGGGTTTCGATAAAGCAAGTCAACAAAGTACGAGTAAATAAAAGACAGTAGGAATAAATGCAGCAAGTGGCCCAATCCTTTATGCAGCAAAGGACAAGCCGGTTGTATTACTTAAGATGACCAAACGTTCTCGAGGACACATGGGAAGACTGTCAAGTGCTTTCGCTTTATATAGTTGATTAATCTTCTCTAGCTTGCTAAGTGTTGTGTGGGTGAACCTGTGCTAATGTACCGCCCCATCCAAGACTAATACATACTTGTGATTATACCCCTTGCAAACATCCGTAAGTATAAGAAAGTAATTAAGGTAGAAACCTAACCACAGCTTTAAACTCTAAGACCCTTACGTCCCTTGTGCAATGGTTTCCTAACGGGGGTTCAGGTTTCTGTCACTCCGGCAACCCCTACGATTAGTAGCCAAATACACAATGCATTCCCCTAGGCCCATATAGGTGAAGTGTCATGTATTTTACATTCACATGACACCACTAGAAGAAGTACACCACAACTTAAATAACAATCTATTGAATCTTTCTCAACATAACTCCACTACTAACAACAAGACTTCTCCCATGTCCTCAAGAACAACACGAACTACTCACAAGACATCATATGGATCATAATCAGAGATGGAATAATGATGTATAACAATCTGAACATAAACAATAATTCAACGGTTCACTCAATAGCATCAACTACAAAGAGTAATCAACACCGGGAAAGTTTCCCCTATGAACTAATGCAAGATTCAACCAATTGTTACAGCAATATGGAGATGGTGATGAGGGTGCTGATGGTGATGATGGTGGTGGTGATGATGATGATGATGATCCCGATGAAGTCCAGCTTGATGATGGTGTTGATGGTGACGATCTCCCCTCTCCGGGAATGAATTCACCTAGCAAAAATCTGTCTGCCGGAGATATCTTTCTCTCTCGATGTTTTCCACCCCCCAGAGGCGGCGGAATCTTTCTGTGGTCGCTCTTCGAGTCTTAGGGTTTCGGGAGGATGATATACGCCAGAGGGGAGAGGCTAGAGTGGGCCAGGGTGGCCACACCACCTCCTGGCGTGGCCTAGGGTTGCCCGCGCCAGGGGTGGTGTGGGCCCCCTGTGGCCCATCTCCACTCCGTCTTCTGGCATCCTTAGTCTTCTGGAAAAATAGGTTTTTCCGTATATTTTCCCGGATTTTCTGATCTTCACGAATTGTGCCTCCAAACAGCACCTTTTCCATCAGAATCCTGACTGCAGCGGTCCATGCTCCAAAAGTCATCAACCATGCAAAAACAGATGAAATAACATAAGTATCACCTCTCAACATGAAATATATCAATGAATAATAGTGAATTAAGACATAGAATAGTGATGCAAAATGGACGTATTAACTCCCCCCGAGCTTAGACTTCGCTTGTCCTCAAGCGAAACTGAGCTCAATAAACATGGCCTCGGGTTCATGGAGTGAAGAGTCGATAAAATAATACGGACAAGAAGCATCACATTCATCAAAAGCATAGATCATAATAGAATAGAACTCACTATTTTATAACTCAACTTGTAATAAGTAAAGGAAACACAATAAAGATACATAAAGTGAATCAAAATTGGTAATGGAAAACTTACCTCTTGGTCGAAGAATAGTTGATAATTTGCTGGAGTTCACAAATAGCTGTTTTTTCAATGATAGCTTTCAAAGTAGTAAACATCAAGATAAGAGGAATGTGCAAAACAAGGAACATAAGACATGATTGCATAAATCATCATATGAATGAATGAAACACATCAACTCAAAATACTTGCTGAGGTAGAAGGGAGTAGGTTTACTGACTCAACTACAAAGTAAAAGAAAGGCCCTTCAAAGAGGGAAGCAGGGATTGCAAGTCTCATAAAGAACTCTCAAAAATTATGATACTTACTAGCTTTCAGCTCTCATTGCCCCTATCATAGGCATCTTTAGGTGATTAAGGTTAAAGTGATCAAATATGAGGATATGCATTGACAACTTGTAAGTTGAGAATCTCATGTCCCTTGAATACGAGGGCCGCTCCTCATGCTACTCAAGTTTAGTCACCGGTAAGTTCTTGTCATCGTAAGCATATGTGTATCATAGAGAACCGCCAACGGGGTACCCCTTGCCCGATGATACGGAAGAATCCCCACATCAAAATGACAAGGCAAGCAGACAACAAGTATCTCAACAATCTTCTTATTTACCATGGGAATATGGTGCTTTTTTCTCTTTTTCCTCTTTTCATAATATCTCTTTTTTTCTCTTTTTCTCAATCTCTATCTCTTTTTTTATAAGAAGAATGCTTCATAGATACTCATTATGGTTACGCTACAGGTTTCCATGTCGTGGTGGTGTCACGGCAGATGCCATGGATGGGCTAATAGTGGGGACTAATATGCACTAGGGGAATCCAGGGAGGGATAGTGAGGTGATTCCTCACACATAAGTTATATTTGATTCACTTCCAAGGTTTAAAAGTGCTCCTAGAGCTGTCTTGGGGAGAGGAGGAAGAAGGGACTCTCTTACTCTCGCCACTAGCTAACCCGTACAAGACCAACCCGTAGAACCTAACCTCTCTACAGAGACCCTATCCCTCCTTATATAGGAGTGGCTAGGTCTCCACTTAGGGCATACGTGGAGGCATATTCCAGGGAATATGCCTCCTCCCAAGATAGTAAACCGACCGGGTTACTTTTCCCCCACGTCATCCATGTAGAGGCTACGTGAGCCTGTGCGGCGCCTGCATCACCCGACATTGGCTTCGTCACCTTTGTTGGCCACGCCTCGCTGGTCCTCCCTCTGTCCGCTTCGCTCATGTCGTGCGTACCGGGGCTACTTTTGACCAGCAAGATTCCTTCCTTCTCCTAGAAGCTTGACATGACCCCGATCGTAGTTGATCCGGCCACACCCGTTCCTGCATGAAAGTTAGACACATCGTTCCGACTTACGGCTTAAGTCGGTTGAGACCTAGTTAGGTGGACACCCCCTGCTCCGGGTTACTCCGTGATTCGGCCTGCCTTGAGGTGGCCTGGCCAGCATCCGCTTTGACCTTGCCGAACCTCGGCTAACTCGGCCTTTATACCCCGGCGTGACCCTACCCGGGGGTATCCCCCCAACATTAGTCCCCAAAGCTGGTGCGGTCTTAGATGCCTTGGCCGCTAAGGCCACATCAGGTTCCATTTCACTGAGCTTAGGATTTTATTTCCGAGTTACCTCCTTACCTCGGATTCTATGGATTTACTTTCCCTTGGCACATTCCAAGTTTTCCCTTGTTGGCCGGGTTACCACCTTATCTCGGATTCTATGGATTTACTTTCCCTTGGCACATTCCAAGTGTTCACTTGCTGGCCGGGTTACCACATTTTCATCTGGGTTGTTCTTCGTTCTCTCGTACGCTTCCCCACGTGGAGGCTAATCATCACATCGCCTCATTTTAAGGGCCAGCCACAGTAATCGCCGCGGTGATTGTCAGGAGTTACTGTGCGCGTGTCATGTCACGCCTGCTTCCTCGTTAACCGCATCAATGTGTCGCCTCATGGGATCTGCTACGCCCTGTGATCTTCTATGTGGCCTGATCCTGATTGGCCAATCCGGTATGTACACGGCCACACCGTGTGGCGTAACCGCAAAACACGATCCCACTTCCCCCACGAGGGAATGGTTAAATAGGGGAGGGGCGCGCCCCTTAGGTCTTTTCCTCCTTCTGCGCCCCTCTGCCTCCAGTTCTTCTTCTTCGTCTTCTCCCGCGACAGGGCCGCCGCCACCTCTTCTAAGTAGCAACGCCGCTTTCGTACTGCTTCCACGCGTCTCTGTGTCGCCGCCGCCGCTGCGCACCTCCTCCGCCATGGGTCGCTGTCAGTCTAGGCCGCTGCCCCCCACCGCCGCTAGCGCCAGCGAGGGCAGCGAACTCGAGATGATAGAGGAGGAGCTCGCCGTCGCAGAGCAAGAGATGGAGGATGAAGCCGCCACGGCGGATCGTGGTGCGTGGGCTAGATCCTGGGTCTACCAGGATGACCTGGACTAGCTCTACCGCACCAGGCGCATCCCCGCCGGAGTCACCGCGCGCCTCACCTCCGCCGAACTCGCCACCTCACCCAATCTGGGTGAGTATGTGGTGTTCTTGTCACATTTCCAGTGGGGTTTCGGTTTGCCGGCCAGCGATTTTTTCCATGACTGGTTGAGCACCTACGAACTCTAGCCGCACCACCTTCCTGCCAACGCAATCACCTCTCTCTCTGCTTTCGCCTCCACAATCGAAGGCTATGCCGGATTATGGCCCACGAAGGAGCTATGGATCCGGTTCTTTGGCCTCCATCGCAACGTCATTCCGAACATTCAGCTTGACCCGGAGGACAAGCAGCTTACGTAGTTCGGGGCTGTGTCCATCTCTCCTCGGAGGCTATCCGTCTTCCCCCGAGTCACCGGGCTGGAGTCCTGCAAGGGATGGGCCCGGACTTTCTTTTACGTCCAGAACACCGGCACCGAAGACTTGATCCGGCTGCTCCCCTATGCTCCGGGTCCTCCTAACCCGGACTTGTGGGACGTTGTCCCCAAGAAGCCCACGGCCTTGGCCAACCAGGTCAATAAAAGGTTCGCAGAACTGAAGAAGCTCGGGTTGCGCAACGAGGACGCCATGATCACGTCGTCCGCAACCGGATCTCCCCCCCTCCAGAAGCGCACTCACAAAGTGTGTCACATGAGCTGGGGTCGCGACCCCAACCGGACCTCATCCTTCGAGTTGAGTAACACGGAGATCTATCGTCGGGTCACGGCTCTCTTCACCACCCACAAGGACTTCTCCTCTGAGTGGACGTGGGGAATTGAGCACTTTTGCCGTGATAGGCTTCCTCTCGTGGTAAGTTTTGTGCTGCAAACTTTCTCCGAATTAAACCTTACGTCGGTTGTTGTTGTATTTTCAACTCTGTTGTCTGCTCTTTTCCTTAGCTATTCCTTCAGCAAACCCTCGAAGATGGCACCGACCCCACCCTTAAGTGGGCACCTGACCGGGAGACCTCAGACGAGGAAGAGCCGGATCAGGAGATGTTCCTTCCAATGACCGACGCTACGAAGCGACCCACTGGTAAACCCTCTTCCATTAGAGATTGGCCCGATGATGAAGATGACTCGGATGTCGAGGTGATGGAAGCTCTTGACGCTGTCCCCCTTTCTTATGCTTTTCTGGCATCAGCTAACCCCGGTGGGCAGATTCATGAGGACCCTCCCCTTGCTGTGGGTGAACCTGTTCCGGTTGCACTGAAGAAGAAGCGGGGAGCTGCATCAACCTCATCCTCCGGACCTTCTCAGCCTACCAAAAGGAGAAAGAAGTCCGGGGACAAAACTGCCTCCAAGCTTGCAACCAAGGCCCCGGCACGAAGGGCTCGGAAGCCTAAGGATCCCCTGACCTCGGATGTGTAAGCCTCTTTTCCCTCAGACCCTTACTTGTTCTTGTACTGTCTTAGTTTCTCATCCGACATTTATTGATTCGGCAGGGCTGCGGTGGAGGTCCCCTAGAGTGGGTCTGGCATTGCTTCGCTGCTCCGACCTAGCCCTTCTCCCCCTCGTGGCGACGAGCCACGCCCGCTGAGCCCTATTCCAGATGGTTCTGCGGCTGCTCCGGCTTCTGCTCCACCTCATCAAGAGGGGGGCAACCTTGAAGCGGGGGAGACTGGCCCAGCCGAGGCGGCGGCATCCACAACTTCGGCTCCGCCGCAACCAGCTACTACCAAGACTACCTCAGCACCAGCACTAGCACCAACTCCGGCACCAGCACCAACTCCAGCAGCAAGATCGCCAGCAGCATCACCAAGCCCAGCAGCAAGAGCACCAGCGCCAAGCTCCTCCGCCTCGTCCGAGACTTCTCAGTCTCGGCGAGAAAGTACCCAAACAGCTCCCAAGGGAAAATCTGCTTTGAGCACTTCCTCCTCCCAGCAGCCTAAGGGCAAAAAGGCCCCTGACGCCACCAGGACAGCGTTTGTCGAGGCTGGACAGCGCAGTCTCCCATCCATGCTTCCCAAGAAGCCTCCAGCACCGAAGGACGCCCCTGCCGAGCCAGCTGATGCGCAACAGACGGTTTTACACACTAGCCCAGCCCTTGCCCTGGTTGAGAGGAGGGAGGCGCATGCGAAGGGCTTGGTGGCGCCCCATATGTCCACCGGCGAGCGATACCCTCCGAGCCTGATCGAATTTTTCATGAATTGGAACAAGGCGGAGTTCGTCGACAACAACGATCTTCCGGAGAAGTTCGGCACCGCTGAATTTTTTGCTCAAATGAACACAGCCGCTAAGGCAATCAACCTCGCGGGTCGGATGATGGAGGTACGTTACTTCCTTAGCATGTTGTAGATATTGATGACATAACCATTAGTCCCCGAGCCTCCGGGGGAGTAACTTGTTACTCGGCCGGATGCTCCTTAGAAAACTAACGTAGCTCCGTGATAACTTCGAATATGCACACACCTAGAGCCGGGTTAAGTTCCACTTGGCCCGGATTTTGATAACTTCGAATATGAACACACCTAGAGCCGGGTTAAGTCCCACTTGGCCCAGATTTTGTACACTTCGAATATGCACACACCTAGAGCCGGGTTAAGTTCCACTTGGACCGGATTTTGATAACTTCAAATATGCACACACCTAGAGCCAGGTTAAGTCCCACTTGGCCCAGATTTTGTACACTTCGAATATGCACACACCTAGAGCCGGGTTAAGTTCCACTTGGACCGGATTTTGATAACTTCGAATATGCACACACCTAGAGCCAGGTTAAGTCCCACTTGGCCCAGATTTTGTACACTTCGAATATGCACACACCTAGAGCCGGGTTAAGTTCCACTTGGCCCGGATTTTGATAACTTCGAATATGCACACACCTAGAGCCGGGTTAAGTCCCACTTGGCCCGGATTTTGTACACTTCGAATATGCACGAAGCTAAGTTGTATTTTTGTATTCTTTCGAGGTGACCACCAACCGCCAGAGCGCTGAGTTTCAGCGTCTCCTGGACACTCATAAGATGTTGCGTGCCAAACATAACGCACTCCTCGCTGAACACGAGAAACGGGGTAGGTTTCTTCCTTGACACTTCTCCATTTTCCTTCATCTTCTTCTGCCGAACTAATCCCTCATTCGGTTTTTGCAGCTGGGGTGGGGCTGAGAACAAGCTTATGAGGAAGAATTTGGATCAGATCAAGGGTAAGTTATATCTACTCAACCTTGCTTATGCTTTTCATCTTATTTCCTCCTTGGCTCGGCAAACATTCATATCCCAGCTTTGCCGGGTTGACAAACTATTTCAGTATCGCTGGAAGATAGTGTGCCCGTGCCTGATATGATGCTACATTTTCTCGAACAAGCAGGGCAGCATCAGGCCGAGCTCAAGAAGAAAGACGATGAGCTTGCCCTCCTCCAGACCAAGGATGATGAGATCGCCAAGCTTAAGGCCGAGATGAAGAAATTGAAGGCACAACATCAATCCGAGCTCCAAAAGGCTGGCCAAGACTATACCGAAGAGTGCGAATGCCTCAACCTCCAAATTGCCAAGGATCGAGAACTTCTCCAGGAGTCCGACGTCAAGCTTGAGTCGGTGAACGCTGAACTTGTGCAGCTTTGCAAAAGACGTGATGACTGTACCAGGGAGTTGACTCGGGTCCTCAGCCATATTTCACGTGAGTTCCTTTCCCTTATCTGGCATATCTCTCCGGGTTACTTCACATGTCTTTTCTTTATCTGCTTCTCTTATCTCGCTTTCAGGCAAATTCCCAAAGGACACTGCCATCGCGAGCGCTATTGTTGCTGATTTCCGCCGGGAGAGGGGTACTCCCGTTGGGCCTGACGCTGAAGAGATTCCCTATGACATGGAGGACCTGCTGGTCAGCCTGTCATCTCGCGTGGAAATCATCAAGAACTACGGCAAGGATATCCTTGACGCTGCAGTCCGAGTCTTCAACACGTTTTGGCCTGCAGAAGACACTCCGGAGGGAACCGCACTTCTTGTTGAAAAATTGATGGAGTGCGAGACCCAGCTCGACCTTTGGAGGGAATCCGCTGGACGTGCCGCAGCTGAGACCGTTCTCCACTACATACTCACGTGGTACGAGAAGATCGACCTCAACCTGTTAACGCGCATGCGCACTGGATCCAAATGGACCAGTGACCCGGAGTGGGTAGCTCGGCACAAGGCTTGCGCCCACAGCCTCATCGAATATGCTCCCATTCACGAATGGACTGAGGGACCGAGCTTCCTGGAAGCCGCCGGTGACGAAAACGCGGAGAATGTTGAAGATGGGTCAGATGAGGACGAAGAGGGCGATGCCTCAGACATTGAAGACAGTGAAGATGACGCCGAACTTCCTCCTGCTGCTCCTTAAGTGAAAAAACTTTAAATTTTATCAGATCCCCGGTATGCCGGGTGGAATTATATCCAGTACACATGTGATATTTTGCTACTAAGTTTTTATGCTGGATTAACTTGGGCGTAGTCCTCGAGTTTCCTTTTCTTGTTTGTCTAATCTTTTGGCTCGGCTTGTGTCTACCTTGATTCGGTTTTACGACTTACGAATCCGAGCTTCAAAAATTGTCTTAACAATACTAGGAAACTTTTAGGCTTAGCTCAAAATAATTCAGCATAATAAACTAAAAACATACAAGGTTAGTTTGAAAAACAAACGTCGGCTCGATTAAGTTCTTTTCCTTAGTCGTTCTTCATGTGCTACGCAATTCCAAACTTGTTCTCTTGCTTGCCATGAAGCCAATTCTTGTTGGACAGCAGCAAGTCGAAGAGTTGGGTTTTTGGTGCTCACACACTACTAATCCAAGTTAAGTAGAATAACTTACTCCAGCTGATGTACAAACAACAAAAGACAACAAATTTTATTAAGGCAGTCCCCGAGTTACTGCTCGAGGTGCCAACATCTCATTGACAAGCTCATTGCCGGCATACATACCGACATATGAGAAGACTCCGATACATACACTTCTCTGCTAAGTGTAGAAAGGACGGAGTAGAGCTACATTCCACAAACGCTTAGATTCCTCGCCGGACTTGTCCGCCTTGTTCTTTTCCTGTGGCTTTGCATATATAAGATAATAAGAATCATTGTGCAATGCGCTGCTCACAATGAATGGCCCTTCCCATGGAGGAGATAATTTATGCATGCCAGCAGTACGTTGTACCAACCGGAGCACCAGATCGCCTTCCCGGAAAACTCGGGGGCTTACTTTCCGGCTATGATAGCGTCGGAGATTTTGCTGATATATGGCGGATCTAGACAATGCCAATTCTCTCGCTTCTTCCAGAAGATCAACATCATTTTGCCGGGCTTCTTGCACTTTGGCTTCTGTGTATTGGGTGACTCTAGGCGAATCATGCTCTATGTCGGCTGGTAATACAGCTTCTGCCCCATATACCAGAAAGAATGGCGTATAGCCTATTGATCGATTCGGAGTTGTTCTTAAACTCCACAGTACCGCTGGTAGTTCTTCTATCCAGCACCCCGCTGATCTTTGCAGCGGCTCAATGAGCCGGGGTTTTATCCCGGGTAATACCAATCCGTTGGATCTTTCCACTTGTCCATTTGAAGCGGGGTGGGCTACCGAGGCAACGTCTAACCGGACCTTCTTATCCCGGCAGAAACATGCAAATGCTCCTTCCGCCAAGTTTGTGCCATTATCCCTTATGATACTGTGAGCATAACCGTATCTCAAGATGATGTCTTTGAGAAACGTCACGGCCGTAGCTCCATCACATTTTCTTATTGGCTTCACCTCGATCCACTTTGTAAATTTGTCCACCATGACAAAAATGTGAGTCATATTTCCCCTTGCTGGTTTAAACGAGCCCACCATGTCCAGACACCACACGACAAATGGCCAGGTGATTGGTATGGTCTTGAGCTCCGGCATTGGCATATGTGTCTTGGTAGCATACCTCTGACAACCATTGCACTTTCTCACCAGATCTTCTGCTTGTTCTAAGGCACTTGGCCAGTAGAACCCATGCCGGAAAGCTTTTGCCACCAAGGCTCAGGACGAGGCATGATGCCCGCACTCCCCTTGATGTATATCTCGGAGGATGTCAAGCCCTTCTTCCGGGTCAACGCATCGCTGGAGGACGTTGGTGACACTCCTTTTGTATAGCTCGGAATTGATGATTGTGTACGCCTTTCCTCTCCTCTGAGTTTGCCTGGATAGCACTTCCTCAGTGAGTAACGTTCCGTCTTTCAGGAATTGAAATATAAGTAGTGCCCAAGCTGGTATGGCTCGCACAGGGAACACGTCCTCATCAATTTCCATCTGATCCACCGGCATAACTTCAACCGGATCACGTTGAGCAGTCCCCGGGTCTTGCGAAGCAGTCCCCGGGTTTCGTGAACCACCTCCTGTGTTAATGTCCATGGGCATGGCTCCGGATTCTGCATCCTCCGGGACGTAAATTGAGTCGGTTTCTGGGGACGGCCTGATAGACGGTTTTCTGAGGTGTTCCAATGCTACCCCCGGTGGAATTGCTTGTCGGGTTGATCCGAGCTTCGACAATACGTCGGCAGCTTCATTTTCCACCCGGGGTACATGGTGAAATTCACATCCCTCAAAGTAACCAGATATCTTCTGCACATGAAATCTGTACAGCGCCAAGTTTGGATCAAGGGCGTCCCACAATCCCGACACTTGCTGCATTACCAAATCTGAGTCGCCAAAGCATAGGATGCGACGTATCCCAATTTCTTTTGCCACCTTGAGCCCATGCACAAGTGCTTCATACTCAGCGACATTGTTTGATACCGTGCAATGGATCTGCAACACATATTTCAGCTGGTCCTTCTTTGGCGAGGTAAGTACGATTCCGGCGCCTAGCCCGGTTTTTGTTTTAGACCCGTCAAAGTGCATCCTCCAGTAATTCGGATCTGGTAGCGGTGGTTCGTATTGTACCTCGGCCCAGTCCACAAAAAAGTCGGCCACAGCCTGAGACTTGATTGCTTCTCTTATGTCATATTGTGGTGCATAGGGAGCTAGTTCAATTGCCCATTTTGCAATTCTACCACTTGCATCCTTGTTACTCATTATCTCGGATATGGGAGCCTCACATATTACCTTGATGGGATGCTCCTCAAAGTAATGCTTCAACTTCTTAGCTGCCATATACACACCATATGCCACTTTATGATAGTGTGGGTAGTTCTGCTTCAAGGCAGACAACACCTCGCTCAGATAAAATACTGGCCTTTGCTTGGACCTACCCTCTTCGTCGCGGTCTACCACAATTACTACACTTACAACTCGGTTGGTTGCGGCTATATAGAGAAACATTGGCTCCTTTGATAATGGAGAGGCTAACACTGGTGCAGTGGCTAACATCTTCTTTAAGTGAGCAAAGGCTTCATTGGCCTGCGGCGTCCAAACGAACTTATCTAAATTTTTCATGAGTTGATAGAGAGGCAATGCCTTTTCTCCCAACCGACATACAAACGGACTTAATGATGCCAGGCAACCAGTGAACTTCTGGACATCGTTAAGACACTTCGGCAGTTCCATTCGCTCAATGGCCCGGATTTTAGTTGGATTAACTTCGATACCTCGGCTAGAAATAAGAAATCCGAGTAATTTTCCAGCCGGGACACCGAAGGTACATTTTTCCGGGTTAAGCTTCATCCGGAACCTTCTTAAGTTCGCGAACGTCTTCCTGATATCGTCAAGGAGCATTTTGCTTTCCTTCGTCTTGATAACCACATCATCCACATACACTCGTACATTTTGACCTATTTGGTCATGCAAACATTTCTGCATACATCTTTGGTACGTTGCTCCTGCATTACGTAAACCAGACGGCATGGTGCGATAGCAATAAGCCCCATACGGGGTGATAAACGCAGTTTTTATTTGATCATCCGGATTCAGAGGTATCTAGTGGAAACCATAATATGCATCAATGAATGACAACAGTTCACATCCAGCAGTTGAGTCTATGACCTGATCTATCCTAGGCAGTGGAAATGGATCTTTTGAACACGCCTTGTTCAGGTTCGTGTAATCGATACACATACGCCAAACCACTGCCACATTCGGATCATCCTTCTTCTTCTCCACCAGCACCGGATTAGATAACCAATCCGAATAAAGAACTTCCATGATAAATCCTGCAGCCAACAATCGAGCTATCTCATCTCCGATGACTTTCCTCCTATCTTCGGCGAAGCGGCGGAGAGGTTGCTTCACCGACTTTGCTCCGGGTCTCACATTCAAAGAGTGCTCGGCCAACTCCCTCGGAACACCTTGCAAGTCCTGTGTGGACCAAGCAAAAATGTCCCGATTCTCACGGAGGAAGTTGACGAGCTCGCTTTCCTATTTGTCATTTAACCCGGCACCAATTGTTACGGTGCGCTCTGGGAACATATCATCAACAGGCACCTTCTTGGTATCTTCCGTGGCTTGGAATGAGACACTCCCATGCGGGTTACTCAGCGCCGACATATACTGCTGCGCGGATTGAGCCAATGCCGCCACCTCTTGAATTTTTATTTTCTCTTGCGCGATCACGAGTGACTCGGCTAGATTAGACCCGACCGACGCACACTCAATGGAACGTCGGAAATCTCCAGCAATAGTAATCACTCCGTTTGGCCCGGGCAACTTCATCTTTAAGTAACTGATGTGACAACTTGCTATGAACTTGTTCAGTGTTGGTCTTCTGAGTAACACGTGATATGCACTTTCCAAGTTCACCACTTCAAACTCCAAATTCTCAGTTCGGCAGTTATCCCTTGTGACGAACAATACGTCAACCCGGACCTTGCCTATGGGCTCACAAGAAATGCCGGGCACAATACCATGGAAAGTTGTCCTTGTAGCCTGGAGCATATTCTCCGAGATACCCAACTTGCGCATTGTATCCGCATACATGATGTTAATGCTACTACCATTGTCAATCAGTACCTTGGAGAACCTTACATTGATGTTAGGCACAATGAATGTCAGATCCAGCACTAACGCATACGAACCAGGACTTGGCATAAGCTTGGGATGATCTTTAATGCTCCAGGTGATTTCCTGGTCCGACCAAGGCATATACCTCGTCACTGTTGGCATTACCGCATTCACCTCCATATGTCGGCGCTGCAAGCTCTTTCTGTCGGTTTCCTCAGTGGTAAACACACAGTAACTCTGATGATGCTCTCTTACTCATTCCTCCCCTCATTTACGGGGTACCCCTGATCCGGTTGATGCTGGTTTTCTACCTGATGCACTGCATCCCTTCTCTCATGGTTATCATACCTCGGCGGAGGGGGAGGCAACATTAGCTGTTGCGTGTTCGCTCCGGAGAGCAATTGCTGCCGGGGTAACTCCTGCCGAGGTTGATCATTCCGGGGTGCCTGAGCATTCCCCGAACCACCTTGTTCTATTTTACGCATCCACTCACATTGCCTCGTCGTATGACCCGCTGGGTTACTCGGATTTGGCGTGTGAAATTTACACGGCTGATCCAACATCAACTCATAAGTGTACCTCAGACGGTCCTTCTTTTCTTGCCACTTTTTCTTCTGCTCTGGCGTCCAAGTTTTCTTGCCATCATTTCTTGGTGTCCATTGCCCCCCTCCAGTTTTCTGACGTTGATTGCCTCCTGCTCTGGGCTGATCTTGATTCACAGCTACAACTTGTTGCGAACTGTACCGGTGATCTGGTCTGTCATCTCTTCTTTTTCCTCTGTATTCATTCCTCTGGGATGATCCGGCTCCATCTCTCTGGTAGTATTCCTCATTTGACTCGTTTGACATGAGCCTGGGTTGAGTCGGATCACCCAAAGCATACGAATCAGCAATCTGGATCATCTCTGCCAATGTGGTCGGCATTTTCCTTTGCAACTTCTGCCACAGTTCACTTGCATATCTGCACCCTTGCACAAACCACGCTATGTCATGTGACTCTATCACACCCTCACACGAGTTTCTCACGGTACACCACCGGGTTAAAAACTCCCAGTCCGTCTCGTTCGGTCTCTGCTTACACATAGCTAGGGTCTATGGCCTATTTGGCCTCTGATACGTACTTGAAAAATTGCTGATAAACATTTCCTCAAAATCGATCTAGCAGGTAATACTTCCGGGCGGCAAATTGTTTAGCCATACCCTGGCTGGCCCCTCCAACATCTGGGTATGTATCTCACAGCCCATCTCAAGTTGCCTGTAGCAATTTTCACAGCTGTAGCATAGTTTATCAACCAATCCTCCGGCTTAGTACTGCCGTCATATGTCTTTGTGCCTCTGGGTAACTAGAAGTTAGGTACTGGCGGCTCCTTCATGATCCGGGGCCCAAAACACGCAGGACCCGGTGGACCTTGACATTCGATTTGTTCCGACCTATACAGTCGATCCAGTTTCAACCTGGCATCATCAGGCATCAAATCTCGGCTTCCCAATCTTGACCCTATCACATGATAGTCCGGCCTTGGGTATCCTGCGTTCACCATTTCCGAATCTCCATCGTTATACCGGTCTTGCTCTCATGGAGCAGCTCTCTGTTGCATACCTCGGCCGGCACTTTGCTCTTGCCTTGGTATATTCCGCTTCTGCGGTTGTCCTGCTCCTGCCGATTTTCGCTGCCCGGCATTGCCGTTTAGAGCATTTCCTTGACCGGCATTGCCTTGGTCGCGGTTACCTTGGCCAGCTTCACCTTGGCTCACACTTCGTCGATCATCATTTTTCTGTACTTCTTTTCCTTTCCCTGCCCGGGACGATCTGTTTGTTCCTTTTGGCCGAGGTTACTACCACTTCTCTCCTAGGACCCCCATGAGGAGACGATGTGGCTCCAGCGGATTTTTCCGGGTTACCCACTGCCGAATGAACGATCTTGGAGGCCCCAGCTCTCTCCGGGTTCACCCTAAGCAATTCCTCATTTTGCCTGTTCACGATCCGAACCAACTCATTGACCCTATCTTGCTGTCTCTGACGGGCCTCACCCGTTAGACCCTCTAACTTAGATGCAGCAGCGTCTGCTACCCTAAAGTTCTTAGCCGGGGTACTATACCTCGGCAGCCCCACGGACAAACATTTCTCTGACTCCTCAATCCTAGTGTCTCCCTCTTTATTCATTTCGCTTATGAGGTTTCTCCCCTTTACTTTTATAGCATCAACTTTGTTTGCCTTTGCGTACTCACGCAGCATCATGTTCAAGGACTGCTGGGCCGCGGCTATCTTTTTCACACCCTCTATTATTTTTTGCCTAGTTTCCTCTAGCTCGGCCTATGCCTGAGTCGGGTCTACTGCTGCTACTACAGGGTTTGCTAAGCTATCCATCGCTTCCTACAGCACATTCTCAGGCCTCTCTAGTGGAGGACCTCTACCTTTCCTCGGTGCCTTAGGCGTTACCTCCAGATCTGGTGCTGGATCCTTGCTTGCGCCTGCACTAGGCGCAGTCATCATCACCTCAGCACGGTCCGGGGAGCGAGTGATACGCGCCCCGTGAACCACGCTAAGGGGTGGCTCCCCTGCCTCGACGACGTGCCGCGGATGACGCACGACACATCGACAGCAACGTAGACCTTGTGCGCGCCGAGCTTGACGAAGAGGCCGTTACGCGGAAGCGGGCGTGTGCCGAAGCAGCCAGCGTTGTCGCTGACAAAGTCCAGCGCTCCAAAGCGCTGAACGAGCCCAGAGACGACGCATTCACCGGTGCCGATGAGGTTTCCCGTCCGGATCTTGACCCCCGCTAGCGCTGCTAGCCCCACGGTGGGCGCCAACTGTCATGGTGGTGTCACGGCAGATGCCATGGATAGGCTAATAGTGGGGACTAATATGCACTAGGGGAATCCAGGGAGGGATAGTGAGGTGATTCCTCACATAGAAGTTATATTTGATTCACTTCCAAGGTTTACAAGTGATCCTAGAGCTGTCTTGGGGAGAGGAGGCAGAAGGGACTCTCTTACTCTCACCACTAGCTAACCCGTACAAGACCAACCCGTAGAACCTAACCTCTCTACAGAGACCCTAGCCCTCCTTATATAGGAGTGGCTAGGTCTCCACTTAGGGCATACGTGGAGGCATATTCCAGGGAATATGCCTCCTCCCAAGATAGTAAACCGACCGAGTTACTTTTCCCCCGCGCCATCCATGTAGAGGCTACGTGAGCCTCAGCGGCGCCTGTGTCACCTGACATTGGCTTCGTCACCTTTGTCGGCCACGCCTCGCTGGTCCTCCCTCTGTCTACTTCGCGCATGACGTGCGTACCGGGGCTACTTTTAACTAGCGAGATTCCTTCCTTCTCCTAGAAGCTTGACATGACCCGGATCGTAGTTGATCCGGCCACACCCGTTCCTGCATGAAAGTTAGACACATCGTTCCGACTTACGGCTTAAGTCGGTTGAGACCTAGTTAGGTGGACGCCCCCTGGTCCGGGTTACTCCGTGATTCGGCCTGCCTTGAGGTGGCCCGGCCAGAATCCGCTTTGACCTTGCCGAACCTCGGCTAACTCGGCCTTTATACCCCGGCGTGACCCTACCCGGGGGTATCCCCCCAACATTCCACCATGTCAGCATGGATTAGACCAGCGGCCCAGGCGTTTCTCTAACACACATGCATAACTCCATGGACTTACAAGCTCCCCTTCATTTCACATCGACGACATCCATAGACAAAAGAACATGATATCAACTAGGTACGAAGTACCAGTGCAATGTTGAAAGCGTTCCCCATGACAGCATGGTTCTGCTAATTCACAACTTACAAAGCGCAAGCATATACGCAACATAGGTGAGCACAATTGTTCAAGTTTATTAAGTGCAAGAAAGTAAAGTGTGCCATCAAGTTCGTGAGAGCTTTAATCACTAATTTTCACATAACAAGTTTAATTTAGGAGGTAGACAAAACAAGAATTTACTTGGAATAGTAATAATGCTACTAGGTAGGTATGGTGGACACAAATGGCATGGGTTTTGGTTTAAAGGAGTGGATGCGCGAGAAGAATACGCTCTGAATACAGGTTTTTGGCTAGCAAGGCTGGGTAGCAAGTATAAGAGTTGAAGGAAACAAACAAACATACAAGTGATAAAAACAAACATGCAATCTTCCTTGGAAGCACAAAGATCTTAACTAGAGAATACTAGACTTATGAGCAAATCAAGAAAGAAATATGATGAAATTATTTTTCTCTAGAGTACTTCTATCTTTTTCAATCAATTCTCAAAAAGTGTTGCTACTGACTGAGCCAGGTTTGCCAAAACCAACTAAATTAACTCAATGATCCCAAAGTGATACCAATACTAACAACAAGATCAATCATATAACCACGAATTGAAAACTAATATAAGCTATGCAAAAGAGTGAATGATAGAACTTCTCTTCCATAACGACAACTCACACTAAGGGATACATATCTAACGAGAGAGGGGACACTTCCATAATGCAAACCATACTACATAATAACTCATCTATTCATGATATGACTCTATTAAAAAGGTAAAAAGATAGAAGATAGTAATGTGATACCACGGCACTCCCCCAAGCTTGGAACAAACCAAGGGGATGCCAAACCTGATGATGAATTACTCCTTTGTTGGTGGTGGTAATATTTTCTTAGTTGACGTGAGGTAATCTTCCAGCATCTTGCGAAGCCTATTATTCTCCCATTGAAGCATGCCCACCTTCCTCCTCAAGTCTCGGTACTTTTCGAAGAACTCCTTAGTGACTCGTAGGGCTTCCGTTGATGCAGGGCAAGAGACTAAAGGTACCAGCCCCTGCTTGGGGTCTTGGAGGTCTTCCTCCATAGGATCATTTCCTTTATCCTTGGCGGACACCATGGTGCTTCTAATCTTCCAAAGAGTATGTCCTGGCAGAAACAGATCGAAACGAAAACACGACGAAAACACAATATACGAACCTCAGGGGATCCGGGGCGTTATATATTATGAAGTTACATATCAAAAGGAAGGTACTAGGAGAAAACGAGTCAGAGGAGGAGTCCGAGGTGGACTCACCACCTGGTGGCCCGGCTAGGGGTGGGCCCGTGCCACAGGGTGGTGTGAGCCACCCTGGCTTCGTTTCCACCCCTTTTTTGCTTCGTAGCTTTCCTTATTGACTAAAAACTGCAAAAATATAGTTGGATTGTATTTTCGCGGAACTTTTCTTACCAGAACTATTACCTATTTGAAAACAGACTCTGTAGGTCTCAGAATTTGGTCCTTGATGAATTTCTCCGGAGTTATAACTTGAAAGGCATCAACGTCTTCATTGTAAGAATCTCCAGCAATATAGTGCTTGAGTCGCTGCCCATTCACTACTTGTGTAGTATTATCTTTTAAAGAAGAAATTTTTATTGCTCCTGAACGGTATACTTCTTCAATAATGAAAGGTCCTTCCCATTTTGACAGTAGCTTTCCTGCAAAAAATCTAAGACGAGACCTATACAATAGAACTTTCTCACCAACATGAAATTCTCTCTTAAGTATTCGCCTATCATGCCATCTTTTAACTTTTTCCTTAAAGAGCCTAGCATTTTCATAGGCTTCACTCCTCCATTCATCTAAAGAACTTAAGTCAAATAATCTTTTCTCACCAGCGAGCTTACAATCACTATTTAGTTCTTTAACTGCCCAGTAAGCTTTGTGTTCTAATTCTAAGGGTAGGTGACAAGCTTTCCCATAAACCATTTTGTAAGGAGACATCCCCATAGGATTTTTGTAAGCAGTTCTATAAGCCCATAAAGCATCATTCAACTTTTTAGCCCAGTTTTTTCTAGATCTATTAACAGTCTTTTGCAAGATGGATTTAATTTCTCTATTTGATAACTCTACTTGCCCGCTAGTTTGGGGGTGATAAGCTGAAGCAATCCTATGATTAACATCGTATTTAGCAAGGGTCTTTCTAAAGCCACCATGAATGAAATGCGAACCCCCATCAGTCATGAGATACCTAGGCACTCCAAACCTAGGAAAGATAACATCCTTAAGCATTTTTAGAGAGGTCTCACTGTCAGCACTCTTTGTAGGAATGGCTTCTACCCACTTAGTAACATAATCAACGGCAACAAGAATATGAGTGTAACCTTTCGAAGGAGGGAAAGGACCC
This sequence comes from Avena eriantha, assembly GCA_910589775.1. Classification (NCBI taxonomy): domain Eukaryota; kingdom Viridiplantae; phylum Streptophyta; class Magnoliopsida; order Poales; family Poaceae; genus Avena; species Avena eriantha. The sequence goes on from OU342740.1 coordinate 226,656,461, forward strand.
ATAAAGTCGAATCCCCAGCAATCAAATGGTTCAATAACTAGAGAGTAGTTCATAGGCATTTCATTGCGTCTAGAAATATTACCAACACGCTGACATTCATCACAAGATATAATAAATTTTCTTGCATCTTTAAAAAGGGTAGGCCAGTAGAAACCTGATTGTAGTACCTTCTGTGCAGTTCTATCTCATGCATGATGTCCTCCATAAGCACTACCATGACATTTACGCAATATCTCCTTTTGTTCATATTCTGGAACACATCTTCGCATAATACCATCCACTCCTTCTTTGTATAAGTGTGGGTCATCCCAAAAATAATGCCTCAAATCATAGAAGAACTTCCTTCTTTGCTGAGCTGTAAAAGTTGGAGGCAAATACTTGGAGACAATAAAGTTAGCATAATCAGCGTACCAAGGGCTACCTCGCGAGCTCACCCCTACTGCAGCTAACTGTTCATTTGGGAAACTATCATTAACATGCATTGGGTCAAAAGAGATGTTTTTCAAACGAGATAAATTATCATCTATAGGGTTTTCAGCACCCTTCCTATCTACTATATGTAGATCAAACTCTTGTAAAAGCAACACCCATCTAATAAGCCTAGGCTTAGCGTCCTTCTTCGTCATAAGATATTTAATAGCAGCATGATCAGTATGAATGGTGACTTTTGAGTCTACAAGATAGGGCCTAAACTTATCACAAGCAAAAACAACAACTAGAAATTCCTTTCAGTAGTAGCATAATTCCTTTGAGCAGCATCTAGAGTCTTACTAGCATAATGGATAACGTTTAACTTTTTATCAATACGTTGCCCAAGGACAGCCCCTACAGCAAAATCACTAGCATCACACATTATTTCAAAGGGTAAACTCCAATCAGGTGGTTGAACAATAGGGGATGTAGTTAAAGCCTTCTTAAGAGTTTCAAAAGCTTCCTTACAATCATCATCAAAAACGAAGGGTACATCTTTTTGAAGAAGATTAGTGAGGGGTTTTGATATCCTAGAAAAGTCTTTAATAAACCTCCTATAGAAACCAGCATGACCAAGGATACTACGAATACCTTTGATGTCTCTTGGACATGGCATCTTCTCAATTGCATCAACCTTAGCTCTATCAACTTCTATGCCTCTTTCAGAAACTTTATACCCAAGAACAATCCCTTCATTAACCATGAAGTGGCATTTCTCCCAATTAAGAACAAGATTAGTTTCTTCACATCTCTACAAAACTTTATCAAGGTTGTGCAGACAATTATCAAAAGAAGTTCCATAGACAGAAAAGTCATCCATGAACACTTCTACAATTTCCTCACAAAAACCATGAAAGATAGCAGACATGCACCTCTGAAAAGTAGCAGGAGCATTATATAAACCAAAAGGCATACGTCTATAAGCATAAGTTCCATAAGGGCAAGTAAAAGTAGTTTTTTCTTGATCTTGTTGTTTTACAGCAATTTGGGAGAAACCAGAGTAACCATCAAGAAAACAAAAATGGGTCTTTTTAAAACAACATTTCCAACATTTGATCAATAAAAGGAAGCGGGTAGTGATCTTTCTTAGTAACTTTATTAACCTTCCTAAAATCAATGCACATCCTATAGCCTACCACTATTCTTTGAGGAATAAGCTCATCATTATCATTAGGGACAATGGTAATACCTCCCTTTTTAGGAACACAATGAACAGGACTAACCCATTCACTATCAGCAATAGGGTAAATAATACCAGCATCAAGGAGTTTCAATACCCCATTCCTTACCACTTCCTTCATCCTAGGATTTAAACGTCGTTGGGGCTCCACTACTAGCTTCGCATCTGATTCTATGTTGATAGAATGCTGACATATAGTATGTGAAATCCCTTTTAAATCATCTAGAGTATAGCCCATAGCTCCTCGGTGTTTCTTCAAAACCTCCAATAACCTTTCTTCTTCCTTCCATGAAAGTTTAGCGCTAATAATAATAGGATATATCTTTTTATCATCAATATAAGCATATTTAAGATCATCAGGGAGGGGTTTTAGATCGAAAACCGGATCCATTTTAGGTTGCATCGTGGTACCCAAGTCTTCTACAGGCAAGTCATGCTTAAGCATCTTAGGTTGATCACGGAGAATCCTGTCAATCTCATTCCTTTCTTCCATGAAGATTTCACTTTCATGATCTTCCATAAATTGCTGCAAAGCATTGTTAGGAGCAAGAGAAATAGAAGCAAGTTGTTCAACTCTAAAATCCTCATTATGGGTTTCCTCTTCACAAGGTTCTTTAGCAAATTTCGAGAAATTAAACTCATAAGATTCCCCATAAAACTTAGTCAAGATTTTCTCCCTCTTGCAATCAATAATAGCTCCACAAGTACTCAAGAAGGGTCTACCAAAACTGATAGGATAAGTTTTACTAGCAGTTGAACCAAGTACTAGAAAATCAGCAGGATACTTAATCTTACCACGAAGAACTTCCACGTCTCGTACAATACCAATTGGAGAGATGGTCTCTCTATTAGAAAGGTGAATAACCACATCAATCTCTTCCAATTCGCAGGGACTGATTTCATGCATAATTTCTCTGTAAAGCTCATGAGGAATAGCACTAGAACTTGCACCAATATCACATAAACCATAATAGCAATGATCGCCAATTCTAACAGAAAGCATAGGAACACTAGCATTTGTAGTTCTATTAGGATGTGAAACAATATTAGAAGCGTCCTCACAAAAGATTATGTGCCCATCTTCTATGCTTTTAGTGAAAAGGTCTTTCACAATTGCTACCACAGGTTCAATGTTTATTTGTTCATCGGGTTTTACAGTTCTCTTTTCACTTTTGGTGATTACATTAGTTATCATAGGATGGTCCTTTACCTTTTCGGGGAAGGGAATCTTCTCGATATAAGGTTCGGGTAAGATGGGATCAATTATGCAATATTTAGCACTTCCAATAGGAACATAGTCAACAATATCTTTGTAAGGTGCATGGTATTTATTCCATCCCTTTTTGGAATTTCGATATAGGAAGCAAAAGCTCTAAAGCAATTCGTAATAACTTGCAAATCAAGACCATAAACATTACTAATATTTTGAAAGTCATCGGTTCTCATAAAAGATTCAATGCATTCATAATCATAGTTTATACCTGACTTTCTACCTTTGTCATTCTCCCAAGCTTCAGCATTATCTTGAATACGGTCCAGAAGATCCCATTTTGCTTCTTTTTCCATACGAGTGAATGATCCAGCACAAGAAGCGTCCAATAAATCCTTGTCATGTAGAGGGAGTCTTGCATAAAAGTTACTGATAATAATATTGTTGGGAAGCTCATGAATGGGACATTTGAGCATTAGTAACTTCAATCTCCCCCAATCTTGAGATGTACTCTCTCCATCAAGAGGCCAAAAGTTGTATATTTGATTCCGATCTTTATGAATCTCACTAGGAGGATAAAACTTTGAGTAGAAGAGAGGAACTATTTCCTCCCATTCCAGAGCTTGACCATTCTTCAGCAGTTTATACCATTCCTCAGCTCTTCCGTTTAGTGATAATGAGAATATCTTCTTAACTTGATCTGTAGTAATACCAGCACACTTGAACAACCCGCATAATTCGTGTATAAAGAGCAAATGATCACCGGGATGGACAGCTCCATCCCCAACATAGTAGTTATCCATAACACGATCAATAATTCTTGTAGGTATTTTGAAAACATCATACTCAGCAGGTGGTGGTTTATCTACTACCTTAGCAGTGGTAGTAGCATTACCAAATAAGAAACTCAGCGAATTATCCATAACGAAAATAAAGCAACTAGCAGAAGTAAACAATACTCACAGTAGAAGTTTCCTTTACCAGTTCCACTCTCCAATAGCGCTTCACTCCCTAGCAACGGCGCCAGAAAATAGTCTTGATGACCCACAAGTATAGGGGTTGTATCGCAGTATTTTCGATAAGTAAGAGTGTCGAACCCAACGAGGAGCAGAAGGTGCTGGCTAGTGGTATGGATCAGGAATTCTCTGCAAATACTTAGCAAACGGATTTTCAGGGGGTTTCGATAAAGCAAGTCAACAAAGTACGAGTAAATAAAAGACAGTGGGAATAAATGCAGCAAGTGTCCCAATCCTTTATGCAGCAAAGGACAAGCCGGTTGTATTACTTAAGATGACCAAACGTTCTCGAGGACACATGGGAAGACTGTCAAGTGCTTTCGCTTCATATAGTTGATTAATCTTCTCTAGCTTGCTAAGTGTTGTGTGGGTGAACCTGTGCTAATGTACCTCCCCATCCAAGACTAATACATACTTGTGATTATACCCCTTGCAAACATCCGTAAGTACAAGAAAGTAATTAAGGTAGAAACCTAACCACAGCTTTAAACTCTAAGACCCTTACGTCCCTTCTGCAATGGTTTCCTAATGGGGGTTCAGGTTTCTGTCACTCCGGCAACCCCTACGATTAGTAGCCAAATACACAATGCATTCCCCTAGGCCCATATAGGTGAAGTGTCATGTAGTCGACGTTCACATGACACCACTAGAAGAAGTACACCACAACTTAAATAACAATCTATTGAATCTTTCTCAACATAACTCCACTACTAACAACAAGACTTCTCCCATGTCCTCAAGAACAAAACGAACTACTCACAAGACATCATATGGATCATAATCAGAGATGGAATAATGATGTATAACAATCTGAACATAAACAATAATTCAATGGTTCACTCAATAGCATCAACTACAAAGAGTAATCAACACCGGGAAAGTTTCCCCTATGAACTAATGCAAGATTCAACCAATTTTTACAGCAATATGGAGATGGTGATGAGGGTGCTGATGGTGATGATGGTGGTGATGATGATGATGATCTCGATGAAGTCCAGCTTGATGATGGTGTTGATGGCGACGATCTCCCCTCTCTGGGAAGGAATTCCCCCGGCAGAAATCTGTCTGCCGGAGAGATCTTTCTCTCTCGGTGTTTTCCGCCTCACAAAGGTGGCGGAATCTTTATGTGGTCTCTCTCCGAGTCTTAGGGTTTCGGGAGGATGATATACACCAGATGGAAGAGGCTGGAGTGGGCCAGGGTGGCCACACCACCTCCTGGAGCGTCCTAGGGCTGCCCATGCCAAGGGGTGGTGTGGGCCCCTTGTGGCCCATCTCCACTCCGTCTTCTGGCATCCTTAGTCTTCTGGAAAAATAGGATTTTCTGTATATTTTCCCGGATTTTCTGATCTTCGCGAATTTTGCCTCCAAACAGCACATTTTCCATCAGAATCCTGACTGCAGCGGTCCATGCTCCAAAAGTCATCAACCATGCAAAAACAGATGAAATAACATAAGTATCACCTCTCAACACGAAATATATCAATGAATAATAGTGAATTAAGACATAGAATAGTGATGCAAAATGGACGTATCAATCATCAACAGGCACTTTCTTTGTATCCTTTGTTGCTTGAAACGAGACACTCCCATGCAGGTTACTTAGCACCAGCATATACTGTGGCACGGACTCAGCCAAAGCCGCCACCTCCTGGATCATTCTTTTCTCTTGATCAATGACAAGTGACTCAGCCAGGTTAGACCCGGCTGAAGCACAATCAATGGAACGCCTGAAGTCCCCAACTATGGTGATCACTCCATTTGGCCCAGGCAATTTCATCTTCAAGTAACTAATGTGAGTACTTGCCATAAAATTGTTGAGTGCAGGACTGCCGAGTAACGCGTGATACGCGCTTTCCAAGTTCATAACCTCAAACTCCAAATTCTCTGTCTGGCAGTTGTCCCTCGTGTCGAATAACACGTCGACCTAGACCTTACCAATGGGCTCACATGACATACCCAACACAATGCCATCGAAAGTTGTCTTCATCGCTTAGAGCATGTTCTCCAATATTCCCAACATGTGCATAGTATCCTTGTACATGATGTTAATGCTACTGCCATTGTCTATCAGCACCTTGGAAAATCTCACATTGATTTTCGGCCCAATAAATGTCGGATCTAGTACCAGTGCATATGATCCAGGGCTAGGCATGAGCCTGGGGTGATCCTTGATGCTCCAAGTGATTTGTTGTTTTGCCCAAGGCATATACCTCGTCACAACTGGCATAATCGCATTCACCTCCATATGTCGGCATTGCAAGCTCATTCTGTTAGTTTCCTCTGAGGTGAACACATAGTAACTTTGGTGATGCTCTATGTGTTCATTCCTCCGGTCATAGCCATGATACCCTTGGTCTTGCTGTTGTTGATTATTCACCTGATGCATGATACCTTTGATCCGGATTACAGATGTAGTATAGCTCTTTTTCCCTAGTAGACCTAGGTTTATCGAAACCTCGGGAAGCAGAAGTGTAGTGAAGTTACTTTAACGGACCTTCGAAAGTTTTAGAATTCCTTTTGTGTTTTTACCGGACCAAGAGTTTGTGTCTTTTGTTGTTGTCGATGATGGAGAGAGAGGGCTTAGGGCATTCAGTTTCACCTAGAGCTGTGCAAAACATTTGATTGGAATAAAAGATAAAAATAAAGTATGCATGTAATTGCTAGAGCAAGATAAATTATATATGGGAAGTGCATCCATAATTGCTATTGCCTCTGCAACCGCTTATAGCAATAACCTACTAGTCTCATCCATAGAAGAAACAGATACAATGATATGCATAGTGACGTCACCATTAATCCCAAGTAAATCCCTCACATATAGCCGTACTACCCCTTCTTTCACTGGGGCTCCCAACCTTCATATTAGTCATTACTCATACTCCCTATACCTGGCTAAATCCTCGGGGTCTTGGGTACCTGACAAGTCCTTAGATTGAGGCAAGAGAGGATACAATAATCATCATGTCATACAAACTAATACATGATCCCGTCTATAATAAATAACATGCACAAAAGCTACATGGCTAGGCCGAAGCCCTTGGCCCAAGGAGAATTACTCACACATAGAGATGAGATCAAAGATCATGAAAATTGTAATGGAAATCATGATATTGATAGTAAATAGTCTTACAATGTCGTCAATCAAAGATGAGATCTACTATTACAAGTGGTGGAATATGGCTATGGTGGTGGAGAATGGTTTGGAGATTAGATCAAAGTCTATTCCTCCGGTGGCTCTTCGGTGTGGTGGATGGAGATCTGGAGGCGGCTGATGATCTCGGAGGGGCCTCGTTTCTCGTCGCCCGAGGCCACTTTATATAGGGGTCCCTTCATGAAAGTTGTTCTGTTTGACCTAGCGGTGTCGATGGCAACTATACGACCGGAACTATATGACTGGAATTTTATTCCCGTCGTATAGTTGGTCATTAAAGCATCTGTCTCTACTTCACGACTCTTGGTTTCTTCGGGTTGTTGGAAATCTCATATCTTTGACTTTAATGTTGTGATTCTCATCATCAAACTTTATTATCTGCACAAGGAAAAATAGAAAGAAAGGATTGCATACCCCTTTGATCATTAGGCATTAGTGGTAGGGTTTAGAGAGACATTTCATCAAAAATAAGAATAATATCTAGTTTAAATGTGGACGTAGATGGCTATATTTCAGAGCCATCAATGCACTGCATCCCTTCTCTCATGGTTCCCATACCTCGATGGAGGTGGAGGCACCAATATCTGTTGTCCATTTCCCCCAGCGTGCTGCTCCTGCCAAGGTGCATCGTTCCGAGGTGCTTCGTGCCGAGGTTCATCATGCCGAGGTGCTTCCTGCCGAGGTGCCTAAGCATTCCCCGAACCACTCTGCTCTATCTTCCTCATCCATTCACATTGCTAGGCCATATGATTTGCCTGGTTATTCGGACTTGGCGTGTGGAACTTGCACGGCTGATCCAGCATATACTCATATGTGTATCTCGACCTATCCTTCTTTTCCTACCATTGTTTCTTCTGTTCTCGTGTCCAAGTTTTCTTGCCAACATTCCTTTGTTGCCACTGTTGCCCTCCAATTTTATGATGTTGGTTTGCTCCTGCACTTGGTTGATCTTGATCCACAGCTGCAACTTGTTGCGAGCTGTATCGATAATCCGGCCGATCATCTCTTATTTTACCTCAAAAATCATTCCCCCGGGAAGCCCCGGTTCCATCTCTATTGTAGTACTCCTCATTCGACTCACTCGATATCAGCCGAGGTTGGGTTGGATCACCCAAGACATATGAATCAGCGATATGTATAGTTTCTGCCAAGGTAGTTGGCATATCTCTGTGCAACCTCTGCCACAACATACTCCCATACCTACATCCATGCGCGAACCACGTGATAGCTTGTGACTCAATTACCCCTTCACAGGAATTGCACACATTGCACCACCGAGTCAAGAACTCCCGATCTGGCTCATTTGGTCTCTGCTTACACAATGCCAAAGTTTGTGGCCTATTCGGCCTCTTATAGGTGCTCGAGAAGTTACTAACAAACATCTCCTAGAAATCTATCCAACAGTTGATACTTCCCTGTGGAAAATTGTTTAACCAGACTCTTCCTAGCCCCTCCAACATTTGAGGTACATACCTCACGGCCCATCTCAAATTTCCTCCGGCTATATTAACTGCAGTTGCATAGTCAATGAGCCAATCATCTGGTTTAGTGATGCCATCATATGTCTTTGTTCCCCTGGCCAACAGAAAGTTCGGCACATGCGGCTCTCTCATGATCCGGGGTCCAAAACATGCCAAACCCGGAGGACCTTGCACCTCAATCATCTCCGACCTATAGATTCAGTCCAACTTTAGCCTTGCATCATCTGGTTGCAAGTTCATGTTCCTTAACCTTGATCCAATCACATGATGTTCTGGTCTAGGAAATTCGGCATTAACCATCACCGAATAACCATCATTGTACCTATCTTGACCCGGACGAGCATACTATCGTTGCATTGTCGGGCCAATGCTTTTCTCCTGTGGAGGTACGTATTGGTGCTACTATTGCCGAGGTGGGTTTTTCCCTGCTCCCGTCGAGTCTGGCATTGCAGTTGGTAGCGTTTCATTGACCGACATTGCCTTGATCGTGGTTACCTCGGCTAGCACTATGACGATCCTCATCCACTTGCACCGCGTTTCCTTTCCCTGCCCTTACTGGGTCATACGAGACCATATGTTTGTCTTTTCTCCCCGAGGTTACCATTTCCTCTCTTCTAGGGCCATCATGAGGTGATGATGTAGCCCTAGCGGATTTCGCCGGGTTACCCCTCACCGAATGAACTAGGTGTGATCCTCCTGGTATCGCCAGGTTTGCTTTGAGTATCTCCTCATTCTACTTATTTGCCACCCTCACTAAGTGGTTTACTCTCTCCTGCTGCCTCTCCCGGGCTTCTCCGGTCAGACCCTCTAACTTGGACGCTGCTGCCTCTACAGCCCTAAGGTTTTTCACCGGGGTACTGTACCTCTCCAGCCCATCTATTACTAGTGTAGCTGTTTGCCTTGGCTTAGGCACATACTCCTTGTCTATCTCGGTGATCAAGTTTCTACCTCTAATTTTTACTCCGTCTATTCAGTTTTCTTTTGCGTACTCACGCAAAGTGATGTTTAGTGACTGATGTAACTCAGCTACCTTCTATGCCCTAGCTAACATTTTCTACCTAGTCTCCTCTAGCTCAGCCTATGCCTAAGATGGATCTACTGCTGGTGCTATGGGTGTTGCTAAGCTATCTATTGCCTGATGCAGTACATTCTCTGGCCTCTCCAGTGGAGGGAATCTAGATCTAGCCTACTTTGGCGTTGCGTCCGGATCTGGCACCGGATCTTTGCTCGCTCCTGCATCTGGCGCTGTCATCATGACCTCAGCACAGCTAGCAGGGCGAGTGATATGCAAGCCGCGAGCCGTGCTGAGAGGTGGTTCGCCTCCCTCGATGATGTGTTGCAGGTGAACGCAGGACTCGTCGACGCCGACATAGATCTTGTGGGCGCCAAGCTTGATGAAAAGGCTGTTACGCGGTGGAGGGTACCTTCCAAAGCTACCAACGTTGTCGCTGACATAGTCCAGTGCTCCAAAGCGTTGAACGAGCCCCAAGACAATGTGTTCGCTGGTGGCGATGATGTTTCCCGTCCGGATCTTCACTCCTACTAGCGCCGCTAGCCCCATGGTGGGCGCCAACTGTCATGGTGGCGGCACGACATATGCTATGTATAGGCTAAAGATGGGGCCGGTGAGCACTCGAGGAATCCAGGGAGGGATAGTGTGTTGATTCCACACACAGATGCTAGTATTTCTCTCTTATCAATGGTGGATTATAAGGGCTCCTTGAGCTGTTCACGGGAAGGAGGCAACTGCTCTTACTACCCATAACTACCTCTCTAGGGTTTTCCCTTAGTAAAATGGCCGACCCCCTCTATGGAGATCCTGCCCCTCCTTATATAGATGGTCTAGGTTACAAGTTAGGGCATACGTGGAAGGCATATTCTCCAAATATGCCTCTCCAAAAATAGCAAAGCGGTGCTCCTCTTTTCTCTGTCTAAGCTAATCTGGACTCAGGGCGTAAGCCTCACTGAGCCCCTCTACTGCGCGGCATCAGCCGACATAACCAACGTCACCCGACATGGGCAACATCACCTTTGTCAGCCCGTACTCGCTGGTCCATCCCTCTGTCCGCTGCGCTCACACTATAGTGGAGAGAGAAAACCTTTGACCAAGAAGATTCCTTCCTTCCCTTGTAAGCCAAGTGGTAACTCGGCTCAGGCCTGGTTGACTCGGCCCTGTGGGTACCTGCACACAAGTTACAAAAGGCTAGCCGACATATATTTTATGTCGTTCGGGTTAACGTTAGACGAACATCATTTGGGTCCGGTCATGCCATAAGTCGACCTGCCTTGAGGTGACTCGGCCAGCTTACGCTTTGACCTTACCGTACCTCGGCTAACATGGCCTTTATACCCCGGTGTGACCCTACCCGGGGTTATCCCCCCAACACAAGCTCCATAGAGACCTTTTCTGTAACACCAGATATGGTGTTTTTTAGTTGTCTGGACTCTGATGCAACTTTTATGCTTCATTTTATTACTGTCAAGTTTACTAAGGATTGTAATAATCTACTGTAAGTCGCAGTTATAAGTTGTTTGAGGATTGTTACAAACAAAGCACCTATCAGAATTACTACACGTACATGAAAAAATAGTGAAATTGTAAGAGGTACAGCACACGATCTTCTGGAACAGGGAGAACATCCATTGCATTACACGGGCACCATAGAACTTGCATAATTCATAGACGTTCACTCAAAGAGTTGACCTAAAGAGAATAGAACAGGAGCAGACCCACACGAGCCATTAATCTGACGGATATACATTGTAGTAATCTTAGTAGGTAGTACCTTCCTCGCCATAAGGTGGCACCATCTGCAGCTCAGAATGCTCGACGATTCTGCAATACTCCGCCAGCAATCGATCGGGTTGGGAAGAACGTTCAGTCATCCATAAACCTCCTACCCCATACCCATGTACATACCTTGGCTCCTCTTCCCACGCAAGAGCCTCAAAGTTGTAAGATATAATCTCGGATAGGTCCGCATAATATATGCTACCGGCCTGCACCGTGGGCACCCTGGCACTGTCGACGCTGATGCACCGACTATTAGCAACAAAGAGAGCACGACCTCCGATGCCTCTGACCGGCTGAAGGACATGGTTCTAGGTATCAAACCGGTAAACAACTGGCCTGCCGCCATAGACCGGTCCACTCACAATGAACAGCAACTCCCCATCGGACTCGATGAGGTAAAATGATTCTCTACGAACTAGCAGCATGGAACAGGGCCTGCAATGGTGGGATGCATCATGCGGAGTGCTGCAGCTAGACATCTCCATGAGCAGCATCACATATAGTCGAGAGGACAGACCCGTATCTGTCTGTGACGAAAACATCACCATCGTAAGAAGTAATGCTCCAGAGTTCCATGAAGTCATATGGTGAGTACCACCCATCACCAAAGACCGGGCGACTCCCTTCCTATGTGCCCTCATCTGCCCACTGAATGGTGGTGTTCTAATGGTTTGATGTAAACACCACCAACGATGAGAACATCGTCACAGCGACAGAAGCCATGTGCTCGGTCGGTATCTCTACCGTCAGGCGCTTGATAGCGCTCGAGAAGGGGTTGTACAACCGGGTCTTGTACGGCTGCACCCTCTATCCAAGCACAAGGAGGCCGCTGGTTGTGCTACCGACATAAAAGTACCTTCCAGAGAGAGAGAGAGAGAGAGAGGAGAAACAAAGATCCAGTCAAGGTAAAAAGACTAAGATTCAATCAAGGTAAACCATGGAGGGAAAGCCTAGGCAACAAGTAGACCAATAAACAGAACTTAAAAATAGATAGTATAGGAGGTGAATGCAAAAAAGGATCGCATATATACAGATGAATATCAAGAAAGCACCTGCGAATAACCTGACTAATCTTCTTCTCAAGGAGACGACCAGTTATCACGTTCAACAATGTGATGGCAGCATTGTCTACCGGATACTCCTCCGACAACTGGTTCTCTAGAACAATCTAGTTGGCTAGCATAAAGCTCTCCTCTGTGAGGCCGCACCAGGCACTGCAAACTGCCCGGAAGGCGGTGTAGTAGTCAAAGTCGTCCATCGAAAGGAAGATGTCACCTATCTTCTAGACGAGTCCCTCAGGGATACCAGCCCACGATGAGTCCTGCTTCTTCTTGCCGGACATGGATGATGGTGATCGTGTGGTCTCGGTCCCGTCGACTGGCACAAGAAGCGGTTCCAGAGACACACATTTAAACAAAGGCCTGGGAAAGCCAAGCGAAGCATGTAGAAACGAGACGATGGTATGCACACAGCAACCACAACCGCGTTTCATCAAACTGGCACGGGCACACGCATGAGCACGAGCACTAATTACGGGACAACAGTCGTGCACACTAGCATATGACTCCTGGGAGCACGCAAATGTGTAGGATGATACTAGTAGTAGTATCATAACCTCATTGTATTTTAATTATTCCAAAATCTAAGGAGAAAACATGCGCTCCCTGGTCCCTCAAGGCACACGCAAGCGCAGGGCATTTTCCATTTTTTGCATGGCATTTCTAATTTTTCAATTTCGGTTTTTGGCTGTGTCGTTGGATGCTCACCATGTGGCCGGATGGGGTGTATGCTTCGTGGAGCTAAAAACCTCAAGATCGCTCAATAGCACGGTTCTTAATTATTTGTACAGCCTCAATTGCTAGGCCAGGAGAACAATTAATGCTCCTAGTTTTGCTCAATTACTCATCTAGTTGACCGAAAAATATAAACCACCACGTCTTGTAATTCTCATGGCCGCTCATGTTGTTAAAACGGGAGTGCATCCATTAGGTTGCATGTTTTCAATTAGATGTGGTGGCCACGTGCATTGGCTGGATTTTAGGATTACTACTGCATGCAATAACTAGTGATCAAGCAAATAGGTGAAGTTAATTCTCTGAACTAAGTAGTACTAGTATTTCGGGAATACTACTCTAGCCTAGTAGTAACACCGAACACAGGGAGTACCTCAAGTGTGTTTATATGGATGATCAGTTGATGTGACTCTCGGCCATGAATTCCTGACCAGATAGCCGTACGTTTTATCACCTTTTTTACTACTACTACTACTAGTAGTAGTACATGGACGCTAGCCAAATTCAAATCTAAATCGAGCGGAAAAATCACATGCCCCGACTTTAAAGCATTTCCCGCCTAACTGTTTCAAAAACTTTGAGGCAAAATCTCCCACCGGGGGAGTACCATTTTTATATTATTATTAGGTGCACGCTAGCCAAATTCAAAATCTCAATCGAGTGGCAAAACTAGACACCAACTTTGAAGCATTTTATGTCCCTCTGTTTCAAAAACTTTGAGGCAAAATCTCCCACCGGGGAAGTTCCATTTTTGTATTATTATCAGATGGATGCTAGTCAAATTAAAAATCTCAATCGAGCAGCTAAACCATACACCAACTTTAAAGCATTTCCCGCCCATCCATTTCAAAAACTTTGAGGCAAATTCTCCCACCGGGGGGAGTACCATTTTTGTATTATTATCAGATGGACGCTAGTCAAATTCGAAATTTTAGTCGAGCGGCTAAACCATACACCGACTTTGAAGAATTTCTCACCCCTCCGTTTCAAAAACATTGACGCAAAATATCCCACTGGGGCAGTACCATTTTTATATTATAATTAGATGGATGGTCGCCAAATTCAAAATCTCAATCAAGCGGCAAAACCACACACCAACCTTGAAACATTTTGTGCCCCTCCATTTCAAAAACTTTTCACTTCAAAATTCTCATTCAACCCATTGTTCAGATGACCTATGGTCAAGCTAAAGTCGGTAGCTTGGAGCACGATCATAACTATATTTTTGTTCACCTCCTTAGTAACGATTCGCGCAGATTTTCCCGCTGGCCCTTCCAAAAATCCCAGCCCCCACTCCCATGCCCTCATCTCCACGATCACGACATGCACCGGCCCGCACCAATTACGGCCGGGACCGCTTGAGCTGCAGCCTCGTTTATAATTTTTTTGTTGCCATATGGTTCTTGAAAAGCTACAACACTAACTATTTTATTTTTCTTGCATAGAGCTCAAAATGGAACAAAGAATATGTTGGTTTGCATAGCGTATTCTACAGATTCACAAGCAACACCATTATTTCCTTACCTCGTGCTGGTTCATCCTAAGCAACGGCATAACTGTCCTCTACTATGTAGTTCACTCGTGGTTTGCATTCCTGCTATAGAAGTTCTCTTATGATTCCATTATAATTTCCATCTGGTCAATTCTTAGTTATGACAGTAACTGCATGTTATTGTGTACCTCACCGCAAATTCTAAGCCACCCAATGTCTCTTACATTCTAGGAGATACCACTGCTTCCAAATATATTTGCTGAAATGACCTAGCTAGTTTATATTTGCTGAAATTCTAAGAAAACTTTGTTTGATTTCTCATTTTATTGTAGGCACACTTGTCTAATGATTGTTCGTCATGTTCTACAGGTTCACAAGTGACACCATTATATCCCGTATCTGGTTCTGGTTCGTCCTAAGCAATGACATAGATGTCCTCTACTATATATAGTTCATTTGTGGTTTGCATTCCTACTCTACAAGTTCGTGTATGATGCGATTATAATTTCTATTTGGTTCATTCTTAGCTACGACAGTAACTGCATGCCATTGTGTACCTCAGCATAAATTCTAATTCACCCAGAGTCTCTTGCATTCTAGGGTATACAACTGCTTCCATATATATTTATTAAAATGACCTAGCTAGTTTATATTTGCTAAAATTCTAAGCCACACACACATTTTTTGATTGCTCGTTTCACAGTAGGCAAACTTGTTTAATGCGTGCTTGCTTGTCCTAAATGTTTGACGTGTTGGTCAATAATTAAACCATTTACCAGTTGTAAACTCCAGTTCATAGCTCCTGTCATATCAGTCAAATCACTAGTTTGTCTTGTTTGATGTATTAACTTGTTATTACTTAGTTTTAGACTGCAATTATTGCTATCGCCACCAAAGAGGGGCTGCAAGATCATGTCTCAAGGTGGTTTTTTAATATAGCTATCACACTCAAAGGGAGATGCAGGTGATAGATTGAGAAAGCAAATTGTGGATTCTGCTATCAACTCGATTGTTAACTGGAATGCCGAATTTTCTTTCCCTTGAGTTGTTAATATGTAATAATATTAAGAAATTTACTGCTGATGTAATATCCAGATAACTCACATAGGCCATGTAGGCATTTAGTTGACGCCATCCACACAGGGTCGTAGGCGGTACCATAACTGCGCCAACCAGGTCAATTAGGGAACAGTATCGGGCTTTCTTATTGGCCCTTCTTGTGTTGGGCCGACCATGAACTATAAAAATGCTCGGTAATTATACACCTTTTACTATATTTTCATGGGCTCCAGAAAGGCCAAAACTATAGAAATTCGTAAACGTAATGGGCCTACCCATAGGTGGCAAGTACTAATAGTATCAGGCCATAACAGTAACAGGCCACAACACTAGCAGGCCTGAACAACAGCAGGCCAGCACAGTAACATGCCAGAACAGTAACGGGCCAAAAGTAGTGATAGGTCAGAACAGTAAGGACCAAAGTAGTAACATGCTAGAATAGTAACATACCACAATAGTAGCATACTAGAACAGTAAAGGACCACAATAGTAAAAGGCCAGAACAGTAGCATGTCATCAAATTTACTAGACAAGAACAGTAACAGGCCGACAATATTGTTGGTCCAGAACAATAATAGGCCGCATGTGGCTTGAACAGTTGATGGTTGGAACAGTAAAAGGCCAGAACAGTAACAAACCTTCTCGAAAAAGGGTCGTTGGTGGACGGCCCATGACGAGCTGTGAGAACAGTAACAGGCCCACCGTAGGTCTTACCAGTATCAGACCGACTTGACGCAGGCTGATAACAAGCCGCACAGTATTCGTCCAATGTGGGCCTTGTGTAGGCCGAAACTATATCGGGTCCGGAAGTTCGTGGGTTGCAGCTTGTTACACTATTGGGCCCAATTTGAACAGTGCATGATGAAAAAGTAGAGGGTCGTAATCTTATTGGGCTCTCCTCATGGGCCGACCCACTTAATAACTAGCAGGCCTTGGCTAGGCCTGACTTCTACCATGGTTTACGTGACCTATAACGGCTGTAACAGGGCGTTAACAGCGTCTACCACATGGCAGTTTGCATGATGTCAGCAGTCAACGTGGCCGATGAATAGATCTACGACGGAACAAGTTTTCGTGGCCGAAGGGTGCAATCCGCCACGGTCGAAAAAACCATGGTAGATTCTTTTGTGACAGGGTTTTTACCACGGTGGCCATCCATCATAGAAGACTTTTTAACCATGAAATTCGTCAGTTGTAAAAGCCAACTTTTCTTGTAGTGCAAAGGCCCACTCTTCGACCTGCTACTGTCCGAAACTCGGCTTCATGGCAAGCAAGAGCAAAAGCTGGCGAGTGCTACACACATGAAAAATGACTAAGCAAAGAAAAATAAGTGAGTTGATACTTGTTTTTTGGACTAACCCCTGTTTTTCAATTATTATTTCTTATGTCCAATAACTCTAAGCTAATTCTCATTGTTTTGAGTATTGTTAATTTAATTTTCTGATCTTGTGACTCATCTGTAGAACGCCGAAAAATGGTAGACGTGATCCAAGGTCATAAGATTGACTAAACAAGAAAATAAACTCGGGGATTCCGCCCAAGGGAATTCTACATAAGAGATTCATAGTAGCAAAAGGACTTAAACTTTATATTACATTTGCACTCGACATACCAGGGATTTAATCAAATTTGAAAAAAAATTGCGCCTAAGGGGCCGTAGGAGCTGAATCAGGAGCATCACCAGATGGAGGAGGAGTCTCAGTTCCTAGAGTATGAGCCTCGAGTTCTTCTTCACCGTCTGAGTTTTCTTCATTTTCATCAGCATTTTCTTCATCTTCTTCATCGTCTGCATCATCGAGAAAACTCGTCCCTTCGCTCCATGCGTGGACTTTGGCATACTGAATGAGCTCATTGGCTCAGGCCTGTCGCTTCTTGATGAATTCCGGGTCTTTTGTCCATTTGGAACCAGTGTGCATGGTCTAGAGAACATCTAAATTGATGCTCTCATACCATGATAGCACAAAGGTCAAAGCTCCATCAACACCGGCTCGAGTAGCAGATTCCCCCCACAAACTCACTTGTGTCTTGCACTCCATCAATCTCTCAACCAGTATGGCGACATGTTTCAGGACACTATCTTTTTGCCAAAGCACCTTAAATACCCAGATGGCAGCATTGAGAAGGTCAACCCCAAAAGATTTAATTGGCCCAAGGCTGGCCGAGAGACCAGCCAAGGTATCGTTGATATCATGATCATCCAAAATAAGACCAGCCTCGGCTCTCTTTGCCTAGAATTTTTGGCCAGCAGCAGCAAGAGGTATTGATTCAAGAAATTGCCTAAGGAATAAGCATAAAATCACAACAGGTTAGGAAAAGGAATGAGAGTATAAGGGAAATGTCAGCAAAAAGGGAAAGCTAAAGAGAGATACTCACGTGCCATGATGCTGTTGATTCGGGCAACTTCAGTCTGCCAAGCCCCAGTTTTCTTCTTGAGTTTTTCAAACTCAGTGGAAACCGAGTCAAGGTTGATCTCGGCCTCTTTGAGTAGATCCTTGTCCTTCTCGATCTGGGTAGTGAGTCGACTATTCTCCTCGGGAAACTCCTGGTCAATCTTCTCAAGCTCAGCCTTCTGATTTTTCTTCAGCTCTTTATTCTCAGCACGAAGCCAAGATATCTCATATTGATGCACCTTTAGCTGAGTTTTATGCTCCCCTAGTTGTTCGAGAAAATGACTCATTAGTTCTGGCATGGAAATACAGCCCCGATGCACCTATGCAAGATCTTTTGTTCCGACTAGGCCGAGGAAAAAATTATAACGCGAGTCAAAACAGGCAAATACAAAATGAAGTGGAAGGGGCAAATACCTTCCATATCAGCAAGGTGCTTCTGCAGCTCCTCATTCTTAGCCTTAACCTCGACTGCATATGTCGCATCAAGAGTTAATCTAGCATATGTAAGATAGAGAATACTGGAGCAAAGAGGCAGAGACATACCCTTATTCTCTAGTAGCAGTTTCTTATGTTTGGTGGAGAGGCTCTAGTGCTCCAAGAGAAGTTTCTGGAACTCAGATATACGTCTATTGGTGGAGATCTGAAAAGGATGAAATGATTAGTTGTCGAGTAAACTGAATATTCAATTCTACTCAAGATTTGAACTAAGTAGACTTGACCCGAATCTAGGTGGCTGCATGTTCGATTCTACTCAAGATTCAAGCCAAGTAACCTTGACACGAATCAAGGTGGCTGGATCTTCGATTCTACTCAAGATTTGAGCCAAGTAAACTTGACCCAAATCTAGGTGGCTAGATATTCGATTCTACTCAATATTCGAGCCAAGTAAACTTGACCTGAATCTACGTGGCTGTATATTCGATTCTACTCAAGATTCGAGCCAAGTAAACTTGACCCGAATCTAAGTGGCTAGGTATTCAATTCTACTCAAGATTCGAGCCAAGTAAACTCAACTCAGATCTATGTGGTTGGATAATGGATTCTAATTTAAATTTCGACTAAGTTACAATGATTCAACCCAATATCTAAGATGAACTAAGGTTCGAAGCTAGTTTGAATAGTGTTGGTATAAGAGCTTCCGGCTGAGTAATATCTTACTCCCCTAGAGGCTCAGGGACTAGAGGTTATATGTATATCTACTGCAAGTGTGAAATGTGTAACCGAGGTATTTACCTCAAGAATTTTGTCAGCATCAGCAAGAGCCATCCTCGCTATATACATCTTCTAAGCGACATCGGTCGGGCCAAACTTCTGCTGCTTGGGGTCTCTAGATATCACTTCACCATATTCGGTGTTGTTCCAATCTATAGCATAGTGGGTGAGTGAACCAAGGCTTTGGTCAATCAAAGTCCAGGTCAGGACCAAACCTTTCCTGCTAGAAGATTTCTTAGCAATGGTCATCGCCACAGCAGGGCTAACATGCAGCGTTAGTTGCTTATCTTTAGCCGAACCAGAGGCGGCGCCAGGTTTCTTTAGCATTGCAGTAGCTAACAGTTGCTGGGGTACAACCGCAATTTTTTTCTATGTTGTAACACCCTCGAATCGGCCCTATGCAAGTTTTAGCCCTTTCCGCCAAACCCGCATAGAAACAATTCAAGGACGCCCACCAGGCACTTTCGTGCGGGTGGAAAACAAAGTAATAACATTACACAACAGTCCTCGATGGGACCCACAGAACAGATATCTATACAACAGCAACTCAGTGAGTCAAGAATACAGATATACAATACAAAGATCCAAATCACCTTGAAAACGATAGAGCGTCCGACTATGGACAAGATGCAAATGGGGGCTAGGGGCCCTGAAGAATAACCAATGGCGTCCATAACGCTGCCCAGGCCAAGCCGGAAGGGTAACCCTGCTAACGACGTCGATCTCAAAACCTGCTAAAACAAAAGGAGTGCCGACAAAGGGCAAAGGAAAAAGAGGAGCGTCAGTACTGAGGCCAGTACACGACGAGGCTAGAATTCGGCGGCTCTCGCCAACATAGGTATGGTGGGCTGAAGCGGCAGCGCAGCGGCACTAAACAACCTATAGAGACTCGATACAACTGGCGGTTATCAGAGAGAGATAAGAAAGACCTATTCGGATCCAACCTGAAGCTAACACCAAACAAACCCATCCTGGTATTTCCCCCTCGAGACCAAACGAGGAAGTCGCACCAAGGAACTCACACAGTTGGCAATTTTACTCATCCCGTTATAGTTGCAGCAATTACTAATCAGATATAGATAGTAGGAGTCATCCTGATAGCATAAGTAGTGGGCAGTTTTAATTACCCATTTCGTGGTAGTTGGACATTTACTAGTCAAATATAATTGTCCTGAGGAATCCCAAAACCCAGTAGTTGTTGGCACTTTTATCACATTCCATTGGAGTTGCAATACTTACTAGGCAGGTATAGCATGTCACAAAACAACCCAGATCCATCAGTGGTTGGCATTTTTAATATCCATTCCGTTATAGTTGAATCTGATTACTAGTCATATATTAAGTCAAATTTATAGCACTACTTTAGTTATGCTTGTCTATGATCGAGATACTGTGCTCCAAGTCGTCCATAACCGCGGACACGGCTTTCAGAAATTTTTACCCTGCAGGGGTGCACAAATAGCAACACACACTCGATCAACCTCGGAAAAACCAACTCAAAACCCAACGAGGCATTCACGACAAAGCGATCACAGGATTTAGAAATATTTCAGGGGGCCACCCCACTAAGCTACCCGCAACAAAGTTGGCCGGCTCCAGAACGGACCCAGGGTTTGTGTGGACGGCTGTAAACGACTGGGAACCCGAAAGTGTGACTGGGCTTGTCGATACAGCAAAAACGTGTCACAATCCTAAACAGTACAGGTGCTCCACGCACAATCGTAAATAAAGCAGTAACATGGCATAAGTACAGGATAGTAATAAAACCCCAAACTACTTTGTGGCCCCAAGAAATAGAAATGAATCAAGCTCTGGCTCAGGGGGGGCCATAAGGCCTCCCGGATGTGGATAGTGCGAAAAATCAAGGAACAGGTATCAAGTACTCGGGGTCCTACGGGACACAAGTGAGCGTGGAAGAACCAAATAACATCTATTTCCCACCGATGCCTCTGCATTAGTTTTAGCTAGGATTTTAATAGTTGTATTTAGAGTCATGATCATCTCCACCAATAAGCATCTCCACCAATAACAATTGCCAGCATTCCAACATATGTGGTACTTGACGACACGAGATCGCACCTGAGCAAGCAACTACGACTCGCAAGGTCAGCTATCTACCAAACACAGGTAATAGGAGGTGTCCAAGGCAATATAGAGGCTGCACGGGATATAACTGGTGCACGGAAACTAAAGCATCGCGACACGGATAGCAGTAGATCAACAGGAGGAAATAAAGACTATAAATGCAAAATAGGTAGAAGGGGGAGAGATGATCGCCTGGGAAACACTGCCGATGGAACATATCCGGAGAACTTGTCGATACTCGCATCCACTCATCGGCCTAATTCGTGAAGAAGCAAACAATCTGGATTCGGCGATCTTGGGTTCCGAGGGGGTTCAGGGTTCGACGGGGATCGGTGTTCAGACAAACGAGAGGTAGATCTTGTCGCATCCGCGGTCTTCGGGTCCATGTCGACGGTCTTGTCGTACCAGGGTTCGATGTTCGGATCCGTGTAGAAGGTCTTGGAGTTTGGCGTCGGTCTTGTCGACGGTCGATCTTGACTTGCTGGGGTTTGGTCTTCGGGGTCCCTGAAGAAGTTCTTGTCTATCCATGACGAGGATGTTCGGGTACCGGCTTCTGTGGTCGATGGACATGTGTTATGCATGACTGGTCTTCGGGAGATCTTGTCGACTCCACTTACGCCCTTGTCCAAAATCTTGTTCTCGTCCGCGGAGAGGTCTTGATACGTGGCTGCGCAACAAGGCCATCTTCACTTCACCTCAACAGATACATTGTCAGGACACCACACTCAGACAGACGGCAGTCGCGACGCACAGCCCAATGGAGGCCGAGCTCGAGGGACGAGGCAGGCGCGCAGGGGATGGATGACACGGACGGAGGCAGTGGACGTAGCCTCAAGGCCGACCGTGAGGAAGCCACGGTGACGCTGTGCAGGGCCCGGGCAACGAGGAGAGCGGGGGCCGCAGAGGCGGGAGGCGCGCAACGCACGGGCGGCGAGGAAGGCCGGAGGAAGGGCTCCCGGCGGTGGCTTGCGGGTGAGGCCACCGGCGACGTATCCGCGTGCAGGGAGAGGCGAGGACGGTTCGGGGGCCTCCCGTGGTGGCGGGTGGTTGTAGACGAGGTCACAGGCAGAGGAGGCGGCCGGCGAGTAGGACGAGGTGGCGCTGGGCGAGGTTGAGCTCGGCGGAGGTGCTGGCGATGGCGGGCCACGCTGTAGACGGCGGCAACCGGGTCGAGGAAGGCCGCGGCGGTGTCGGGCCGGCGCTCGCTGGCGAGGCGGTTACCGGGGAAGGGAGGTCGCGGGGAACGGAGG
Organism: Avena eriantha; assembly: GCA_910589775.1. NCBI lineage: Eukaryota > Viridiplantae > Streptophyta > Magnoliopsida > Poales > Poaceae > Avena > Avena eriantha. The sequence goes on from OU342740.1 coordinate 226,679,045, forward strand.
GGAGGCCACGGGGCTTGGCGATGGCGGCGGCGACCTGGGGAGGAGAAGGGGGCGCGGCGAGGAGGGCACGGCGACCGAGGCGGGGCCCCCGTGGTGGCGGTCGATGGCGGCGGGGAGGAAGAGGGAGGTCGCGGCGTGGGGACGGGCGGAGGACGGGGAGCCGGCGGCGGAGAAGATCGCGACGGTCGCGCGGGCGCGTGAGGGGCGAGGCTGGGGTGGACCGTGTCGGTGGGGGTAGGTGCGGGGAGTGGACCAGGTGGGCGAGGTTGGACAGCGTGTCATGCACATCGGTGGGGAGTGGCTCTGGTTGATGGTGGGGCCAGGGTGGTGATGAGGTGGTTGAGTGGGGTTGGTGGAGGCTGAGCGGGACATGCTGTGCGTGCACGGCGCGTACACGCGCAGGGGTGGCGGCGGTGTGGTGCCAGGTGGGCCAGCAGGTGGCAGCTGGGGTGATGTGGCAGGTGGCGATTGGTGGGAGTGAGGTGGGGGGAGGCTGGCTAGGTTAGATTTGGGTAGATTAGGGATTAGACTAGGTTTTAGTTTAGGGCTTGGAGGTGGCCGGCCGGGCTTTCGGGCCTGGCGGGCTGCCTCCTAAAAATAAAAGATATATTTTATTATTTAAAACGGGGCTTTTGAAAACCGTTTGTAGACGAAACAAAATAATCCGGAGACCCGAGTTTAATTTGAATAAAGACGGGAATATTGGAAAACAAAACTAGGCGTTTTCGAAAATAGTTTTGTACAAACACATGCATGATGACATGACGATGCTCAAATGCAATGTGGCATGATGAGATGAGCATGCAGTCATGATGATGCAATGCACAAAAACAACGCGATTCTCTAGTAGTGGTTTTGGCGGGGCGCCACATATGTTACCTTGGTCATCGGGACTGGTTTCTTCGACTTGGCAGTTGGGTTTACCCACTGCTGCGATGAAGTTGGTTGAGGTTGAGACTGTGAAGTTTGTTGAGTTTGAGGCTGCTGACTCTGTTGAGATTGCTGTTGTGGCCGAGTCTAAGCTGACTCGAAGGATTGTTGTGTCTGTTGTTGCTGCGAGGTCTGAACTGGCTCAGGAGTTTGCTGTTGTTCTGGGGGTTGAGTCGACTCTAGGATAACCGGAATCTCGGCTGAAACTGTCTTGGCGCCTGTGTTGCTGGCGCCAGAATATCCCATCTCTCTATCAAGGACCGAGGCATCTTCCATCTAATCCGATATAGCTTTGTCATTTGGGGCACCACCTCCCCCTCCAACCTTGGCCTCACCCTCCGACCAAGAAAGATTTGCATCTAGCGTTGGAGGAGTGCTAGCCCAAATCGGATTAAGGCCTCGAGTGTCTTTCAGAGGAGGAGATGGTGGCGTGATAATCGGAGAGGCCATGCTGGAACCACTTTGGGATACGTCAAAAGCAGCCCTGCAGTTTGATATAATGGGATAAAACGAGTCAGAGAAGAAAGAGAGAAACAAGAAATATAGAAGAAAGAGAGAAACAAGAAATATAGAAGAAAGAGAGAAACAAGAAATATAGAGATATCCCGGAAGAGGAAGCTTACCCGGAGATAGTAGGTGGCTCTCTTTGCTGTCAAGGTTTCTTGTACCCCACTCTGCGCCTCTTTGGGGGCTTAGGTGACTCGGGCGGTGGGGCAGAGGACGAGGTCCGTTTCTTTCCTGCACCTTGACCTCCCACAACAAAGGGAGGCATATCATGCACCAACCTAGCCAGGTTAGCTGGTGTAGAGTGGAGCGGATAGGTGAATGCTATTCGCATGGGGTCAAGTACCTCTACAATATGACATTCATCATCATCATCATGATCCGGCCATTCCCTTAGTGGTTCTAAAATAGAAGTCTTACCATGGGATCGACCAGAGCCTGCATCAGGAAGTCCTCGGAATCCAGGTACTCTGGATCCGAGGCATCGCGGTCCTTACGCCAGCTACTGGGAGGTTTTTCATTGTCCTCATCAATTTGTCGGGTAAATTTTTGTGCATTAGAAATAGACCAAAGTTAAATAATGTATCGACATAACTAGTATGATGGCAAGGATGACTCGGTTTCTTACCTTCAGCGTTGGGTTTTCTCGGCTGAAGGGTGGTTTTCCCCACTCCCATTCCTCAGTCATATCAGTCTTGAAGATGGCCTTGAACTGTCTATAGACTTGAGCCTTGGATAACTCGGAGGTGGAGACTCGGTTGGGGTCAAATCGACCGCTCATATGAAAGATTGTGTGGCTGCGAAGTTGAAGGGGGCAAACCCGGTTGCTAATTAAAGTAGCCAAGATATCATCGGATGACAAACCCCCAGCCTTCAACTCGACAATGTAGGCATGGCCCTCATTGACAAAAGTCTTGCTCTTCGGGTCAAATCCCAATTGTCTCTACTGGGAACGCCAATGGAGAAAGTAGGAAGCCGAATCATATCTATCTCGGTCTTATTCTTCACATAGAATAAGGAGCATTGCCACTTCTTGCATGATTCTAGACCTTGGACTAGGGAAATATGGATTTCTTCTGCGGTGTAATAGAAGCGGCACCACATTGGGTCAAGGATTTTTCCCCGGAGGGCACACCCGGAGAAGGAATAACTTGGGACCGAAGTTTAAAATACTTCGCCTAGAGGGCTATACTTGGCCAGAGGCCGAGGTATCCCTCGTAGTAAGAGATAAAGCCATAAAGAGAAGAAATGGCATTCGCCGGGAGATTATGGCATTGCAGACCAAAAGTTTCAAGAATTTCTTAGTGAAATCACTGATGGGAAGACCGAACCCCTAGCAAAATGCACGACAAACACGACGAACTCACCAGACTAAGCCTCTAGCGTGAATTCGTTGTCGGGGCTGCGATAATCTATTTCCAGCGGGATTCGCCGAGTTCAATGAAGCCAGTCGATCTCCTCCTTGGCCATATCTGACCCTTCCCAATATCCTCGCTTGAGGGGAACCTCCTCTTACTCTTGCTCGATGGCAACAACATCCTGGGACTCCATCTCTGCCTTGCTATCCTCCATCGCGGCACTTGCTTCGGAGCTACAAGGCAAGGATTGGCATGGTCCCGTGGTGGCGGTGAAGAGAGGTGTTCGAGCGAATCAGCAGTGCAAGAGGGGCAGAGGGGTGGCGTGGTCGCTTGTTCGCTAGATGCAGCAGCCTCGACGGCGCGATGAGGAAGAGGAAGCGGGAGTAGGGGAAAGTGAAATCAGGGTTTCCCCCACTCCCCTAATTAACCGCGTGGCACAACGTGTGTAGTGGGATCAGCTGTGCCCGCGTGGCCCATGGTATGTGCATGTATTTTGCAAAGGCAGTTTAGGAAGAACATGCCACATGCACGGTTACAATATGGAGAAGCATAACTGCATTATGTGGCCGTAGTGGCAAACGAGGAGCCACGCAGCAAAGTGATGGGTGGTAGTGATAACTGGCACCGTGTAGTAGAAGATAGTGTGACACAACGTGTCTAGGACCAAAAAATAAGGTGAACCATCATGATCGCCTCACACGTAGGATAAGGAGATGTTAAATAAGGGAATACGAAAGAATTCAAGTAGTCAAGGAAGATAACCTAGATATGGATGAAGACCTGGTCAGCGAGATATATCTCAGTTTGAGCCAAGCAAAGTTGGTTTCAATATAAATCATTAGTTAGTGTGTCCGAGCTAAAACTAGTATCAGCCGACATATAGATATGTCGGTAGTGTGAACAAATTCTGAGTAAGTTGAACCTATTGTGGCCTTTTCAGCTAATGCTGCTAAGACCGCAATAGCTTCGGGGATTAATGTTGGGGGGATGACCCCTGGTAGGGTCAAGCTAAGGAATAAAGATAAGTTTGACCAAGATACAGGTTGACATATGTGGTTCGGACGAGTAAAGGCCGAATACCCAGGCCGTTTAACCCGGCAAGACTTGGCCGACATATAACATATGTATTGTCTCCTCTATGCAGGTGCCTTCATGCCGAGTCATCCGGGTTAGGGGTGACATGGGGGTTGGCATACACCAGAAGGGTGTGAGCCAGCCTCAGGGTCAGCACCTTTGTCTTTCCCTAAATGCCTGGAGGAGATAAGCATGCTAAGTCAAGCATGCCCCTAAATCCCGGAGCAAGGTCATATAGAGGGTTTCACGGAGGGGACAGTGTCAGACCGCCAATGGTCTGAGAGGATGGATGCATCAAGTCCCATCGAGGGTATCTAGGGGCGACCCCGCGATGGGAAGAGGATCTAGGCCCAACTAATGACTTATGTACAAGAATATGTTGGGAATATACCATGCCACGTCAGCCCTAGATGTAACCTGGCCACCCCTTTATAAGGTGCGCCAGGGCCTCCAGAGAGAGGGTTGGTTCATTTCTGCACTATTTCACGTGAGTAGCAGAGAGAGAGGTAGGAGCTCTATGTTCTTCTTATTCCTCTTGATACAGCTCAAGGAGCCATTGTACTAGTACTTTGATCATATTATGAGATCTAGCATGCAGGAGTAGGGGTTTTATCTCAATAGGAGAGCCCTGAACCTTGGTATATCGTGTGTGCTGAGTGATTCTGTGTGTTCTTCGTGTGCGGTATCCACCGTGCAATCCCTCCCCGGATTCCACTAGCGTCCATCCAGCCCCATCTTTAGCCATCCCATGGTATCTGCCGTGACACCACCACGATAGGTATTACCAGCCAAGGCCTTAGAAATGCGTTCCAGCTCCTCGCGCGTGTCCTTCTCGTGCAACCGTCTCAACTTGTACATATCCTCCTACTGCTTACGACCACTCTCTAGCACCTTCAAGCCTTTGGCGCACGTAGTCGCGTTCTCCCTAGCTTTCTCCGCAGAGGTCTCCAGCTGGTCCTTCTTCGCCACAAGATCATCAATTTGGTCCTAGCAGTTTTTGTTCGACTCCTCCAGCCGACGCACCTCTGCCCACAGCCGGTCCATCTCCTTCTCCCAATCGACAATCATGGTTGTAGGAGGATTCCCAATGGTTAGCAAGAACCGCGAGAATTCACTGATATCTCCATATATTGAAACTTTTATTTGACATTCTCCATTAGTTTTCACCGGGTTTCATTGGTTTTGATCTTTCTACTAACGATAACATCGCAAATTAGCGAAACCTTGGTTTCTTATGTTGGTTTTCAGGTATTGAACACTTTTGGAAGATCTGAGAGCATTTATGAGCTAATTACATCTGATTGAGAAAATCCTCAACTGAAGCCCCTCTCATTAGAGGCGTCTAGGGGTCGTAACGACCACTAGTATGGTGGAGACTGCTAGTATGTCCTGCCCATACCACCTTCCTTTGCCTTCATTATATCAATACAGGCAACTTTCGTGAAGGAAGGGGGATGAGAAGACGAATACATCCGCCGCAAAATAGTTCTAGAAGAGAGGAGATCATATCAGAAGAAGGAGAAGAACACTATCTCATCCTTCGATGATACCTAACCTCTCAATCATCCACTTGAAGGAGATATGCCCTAGAGGCAAATAATAAATAGGTTTTTATTGTCATATCTCAATTAGTTTATAATAGTTTCATATTGTGCTATAACTGTGCCAAGTAGAAACATTGGAGCAGGTGCGGTATGAAATAACCAAGTCCCTAGTAGCCTCTATTAATACTAGTTCTTTGGTCATGAGGATGATCTTGGTTTCAAGATCATGGGCATTAATGCCAATTGACAACGGGGTCATATCATTGGAGAATTATGTGATGGACATTCCTCGAAGGATTGCAACACGATCAAGTCATATAAGTTCATTGTTGCAACAGCTATACCTAGACTCCTTTTCCTTAGACTGTGCGCTCATATTACTCACTGTTTCCCGAGGCTGCTTAGACAGCATCAAGGTATGTGATACCAATGATAAGATCTCGGACAAGTCGTATTGAGAAACAAAAGGACAAGGATGCTACATTTAGCGGTTCAAACGACATTGTCATCAGGAATGCATAGGGGTCACATGGATATCCCTTGTCCCTCTGTTGATCATCGATTTAGATCATGTCTAGAACATTCCTGAGCTGTGAGAGGATACACTTAAGGGTATGATGAGAGCAATCATTCGTAAGACGGAATCACGGTAGAGAAAGAGAAAGTCGGAATTGTTCCGCAGAGAGATCCGAAGTTGTTCGGAGAAAGTATAAAGGACCGGAATCATTCCGAGAAAGATCCAAAGTAATTCGGAGGAAATTGAAAGGGAACCCAAAGGTGTTCGGGTCAAGATGGATTTTGTAATATGTATTTACATATTAATTAATGTAATTAATATTAAATATAATATTAAAATCTAATTTGAAGGGTTATTCTACTAATGGGCCAAACTTCCTAGTATATAACGGCCCATGAGGGAAAACCGAAGGAGGGAAGGGCCAAGGGCCAGGCGCCTCAAGGGGGCCCACCCGGCCAGCCTAGGGTTGTGCGCGGGGTGGGGCCCACGAGGCCCATGCGCCTCCCCCTCTCCCTTGAATAGTCCCACATGGGAAACCCAAAGGGGAGGGCACACCCCCTTCCCCTATATAAAGGGGTGCCCATGGGTGGGATGAGACACAATATTTGGAGAAGTCCTTTGGTTGACTTCCTCCTTCCCTCTCTCTCTATGCCTTGTGACCATGGCCCCAAGTCTGGGCTGTGCGAACAAGGCACACCTGCAGTACGTTGTTGCGCTGCAGGGATTCCTAGTCGGATATCAACTTCCACTCCCAGCGGGATCGGGGAGCCGGAGGTCTCATCATGCACCAGATGTGTATGAAGACACGAGGAGCAACACTTGGGGCGCTTAAATGTCGTGAGCCGGAGCTGTTGCACGATGAAGATGAAGAAGGAGAAAGGGGTGACCTGCGAGGAGCTTCGTGACCTTGAGGTCGGCTACGAGTACGACTACTTCAACCACGTTCCTCGCGGAACGTTAACCGCGTATGGTCTACAAGGGTATGTATTCTATACGCATTAGTCGTTACCGCATTACTACATAGATAGATCCTAGATAGTTTTTTGGGGTTCCCACGTAGGAAATTTTTTGTTTTCTCTGCGGATCCCTTCAGTGGTATTAGAGCAGATCTATGCGTAGGAGTGTTGTACGGCCAGTACGCACAAGTATTGTGCATGCATTGATCCCTTAGTTGTTACCCTCTAACGTGTACTTGTTTATATCGCGGTATTGTTCGATGAAGCGGCCCGGACCGACCTTACGCGTATTCGTCCGCGAGAATGGTTCCACGCTCAACATACGGCTTCTACCGTATAAGTGTCTAGCGGGTGTCTGTCTCTCATTCAATAGTTGATATAGCATTTACAACGGAGGGCCCCGAAAGGGGTGTAATAGAAACAACTGTCGGATCCATGTTGTGGTTGGAAAGTTTGTAGTTTAGAAACGGTTCTATCGCAAAAGACCTAAACAACCACGTAAAACTTGCAACAGATAAAATTGAGGCGTCTAACTTTATTCAGGGGACATGTGATTTTGATATGGCATTGGTCGTTACGAAGGTAAATTAGTTTACTTTTCTGTTACTAAGTAGTATAGCAATAGTCATCGTTCCTATGAACGACCTGGTGGAGGCATCGTGGACTTGGCGTCAAACCAAGGGCAAGATGGAGATCATGCCGGAGCACTCGATGGAGATCAAGGCGCAAGAAGGACCATATCATATCACGTTATACATATGATGTTGATACCTGTTTTACATCTTATTCCGTGCTAGTATTTAGATACTCAATGGTAGCAAATAAGATAATCCCTATTTAATTCCAATATTCCGTGTTCCCCTTGTGTGTGCACCACCAAGAAAGTTCTTCGTTATGAGGCACCCTACAGTGAGTAGAGGTCAGACATATCTAGGTTCGCATACAGTGGGTGTAAGCCATGTTGCACAGCGAATACACACAAGTTAGATTTACCGAGCCTAGCATGTGCATACATGGCCTCGGAACACAAGAGATCGAAAGATCGAGCATGAGTCACATGGATGATATGATTGGCATTATTGAATGTCTACCTTTGATAATGCACTGATGGTCGTGATGATCGGGGGAGGTGCAGAGGATAGGGATCATGCGATCACTAAAATCGTCTAGGGGATGACAATTTTAGTGGAGACCAATTATAAATTGATCTCTTATTATAAACTTAGTCTAGATGTCTGTTCGCAAATATCTTAGTAGATCGTGGCCTATCCCATTGAGGTCCTTTGCGACCATGGGAATATATTGCTTAATTTGGTACTTAGCAAAAGGGTCCAACTTCATAGATTAATACCCACGCCTGAGGGATATCCTCGTGAAAGGTGATCTTCTCTTCTTGATACAATAACCATTTGGAGATAATTCGATGACTCCGCAATGATTGTGTTTTCTCCATAATCATCCAATAAGCCATTCCCCATTCGATCGAGAGTTGGGCTACATTTTGTATTCTGCAAAATACGGCACATAGAGTATGAGCCGTTGGATGTGTTTTCCTCCATCATGGATGAAAAGATAATGTTTGGAAAAACACTTAGCGATCTTGCATTAGAGTTGAGAACTCTTAGGGATTGATTGCAATGGAGGTCATGAATAAAAAGGTATATGAAAGATATACAAATTAGAAATGTGGTTCTTGCAAAACTCGTTGCAGTTTGCAAAGTATTTGATACTTGTCCCGTTTTGTGAAAACAGGAGGATCTGCTTGAGAATTGCTGGTTTTGAGGCAACGTGACTTGATGACGGCAATATAAACAGTTGATGGCCGATATCACCTCTTCCCTCAAAGTTTGTCATTTGGATTAGTGGACTTGAATATAATTTGTAATCCTAGTTTGTGTGTCTTGCTTTTGGCGAGACGATTATTCATATGAACAAGTTACAAGCCAATTTGTACTATTCTTATGAACAATACCTTATGGTCACAATATGATTATAAATAAGTTATTCTCATCACTATGTTAATGATAATAGTTTAAGCATTTATAAAGGATTAGAATGCTAAAAGATATCCAAAGTTCAATAATGAGATGACACTATAGTTTAAGTCATTTTGGTTATTGCATGTTCTTCATTGAAAATGAAGATCGGGGTCCTAGATGCTTGATCTAGAGACTTTGCAAAACCATGCCTCTTGGGCAGAATGACTAAAACTCCACATTCTGGTAAAATGGTGATATGCGAAGAAATGTTGAATCTTATACATAGTGATGTATCGCATTTTCAACAAGTAGTGGAAATCATTTGTTAATTGTGGACTTAAGTGAATAAGTGTATTTACTTAATGAAACATAAGTTTGAAATGATTTGAATTGTTCAAATGAGTTAAGAGGATATTGAAATTAACGAGAATACGAAGTCTTTTCGATTTGATCGACATGACTAAAGTATTCAAGTTAAGTTTAGCATAAAAGGGACTTTTGAAAGATGTTTGACAAATTATGATAATTGGACGAATTCAAACTGTATTGAAATGTCTAAACATCATAATCAATATGTATTAGATACATATGGTATAATATTATCTCTTATCAGGGTTATAGTTCTCATTTAGAGTTAAAGATCGAAATAAGCAAACACTCATTTGAAATGCAACGGAACATCTAAAGATTCGTGGAAACAACACCATAAGTGTTATGGCATGTTCGAGTTTCTGGAGATTTCGATAAGTCGAAGTCATGGCAAATAAACAAGTCTTTGTAGAGCATTTTTAGGAAGCTATGAATTCATCTTCCACAAAAGGGCAAACCTTCTGTTGTCCAAAATTGACGTGTCTTGATGAAGATACAAGTGGAAGAAAGTAAAAGATCAAAACAAGGTATTTGACCTTGCCTCTGAATTGTTGAGTGGCGCAGCGGAATTTGTTTCATGAAACCAAACTCTACATATAGAGAATAAACCAATGATAATGATCATAAAATTTCAGCGAATACTTATACTAAAGAAAGTAGGTTCGAATATATATATTCTACAAGTTCGTGGAATTATATTGTTGGTTCACTTGTCATGTTTTGAACATGACATACCTACAAATTACAAAGAAGCGTGATGGACCTGAGTGCGAGAAATGACTAGGAGTCATAAAATCATATATTAAGTTACATTTAAGATTGCAAAGTAACATGTTACTTGATCTTATTAAAGTAAAGAAGTTTACTTGATATTTCTGAATGACTGCAAAGTCATAAGAAGGAAATGAAACTTAATGAATGACAAAAGGCTCGATTTGTCACAAGTTTGGACAAATTCAAAGAGTTGACTACAGCAGTAGTGATGCTTAAGTATTTTGGATTTACACTAGAAATATATGGATATTGAAAGTCTCGTAATTGGAATTCTCAAATTGATGATGATCAAAGATTTTTAGAATGTCCAAAATTATTGAGCGGACCTGGTTTTGAGTGGGAGAAAATCAGCTTGGCTAATTCATAATATGTAGCTGACATATTTTGAGTAGGAGCCAAGGGAAATCCCTAGGTCTCAAACATGAATGTCATTTTTGAGTGGGAGCTGAGTGAAATCCCTAGATCTCAAACATGAATGTCATTTTTAAGTGGGAGCTAAGTGAGATCCCTGGATCTCAAACATGAATGTCATATTTGAGTGGGAGCGTGAAATAATTTTGGGATATGTGGACGACATATATGAATGATGTGATTGGTGTTAATAATATTTAAGTAGATAAATAAGGACGAAGTTGAAGTTATTAAACAAAGAGATCTATTGAGATAGATTGGTGAGTTTAATAAACACTAAATGTCGAATGCTTCCTAGACTTGATTCTGAAAGATGTTCAGAATGTCCTAAAACAAGATTCTGAAGAAGCTCAGAATGGAACAAGGTAAGAAATGAGTTCTTACTATATGAAGCATTGAGTTAGTATTGCAACTATGGTTGAAAGAAAGAGATGCGTTGCATCTCCTATGCGTCAGTCATAGGTTCTTCCATATAACCATGTTGTATACTCGACATAATGTGACCCGAAGTTCTAGTTGGTAGGACAAAGTCTTAACTGTAAGAACGTGTCTTTAAGTGATTCCTAAGTTGATCACTGAACCAAAATTAAGTTTGTACTTAAATGTCAAGAAGCAATGTAAGTGGCATAGTTGCATTTTATGCACTAGGATCTACATAGATACAGAAGTATAAAGGCTCCATATGATGTGATGTATAATGTTATGGTGGGGATAGTTCGCTTTTAACGTAGAATGATGTGTCCCCGGGCTCAGGGCCCATGAGAAAGCCCTTGAGGTTGATCTAAAGTCACTGTAAGCTCCTAGAATCCGGCCTTGTTCGGTTGCCATGAGTATAGTATATACACAAAGGATAGCAAAGCGTGTTTAGAAGTTTAGATGAAAACGGTGAAAACGACCGTCATCATAAACACTAGAAACAGAGTCTCACTTTGTCGCCATACAAATGCTTCGACCCATTATACGATAATGGAGTGAATGTCAAGTTAGGAAGACATCAACGATTTGCAAAAGACATAATGATCTGGTAAAACAGAACATGGACATGACGTTTCCCATGAGCATGCATGATCTATAAACGCATATGGTATATGGTTTATATGAGTAAAATGCGAGCAGGATTATTTGTACTCTAGTGCAAGTGCGAGACTGAAGGAGATATGCCCTAGAGGCAAATAATAAATAGGTTTTTATTGTCATATCTCAATTAGTTTATAATAGTTTCATACTGTGCTATAACTGTGCCAAGTAGAAACATTGGAGCAGGTGCGGTGTGAAACAACCAAGTCCCTAGTAGCCTCTATTCATACTAGTTCGTTGGTCATGAGGATGATCTGGGTTTCAAGATCATGGGCATTTATGCCAATTGACAACGGGGTCATATCATTGGAGAATGATGTGATGGACATTCCTCGAAGGATTGCAACGCGATCAAGTCATATAAGTTCATTGTTGCAACAGCTATACCTAGACTCCTTTTCCTTAGACCGTGCGCTCATATTACTCACTGTTTCCCAAGGCTGCTTAGACTACATCAACCGTCATCTAGTAATACGGTGGTCATAAAGGTGTACATTGGGTATTCCGAAGGAACAGTAGATGACATGTGACTGCTAGACTAGGATTTGTTCACCCACATGACGGGTAAAGATACATACGGCCGGCTTGGTGAGATTACATCCATAAATGTTGCAACATGTGACTCGGTCACGGGGATGTAATATCACGGTAACAAGAAAACATAACTTGTTGTGAACAAGATTGAACAAGGTATGTGATACCAATGATCGGATCTCGGACAAGTCGTATCGAGAAACAAAAGGACAAGGATGCTATATTTAGCGATTCAAACGACATTGTCATCAGGAATGCATAGGGGTCACATGGATATCCCTGGTCCCTCTGTTGATCATTGATTTAGATGATGTCTAGAGCATTCCCGAGCCGTGAAAGGATACACTTAAGGGTATGATGAGAGTAATCATTCGTAAGACGTAATCACGGTAGAGAAAGAGAAAGCCGGAATTGTTCTACAGAGAGATCCGAAGTTGTTCGGAGAAAGTATAAAGGACCGGAATCATTCCGGGAAAGATCCGAAGTCGTTCGGAGGAAATCGAAAGGGAACCCAAAGGTGTTTCAGGTCAAGACGGATTTTGTAATATGTTTTTACATATTAATTAATGTAATTAATATTAAATATAATATTAAAATCTAATTTGAAGGGTTATTCTACTAATGGGCCAAACTTCCTAGTTAATAAAGGCCCATGAGGGAAAACCGAAGGAGGGAAGGGCCAAGGGCCAAGGCCCAGGTGCCTCAAGGGGCCCACCCGGCCAGCCTAGGGCTATGCGCGGGTGGGGCCCACCCCCTGGCCAGCTTGCCCATGATGCCCATGCGCCTCCCCCCTCTCCCTTGAATAGTCCCACATGGGAAACCCAAAGGGGAGGGCACACCCCCTTCCTCTATATAAAGGGGTGCCCATGGGTGGGATGAGACACAATATTTGGAGAAGTCCTTTGGTTGACTTCCTCCTTCCCTCTCTCTATGCCTTGTGACCATGGCCCCAAGTCTGGGCTGTGCGAACAAGGCACACCTGCAGTACGCCGTTGCGCTACAGGGATTCCTAGCCGGATATCAACTTCCGCACTCCCAGCGGGATCGGGAGCCGGAGGTCTCATCATGCACCAGATGTGTACGAAGACACGAGGCGCAACACTTGGGGGGCTTAAATGTCATGAGCCGGAGCTACTGCACGATGAAGATGAAGAAGGAGCAAGGGATGACCTACGAGGAGCTTCGCGACCTTGAGGTCGGCTACGAGTATGACTACTTCAACCATGTTCCCTGCGGAACGTTAACCGCGTAAGGTCTACAAGGGTATGTATTCTATACGCATTGGCCGTTACCACATTACTACATAGATAGATCCTAGGCAGTTTTTTGGGGTTCCCACTTAGGAATTTTTTTGTTTTCTACTACGGATCCCCTTCACCACTCCACCATCATCCCGACTTGTACTAAGAGAGAGATTCACAATTGTAAGATTAGGGTTTGAAACTTTGATCAACCCTGGTTTCTATTTAATTTGATCTTCAACCTATATTGTGGCTTGCTACGGTAAAGTTGAGATGATTTCTATTTGCAATATTATTATGCCTTTGATCTGTCTTCCTCTCATGTCTGAGTAAATCCCCATAGGGATGGGAGATGTAGGGGATTGGTAAGATGTGTTGTGACTCCTTTATTTCCATCCATTTCTGATTGTTGTCGTGATTATGATATTGTGAGAATGAATATCTATGTTTCCCTAATGCTTGTTGTCCAATTTAAGGGCCCAGATAACATGATCCTAAGATATCATAGGTATGAACTTGTTTAGTAGCAAATCAGCGACCACTGAGTGACACGGCCGATATCAAAGAGGAGCTAGTACTACTCGAGGCTAACAAGGAACCACCAAGCCTAAAGCCGACCATTGCTATGGTAACAGGTAGATAGATCATTGGGATTTGGAAGAATCTACCAAGAGGACTCCTAGTCATTATATGGGTTGCTTTCCTACTCACGTATGAATAAGAAGTATCACAATAACTTATCTCATTTTATTCATTTGGCACATTCACTATTACCATGAAGTGTTTCTCTCCGCGCCTAACTTCTCATCTGCAGGAATCGCAAACAATTTTCTCGCTCTTTACTTTTTATGTTATTTACTTCTATCATATTTCTTTACTTAAAATTCCCACACAATCCACTCATCCACATCCACTCTCTGCACTTGCAGTCAATTCACTCAAGACAACGTGACACCTTGGGTGCGATAGAAACGCCTCATAAAGACATTTCCCTAAGCTCCTTTTCGGGATCAATATAAAAACTAGAATTAACACTTCCACAAAAACATGCTCTGACGAACATGTGCTCTTGCATGCCATCATTCGTGCAGTTGTGAAGACATATTAAAACGAGCAATCTTATGCCCTAGGTCCCGCGTGTTCTTTGCCACCTCCAAAAAAGCTTTCTGAAGAAAGAGAGAAGTGAAAAAAGGAAAAGGGAAACCATCTGAAACAATACCGCAAGTCAAGAGAAAGTCACACCTCCAAAGAAACACTCCGTCGTTTGGCCTCCCCGAGCCCCAGCTCTAACACTTCCGCCAGGCGCTTCTCTTGGCCAATGGAAATTGGCGCCTAACTGGAGAGCTAGGCGAGGAGGGCATCCAGCAATAGCATGTACATGCCGGGTTTTTACCCGGTTATTTGCACCGTCATCGTCAGCATCACAAGTGGCGGCCTCTGGCGAAGCTCTCCCTGCTTCCTGCTCGACCCTAGCAGACGCAGCCCCGGATTCGGAGCCTTTTGGGCAATTGCCGTCGCTCGCAACTGGTTGGGCCGAAGCCGCTGCCACCACCTCATCCGCCTGCTCCTCGCCCTAGCCTACGGCCGCATTCGGCTGGATGGCGCTTCAGTCCAGATTCACAGTTGTCGATAGTTGGAACAGAGGAATGGATGTGCGGTGCCCACCCGCAAAGACTTGGGCGATCAGAGAAGCAGCAAGATCTTGGTGCAGCAGCATCGGCGCAGCCGGTGCTGGCGCAACCAGCGAAGCCAGGCTAGCGGTAGCAGCGACCGGGTCAGATCCATCAAGCGACAATGGTTTGTTGCGAATGCAATAAAAATTCAGAAAAAATGCCATGAGAGAGAGCACCTCATAAAGGCAGTAAAGGACGTACGCGGCCACCGTCGGCATAATTTCCGCCTTCCTCACCCAGCAATGTTTCTTCCCACCACCCTTTGCCAAGGCGGCGCTAGCTGTTGACCGCTATCGTTTGGGCTTCGCTGTGGCTATGAGCTCCGGTAGGCCGTCATCACCATACATAGCCGCATCAGCAACACCAACATCAGAACTCGGTTGCACCCTTCCATCCAGGTTGGCAACATACTACCAGTAAAGAGCCTCACCGTGCGGATCCGGCAACCCGTTATCGCTTTAGGTGGGGAAGAGTTCCGGCTCCTAAGGAGGATACTGTTGGGCCACGTAGAGATAAACAAAAACTTTTTCCCTACACGGTACTCCCAAGATCTAGCTCAGGTGATAAGCCACGAGATTTACCACTAGACACGCACGTGTGGATTATTGTTGAAGCGCGTCAGTTGATGCCGTGCCGAACGATCCCACGTACAGCACATCCAGATCCCCACGACCTCCTTGTCTCTAGCGCCGCACGTGCAACGCCTCTACTGGTATCCACACGTACAGGAAGGAGCTCTAGGCAGATAACTACAAGATGATGTCTAGCCTGAAATGGGAGTGGAGAAAGTGATGGCTAGGTCAGGGACAATCCCTTGTCACACCACTTATATACACTCCTAGCTGGGCTCAATGCTTGAGGCCCATCTAGGCCGTACTCCAATCTCCACATGGATCTAATCCACATGGGCTCCTTACCCTTAAGTGTGTGACCCTGTAACTTCACGTACACCTGGACACGACACGAGTCCCTACTCCAAGTCGATAGCCGGAGCGGTCTCTAGCAAGGCGTGCCAACTCCCAAGTGTCGTAAAGTCAGAAGATAAACCTTTCTCAATGTAACTTTCGTCCAAGTCCCTTTACCTCATGATATATCTTGTCAAGCTATAGGCGAGTTGTTGCCATCCCTCTAATAGCTCGACTCTCTTTTCTCATTATGTGATATACGATTCAATGGACTAACACTTAGTCTAACTCCTTGGTTAACTCTTAACCAAGTCGCGCATGACCATGCTTCCGAATCATATCACATGAGAGGGCCCAGAGAATATCTCTCCATTACAGAGGGGCAAATCCCATCTTGGTAATCCACGTCACGCAGCTTGCATCACAACCAACCTGAACCATACCTTTATAACTGCCCAATTACGGAACAACGTTTGATAGAACCTAAGCTGGCAATCCACAACTCCGATCATGAGATCACCTTAGGTAGAAGGATTCCGTTGCTTGAGATTACAAATGACAACATGCTCGGTGTATCTCAACTGTGGGTCAGTCCGATTCGCTAAACTCTTTAGCCAAATCAGTGTAAGTCGGAATAGCATCTCCATGCCCATGACAAGTGGAACCGAGTCATCAAGCCGACTTTCACATTGGTCTAAGTTGTGTGTCCTGCACAACATCAATGACCAAGGACAACTAGTATGAACAACATGAATATATAGTTCCACAATCGAATCACATATTCAATGATACATATCAGTAGTTCATACAAGGACAATAACTTTATGAATACATTGGGAATAACATCATACATGATTTCCTCAAGGGCATATTCCCAACAGTCTCCCACTTGCACTAGAGTCAATCATCTGACATCACATGTCTAGGCATCTAATGTCCATAGCTCTCAGGTGCCCCTCATGCTTCGGCTGTGGTAGCGGCTTTGTAAACGGATCCGCAATATTTGCATCCGTGTGTACCTTGCATAACTTGATATCACCTTGATCTACGAACTGGCGAATTAGGTGGTACCGCATGAGTATATGTTTGTTCTTATGATGTTGTCTAGGTTACTTGGCTTGTGCGATGGCACCATTGTTGTCACAACACATGTCTAACGGATTGGACGAGCCCTTAACCACACTAAGATCCATGAGGAAATTCCTCATCCAAACAGCTTCCTTTGCCGCCTCCGAGGCAACAATATACTCAGCCTCTGTCCTAGACGCAGACACCGTCTCTTGCTTGGAACTCTTCCAGCTCACAGCCCCTCCATCCATTACAAACACATATCCGGATTGTGAACGAGAATCATCCGAGTCAGTGAGATAACTCGCATCCGTGTAACCCCTTACACTAAGTTCATCCTCACCTCCATAAACAAGGAACATATCCTTAGTCCTTCTCAAGTACTTAAGGATATTTTTAGCCGCTGCCCAGTGGATCTCTCCAGGGTCAACCTGGTATCTGCTCACAACATTTAGAGCATAGGAAACATCCGGCCTAGTACAAATCATAGCATACATGATGGGTCCGATTGCAGAAGCATACAGAATCGCACTCATCCGACTTCGCTCATCAGTTGTTGAAGGACGCTGAGTCTTGCTAAGTTTTACGCCATGGGACATCGGTAAGAACCCCTTCTTAGACGATTCCATGTTTAACTTCTTCAAAACTTTGTCCAAATATGTACTCTGACTCAATCCAATGAGTTGCCTTGATCTATCTCTATAAATCCGGATTCCTAGTATGTAAGTCACCTCACCCAAGTCCTTCGTCGAAAAACTCGTTTCCAATGATTCATTGGTTTCTTGCAACATTTGGACATCATTTCCAATCAGTAATATGTCATCCACATATAAGATCAGAAAGTATACTTTGCTCCCACTAAACTTCTTGTATAAACAAGAATCATGATCACTCTTGATGAAGCCAAACAATTTGACTACCTCATCAAAGCGAATGTTCCAACTCCGAGATGCTTGCTTCAACCCATAAATGGATTTCCGAAGCTTGCATACCTTGTCAGCATTAGCCGGATCGACAAAACCCTCGGGTGGTATCATATACACGTCCTCGGTTAAATTTCCATTAAGGAAAGTTGTCTTGACATCCATCTGCCATATCTCATAGTCAAAATAGGCTGCTATAGCTAACATGATCCGAACTGATTTAAGCATCGCTACAGGTGAGAAAGTCTCATCGTAGTCAACTCCTTGAACTTGTGGGAACCCCTTCGCGACAAGTCGTGCTTTATAGACAGAAACATTTCCACCCATATCAGTTTTCTTCTTAAAGACCCATTTGCACTCGACGGGTCTCGCACTGTCTGGCAGATCAACCAAGTTCCAAACTTGATTTTCATCCATGGACTTTAACTCGGATCTCATGGATCCAAGCCATGACTCAGAATCAGATCCCACCATAGCTTCTGAATAAGTTGCCGGCTCATCACTGTCCAACAGTAACACATCACGAACACTTCGCAATCTGGCCGATCTTCGTAGTGTTGGTATAGTTGTCGGCTCAGGTACCATGACCGGCTCAACCTCCAAGGCTTTTGCCGACTCGCTACTGGCCGGTACCTCTCGAATTTCTTCGCGTTGCACCGTGCTCCCACTGACTCCCTGACTGAGAAACTCTTTCTCAAGGAATACACCGTTCCGAGCGACAAACACTTTGACCTCTTCTTGGTTATAGAAGTAGTAACCCAAGGTTTCCCTCGGATACCCTACGAAAATACACTTATCTGACTTGGTTGTAAGCTTGTCCGACTGAAGTCGCTTGACAAAAGCTTCACAACCCCAAATCTTAAGAAAAGACAAACTCGGCTTCTTGCCAGTCCACATCTCATGCGGTGTCTTCTCTACCAACTTTGATGGTACTCTATTTAGTGTGAACGCTACAGTTTCTAGACAATAATCATACCATGTCTAACAAGGTCCGATTCCACCTTTTCGACACACCATTTCTCTGCGGTGTTCCCGATGGAGTGAGCTGGGGAACTATTCCACAACTCTTCAGATGGTCAGCAAACTCATGGCTCATGTACTCACCTCCTCGGTCTGACCGAAGAAACTTTATTTTCTTGTTGAGTTGATTATGTACCTCATTCTGGAATTCCTTGAACTTTTCAAAGGCTTCCGACTTATGTTTCATTAAGTAGATATATCCATACCTACTCAAATCATCAGTGAAGGTAATGAAGTACTCATAACCACCTCTGGTTGT
The DNA here is from genome assembly GCA_910589775.1 of Avena eriantha. NCBI lineage: Eukaryota > Viridiplantae > Streptophyta > Magnoliopsida > Poales > Poaceae > Avena > Avena eriantha. The sequence continues at coordinate 226,698,161 of OU342740.1, forward strand.
CGTGCTCATCAGGCCACATACATCACTATGTACTAGTCCCAATAAGTCGGAATCCCTTTCACAACTCTTTGCAAAAGGTGTATTGGTCATCTTGCCGAGTAGGAAGGATTCACATGTCTCAAACGACTCCAAGTCGAACGAAGTTAGGAGTCCATCATCATGGATCTTCTTCATGTGTTTCCAACTTATATGACCAAGCCGACAATGCCAAAAGTAGGTCATATTTAGATCATTTGGTTTGAACCTTTTCACATTTATATTATAGACATATTCACCATCAAGATTCAAAATAAATAACCCGTCCTGGATGGGTGCAAAGCTGTGAAACATATCATTCAAATATAAAGAACAACCATTATTCTTAATATTCGACTCATAGCCTTGTCTCATCAAACATGAGGCAGAAATAATGTTTCGACTAAGCACTGGAACATAATAACAATTATTTAGTTCCATTAAGAATCTAGAAGGTAAATGAAGTTGCATCGTGCCGACTTCCAACGTAGCGACTCTCGCTTTGTTGCCGACTCGAATGTCAACCTTGCCTCTTGCCACGCTCCTAGTTCTTACCAGTCCCTACAATGAGTTGTAGATGTGAATAACTGATCTGGTATCATGTACCCAAGAACTACTAGGTGCATCCGCAAGATAAATGTCTATAACATTGTAAACAAGCGTACCTGAGCCGGAAGTCACACCTCCACTCTTGGCTTTGTCAGCCAGATACTTGCTGCAATTCCTCTTCCAGTGGCCATCCGCCTTACAATAGAAGCAAGTGGATCTGGCTGCAGGAGATGGCTTAGTCCCTGAGGAAGCGCTTTGGACCGGGTCATCAGCCTTACCACCCGACTTTGCGTTCTTCTTCTTAGTCCAAGAACTCTTCTTGAACTTAGCCTTATTCTACACCATCAACACTTGACTGGCACCTTTCTTGAGATCCACATCAGCCTACTTGAGCATCTCATGTAATCCAGTGAGCTTCTTATCCATACCATGCATGTGGTAGTTCGATATGAACTAACCATACGCACTAGGAACATAGTTCAGAATTATATTCGTAGCGAACTCTTCGCTAATGGGGTAGCCCAGCCTTTCCAGAGACTGCACGTAACCAACCATCTTGATCACATGTGGACTCAATGGATTGCCATCCTTAAGCTTGCAACTCAACAAAGCCTGGGAGACTTGATACCTCTCAGTCCTTGCCTGAGCCTGGAACATACTTATGAGGCTTTCGATCATATCGTTGGCCTCAACATTCTCGAACTGCTGCTTCAAGTTCGGTTCCATGTGAGCAAGCATAAGACAGCTAATCTCCGTAGACTCATCACAAGTCCTATGGTAGGCATTGGTGGCTGTGACACTCGCATTCTCACTCGGCTCAGCTGGAAGTGGGTTGTCTAGGACATGGTCCCTCTTTTCCTGCTTGAGATCAATTCTCAGATTACGATACCAGTTGGTGAAGTTAGTTCCATTTAGATTATCCTTCTCTAAGATGGTTCTCAAAGCAAAACTGGAAATCTGAGGGAGACTGCTAGGTGCCATTGATCTAGAACAGAAAAATATGCAAAACACTTAAGACATGTATTCATAAAAGAGCAAGCATATCAAACACTTCAATACTTATGCTCCCATTAGAACCAACACCCCTCCGATGGTTACTTAGTGATTCAGGATCCTAAATAAGCAAGCCGACTAGTGAGCTTTAGCATCACCACTAGTCGTCAAGTGATCTAGGTAAACAACTCCTAGTAAATCGCATCTCATACTACTCCTGTTAGACGGGTGGCATCACATGCCCCGGCTCCCATCCGACTTTTCCCTGAGTCCCACAACCGTTGTGATAGACCCGCTAGATTACCAAGTGCTTCCGCTGTAAGAGTCTGACTCGAACCCACCTAGTCAGAAAGAATTGATAGCACCTCAATTTTATGAGCCCACTACCAAGAATGTCCGACTTGTGATGGTGCAACACTGGCGGGAAAACCGACTAGACCTTCTTGGTAATCCCAAGATAAACAAAAAAAATTCCCTATGCGGCACTCCCATGATCTAGCTCAGGTGATAAGCCACAAGATTTACCACTAGATGCGCAGGTGCAGATTATTGTTGAAGCACGTCAGTTGATGTTGTGCCAAACGATCCCACGTATAGCACGTCCAGACCCCCACGACCTCCTTGTCTCCAGCGCCGCACGTGCAACGCCTCTACCGGTATCCACACGTACATGAAGGAGCTCCAGGCAGAGGACTGCTAGATCCTATCTAGCCCAAAATGGGAGTGGAGAAAGTGACGGCTAGGTCAGGGACAATCCCTTGTCACTCCACTTACATACACTCCTAGTTGGGCTCAATGCTTGAGGCCCATCTAGGATGTACCCCAATCTCCACATGGATCTAATTCACATGGGCTCCTTACCCTTAAGTGTGTGACCCTGTAAGTTCACGTACACCTGGACACGACACGAGTCACTACTCTGATTCAATAGCTGGTAGTGGTCTCTAGCAAGACGTGCCAACTTCCAAGCGTCGTAAATTCAGAAGACAAACCTTTCTCAATGTGACTTTCGTCCAAGTCCCTTTGCCTCATGATATATCTTGTCAAGCTATAGGTGAGTTGTTACCATCCCTTTAATAGCTCGACTCTCTTTTCTCGTTCCGTGATATATGATTCAATGGACTAACACTTAGTCTGACTCCTTTGTTAACTCTTAACCAAGTCGCGCATGGGCATGCTTCCGAATCATATCACACGAGAGGCCCAGAGAATATCTCTCCATTATAGAGGCGCAAATCCATCTTGGTAATCCACGTCACAGCATTTGATAGGACCTAAGCTGGCAATCCACAACTCGGATAATGCGATCACCTTAGGTCGAAGGAATCCATTGCTTGAGATTACAAATGACAACATGCTCGTTGTATCTCAATTGTGGGTCAGTCTGATTCGCTAAACTCTGTAGCCGAATTAGTGTAAGTCGGAATAGCATCTCCATGCCCATGACAAGTGGAACCGAGTTATCAAGCCGACTTTCACATTGGTCTAAGTTGAAAGTGTCCTGCACAACATCAATGACCAAGGACAACTAGTATGAACAACATGAATATATAGTTCCACAATTGAATCACATATTCAATGATACATATCAGTAGTTCATACAAGGACAATAACTTTATGAATACATTGGGAATAACATCATACATGATTGCCTCTAGTTCATATTCCCAACAGATACTTTAGTGGCTGATGATCCTCTGTGAAAGCAGGGAGCTCGTCGTCCCCCATCCCATCTTCGGCCAGCTGTGCCATGAAAGGATATTCAAACAAAGAGATAAGCGTCCGAAAGCAACCATCTGGGAGAAATCCATCTGAAAAAATGATAATATTACCCGAGGAAGAAGGTGGCGACGGTGGTTCGACGGGAAGATGTAGCTCCAGGGATCCTTCAGATCCTCCTTCGAGATCATGGCAAACCAATCTCGATGGGGCTTGAACATCACGTACAACCGGGAGGACCGGGTCAGATCCATCAGCCCAGAAAGATGCATCTTGTGCGACATGCGCTGCATCGGGAGCACCCGGCGCGCCATCCATGACAAAGTGATGTCCTTGGTGGGGAGCCTTTTCTCCTGTACCAGTGCCCTCATCGCAGGGTCATCTTGTCCATGTTTGCCTGCCCCCAGCCCTTCATGCTCCAACCTTGCTGACTAGAGACAACATTTTCAAAAGGCGGAAGCTGGATCTAGTCGGTCGTGGTGGCATTGTGCACATAAAAATACAAGCACTAGCACAACTTGAAGGTGTCGGGAAGGACGAATCGGGGCATCGGAGAAGTCTCCCGCGTATAGATGGCGGCACAGCCAGTGTCCACCAGCGGACCATCCTTATCAGCTGTCTATGATTTGAAAGTAAAAAAATTCAAGAAATTGCCCACATCCGGGTGAACACCGAGGTACGACTCGCAACATGCAGTATGGTGCGCGAGTTGCACCATGGCATCCGCGCCGAGATGGTGCAAGCGCAAGTCAAAGAACTTGAAAAGCTTGATGAGGAAATCGCTCGTAGGTAGACCAAACATGTGAGTGAAGTGCGCGAGGAAGACGGTGACCTCGCCGACCTCGGGGTTTGGGACTCACTCCCCCTCCGGCGCTAGCCAGGCCTTCACAGCCTCTCTGCCAGCAGGAATCTTCCCCGCTAGTACTTCGCGATGTGCTCCTTCATCACGAACGAGCCGCGCCACCCCCCGTGATGAAGACATCATGTCCTTCGACGGGGCTGTGGTGGATATCTGAGGGGCCGTCTTCACAAGTTTGTGTGGCGGCGCCAACGACCTTTCTCTAGCGGCACAAGCGAGGGGAAGGAGAAAGTGCAGCGCAGTGGTGGCGGCAGCAAAGACAAGGGATAAGGGGAAAGTCCTAGGAGATGGGGAAACCCCCTAGACCCCAATTTATCGCCGCGGTGTAGGCGCATCGCCTTGGCTCCACCTCAACATGGCGAGCAATTGCCCCTCTCCCCCGTGATGATTCAGCTATGGATCGTGTGCGCCAGTGCGACCTTCCACACAATATCTCGAAGGAGTTAACAAGGCATGGACACGGTTACCAAAAGCTGTAGAGACACAATGTGCGTCAGAACCACTGGTCGTGGCTGGCGCAAGCGCTGACCTCAGCGGAGACATTACGTCTGCAAGCTCTAGCTGCGGGAGTCATCCACTTCTGACACTGTTTCACCCAGTGGGTGTCTACCGGTTTCGTATCTAGTTTATTCAATCCGGGTACCGACAAGAGCAAATAAAGAAAGCCCCAACTGGCATCACGAAGAACTACCTCAACTCAGTAGGAAGCACTGAAGAACTTCCCCACCAGGCGAAATCCTAATGTGCTCGAGGACTAGTGTCGGGGGGATTACCCTCGGGTAGGATAAGCCAGGATGGATGGATGGCTCCAGAAAGATCAGGACGGATGGCCGCAAGACATGAAGCTGCAGCTGGTTGGCACGCTCCAACTGGACCACAACCAAGCTACACCCCGGTTGGCCCATCTAGCCGGCCAACCAGAAGAGGCGGCCGGATTGCCAGCCCCATCTTGTAACCTCGAAATCAGTACCAAGGATCCGACGGGCATGACAATCAAAGAAAGGACACGCCTCCAGGTTCTCGGCTCTACGTCAGCATAGACTGCGGCACCGCCCATGCTGCACAACGCGATGTCCACTCTACGCAGGATAAAGTTGATGGCTAAACACTATAGCGCTAGCGGCTAAGCACTGTAGCGTTGACTATTGTGCTATGGCCCACTATATGGGTCCCACCAGGTCGCCAACATTGTAACTTGCGCCCCTAGCCAGTATATAAGGGGACATGGCTACCATTGGGGACACCTTCTCCAGATCTTCTTCTACCTCTAGTTTCTCTCTAGTTCATTAGAGATACAATTCTAGGAGCACTTGTACTGGGAACTTTCCCTTGATATAGTAGATCCTTGCAGGAGCAGGGGTGTTACCTCGCCAAGAGGGCCCAAAACCTGGGTACCTCGTTGTGTTTGCAGTGCTCACACCCAATCTCGTCTGCGTAGCCACCGCTAGCACCTGATTGTCCCCTCTAAATCCATCCCGATGGTACTGCCAGGTTCCACACCATGATAGTGAGCTATACAATCACATGTAGTTACTGTCGTAGCTAAGAATGAACTAATGGAAATTATAATGGCATCATACGAGAACTTATAGAGCAAGAATGCAAACCATGAATGAACTATACAATTGAGGATAGTTATGACGTTGCTTAGGTCAAACCATTAGATATGAAATATAATGGCGTCGCTTGTGAACCTATAGAATAGGACAAGCATGCAGTACACAAGTGTGCCTACAAATGAAATGAGCAATCAAACAAAGTATTTCTTAGAATTTCTGCAAATATAAACTAGCTAGGTCATTTCAACAAATATATATGGAAGCAGTAGTATATCCTAGAATGCAAGAGACGTTGGGTGACTTAGAATTTGAAGTGAGCTACACAATGGCATGCGATTACTATGGTAGCTAAGAATGAACTATATATAAATTATAATGGCATCATAAGAGAACTTGTAGAGAAGGAATACAAACTATGAATGAACTACACAATAGAGGATAGTTATGTCGTTGCTTAGGCTGAACCAACACCACATAAGCAAATAATGGCATCGCTTGTGAAACTGTAGAAGAGGCTATGCAAACCAACATGCTTAGTGTTCCCTTTTTGAGCTCTACACAAAGAAAAATAAAATAGTCAGTGTTGCATCTTTTGAAGAACCATATGGCAAGAACAAAATTATAATCTAATTAGTACAAAGAGGTTGAACGAGTACTATAGGATAGCAGTACGATGCCATGGAGGAAATAATAGCAGGAACTTTGCTCAAGATGAACCAGATAGATTCAGTAACTGTAGAGCAGGGAATCCACACTAATATTTTTCACTAGCTTTATATTTGGCAAGAACTACATAGCAGCAGGGCAATTATTGTTGTATGGATTAGCTAAGAACATGTGCATGACAAAATAATAAACATGTGCATGACTTGAAATTTATAAAGCAGTGAATGCAAACCAACATGTCTAGTGACCTTGTATGTAGCACAAAGAATAGGCATTCCCATTGACTTGTATATACTATCACGATTACAAAAATTTAGTTCACAATGACATGCTTGAACCTACTATACTGCTGATAAAATAAAAACAGGCTGAAGATTTGGTTACCTTGGTCGGAGAGCCATCTAAGCATCATCGATACCATGTGGGTGACGTCCAGGTCACCGAAGGTGTTGCGGTTGCGGTGGCTGTTAGCATCGGGAAAGCAGATCTTGGCTTGTCGATGTCGGCTTGAATGCGGTGTACGAGAGCGTTGCTGAGGTAGATCCGGTGCAGTGAATGGCGACACCCGTGCAGCTGGTCTAGAGCGGTGGACATGGACCTTATTGAACTAGATCTTGTCCGATGGACATCGGTGAAATGGATTTGGTACAATTGGGTAGATTTCGGTGGCGGGGAAGCATAGCTTGGGGCGGTCGATGACATCATCGACGTGGTGAATGCGACCGCGGCTCCGGTGTAGTGGTAGAGAGACCTGATGAACTAGACCCGGTGGGGTGGGCATCATTGAAGCAACTCTGCGGCGGTGCATGAGACTGCAGCTCAAGCGGCTCTGGTCGGCTTAGAATTGCTGTCGACCAGTGCTTGTGGTGGTCGTGGAGGGGATAGAGGAGCTTGGGATTTTTGGGAGGGCCGGTGGAAAAAAATGCATGAATCAGGACCATAGAGGTGAACATAAAAATAATTATGATCAAGCCGCCAAGATACTGACTTTAGCATGTCCATTTGCCGTTTGAACAATGGGTAGAATGGGAATTTTAAAGTCAAAAGTTTTTGAAATGGAGGGGCACAAAATGCTTCAAGGTCGGTGTATGATTTTTTCGCTCGATTGAGATTTTGAATTTGGCTAGCGCCCATCTAATAATAATAAAAAAGTGGTATTCCCTGGTGGGAGATTTTGCCTCGAAGTTTTGAAATGGTGGGACGAGAAATTCTTCAAGGTCGGTGGGTGAGTTTGCCACTAGATTAAGATTTTTTATTTGTCTAGTGTCCATCTAATAATAATAGAATAATGGTACTCCCTGGTGGGAGATTTTGCCTCAATTTTTTTGAAACGGTGGGGCGGAAAATGCTTCAAGGTTGGTGGATGATTTTGCCGCTCGATTGAGATTTTGAATTTGGCTAGCGTCTATGTAGTAATAATAGAAAACTGGTGCTCCCTGGTGGGAGATTGTGCCTCAAAGTTTTGGAAATGGTGGGAAGGGAATGCTTCAAGGTTGGTGGGTGATTTTCCCGCTCGATAATAGAAAAAATCGAGTAGATCGTATGCTATCTGTTTAGGAATTCAAATCTGAGAGTCTCATCAACTAATCATCCATGACCATAATAATTGTGCAGACTGATATTTTGAATTTGGCTAGCGTGCAAGCAATAATAGAAAACAAGGGGTACTCCCTCTTCAGGAATTGAAGGCCGAGAGTGAGATCAACTGATCATCCATAATGAAAATTGGATACCTACGATTCAAATGGGGTAGCTGGATGGTTTTGCCGCTCGACTGAGATTTTTGAATTTCGTTAGCATCCAAGGAATAATATAAAAAATGGTACTCCTTATGTATAAATTGAAGGCTAGGAGACACATAATCTCTGATTCAAACGGGGTAGGCGGTAGGTTTTGCCGCTCAACTAAGATTTTGAATTTGGTGGTTGTCAAAAGAATAAAAAAAATTGTGAGGTTCATGAATCCAAGGCTGAGAGTGAGGTTCGGGCACATGATTTTTATGCATGGAGTGCAGTGTAAAAAGTTAAAATCATGATGCAAAACAAAGACTCCCTTTGTTTTTGTATACATGGCCCCAACCACAACCCAGGCTCAGTAGCAGGAACCATTTCACATGACCACTATACTCACCTGTCATTGTCAAGATTCATCTTCAATTTAGAAATTCTCTTCATCTATGGGCATTCGAAAATTCTGCTAATTTCATAAGATCTTCAATTCCGTATCATTTGCTAATGCTTGATATCTCATCTCATCGATTGATCGTCTATGCACTTCCTGTTCAGCTCGTAGTGCTACAATTTCTTCCTGACTAGACAAATGCATCGACTTGGACTTGGACTTCAAAAACCCTTCATTACGCAGGAACATGCTTTTGTGATGACCTTCTCCATTTAGCACCATGTTAAATGTTTCTAGACATTCTTCTTGGGTTTGTTCTAGACCATCTTTTCTAGGTTTTGCCATCTCCTCATTCAATTTAATATGTAAGTTTATTAGTTGGTATACATGGGTGAGATAAGAGAATCTACTACACAGAAACATGCAAACAACACATTTAACCTGTCTATGAACAAACCTTACAAGTTGGCATGGCTGATTACGCATCATATACGCTGTAGTAAAAGTATAGCTATCTGATCATACTGATAAGAATTTTATAACTAACACGCAATAACAGGACTATGCCAACATGGCATCAGTCTGTTTTTCATTGCCGGGTGTATGCTATCGCAAGACAACTCTTTGTGCAATTGAAAACTGAAACTCACACTAATTGGAAATCATCTACTTAAATTAAAAGAAAACAGGGCAGCAGTTCAGACAGTGTTGCACATCTAACTATACATATAAATCACTAAGGGTGTGTCATCATAAAATATCAATCAAACAGAAGATTTACAATAACACTCCTAGCGGAGGGATTGAACCCTTCTTTTTTGCTCGTTCGGCATGCCTCGAATTTTTGCTGCAGACTTATCACACCTTTCTGCAACATGGGTGTAACACATGATCAAATAATAAGAATCACAAAGTCTCTAGAATATTAAAAACTAATTATCCTTACTATTGTGCTCAGGTGCCCAACCAATGCATGAGATCCAGTTCGGTTTGTTAAGTGTTGTGCGACATGGTTACTCTTGTTTTTCTCAGCGTTCTTCTGCAAAAAAGGATTCTAGTGATACATATGCGCAAATAGGAATTTCAAATGTGATCTGGTCTCAGTCTTCACAAACCATACCATAATCTTTGGATCAAACTAGTGGTTGAGAAAATCTACCCACTTTTGGTCAGTCATAATATGTTCCATAGGAGTTGTTATTTGAATATCCTTACTTGCCTTACCATCAAAGTATTTATTCTTTAGCCTATGGCGCTGCTGACGTGAAGAACGGGAGAACATGTCCATGAGAACATACTCTACATCCTCATTATCCTGATCGAAGTTAAAATTTGTCTATCGGCAAGAATGGAACAATTGATGTGTTATGTGACTTAGAATAGAACCAAGAACAAGCTTGAAGGCATGAGACGGAGCACCATGACTTACATGTAACTTATGGAGTAATGAATTGTAATAGTCAGGGGTCTGTTGGTTGAACTTCAACGATGTGAAGATGGGAATATCATTCCTGACAAAAATGCCTATTTCTGATGCTAGAAAAGCAGATTCTACTAGATATTCTAGCCTTCACCTGCCAGATAGAATAGAACTGATGCAATATCTAGATTATGTTCCAAAAAAATTAGCTTCAAGATTTTTTCCTACCATTGGCCCCCTTTTCTTAAATCTTTCTGTAGCTGCCAATTCAACTGTTACATCAAGATATCACGGTATATATAAGGGAGCATGCCTTGGAACACATACCTTGTTTAGCATCGGGCTGATCAACAGGTGGGTGATCATATCTAGCTTGTTGGTGTTGTGCTAGCAGTGTTAAGACAATAGAGGTCAAAACAAGTTCAGTTGTCAGTTGTTGATGGGCATCTAGATTGGCAATTGGTGATTGTGGAATGTGTGGAATGGTATTTTCCGTGTCTTGTTCTATTGGAACATGTGGTGTGCCGCCAAGATGACACTTTTTAGCCTTATGCGAGTTTCTGAATTTCATTTATTGGATTTCCTAACATGTGTTTGTGTTCCACCGGTACCATTAGCAGGATCGCTTGTCGACGCTTCATATTTGGTAGCTGGACGTGTCTTTCATGAACCAGTTGATTCATGACACACACATAAATGATACTTCAATCTATTATAGTTCTATATGTAATGGGACGTAGATGTAACAGAAGAATTGTAAGGAAAAACATACTGAACATATATGATGCATGAACTAGGAAGAGGGAATTGCAAAATATTTGGTGGGATTGAGATACAAAACATGGAAAATGCAACATATATCACAATGAAAAAATAGAGCAAGCACCTTGGGGGTGGGCAAGCGAGCGAACTAGGGGGAGGTCCTCGACCAACCCAACTTCCTGAGTCAGGCCTCCCTCGAAGTATTGTTCATCAACAAAGACCAATCAGACACTTGCCGAACATAGTTTTTCTCCATGCTGGTATCTTAAAGGGTCTTAGGTGAACCAACTGATTCCTAACACACATAAACAATACATTAATCTATCAAAGTCCTATGTATAATGAGACGCAGATAGAATAGAGGAACAGTAAGGCAATACATGTTGAACTACATTTTCAGACATCAAATGCGTAAAGAGCATATGAAGTGTATGGCGGCAACCTTTGTGACCGTGATCATGCAATTTCATTCTTGTGGTCTGATACGTCCAAAACGTATCTACTTTCCCGAACACTTTTGCTATTGTTTCTCCTCTAAACTTGTGTGATTTGGATGCAACTAACACGGACTGACGTTGTTTTCAGCAGAATTGCCTTGGTGTCTACTTTTTGTGCAGAAAATCAACTATCAGGAAAATCCTGGAAAATATGCCAAAAATCCTATTTCACCCGAAGACTCCAGGAGCCAGAATACGAGACGGAGAAGAGCCAGGGGTGGCCACACCACCTGGTGGCGCGGGCCAGGCCACGCCGTGCCTGGGGGTGGTGTGGGCCCCCCCATGCACCCCCTCGGTCTCCCTTTTCGTCTATAAGAAGCCTTCTGACCTAAAAACTCCGGGGGGGTCGACATTTTTCCAGAAGGAGTTCCGCTCTGCCGCCACCACCAGATTCCACGAAACAGCACAAGAAACTCCGCTTTGGCACCCTGCCGGGACGGGGAATTGGAGGAGATCATCGCCATCATCATCACCATCGCTTCTCCATTGACCATCCATGTTTCCCCCATCTATGAGTGAGTAATCCCCCACTGTAGGCTATGGGGATGGTAGGGATTGGATGAGATCGTTCATGTAATGGCATCAGATTTTTATGGCATGGTGCCTAGTATCTTTTATTAGTGCTTTATGACTTTGTTGCAACTTGTTGTGCTTAATGCTTGTCACTAGGGCCCGAGTGCCATGATTTCAGATCTGAACATGTTATTGATTCATTATGATAGTATTGTTTATGGTCTTATCTGCAAGTTGTATACACACATTGTTGTCTGGAACCAATGGCTCTAAAGTGACAAAAATTGGGATAACCAGAGGGAATGGCTTTGATGTGAGGATCACATGTGTTCATGGAGTGTTAATGCTTTGCTCCAGTGCTCTATTAAAAGGAGCACCTTAATTGCCAGTAGTTCCCTTGAGGCCCCGCTGCAAACGGGCTGGCAGGACAAAAGATGTTGTGCAAGTTCTCATTACGAGCACGTATGACTATATATGGAACACATGCCTAGGATTATCTAATACTTGGATTCTTTATCTTATTTATCTGCAATTGCCCTATGTTCTGATTGCTATGTGAATTGTCTTGTCCATGCAACGCCCGTCCATCCATCCCTATGCCTACCGCACTCGAATCCTATTGTTTACTGCTATTGTTACTACTATCTTTACTTTACTACTATTGCTACTCTGTTGTTCCTACTACAAAACTATTGCTACTGATAAACTGTTGTGAGCAAGATTGTTTCTAGGTGCAGCTGAATTGACAACTCAGTTGTTAAGGCTTATAAATATTCTTTGGCTCCCCTTGTGTCGAATCAATAAATTGGGTTTCACTTCCCTCGAAAATACTATGATACACCCCCTATACTTGTGGGTCATCAAGACTATTTTCTGGCACCGTTGCCGGGGAGCATAGCTTTATTTATCAAGTTCACTTGGATTCTCTATTGTTCGTTGCTATCCATCCATCATGGGTAAGTCTCGTGATGGCAAGTTTCCTATTTTACCATCCACTACAAGAAGAGGTACTATTCTGAACACCTCTGCTGCTCTTGATTCACCATCTGTTATAAGTAAGCTCATTACACCACCACATACACATGCTACACACACTGCTACTACTGCTAAATCTGAAACTTCTGATGCTTATGATGCTGCTTCTACTGTGCTTGATAAGAGTGGTTCATTAGGTCCTTTCCTAGATGCTACGATTGCTAGAACTATAGCTGGAAATACCGAAACTCCTAATGAAGACACTACCACACCTGTTAGTTCACCTGAGTCTAGTGGAAGTTATGATATTGAAGATGGTTATGTTGAGATGACCGATGAATTTATTAAAGAATGTAAAAACACCCATGATAGGAGCGCTGCTAAGAGTCTCCTTGAGAGGCATACTATTAGACCCAAATTGTCTCCTATTGCTAAGTTTGCTGCTTCTCCCATTAATATTACAGATAAAGATTATGATTTCTCTCTCGATCTATCTTACATAGCTATTGTCGAGAAAGAACCTTTTGTGGGACTAAGAATGAAAGTGCGGTAGCACATATGAATGAACTTTCTACCATGAGTGGCTTGTTTTCTAATGATATTAAGATGCGTACTTACTTTGTTGCCAAGATCTTCCCTTTTTCACTGAAAGGAGAAGCTAAAACTTGGTTTAGTAATTTGCCTCCTGGATCTATTGATAGCCCTGAGTGCTTGATTAGTACTTTCCTGCAGAAATATTCCCCTCCTAGTGCTAGACATGCTATTTTGCAGGAACTTTTTGATTTTAAACGGGGAGAAAAAGAGGTATTGCCTGAATCTTGGGCAATGTTTTGTGCTTTGATTCATGCACATGCTGGAAGTCCATTACCTAAGAATGAGCTTGATATATTTTATAATGGACTAACCGAAGAATCTAGGACATACCTAGATAGTTGTGCTGATTGTGTTTTCAGGAATAGGACTCCTAAGGAAGTTGAGGAGTTAATGGCTAAAATAAGTAAGAATTATGAAGATTGGACTCCTCCTAAACAAGCTATATCTGAAGTAATTGTACCTGAACCTATTCTGGTGCCTATTCCAACAATAAAGAAGAGGGGAGTTATTGAATCGAATGATGAAGTGATGAAGGAAGCTAAGAAATGTCTTAAGGAGAAGGGAATTAAAGCTGTAGATGTCAAGAATTTACCTCCTATAGAAGAATTATGTAAGCCTATTCCCTACTCATCCACTATCAAGGTACACTCTCTCCAACACTTTGATGAAGGTGATATCCCTTACTCTAAACCTCCTGATCAATGCTTAGAAGAATTCGATATCTTTATTGTTAAGCAAGATAATTTTAATAAAAGGGTGCAAAATCATCTAATGGAAAACACTAGAGCTATTGTTGAGTTGAAAGATATTGTGGAAAGAACCTCTAATGATGTTAAAATGATTGTTAAACACTTTAAAATGGTTCAAACTCAAATAGATCAACTCGTTAAAGTGCAAAATGACTTACTAGTTAATGCTGCCAAAGAAAAACATGCTTATGAAATTAGAACTAGAAGTGGAGCTGCTACCCAGGATCCTCTATATCCTGAGGGGCATACCAAAAGAATTGAGCAGGATTCTCAACAAGCTGAAAATAGTGGCTCTACTCGTAAGAAAAGGAAAAACAAACATAAAACTGCTATAGAACCCTCTAAACCTGCTATAGATCCTAATAGTATATCTATCTCTGATGCTAAAACTGAAAGTGGTAATGAAGAAAACGAAATTCCTAATGAAGAAAAAGTTGAAGAAGAACCTGAAAACCACACTAAGAATACTAAATACACTAAAGAAGATTTTATTGCTAAGGAACATGATAGTGAAAGAGAACCTTGGGTCCAAAAACCTATGCCTTTCCCTGATAAGAAACACAAGTCAAAGGAAGATGAACACTATAATAAGTTTTGTGAGTGGATGAAACCTTTATTCTTGCAAATTCCTTTAAGTGATGCTATTAAATTGCCTCCTTACTCAAATTATATGAAGGATATTGTCTCGAATGAAAGGAAGATCCCTAATGAAGAAATTTCTACTTTGCTTTCTAATTATTCCTTTAATGGTAAGGTTCCTAAGAAACTTGGAGACCCAGGGATTCCAACTATCCCTTGCTCTATTAAGAATAGTTATGTTAGAACTGCTTTGTGTGATTTGGGAGCTGGAGTTAGTGTTATGCCTTTCTCTCTCTATAAGAGGCTTCAACTAGAAAAACTGATACCAACTGATATATCTTTGTAAATGGCTAATAAATCTACCACTATTCCTGTTGGTATATGTGAGGATGTACCTGTTCAAGTGTCTCATAATTGCTTGATATTAACTGATTTTGTTGTGCTTGAAATGCCTGAAGATGATAATATGTCTATTATTCTTGGGAGACCTTTTCTTAATACTGCAGGAGCTGTTATCAATTGTAACCAAGGAAAGGTAACTTTCAGTGTGAATGACAAGGAACATACTGTCTATTTCCCCAAGAAGATTGAAAGGACTTATGGTTTGAATTCAATTGAACATGTTGAGGGCATTCAAGTTGGAGAAATATATTGTCCCATACCAAGAGAAAAAAATGAAACTATTATGATTGGGACCATTGCTATGAAGGTTGAGGTAACATAATCATTAGTGGAATACAAAGTTTTGTCTCAAATGGAATTGTTTTGGTAGCAAGACTTGATCAACCTTGTTAACAAAAGGATTTCATTGAACAAAACAATGTTTTCACTATGACTATCTCCGTTTACTTCTAGTACTATCCATTTTAGTTTTTGTTTTCGTTTAGCTTTCTTTTTGTTGTTAGTTGCTTGCATGTTAGAGTGTCTTAGAACTTCTGTAGTCCTAGCTTTGTCTTGTCCTTGCATCATGTTTCTAAAAAAATCTGTCTGTCAGAAAATCATTCTTCTCTACCTGAAAAATTCCCAAAAATAAAGTGTCTCTAAAAATTCCAGAAAATTCATATTAAATTTTTACGTGAAAAAAGGGGCAGAGGAGTACCTAGGAGGTACCAGGGGGACCCACCAGGCAGGCACACCACCTGGTGGCGCGGCCTGCCCTAGGTGGCGCCATGCCCTAGTGTGGGCCACCCCTGCCCCCCCTACTAACTCTCTCACCTGCCACTTTCTTCTCTCTTCCGAGTAAGCTCCAGTTTATTGCTCAAAATCGCGTTCTTGCTGTGCTTGCTCTCGATTTTTTTCGATCTCCTTGCTCAGCCCATCTTTCTTGCTGAAATTTGGAGCATTTGTTCCTTGGTATGTGACTCCTCTCCTCATCCGTTTAGTGGATTGTATTTTGAGTATTTTGCTGCTATAGGTGACTGGTTATGAGAGCTTGTAAGCTTGTTTGATGCTTAGAGATATAGTTTTAATGCATGTTTAGGCCTCTTACAAGTTCCTATGAGTAGAATCCTTCATTATATTTACTTTGCAATCACTTGTTTAATAGGTGTTTAAATTTCAGAATACCAAGCATGAACAACCATACTTTTGGAGAGATATTTGAGAGTGATGCACCTAGGAGGTCGAGGCCCTCAAGATCAGCCTCTCAGTTTAGGCCATCATACAACGAAGATCTCATTGCAACTCGTATTGGTAGTGAAAGGGATGATGGGGATGCTCACCCATCCTCTTTTCCTTGTTTTACTTTCTTACAAGCTGTAGGTATTCTTGATGATTTCTTGCTACTGATCGAGAGGGTTGGTTTGACCTCATATATGCAACATGAGAGTGCGCAATACGCTATGCTCACCAAACTTTTGTTGAGAGCTTCACGTTTACTAACACATCCTATCAGTCGACTATCTCTTTTAAAATCTATAATCTGCCCTTCACCATGCCTTTGGAAAGATTTTGTAGTATTGTAGGTGTAGCATGACAGGGACCGTGAAGAAAATTCAAGGGCGACCCGCTAATTTGTTGGAGCTTTACCAAGGGGTAACCAATGATGATGACCGCGTGGCGCAGCGTGGAAAGATAAGAAATATCCAACTCCCTGCTCTTAGATACTTTGCATATTATCTTGCTACTAGCGTACTTGGTAGGGAGAACACAAGTAATATCTCCAACTATCATTTAGCATTCCTTGCTGCTGCGCTTAACAATGATACTCGGTACAATCTTGGCTCGCTTATTGCTCGTCGCCTAGCTGCTATGGGGG
The DNA here is from genome assembly GCA_910589775.1 of Avena eriantha. Lineage (NCBI taxonomy): Eukaryota > Viridiplantae > Streptophyta > Magnoliopsida > Poales > Poaceae > Avena > Avena eriantha. Next base: position 226,714,988 of record OU342740.1, read on the forward strand.
CTATCTATGGGGGCATCATTGCCTCGCGTATAGTCAATGCATTAGGTCTTTTAGTGGATCCCAATGATGCTATACTGGCACCATAGAGGTTGGACCTTGTTGCTATGAAAACTCATCACTTTGTCACTGCTACTTCTGATTTGGACAGTCTAGTATATAGGATGCTTTTCACTGATGGGGATGAAAGGGAGATCATTTTGCCACAGCCTTCTTTGTTTAGTGTTCACATGAGACCATGGTCACGCTCCAAGGAGGAGGTGGACAAGCAGCTTCGCTTGCTGGGTTTCCACGAGCAGCACCAGGAGGATGTGCCCTCCTATGATTACTCCGCACATTACGGAGGGACGTACTCGAGCTTGCACCAGGATGAGGGGACCTCTTCGTCGTACCACGGTGACACTTCATCCTGGCCAGCTTGGGATTGATACCCACTTAGGCCAAAAGCCTAAGCTTGGGGGGAGGGTTCGGCAGTCCTCAGTGGAATATTGGTTTCATATTATTATTCAAGCCACATAAGTGAAGAGCAATAATGAGGATTAATTACAACTTGAGGCGTGGTAAGAGGCTAGTAACGAACTCTATTTGTTTTCATTTTTGTACATATACTCATCACTGTGGGCATGCTTAGTCCGTTCGTGTAAGGTGTATGTTATCTTTGGATGCTTAGTAGTTCTTGCTTTCTTATGATTAGCTCTAGCTCGCTAATAGTTTGTAGCATGTCTTATGAATGTTTGCTTGCATTGCTCTATTCATAAATTGGTATGACACCGTGGTATCCTCCTCTGAATGTTTCATTTGAATCGACTTGGCACATGCTTACGCATGCACATGACTGTAATAATCAGTTAAGCCTTGATGAATTATTTTGCCTTGAGGATCTTGAATCACCTTCATGCCATGAGTAGTCCTGTTTTGCTGCAAGCATGATGATGACAACTATTGCTCTCTCGTTTGTCGCTCCCTTACTATTGCTAGCCTTCATCTCCACTGAGTGTTTTACTCATATTTCCAACTCCCTTAAACCAAATATTGCCAAAGTGTCCACCATACCTACCTATTAGCATCATTTGCTACTTCCGTGCATATTCAATATGCCTTGTTTTCTTCCGAATAAAATGTCTGCTTGTTATGAGAAAGTTAGTTAGTAAAGCTCTCACAAACTTTATGGCACACTTTATTTCCTGCACTTAATAAACCTAAACCATTGTGACTCTCTATGAAAGTTATATGCTTACAAATTATAGGCTGGGGATTAGCAGAACCGTGCTGTCACGGGGAACGCTTTCAACACTTGTAAATATATACCTAGTTGATACCTTGCTATTTTTTTTGCGGATGTCGTCAGTGTGAAATAAAAGGGGAGCTTGTAAGTCCATGGAGTTATATATGTGTGTTAGAGAAACGCCTGGGCCGCTGGTCTAATCCATGCTGACATGGTGGAAACCTGCAGCGTAACCATAATGATATCTATGAAGCATTCTTCTTATAAAAAAAGAGAGAGATAGCTATTGAGAAAAAGAAAAAAAAAGATTCATGAAAAGAGGAAAGAGAGGAAAAAAGCAACATTTTCCCATGGTAAATAAGAAGATTGTTGAGATACTCATTGTCTGCTTGCCTTGTCATTTTGATATGGGGATTCTTCCGTATCATCGGGCAAGGGGTACCCCGTTGGCGGTTCTCTATGATACGCACATACTTACGATGACAAGAACTTACCGGTAACTAACGTTGAGTAGCATGAGGAGCGGCCATCGTACTCAAGGGACTTGGGATTTTCAGTTTATAGTCTGTCAAGCATATAACTCAGACTGGACCTCACTTTTACCTTAACCACATTAAAGATGCTTATGATAGGGGCAATGAGAGCTCAAAGTTAATGAATATCATACTTTCAGCATTTGGAAGCCTTTCAAAATTATTCAAAACCTTTTCCTTTACTTGTTGAGTCTCCATTCATTCTTTGAGCACCTTCTTGAGAGCATAGTTGTCATTCTTTGTGCTTGTCCCATTGCTTGATTACTTGTGTTATGACTTTAATGCTTGTATCCTTGATATCTTTACTTCTAGTCATCACTTGAACTTCAGAGGAGCCTTGATATTCATAATCAAAGGCAAGCGAGATACCACTCTATCATACCTTTTTATGAGCATTGTAATGTTGCTCATGTTTTTACTTCATGCTACTTATTATTTTTGAGTTGGAATCTCTTCATAGCTTACAATTCCTATTAAGTAAACTTAGTTGCATACTCTTTATTATGAACTGCCTAAGTAGTTAATCACATTGCTGAGAATATTTACATCATATGAAGCAAATGTGTTCATGAAAGTTCTTTTATCGCACTCAGTCTTCAACTGAATTGCTTGAGGACAAGCAATAAGCTAAGCTTGGGGGGAGTTCATACGTCCAAAACGTATCTACTTTCCTGAACACTTTTGCTATTGTTTCTCCTCTAAACTTGTGTTGCTCCCAGTCTTTTGCTAGCCTCCACAACCAAGTATGAGTTCCACTCATGCATCCAACTCGTTAAACCAAGTTATTCCAAAGAGTCCACCATACCTACCTACGAGCTTATGCTATTCCAAGTATATTCATGCTTTTGTTTACCTTCCAAATTAAACTTGTTATGAGAAAACTAGTGATTAAAGCTCTCACGAACTTGATGGCACACTTTACTTTATTACCTCTAATAAACTTGAACCATTGGTCCTTCTTTATTGCGTATATGCTTGCACTTTATAAGTTGAAATTAGCAGAACCATGTTTCATGGGGAACGCTTTCAACATTGCACTTGTACTTTGTACCCCGTTGATATCATGTTCTTTTGCTTACGGATCCCGGCAGTGTGAAATAAAAGTGGAACTTATAAGATCATGGAGTTTGTATGTGTGTTAGAGAAACGCCTGGGCCGCTAGCCTAAGCCATGCCTAATCATGGTGGAAACTTGCAGCATCACCATAATGAGCACTCTATGAAGCATCCTCAATAAAAACCTATGCAAATAGCAAATAAAAAGATCGCTGAGATGCTCATTGCCTGCTTGCCTTGTCATTTTGATTATGGGAAAGCTCCCGTATCATGTGCAAGGGGTACCCCGTTGGCGGTTCTTAATGATACACATATACTTACAATGCCAAGAGCTTACTTGTGACTGAAGTTGAGTAGCATGAGGATCGGTCTTCGTAAGTAAGGGGCATGAGGTTTCGGTTTATAACTTGTCAAGCATATCCTCTTAGTTGTGTCACTTTAACCTTAATCACCTTAAAGATGCTTATGCTAGGGGCAACGAGAGCTGAAAGCTATAAGTACCATAATTTTTGGAAGCTCTTTATGAGACTTGAATCCCTACTTCCTTTTACAAAGGCCTTTCTTCCACCATTATATTGAGTCTCCACCTTCTTTCTTTATGCACCTACTTTGAGAGCATAGTGGCCATTCTTAGTTCTATGTGCATTGTCCCAAGACTAGTTGATTGATGCATACTTTGATATTGCTTGTTTTAAACTATTGTATCTAGTCACTCTTATGAACTTTGAAGGTGTCCTATGCATTTACATTTTGCTACTCTATGAGGGACAAGCTGAATACTATTATGCCATGCTTTCTTTATGTGAAATAAACAAACGTCTTGCAAAGCATTGTTATTCATGAATCTTTTGTTTGTGCCTTTTCATGTTGCATCATAGTTTCTTTGCTTATTGCTAGAACTTTGTCTTTCATGTTATGATTGAAGTACTATGATCCCAGCTTTGAATGTTTTGCAAATACTCTGATCAAGTCTTTGATGGTGCATGTAACCTCAAAAATTATTCATTCTTTTTATCACTTACCTACTCGAGGATGAGCAGGAGTTAAGCTTGGGGATGTTGATACATTGCAAATGTATCTATAATTTTTGATGTTCCATGCTTGGTTTTATCCACTTTCTTGTGTTTTGTTCCAACTTTGGAGTACTTTTCTTATGATTTCTTGGACTAACATATTAACAAGAGCCACAGTGCCAGCTGCCTGTTTTCTGCTGTTTTTGGTTCCAGGAAAGTCAGAAAATGAATATTCTCGGAATTGGATGGAACAAAAGCCAAAGTGCCTATTTTTCCGGATGTCATCAAGTACCAGAATACGAGACGGAGAGGGGCCAGGGGGCACCACACCACCTGGCCGTGCGGCCAGGCCTGGCCCGCGCCAGGGGGTGGTGTGGCCACTCCCGGCACCCCCTCGGCCTCTCCTTCCGCCTATATATTGCCCTCGGGACGAAAATCCTAAGTACCCGATCAAAAATCCACGAAAGAGTCTGTAGCCGCCGTCATCTCCATCCCTAGATCGAGAGGGATCTAAAGCTCTTCCCGGCACCCTGCCGGAGAGGGGAATTCACCCTGGAGGCCTTCTTCATCACCATGCAAGCCTCCGGTGTGATGCGTCAGTAGTTCATCCTTGGACTATGGATCCATGTAGTAGCTAGATGGTTGGTTCTCCTCCTTTGTGCTTTCATGTTTAGATCTTATGAGCTCCGTTCATGATCAAGATCATCTATTTGTAATTCTGCATGTCATGTTTGCGGGGATCTGATGGATATTGAGATGCTATTTTAGATTGATTATTGATTCTATCATGTCTTTGTTATTTGAGATCTTGCATGCTTTCCGTTGTTAGTAGCTATCTTGGCCAAGTAGATGCTAGCAACTCCAAGAGTTAGTATTTATGCTCGGTAGTGGGTTCATGCCTCTGGTAATCTAGGGAAGTGATAGAAAAATATCTAAGGTACTAGATGTGATGTTGCTACTAGGGAGAAAACAACAATCCTTTGTTCATAGAACAATCGTATTGTTTACTTTACACGCAGTTCGTAAAGCAATAATCCGTTGCTTGCAACTTAATACTGGAGGGGGTTCGGATGATAACCTGAAGGTGGATTATTAGTCATAGATGCAGTTGGATGGTGGTCTATGTATAATGTTGTAATGCTCAATCAAGTCTCAAAGGAGTCAAGATCATTAGTATATGCATGTACTGTTTTCTCGATGTTTGTCAATTGCCCCGCTGTAATTTGTTCACCCAGCATAGATTTTATCTATCTTAAGGAGAGCTACCTCTAGTGAACTATGGATCTCGGTCCTTTGTCTTTTACATTCAATCTACAAACTGTTTACTGTTTTGTGTTTACTTTCTTCAAACTTTTACTTCTTTCCATTCGATACGTTTGATCCTTTATTTTCCGCAAAACACGGTGAGATTGACAACCTCATCGCAAGTTGGGGACAAAGTTCTGTGGTTGAGTTGTGCAGGTCTCCACGTTGCTACTAGCACCGGTAGTGCGCCCTGCCAAAGCTCAGCTAGTAACACCTGGGGTGTTTCCTTGCTCCTACTGGTTCGATTAAACCTTGGTTTCATAACTGAGGGAAACTTGTTGATGTGCTCATCATACCTTCCTCTTGGGGTTCCTAACGAGCTCTACATCAACCACGCACCAGCACTTTTCTAGGCGCCGTGCATTGAGCCATCAAGCATTTTTCTGGCGCCGTTGCCGGGGAGTCAAGGACATCTTCACAAGGGGAGTCCCTCATAACCAATCTCTTTACTTTGTTATTTTTGTTTTGCTTTGTTTGCTTGTTTCTTTATAAAAACACAAAAAAATTAGTTTTACAAGTTTGCTTTATTATTTGAAAACCCAAAAAATGACTACTCTTGAAAACACTAAGTTGTGTGACTTCACTAGCACCAACAATAATGATTTTATGAGCACACCTATTGCTCCACCTGTGGCTGAAAATACTATCTTTGAGATAAAACCTGCTTTGCTCAATCTTGTTATGAGAGAACAATTTTCTGGTATTGGTAATGAAGATGTTGCTTCCCATCTAAATAACTTTGTTGAACTTTGTGATATGCAAAAGCATAGGGATATAGATGGTGATATTATTAAGCTGAAATTGTTTCCTTTCTCTTTGAGAGGAAAAGCTAAAGAGTGGTTGAATTCCTTAACTAGGAATAGTATTGATTCTTGGACTAAGTGCAAAGATGCGTTTATTGGAAAATACTATCCTCCTGCTAAGATTATATCCATGAGAAGTGAAATAATGAAGTTTAAACAACTTGATAATGAGCATGTTGCTCAAGCTTGGGAAAGAATGAAATCTTTGGTTAAGAATTGTCCCATTCATGGATTGACTGCTTGGATGATCATCCAAACTTTTTATGCAGGATTGAACTATTCTTCAAGGAACCTATTGGATTCTGCTGCTGGAGGTACCTTTATGACCATCACTTTGGGTGCTGCAACAAAACTTCTGGACAATATGATGGTTAATTATTCTGAATGGCATACTGAGAGAACTCCACAAGGTAAGAAGGTAAATTATGTTGAGGAAACCTCCTCCTTGAGTGATAAAATTGATATTATTATGTCTATGCTTGTTAATGGGAAAGCCCATATTGATCCAAATAATGTTCCTTTAGCCTCTTTGGTTGCACAAGAAGAGCAAGTTGATGTGAACTTCATAAGAAATAACAATTTTGGCAACAATGCTTATGGTAATAATGCTTATAGGAACAATTTTGGTAACAACAATTATAAGTCATATCCTCCCAACAATGGTAATGCTTATGGAAATTCTTACAACAATAATAAGAGTGCTCCCTCTGAACTTGAAGTTATGCTTAAAGATTTTATTAGTAAACAAACTGCCTTCAATAAAACTATTGAGGAAAAACTCTCTAATGCTGAAAGAAATATAGCATCTTTGGTTGAAGCTCAATCTACTTTGAATAAAATGGCGGCTAAACCTGAAATTAATGAGAATCCCTTTGCATCTACTAATGCTATACAAGTAAGAATTGATGAAAATGTTAGATTATTAGCTGAATTAAATGCTAAGTGGGAAAGAGAAGATGAAAACATTAGTGTTTCTACTATTACCACCACTAGTGTTGAGGCTAGTAATAGTTCTACTACTTTAGATGATAAATTTGATTTTGATCTTGATAGTTGCAATATCTCTGAAGTTATTAAGTTCCTACAAAAGCTTGCTAAAAGTCCTAATGCTAGTGCTATGAACATGGCTTTTACAAAACACATTACCGATGCCCTCATAAAGATTAAAGAAGAAAAGATGAAACATAAAGCTTCTATCCTTATAAAAAAGAAGATGGTTGGGAACCCATCATTAATATGAAAGTGAATGACTTTGATTTCAAAGCTTTCTGTGATCTTGATAGTAGTGTTTCTATTATGCCTAGCAGGATTTATGATATGCTTGATTTCCCTCCACTTGAAGATTGTTATTGAATGTCCCACTTGATGATAATGCTAAAAAGAAACTCATGGGGAGTCTTAATGATGTTCTTATTATGGTTAATAATTCCCATGTCCCCGTTGATTTCTATGTTTTGGATGTTGAATACAATGCTTCTTGTCCTATTACTTTGGGAAGACCTTTTCTTAGAACTATTGGTGCCATCATTGATATGAAAGAAGACACCATTAAATATCAACTCCCACTCAAGAAAGGTATAGAACACTTCCCTAAAAAGAGAGAAAATATTTCTTTTTCTTCTCCTATGAAAACAAAATTTGGTCTTAATGCTTCTTCATTTGAGAACACTTGATTCTTTCTTTGCTTCTTATGCCTAACTTAAAGGCGTTAAAGAAAAGTACTTATTGGGAGATAACCCAAAAGTTTTAGATGAGTCTTGGAAGTTATTACCTCTGTAATAACCTCGCCTTATCCTTTTTATTTGCTTTTTGTGCCAAGAGTAACCTCTAATGAGAGTGAACTAATGATTGGGAAAGTTGCTGTCCCGAAACAGATTTTTGTGTTTCACCGTAAAAATTCGTGAGAGATCTCTGTATGTCGTAGTGAGCTGTAATTATTTGTGCTTCTGCCCCAGGTTTTTATCTAACTTTCATTAGTTCAACACTTTTTGATTTGAGTAACATAAGGTCTTTGAAAAAATTCGTCTTTACCTGCTGGTCTGCTTTGACAGATTTCTGTCATTTTCTGCATTTGCTTCTTGTTGGTTCCTTCTTGAGTTATTTTGGGGAATTGAGCTTTTTGAGGGAAGTGATACAGTACAAGTGTTCTAATGGAAGTTTATTTGGTGTTAGAACTGAACCTTAAGACTTATTTATCTTGAGTGCACTAATGTTGCTAATGAGATTGTGTGAAGTTTTGTATGAAGGAAAATTTTCAGGTGTATGGAAGGAATGAGTAATGAGATGAAGGATGGACTAAAGCTCAAGCTTGGGGATGCCATGCGTGTCACCCCAAGAAACATATAAGAAGTACAAACGTCAAAGCTTGGGGATGCCCAAGGCATCCCCTTCTTCATCAATAAAAATCCCAAGTTTCTTCCAAACGCTTCATTTTTATTGTTTCATGCACAGTTGTGTTGTTCTTGGAGCGTCTTCTTTTTCATTTTTGTTTTGGTTTTTAGTTTGCTTGGTTTTCTTAGTTTTCTGAATAAATTGGTTGGACCCCCTCTTTCATACATTGGTTTGCAAATAGTTTGGTTTGGTTTTGAAAAGAGTAGAAAAGTTCATGCTTATGTGGTAAAAAGAGCTTGTTTTTGACTGTGGCCTATGCTTTGTCATGCCATGCTTGATATTGTTTTGGCTTTATGCTTAGTATTATTTGCTGTAGCATGACTTGTTATAAACAATTGAGATTGCTTAATGTGCCTTAGATGAATCATGCGTTGTTTTAGCATATTAAAGCATAGTATAGTGGTATTCTCCTTTGATGCTTTATTTGGGTTTACTTGGCGCATGCTCACACCATGTTATGACTATCCAAATTCACCATAGCCTTTATGATCCTTTAGTTTTCAACTTGTAGTATCACTTTATACTTTGATCAATGATGTTTTGTCGCTCTGCATGATTATGGCCATTATTGCTCTCTTAGTTTGTCGCTCCCAGTCTTTTGCTAGCCTCCACAACCAAGTATGAGTTCCACTCATGCATCCAACTCCTTAAACCAAGTTATTCCAAAGAGTACACCATACCTACCTACTATCTTATGCTATTCCATGTATATTCGTGCTTTTGTTTACCTTCCAAATTAAACTTGTTATGAGACTAGTGATTAAAGCTCTCACGAACTTGATGGCACACTTTACTTTATTGCCTCTAATAAACTTGAACCATTGAGTCCATCTTTGTTGCGTATATGCTTGCGCTTTATAAGTTGAAATTAGCAGAACCATGTTTCATGGGGAACGCTTTCAACATTGCACTTGTACTTTGTACCCCGTTGATATCATGTTCTTTTACTTACGGATCCCGACGGTGTGAAATAAAAGTGGAACTTGTAAGATCATGGAGTTTGTATGTGTGTTAGAGAAACGCCTGGGCCGCTAGCCTAAGCCATGCCTAATCATGGTGGAAACTTGCAGCATCACCATAATGAGCACTCTATGAAGCATCCAATATAAAAACCTATGCAAATAGCAAATAAAAAGATCGCTGAGATGCTCATTGTATGCTTGCCTTGTCATTTTGATTATGGGAAAGCTCCCGTATCATGTGCAAGGGGTACCCTGTTGGCGGTTCTTAATGATACACATATACTTACAATGACAAGAGCTTACTTGTGACTGAAGTTGAGTAGCATGAGGATCGGTCTTCGTAAGTAAGGGGCATGAGGTTTCGGTTTATAACTTGTCAAGAATATCCTCTTAGTTGTGTCACTTTAACCTTAATCACCTTAAAGATGCTTATGATAGGGGCAATGAGAGCTGAAAGCTATAAGTACCATAATTTTTGGAAGCTCTTTATGAGACTTGAATCCCTACTTCCTTTTACAAAGGCCTTTCTTCCACCATTATATTGAGTCTCCACCTTCTTTCTTTATGCACCTACTTTGAGAGCATAGTGGCCATTCTTAGTTCTATGTGCATTGTCCCAAGACTAGTTGATTGATGCATACTTTGATATTGCTTGTTTTAAACTATTGTATCTAGTCACTCTTATGAACTTTGAAGGTGTCCTATGCATTTATGTTTTGCTACTCTATGAGGGACACGCTGAATACTATTATGCCATGCTTTCTTTATGTGAAATAAACAAACGTCTTGCAAAGCATTGTTATTCATGAATCTTTTGTTTGTGCCTTTTCATGTTGCATCATAGTTTCTTTGTTTATTGCTAGAACTTTGTCTTTCATGTTATGATTGAAGTACTATGATCCCAGCTTTGAATGTTTTGCAAATACTCTGATCAAGTCTTTGATGGTGCATGTCACCTCAAAAATTATTCTTTCTTTCTATCACTTACCTACTCGAGGACGAGCAGGAGTTAAGCTTGGGGATGTTGATACATTGCAAATGTATCTATAATTTTTGATGTTCCATGCTTGGTTTTATCCACTTTCTTGTGTTTTGTTCCAACTTTGGAGTACTTTTCTTATGATTTCTTGGACTAACCTATTAACAAGAGCCACAGTGCCAGCTGCCTGTTTTCTGCTGTTTTTGGTTCCAGGAAAGTCAGAAAATCAATATTCTCGGAATTGGACGGGACAAAAGCCAAAGTGCCTATTTTTCTGGATGTCATCAAGTACCAGAATACGAGACGGAGAGGGGCCAGGGGGCCACCACATCACCTGGCCGCGCGGCCAGGCCTAGCCCGCGCCGGGGGTGGTGTGGCCGCTCCCGGCACCCCCTCGGCCTCTCCTTCCGCCTATATATTGCCCTCAGGATGAAAACCCTAAGTACCCAATCAAAAATCCACGAAAGAGTTTGTAGCCGCCGTCATCTCCATCCCTAGATTGAGAGGGATCTAAAGATCTTCTCGGCACCCTGCCGGAGAGGGGAATTCACCCTGGAGGCCTTCTTCATCACCATGCAAGCCTCTGGTGTGATGCGTCAGTAGTTCATCCTTGGACTACGGATCCATGTAGTAGCTAGATGGCTGGTTCTCCTTCTTTGTGCTTTCATGTTTATATATTGTGAGCTCCGTTCATGATCAAGATCATCTATTTGTAATTCTGCATGTTGTGTTTGCGGGGATCCGATGGATATTGAGATGCTATTTCAGATTGATTATTGATTCTATCATGTCTTTGTTATTTGAGATCTTGCATGTTTTCTGTTGTTAGTAGCTATCTTGGCAAAGTAGATGCTAGCAACTCCAAGAGTTAGTATTTATGCTCGATAGTGGGTTCATGCCTCTCGTAATCTGGGGAAGTGACAGAAATATCAAAGGTACTAGATGTGCTGTTGCTACTAAGGAGAAAACAACAATCCTTTATTCAGAGAACAATCATATTGTTTACTTTACATGTAGTTCGTAAAGCAATAATCTATTGCTTGTAACTTAGTACTGGAGGGGGTTCGGATGATAACCTGAAGGTGGATTATTAGTCATAGATGAAGTTGGATGGCGGTCTATGTATAATGTTGTAATGCCCAATCAAGTCTCAAAGGAGTCAAGATGATTAGTATATGCATGTATTGCTTTCTCGATGTTTGTCAATTGCCCCACTGTAATTTTTTCACCCAACATGTTATCTATCTTAAGGAGAGCCACCTATAGTGAACTATGGATCCCGGTCCTTTGTCTTTTACATTCTATCTACCAACTGTTTACTGTTTTGTGTTTACTTTCTACAAACTTTTACTTCTTTCCATTCGATACGTTTAATCCTTTGTTTTCCGCAAAACATGGTGAGATTGACAACCTCATCGCAAGTTGGGGACAAAGTTATGTGGTTGTGTTGTGCAGGTCTCCATGTTGCTACTAGCACCGATAGTGCGCCCTGCCAAAGCTCAGCTAGTAACACCTTTGGGGTGTTTCCTTGCTCCTACTGGTTCGATTAAACCTTGGTTTCATAACTGAGGGAAACTTGCTGCTGTGCTCATCATACCTTCCTCTTGGGGTTTCCAACGAGCTCTACATCAACCATGCACCAGCACTTTTCTGGGCACCGTGCATTGAGCCATCAGGGCCCGAGTGCCATGATTTCAGATCTGAGCATGTTATTGATTCATTATGATAGTATTGTTTATGGTCTTATCTGCAAGTTGTATACACACGTTGTTGTCCGGAACCAATGGCCCCGAAGTGACAGAAATCAGGATAACCGGAGAGAATGGCTTTGATGTGAGGATCACATGTGTTCACGGAGTGTTAATGCTTTGCTCCAGTGCTCTATTAAAAGGAGCACCTTAATTGTTAGTAGTTCCCTTGAGACCCCGCTGCAAACGGGCTGGCAGGACAAAAGATGTTGTGCAAGTTCTCATTGCGAGCACGCATGACTATATATGGAACACATGCCTAGGATTATCTAGTACTTGGATGCTTTATCTTATTTATCTGCAATTGCCCTATGTTTTGATTGCTATGTGAATTGTCTTGTCCATGCAACGCCCGTCCATCCATCCCTATGCCTACCGCACTCGAATCCTATTGTTTACTGCTATTGTTACTACTATCTTTACTTTACTACTGCTGCTACTCTGCTGTTCCTACTACAAAACTGTTGCTACTGATAAACTGCTGTGAGCAAGATTGTTTCCAGGTACAGCTGAATTGACAACTCAGTTGTTAAGGCTTATAAATATTATTTGGCTCCCCTTGTGTCGAATCAATAAATTGGGTTTCACTTCCCTCGAAAATACTGCGATACACCCCCTATACTTGTGGGTCATCATGGTCGTCCCTTTGCCGGACTTATAGCAAGGTCGTACCTCGCCATTCGTGGCTGAGTGGGTTTGGCTCACCATCTCTCCAGCGTCGTGGACAAGGTCGGAATCATATCCGATGTCGTGGAGTCGAGGAAGTGGATCCAACAAAGCTGCGATGGTGTAGCTGGTGACGGCATTGCTGAGACGGATCCGACACCATGGACCTCAGGTAGAGGAGCTGATCTGGTGCGGGGCGGCATCCAGGAAGCAACTCCGGCTTGCTAGATAAGGGATCTAGTAAAATGTCTTCGGTCACTATAGTGGTGTGCCGGTGGAGAGGCTGTGAAGGGAGGAGATGGGATGGAAGGGGCACGACCATGGTCGTGTGAGGTGATCTTGAGGGATTCGGCCCGAAGGGCGCCGGTGGTACTAGTATATTATATATATTAAAGATGGATGGATTAGGGGCCTCACAACACCCCAACTTGCGTGAATTTACAAGACAAACCGTTGTGAGGATTGGCCTTTGGCGTGTTATTTCTGGACCGAAGGGCGAGACAAATTTTTTGTATCGCTTGAATATTGGACGCGGAGCCATTTCGACGGGTGTTTCTCGCACAGAGTTAAAATTATTATTAACTGCTTGGTGAAAGCGGTGATTTTAGTGTGTGTTTTGTCACTCGGTTGATTTTTTATGGACTCTACTGGTACAGTCTAAAAGTTTGACTTAGGGCCAGACAAGTAGTTGCACATATTTATTCACGATAATGGGAACAAGGACATAGTCATTCTCGGACTATCTTTCATAGAAATGTGTTAATTTTCTGCAAAACGTGGGTCTATAGATCTAAACGAAAGTGCAAAATAAACTTTCTCGAGGGAAAATGTTGTTTTTTTTCCATTTTCCGAATGGCTAAAATGACATCGAGATACATTTTCCAGATGAGCAAGTAGTACAATACAATTTCATACAGTGTGCCGATTACCATAAGGTACTACTAGTACATAAGAAAAGAAAATAGCAGGCCGACAACAAAGAAAGTCATCCGCATTATTCAAAATAACAATCTATTCACATGGAGGCTCTTGCATCACCCTTTGAAAATCATCCGCCTCCAAAGATGTGCGGAGAATCTCTGCTCGTGCTTTCACCTGTTCCAAGACCGCCCCGTTGATCACATTGACATATGCATCAGCCGAATTAGGAACATGATTTTCAACCACTAACTTATGAAGATCAGTGGCAGAATCAAGGCCATCTTCAATCGTAAAAATCCATCATCAGTTCAATTCTCTTATCCGCCGAGTGGCCATGTCCAAAACCTTTTGGAGAAGCCCAATCTTAGCTTCGGCCATGCACCATACTTATGTTTGGTTCTTAGAAATGGCTGCATCATTGGCACGCTGAATATCTATGCTGCGAACCTTTTTGGCAGAGACATGATCATACACTTGCTTCTGCAAATTTCAATGCAGCAAATCAATCAGCAAATAACACAAGAAAGATGCAACAAATATCCATGTTTACGATACTCGACCATGCTATGTTTCTGTACCAGTTGTGTTGTGCCGAGCAGGGCTACATTTGCATGTCCAAAACTTCTTAGGATTTGTTGGCATCGATTCTCTATGTACTCATTCGGCAATAAATCATCTTCCATGCCTTACAAAAAAGTATACTATGAGAAGGCAACGCAAGCAAACGATGAACTACTCTCGAAAATAAAATGCATAACGACAACATGCATATAGGCAAAGTGGAGGCAAACCTTTGTTTAGAGAGGATCGTTGGGGGAGAGGCTGTGAAGGGGGGAGATGGGATGGAAGGGGCACGACCATGGTCGTGTGAGGTGATCTTGAGGGATTCGGCCCGAAGGGCGCCGGTGGTACTAGTATATTATATATATTAAAGATGGATGGATTAGGGGCCTCACAACACCCCAACTTGCGTGAATTTACAAGACAAACCGTTGTGAGGATTGGCCTTTGGCGTGTTATTTCTGGACCGAAGGGCGAGACAAATTTTTTGTATCGCTTGAATATTGGACGCGGAGCCATTTCGACGGGTGTTTCTCGCACAGAGTTAAAATTATTATTAACTGCTTGGTGAAAGCGGTGATTTTAGTGTGTGTTTTGTCACTCGGTTGATTTTTTGTGGACTCTACTGGTACAGTCTAAAAGTTTGACTTAGGGCCAGACAAGTAGTTGCACATATTTATTCACGATAATGGGCACAAGGACATAGTCATTCTCGGACTATCTTTCATAGAAATGTGTTAATTTTCTGCAAAACGTGGGTCTATAGATCTAAACGAAAGTGCAAAATAAACTTTCTCGAGGGAAAATGTTGTTTTTTTCCATTTTCCGAATGGCTAAAATGACATCGAGATACATTTTCCAGATGAGCAAGTAGTACAATACAATTTCATACAGTGTGCCGATTACCGTAAGGTACTACTAGTACATAAGAAAAGAAAATAGCAGGCCGACAACAAAGAAAGTCATCTGCATTATTCAAAATAACAATCTATTCACATGGAGGCTCTTGCATCACCCTTTGAAAATCATCCGCCTCCAAAGATGTGCGGAGAATCTCTACTCGTGCTTTCACCTGTTCCAAGACCGTCCCGTTGATCACATTGACATATGCATCAGCCGAATTAGGAACATGATTTTCAACCACTAACTTATGAAGATCAGTGGCAGAATCAAGGCCATCTTCAATCGTAAAAATCCATCATCAGTTCAATTCTCTTATCCGCCGAGTGGCCATGTCCAAAACCTTTTGGAGAAGCCCAATCTTAGCTTCGGCCATGCACCATACTTATGTTTGGTTCTTAGAAATGGCTGCATCATTGGCACGCTGAATATCTATGCTGCGAACCTTTTTGGCAGAGACATGATCATACACTTGCTTCTGCAAATTTCAATGCAGCAAATCAATCAGCAAATAACACAAGAAAGATGCAACAAATATCCATGTTTACGATACTCGACCATGCCATGTTTCTGTACCAGTTGTGTTGTGCCGAGCAGGGCTACATTTGCATGTCCAAAACTTCTTAGGATTTGTTGGCATCGATTCTCTATGTACTCATTCGGCAATAAATCATCTTCCATGCCTTACAAAAAAGTATACTATGAGAAGGCAACGCAAGCAAACTGTGAACTACTCTCGAAAATAAAATGCATAACGACAACATGCATATAGGCAAAGTGGAGGCAAACCTTTGTTTAGAGAGGATCGTTGGGGGTTATCATTGTGTTGGCGAGGCTTTGCACTAGTGCGAGATAACCAATTTGGCTTGACGACTAGTAGTTGCCTTTGTTTCTCTTCAAATCGATCCCGCAGTACAACACCTAGCATGCATTAGAAATAATTGGTAACGAGAAGGCACTGCAAGGAAGCGATGAACTACATTCAGAAGTAAAATGCAAGGAAAACGGATATTGGAAGTGTACAGCAACCTTTGTCTCGGCAATACCAAGTTTTAACCATCGTCCTGGTGAGGGGTCCACATGGCACACATCTCTCGGTTGCGGTGGTGGGGAAGCAGACACTCTACCATGGAGTGGGGGAAGCAGATGCGATGAAGAAACAACAATAGCATGGATGATAGTATCGCTGAGAAGACTCCGATGAGATGGAAGTCGGCTAAGGAGGGATGGGATAGAGGATGACGAGGCTTCAGTAAAAGATGGATAGTGGATTCGGCGAGCGAGCAAGCGAGAGGCCCCATAAGTATGTAGGTAGCTAGCGTATGCGGAGAAGTGAAGGAAGGGTAGAAGGAAGGATCCTGCAAATATTTCTCTAAAATTTTGAACTAGAAGATCACGTCAATATCACACCAAAATTTAGTGTTGAATCAGCCTTGGCTCACCTCCCGAGTAGTATTAAAAGGAAGGCTAAAAAGCAACGGTCATTGAATGCGATAGGACGGTGGCATGTACGGCTTGTGAAGAAAGGTGGCTGAGTCTAGTACGGTAGAGAGGGTGGTGTTTTTTATTTATTTTTGTGAATAAGGAGAGGATAAAAGTGTACGCATGTCTAGTTCTATACACACGTATGTGAGTAACGTATGAAAACTACTGCATAAGTTGTACAGTAGTTTTCCTGTTGAATGGGACTCATATACTGTAGTGAGCTAAACAACAGAGTAAACTTAGCTTTTTTAGCTAACTATGTGCATGATATATGCATATGCTCACACATTCACGCAATTCGCCCGCTTCCATGCACCTAGTACTTGTAGTTCCAATTTGACTTGTTTTCTTGGGACAAATATGTTAAAAATCTTGAAAATCATAGAACGTGGAAATACTCTCTCTGGTATGATGCCGTTTTGTACCATATTCCTTGTACCTATTTCCCAAAAAAGTTGCAGACGGAGAGCGGTATTTTCGCATAAAGTGGATTGTGAACCATGTTTAATGGTAATTCATATTTTTTATAAATTTTCAAGTTTCTAGCTAAATTCACACACTTTAACAATTTTATGTCGATTTAGGGAAACTGGGTATATTTGAATGGCTAGTATGTGATAGATTGAGTCTAAATTTCTCAGAACCCTATGATAGATTGAGTCTAAATTTCTCAGAACCCTATTTAAGCTACCCAACATTAACTCTTCCTGAAAACTAGGGGCAAACCAATGCATTGGGCTAGCTAGGCTATAGCCCATGTCTTGGTCCATGGGGTATATGTATATCCCTTTGTAAAATCTGGAAAGATATAAGACCATCCTGTAGAGGTGAGCGAGAAATTCCAGGATTAAATTAGACTAAGTGAAAGATTACGGATGTTGTCTAAAGGGGGTGAATAGGCAGTTTAATTTTTTTACGAGATTGGCTTA
This sequence comes from Avena eriantha, assembly GCA_910589775.1. NCBI lineage: Eukaryota > Viridiplantae > Streptophyta > Magnoliopsida > Poales > Poaceae > Avena > Avena eriantha. The sequence goes on from OU342740.1 coordinate 226,732,461, forward strand.
ACAATGATGGAATAAAACTAGCGTTTTCTTTTTTCAAGCACAAAGCTTAAATATACTAAGGTTCACCTATGTGCACCAACAACTTATGCTAAGCAAGACAAACAACAATGTGATAGAAAGATAGATTACTTCAAGCACGAAGGTTATCACAAAGGTTATCACAATGTAAAGTGCATAAGTAAAGAGCTCGGGTATAGAGATAACCGAGACACGCGGGGACGACGATATTTTACCGAGTTCCTCTCAACAAGGGAGTACGTCTCGTTAGAGCGGTGGGCAGTACTAAGACCACCAACACCACAAGAGGTCTCACCCTATTCTCCCGAGCATCCACCACGTGGCAAGCACCCGTATAAGATTGGGGCTATCTCCACAACTTAATTGAAGGCTCCCAATAATCGCTACCAAGGCCTCAATCTCGGGGAGAACTTCACAACTTAATTGAAGGCCACAAGAACACGCCACAAAGGCCACACAACCGTCTAAGGTTCCAAGAACCCAAGAGGGACAAGCGTTTTGATTTTACCAAGTAAATCCTCTGGAGATAACACAAACCGATGCACCTAATGCAAATGGCAAAAACACCACAAAGATACTCCAATCCTTCACTCTCAAGTTCCAAAAAGGCTATTAAAACAATTGGAAAAACAATAGAGAAAGAACACAAAGAGGAACACAAAATTCTCCAAGATCTAGATTCCAAAGATTCACTCACAAACAGATGATTTGGTTTGGTCAAATTGTAGATCTAGATCTCCTCTAACTTCCTCGCAAATATTGGCAAGAGTGGGAGGAAGAAATCAAGCACAAGAGATTAAACCAAATGGGGGCAAAGGCTTGAGAGAAAATAGAGGAAGAACCCATTAATCAAAAGAGAGAGAAAAGCTTTAAAGGAGGGGCCAATTTTCTGTCTGTTGGGGCAAAATTCGGCCTGGGCCGATAGTACCGCTGAGACCCGGTACTACCGCCCAACACCTGGCGACGCAAGTGGCAGTGGGTCAACGCGGGATAGCGAACAAGGGCAAGCGGGGCGATCGAGCGCGTGAAGACAGCAGGCGATCGCCCGTGGGATTGCGGCCCACGTGGAGCGATGGCGGCAGGCGGGAGCACGCAGTGATGGGCTGTACCAGCGAGCAGCTCGAGCAGGAGCCAGGGCGAGCGACGCGCGTAGCGAGCGGCAAAGGGGATCGGGGCTAGCAGCGCTAGCGATCTAGCAGCGTGCTGGTCAACGCGGAACGAGCGCGCGAGGCGAGCGAGACCGCAGCAGGAGCGCGCGCGGCTGGGCGAGCTTGGCAAGCCGGCTCGATAGTATCGGCCCAGCCGGGCGGTACTACCGCGCTGGGCCGATACTGCCGGCTAGGCCAACCAGGCGGGGTAGGGAGAAGTGGGCCACGTGCAGAACGGGCCGGTAGTGTGCAGCAGTACTACCGCTTGGCCCAAGAACAGATTATTAATTTTTCTTTTTCAAACAAATAAGAGGCAGATTCAAACGGTGATAACTTGAGCTAGGAAATCCGATTGACCCAAAAGAAATTTTGTTGGAAAGAGGACAACAAGAGCTACCCAAAAAATGAGAAAATATTAAATATTATAATGTGAGATACCTCACTTGGTGAGAATCCGAAAAACCTCCAAGAACAAAATCTCAACAAGATATAAAAGGAAGATCCAATTTTGACGAACAAGAGCTTGTTATGAAGATTACCACAAGCTCTATATACTCACATGAATAGTACCAACAAACAACCAAGAAATATGATGCTAGGAATGCGAAGGTTTGAGCTCTCTCCGAAAGATATGATCGAGCTACTCACTCGAGAGTCCCTCTTGATAGTACGGCTATCTATCCTAAGCCCGGTCTCCCAACTAAGAACATGAGACCGGCAAAAGGGAAAACCTATCAATATTACCTTTGTCTTGAGCATATTTAGACCCTGTCTTCATCGATCCATGATCACTGAGGATGGTCAGCATCAAACATGAGATCTTCTAGAGATGGCGCATTTTGGGCTTGCACAATGCATCTTTTTCTTCATTCCATCAATATTGAATTCAACACATGCTCCAAGCAATGTCAATGGACAATTTCTACAAGTGCAACTTAATACAAACATTAGTCCATAAAAATTGTCATTAATTACCAAAACCATACATGGGGGCCCACATGCTGTTTCACTAAGCCTATTAATCATCAATTTGCAAGGCTGCCGATCTATCAGCTAGCGTACAACGAATCAATTCCTCTATTTGCTATCAGATGTCTGATCCTTTTCTGCGGATGATGCTTAGATCAGACGAGTCCTTTTTCAATCGACTTGATCGCGTAGGCACCACCATCATGAAGTTCTTGTTCAGAGCTCAACCCTTGAGAAGTCAGCTCCGCCGCTACCCCTGCATTGTTTACCATGCCAAGGTATGCACATCTACTTTCTTGTACTAAATATAGGAAAAAATTATCATAAACTATGATGTGGATATGGCCATGATCTTGATCGCTCGGCCTGAAACTAGTTCATACTTACATGGTAGACCAATTTTGTGAAGTGGGGTTTTTCAAAAGTTATAGAAACTCATGTTTATCATTTTATATGGCAGGTAATAGACACAAAAGGATGCCATGCATGAGTCTCTTTTTTGTTTTTTGTTTTTTTTTCCTTTTTTCTTAAAAACAGGGTCAACTTTGTCAGCATGCAAATTCTAGCAATTTTTTTAATCTTTTAAAACTCTCGGTCGTTCTCGATATATTGACTGTCTCGTGAGAACCTTCAAAAGGTTTTTATAAAATTTTAAGAGCAATCGACAGCTCACATGTGGTTCGAACTAATTTGACATAATTTCGACATACTCCTTCCGATCCATATTAATGTTCTTAGATTTGTCTAGATTTAAATATATCTAGTCATGTTTTAGTGCTAGATACATCTAAATCTAGACAAATCCGAGAACATTAATTTGAATCTGAAAGAGTAGTGTAATTTAAGTAGGTAAATTTAGCTACGAAGCTTGAAAACTAATAAATCTTAGGAATCACGAGTAAAACATGCATGGTCTGTTATATCTGAAAACAATACTAGTACAAAACATCCCTGTAATCATTTAAAAGGTAAAAATATTTTTTCCTAATTGTTGAAAACTCCCACGGGCAACGTTATTTACTATACCAAGACGTACACATCAATCCGATGTGGGAACTATATCATAAAGTAGATAGGGTATCGATATATATATGGCCATGACTTTATTGGTCGTTCGGGCTGAAACCCAAAAATATTCATACATGGTAGGTTATAATGTGAATCTGTTTTTCCTAAAGTTGTAAAAACCACTGACATGGGTATGATTACTCGGTTCTTTATGATTAGTTACCCTGGTTCTATAATGGCTTACAATCAGCCAGACCCAGGGAGAAACAATGAAGACCCAAGAAGTATCCGACGGAAAGGCATCTTTACCACATAAGGGAAGAGTAGAAACCAATATTATGTTGGTGTTGTAATTGTAACTTGTAACCTATCCGTATATGGCCTCGGGACCCAGTCTATTATATAAAGGCTAGAAGGAGTCAACGGAGAGTTACTGAAAGTCTTGAGCGATCTGTAATCATATTATGCATAAGCAATCAGACGACTTCAACTTCCTTGTTTGTCTGATCAGTCAACAAAATTTCTAGCATTCTTTTTCTACGAAATCCTAAATCCATCACCATAGGCATTGCCGAGGTTACCCCTCATCACTATGTTTATCATTTTTCATGTAAATTAATAATACTAGCTAAAGTACGCCAATCGTAATAAAGTCTCACGTTTTTGTTTTATGCTTTATTTTGTTTGAATGTTTTTCATACGCGGTTAAATTTATCGATATGCAAACATTTTTTAAAACTTTCTTGGCCCATGATATATTGACTGCATGGGTATCTTCAGAAGAATATTAAATTTTTTCAAGAGTAATAGTCTATCGTGCTCATATGTATTCAAGTTTAACCTAATTTCGTTTTATCGAGATAGAGTCATTTAAGTGCATGGAGTTTTAGCTTGGAAGTTTTAAATTCCTTAAACTTAGGAACTGTAAAAAAAAATTGTTCACTTTGTATGAAAATTTGGTGGAGACATTCTTTGTTCTTTATTCTAATAGTAAAAATACTTGAAAAACTCACTTCACGGTATGGTCTACTATACCATGTACTTTGTATGGACTTTATTGGATTTCACTCCAAATGATAAAGATCATGGACATACTCTATCTACATCAAGATAATGATGGTGTGCTCATATTTTGATATAGGTCGATGCATGTTAGTATGGTAAAAATGTAAAAGTTTTTTTTTCAAAAGGTATGATTAATATGGCTTAAAGTTCATAGCACGTGTCATTTATTTACTAGTGCATAAAGTGGTTGAATAAATTACATGTTATATTTTTAAGCATTTTTAGCTAATTTCACCCACTCAGACGATTTTTCGTCGATTTGTTGAATTAGGTCTAATTTAATAATTTACAAGTGCGTGAGAGCAAGTTTAATAGTATAACCGATTCTTAGGTATAACAAAGCGACACGTCATTTATTACTGATCTTATACCATCATATACAATACCTAGCAATTAAACTATATAGTAGCTAGCATTACGTTGCAACAATCTTATCAAAATCAAAAAGATTAAACAGGAATAAAATGAAAAACCTTTTTATGCTCGCTTGAAAAATCCTAAATCTTAAAAATTGTAAAAAATTATGGTACACTTTATCTAAAAATTAGGATGGTGGTATTATTTATTTATTTTTTAGAACTAGGGTACCGTACATATTGAAGGAGCGAGACGCTTCAATTATCGTGCTAGGGTTTATAGTCGTCGCAAGGTGATCCGATGATCTTTTTATAATTATTATTACTTTTAAGCCTCTTTACCGATGTTGATGATTATTAATAGTTTTTTTGAATGATTATTAATAGATCGGTTGAATTTTGAAAAAAAAAGTTGCTAGAAGTAGATCGGTGTGCCGTACCAAGGCACACGTGCATAACGCCACTCTGTGGATGAGGAAGGTATAAGTTGGCATGTGCGCACGGGGTTGCAGGGAAGTGATCGATGAAGTATGGATGGTGAGAGGGAACGAAGAAGAGAGAAAACACAATTTATGTTTTGTGCATATGTAGCACTAGAAGGTATAGGTCCATACATTTACTACTAGTGGAGTGTACCATATACCTCATGTCAGCAGCGCATCATAGTTTTACTCTGACATCACATCGTCTTAAACTCCTCCTTTTTGTTGCTCTCTTGCGTCGCCTCCCTTTTATTCTCTAGTACAAAAACTATGCTCATTTCATGCACTATTCTTACTAGTAAATGTGCACGTGCGCACGTCTCCATAAGAATTACTTCTTTAAAATTACAATTCTCTTTACTAAAACACTTTGTCTTTTATATTATATATTTATATTTTAATCAGTTTTTTATTACCGAAACAAATTAATTAGGGCACACCGAACATGCATACAAAGAGTAAGTAAGAGACATCTTTTAAGTCAATCGTATGTTGGATTGAGAAGCCGTGGAAGACCAATGACTACTATAGGAGTACGAATCCTAATGACGAGTTTAACGTCTTTAGTTTGTGAGGTGGACTATCGAACATCACACACTATGTTTGCTTTTGTCATCTTCCATGTCTAGTCTTCTCATTCATTTTTTCAAGTCAACAAATAGAAAACTACATGTAATAATAATAATACAAAATAGAACAAGTATCATGATACCGATCAAAAGATACATGTTTTGGAATGTAAGACAAAATATCTCATGTCAAGTCCTCCGTGAAATGTAACATCCACATTGCGATATTACCGAATTTTGATGATATTATTTAATAATATTTAATAAAAATATTCAGAAACATTTTTAATAGTTTTAATTAAAATAATACTTCCTCCGATACATAATAAGTGTTGGTGATTTATTTACACGACCACACGACGCACCAAAATGACGACCTAAATGAAAAATCCAGGGTCTCCAAGCAATTGTCCTACTCGAAAAGAAAACCTATGGTTTCAGCGACCAAAATCCAGATCGAATAGGCCATTTGGCAAAAAACAATCAACTAACACTGCAGGCCAACCTTATCCTCACTAATCTAAAAAAAAACCTTATCCTCACTCACTTCCTCCGCTCAACCCGTACACTTCTCTCTCCCGGCAAGTATCCACGACCCCCTCTTCTAGCCGCCGGCATCGCCGCCGTGTTCGGCACGTGGGGGCATGGCCGCTTGTGCTGACCGGCTCAATGGCTCAACGGCGTCCCCCGGCGACCTCAGATAGCAGGATCCTCGGCGACCGCTCATCTACTCCCTTGGAGGCAGCAGGCATGCTGAAGCGGCGGATTTGAGGAGGCCATCGATGGCGCCATCAACCCCTATCACGGCGCTTCGTTCCCTCGAGGTGACAAGTACTTCGACTTCCACGACGCCATCCTTCAGGCGCAGAGCGTCCTGTACTTGCAGGTAAGCCAGCAATTTTCTTACCAATTTGGACCCACTCCCATGGTGTAAGTGGTGCAGAGGACTACAATGATATGCTTTGTTTGAAGAGCATGCTGGAGGAGCACAGTAGCGATATGATACTCCAAATTTCCACAAAATTGTCATGGTCAGTGATTAGGACATTGTACTGAAGTCTGCCAGATTTCACTTCACTCGTAATCATTTCTTAGGAAATTTTCTAAACCTATAAAAGCCAAATTTGTTTTGACAGGAAATTCTAGTGTGCGAATATGATACTGAAATAGTTGGTACCTGATATGTTTGTTGGTGATCGTCTTGCTCACAGAAAATTGTTTACTTTCTTCCGGTATATATAATACTACACCATATTTAAGAATTGTGTTTCACAGGAAACTATTGATATAGTTTTGAACACATTGCTAGGTAGGGCCCGAGTCCAGTTTTATTGTTCATATATAATTTATAATGCAGCTTCTGTAAGACCTTGACATGTGTAGTCCTGTAAAATAGAATAATATTTTAATTGTTAGAACTTGCCAAGCAGGAAGAATTTTTAAAGTTGATTACAAGTAGGATGTGTAGAGACTGCTTCAATCGTCTCATTTTATTTCCTTTTAATGTTGCAATGGCTTGGGGCCTTATAATGTTTCTGATATTTTGCCATCAGCTGCAACAGTTTGCCACCACGATGTTGTCGCCCCGAATTCCGACAGACCTTCTCCACCGCTAGGTCATAGCCTCCCACACCCTTGAATAGAGGTTGTTTGTCCTCCAACACTCGGGTACCCATTTAAAGATTGTACTACCACTTTTTTTTTCAACTGAAAGATTCATTAACATTATTGTTGATAAGTTGCTAAAGTTATGTCCCTTCTGTTTGATATGATTTTGTAGCTGGTATTGTCACCAAGGAGCAAAAATGGTCTTTTTCAACATCTCATCCACCAAGACATTGCAGCTTAGATACCACATGGAGCGGATGTCGCAGGCGAGCTATGGAGTTAGTGGTCAACGGAGCACTAACACAACCTTCTCCAAGAAGTGCAGCACACCGATCCCTAAGCACAAAGTGCTAAGACTGTAAAGTGCATGTGGTTTTATTATCGATTTTAGAAAAGATCCGCTTGTGCCAAGCTCACGTCCTTGCACGCTCTGTTGCCTTGACAAGGCCTCGTGTGGAAGCGTGGCCGGAAGTATGGTTTCTCCACGGAGGAGCTCGAGGCAGATAGGGTCAACTTGGAGGTGCTGGCGGAGCATGCCTGGGCTAGACCAATTACTCGGACCGCCATTGCATGGGATTTGCCATGGACATCTGAATGAGATGAAGCGTCATCTTAGAGCCTGACCTCAGGTATGAACCTTTACATGTTCATATTAATATGATGAGGCAAAGTTTTTGCCTCTGTCTTAAAAAGACAGTTACGTGTTCGATCTGTTTGCACAGCAGGGTAGAGGAATCACTATAGATTCTTTGTATGCTATTTTAAAGTACAGTCCGTGTCTGATTGTGTGATGCTATGGCTTGTGTTTCATCTATTGGTTGTCATGGTGGTGGCATTCCCTATAATTGCTGATGTTGTATGCTCATTTGGTAAATATGTAGAGTTCATGTTGGGTGAACCACCACAATTATCTTTGGTTAAGTAGCTGTATCAATTGAGTTCTGATGGACATGGGAGTGGGTCCAAATTGGTCAAGAAAAAATGATTGTGCACTAAAATGATTTTTTCTAAAAAAAAATCATATTGAATGCTACAATATAGTGACTTGTACAGCTACATATATTGTCAACTGTGATATTTATAGATGAATTCACCCTTCACATTTTGCATAACCATTTTTTCTTACTCATTCCTTCACTTCAAAATTTTCAGGCATTGGCTTCCGAAGATACACTGTTGTTCCTGTCGGGTATATGATTCTACATGTGCCATGTAATAATGCCATGAACGATGGAACTAATGCGTATGGTGATAGTAGTAGGGGTGGGAGCTACCAAAATGACAAGGTAGGTGTTTGCTGATCCACTAATTTTGTTGTTGTCGTCCTTCATCGTGTTTACACTTTTTAAAAACATTTTAGCCTTTTATAATTGTTAGTGAACCATATCATAGAATTTATGCTTCAGCACCATTCCAATTTGTAGTAGTGTATTTTTTTCCTCCAGACTTGTGCACTTTCTGTCAGTTGTTGTCTGATATATTTTTTCAGTTGTCAAAGTGTACTACGATTTGCATTCAGGGTATTGTTTGCAATTGTGGTTTGCTGTTGCTTTCACCGCTCTCCTCCATGAATGATATATCCTGATTTTTCTATGTTGTTATCTGATGGAACTAATCGTCTGCACACTGTAAGTTGTATCATCAAAATTCTTCTATGATCAGGATTCAGGAGAATACCAGAATTTTATACGGGACTGTGTGAAGGTCAGAAAGCTGTGTGTGATCCTTTTCATTGTTCACAGGTTTCTTCATGTGAGATCCATATGTAAGAACTCCATTTTAGTTGATGCTCACTTGTATAATCATGTCATGTCTGCCTGGTAGAAAGTCTCCTAAGTGATTCAGTCTGGTTCTATGGTCCGTAAAATTAATTTAGCTGAAGTGTATTTCTTTTAGGGGTAGATCTAAGTTTATAGATCACAATTGTTATTTTTGGAGCACCTAACTATCAGAGGTAGCTGCGTAGAAAAGACTGGTAGAAAGAATTGGAAAATAAAAAGACTGGTATGAAGAATAGGAAAATAAAAAAGGTTGGCATTAAAAATTGGAAATTGGAAGAACCTCTGATTGCCCTCGTTTTGTGTGTGTTTTTAAGTACCTTGTAATTCAGAATGCCTGACAAATGCATCTCTATTACTTGCAGCAAGACCATGGTAAGGAAGCAATTGGACTAATGTGCAAAGACATACATCAATCAAATTTCTGAACGCCACGTACCTGTAGCAGCAGTCTGATTGCATTGTGCTTGTGCCCAGCGGAGTGGAACTCCGGCAGCGGGGGCTGGTTAAGCTGTATTCCGGGCACCCAGGTTCACAGCGAGGGCGCCGTCTTCCAGGTTCACGGTGAGGGCGTTCTCACGCGGTAGCTGGCGAGGACGTCACCTAGAGGGTGTTGTGGATCTCGGTGAGGGCGCCGTACAAGATCGGGGTGATGTACACGATCTTGGCGAGGGCTTCGCTGCGATGCTGTGATGGCGAGATTTCTTCGTGATCGGTTTCCTTGTTTTTCTGGTGCGATTATTATTTTCTTTAACCAGCAATCAGGGACGGGGATAAGTGTTCCGTCCGTCGTTGTAAAATGTTAAGTGCACACCGAGATCTGATTAGACTAATCTCAGCCGGTAGATTGCCTTTACTAGGCCTAATCCTGTGCTTTTAGTCCGTCCGTGTAGGCCTTGAGGGATACGTTTAGCTAAGTTATTGTTTGCTCTTTTATAAGTAGTAGAGACTACAGAGTACTAGTATACTTACTTTACAAAAAACATTTCTGTCGCTTACAAAATTAAAGTTTGTTTCTTTTCCTAGTAGTTGGAAAGTCTCATTGACAATACTTTTTACCAATACCAAGATGGGCACATCTACTTTCTTGTACTACCAAATGTGGGGAAATTACCATAAACTATGATGTGGATATGCCATGACCTTGCTTGGTTACTCGTCCTGAAACCTGTTAATACTTACATGGTAGGCCAATTTTGTGAAGCGAGGGTTTTTCAAAATTTGTAAAAACTCATGTTATCATTTTTCATGGCAGGAAATACACGCAAAAGGACACCATGCATGAGCCGTTTTGTGCTTTTTTTTATTTTTCTTCAAAACAAGGTCAACTTTATTGGCATGTAGCAAGAAGTTTGAATCTTTCAAAACTCTCGATATATTGAATGTCTGGTGGGCACCTTTAATTTTTTTTGTAAAATTTAAGAGCAATCGACAGCTCACATGTGGTTCGAATTGACTTGACCTAATTTCGACAAACCTCATCCGATCCATATTAATGTTCTTAAATTTGTCTAGATTCAAATGTATCTACTCATGTTTATTGCTAGATATATATATATATATATATATATATATATATATATATATCTGAATCTAGACAAATCTGAAAACATTAATTTGAATCGAATGAGTAGTGTAATTTAAGTGGATGAATTTTGCTACGAACCTTGAAATCTCATAAAACCTAGGAATCGCAAGTAAACCATGCATGGTCCGCTATGTCTAGAAACAAGGCGCGCTTGTCGCATTCCTAGCCACATTATTCGGATTTTCTATACTAGTACAAAACATCTCCGTAATCACTTGGAAAAGTGAAAAAATGTTTTTTTATAATTGCTGGAAACTCGCACGAGCAACATTTTTTACTACACCAAGACGCAATCATCAACCCGATGTGAGAACCATTTCATAAAGTATCTAGGGTATATATATGGCCTGACCTCATTGGTCGTTTGGGCTGAAACCCAAGAATTTTCATACGTGGTAGGCTATAATATGAATATGTTTTTTCTAAAGTTGTCAAACCTAGTGTTTATCATTTTTCATGGTAATTAATAATACTAGCAAAAGTACGACCAAGCGTAATGAAGTCTCATATTTTTATTTTACGCTTTATTTTGTTTGAATGTTTTTCATACGCGGTCAAATTTATCGGTTTGCAAATACTAATTAGTAATAAAAAAAATTAAAACTATTGTTAGCCCATGATATATTGACTGCCTGGATACTTTCAGAAGAATTTTGAAATTTTTAAGAGTATAGTCTATCGCACTCACATGTATTCAAGTTTGACCTGGTTTCGTTTTATCGACATAGAGTCATTTAAGTGCGTGGAGCTTTAGCTTAGAAGTTTGAAAAATCCTTAAACTTGGAAACTGTAAGAAAGAATTGTCTACTTTGTACAAAAATTTGGTGGGGGCATTCTTTGTTATTTTTTCTAAAAGTAAAAATACTTGAAAACTCACCTCACGGTATGACTTACTATACCATGTACTCTGTATGATTTTTTTTGAGTTTCATGCCAAATGACCAAGGTCATGGACATACTCTATGTACATCAAGATAATGACATGATTTGAGGGGGAGGGCAGGAGAGCCGTCGCCACAATTGTTGTTGTTCTCAGGTCGAACGGGTATGAGGAGGGGGAAACTAGGAGGGTCGGGCCGCGCGGGGCTCTTTTCTTAGCTAAGAGGCATGGCGCTTTTGCGTAAAGTGTCGTCCTCACCATGGCGCCTGCTGAAACAGGGTCATACTAACAAACTAGGGCCCACGACCTTGGTTGTATAGCGCTTTTCACGAAAGTGTCGTGCTACTAGGCACGGCGTTTTCTGGTAAAGCGTCATGCGAGCTAGTTAGATTGTAAAATCTTTGAAAAAATAAGTCATTATGTGATTTCTTCTCGTCTTAAGGTTAATTGTGTGATTTTTGACCATAGAAAGGGTTCTCACTGTTTATGATTTATTTATTTATTTCAGTACAATGCGCTGCTCCCTTTCTAGCTTTACTAGCTAAATGCCGGCGTGTTGCTGCTGAAGTAACTGAGAACATACATTGTAATATCTTTCATAATTCTTTAACAGAAAGACGGTGTGTTTTCCAACCATATGGTGAGAAACTTTATGTTAGCTCAAGACAACTATTTCTTCAACATTCTAGTGCATTGGTTTAATCCAATTTAATATTTTTCTGTTTTCTCTAGTTAACATGGAAATAATATTTCGTGAATGGGTTGATGTCTAAGGTGTAGATTGATGATCACCCATTCATACCTTCTTCCACCCACTGCAACTCCCATGCCATCTCATCTGGACCATCATCCTTCGTCGCTAGTGTCGGGGCTGATCATCGTTCCATCTTAGTCGCACACTTTCCACCGTGTATGGATCAGATGGCACAGCCACCTCCGCTAACCTGCTATACCAAGTCGGTGGCATATTTGACTCTCCATAGTGTTATGTGCATTTTGCTCTCTGGTAGAAGGAAGGCTCGATTCCTCTATTCTTCTCCATCCTCGTTCTTCCGTGCAGTGATGAGTACATTAGGAACGTCACCCAGCTAGCAGCAGCGTACATGCATGTAGATCAAGATCCATCTAACATGGGGATCCATTGTCATGCAGCGGTATTACATGGCATCATACTCCTGATCTTGTTTGTCCTGGTCCTGCACTCCATGTGCTATTGTGCATAATAATCAGTTTAAGTTCGTACACTTGAATCAACAGGGTGCCCCGTTTCATGTGCATTATTTGGTGGATTCTTTCACGAAATACGTAGCCACGTTGACATTGCTGATCATTTCACGCACAATGGCGAGGTTGTTTGTCGCAGGGAGTCCTAGATTACGGAGAACCTCCTGCAGCTCGACAACTGAGATGAACCCATTGTTGTCCGCGTCGAACATCTTGAACGCCTCCCTCATCTCCTCCTTGTTTCGTCGCTGATGGCCGCTTCGCCGTCCTCGGGCCTGTCATGACAGCGGGCTGTTGCCGATCTACCACCGTGCCCTCGGCGACGTATGCGGCCATGGTGCTGGCCGGGCTACCGCGGTATGCGACAAGACCGAGCGACTGGAGCTCCTGCTCGTCCACCGTAATATCGTTGTCGCCATTAATTATGGCCAAACACGTCGACCACGCACCAAATACAGACCGTGTAGCTATTCCAGTCCTTTGTAGTAGCTCTTTTGTTCTTTAGGAGTTCCGTGTAGCTATTTCCAGTCCTTTGTAGTAGCTCTTTTGTTCTTTAGGAGTTCATCTTTACAGACTTTACTATTACTATCTCCGTTTGGGATTAATCCTAAGAGTTTTTTATATTGTTTGGAATTATAGTCCTATCTTATTTATTATTGTCTCATGTCTAATGCATGTTCTTCTTTTCCTCTCACTTCTCTCATGCATGTAAAACTATTGGTGCATATATATTATTGAGAGAGAGTTATAGAGTGTCTTGGTATTAACAACTTGGCCCTTAGGACTAATAATCTCAAACAGAGATAGTGCAAACTAACAAAGAAAATCTCACCAGCTCACGGAAGAGCTTTTTCTCGTGCTACGCGACATGGCATCAGGATTCAGAAACCATCACGACAAATTCAGAATTAAGAATAGGGATTTTTTGTTACATGCAATAGGGATTAGTTAGGAAGATTATTAGTTGTACCCATTAAATGTGCATCTCATTCCTAATTTCTAGGCCGTGTGGTGATCATTTAGATCTTGACATTTTTTTGTCATGAAACCTCTGTGAGATGCGATGTACTCCCTCTGTCTTAAAATATAATATATTTTAGCTTTGTGAAAAAAGTGTATCTGGACCTCTTTTAGTGTATAGCTTCATCTATCTTTAGAGTGAATCTACACACTAAAAAAAATCTAGATACACTTCTTTTACAAAGTTAAAAGGTTTTATATTTAAAAACGGAGAAAGTAGATTGGACGACACGGAGTATTTTGTATCGAGTGGTGACTTACCATCACCAACTCTCCTTTATTTAATATAGTTTATTTAATATAGTAAAGGTTCTAAAGATAAAGAAATAGGGCGACAAATAAATTTCCCCATTTTACCCCGCTGGAGATCCTCAGATCTATCCGGAACATCTATTCCCCATCTCCTTCACGATCCACCCCGCCGCACCACCTCGACTGCCGCCGTCGCCGCAGGCTACAGCCTCTTCCCTCATCCCCGTGGTTGCCACGACGGCATGGAGCCACCCGAGGCAACCGCAGCGGAGGAGAACCAGGACGCGGCGCCGCTGCCTGAGTCGATCCTCACGGAGATTTTCGCCCGTCTCCCGGCCAAGTCGGCCGCCCGCTTCCGCTGCCTTTCGCGCGGGTGGTTGGCGACGCTCTCTTCGGACTACTTCGTGGACCTCCACGTCCGGCGAGCCAACAGGCCGGGATGCCCCAGGTTGCTTCTTGCTCCGGTAGGGTCGCTCCATGATGGCTACATCTATTCATGGCAGCCCGGTGGTCCCGTTGAGAAGCTCATGCCGGACGATTTCGCGACGGAAGGGTCGCTTGTTCCTATCGCCAAGCCCTGCCACGGCCTTGTCCTGATGTGGTGCACTGACTATGTTGGGTACTTCGTTTGTAACCCTGCTACTGGTGCGGTCTTAGCTCTACCTGACAGCAAAGTGCCATTGAAGATGACTCTGCGGTGTTCCAGGCATGACCAACCTGAAGCACCATTCTTCTTTGAGGTAGCTTACGGCCTCGGCTACTGCTCGATTACCAGACAGCATAAAGTAGTGCGTTTGTTTCGCAACAGTGAAGTGTCGAGCTGTGAGGTCTTTGAGCTTGACACACCTGCGTACTGGAAGCCCACAGCTGAACAGCCTCCGTTGTGCCGTGTCAAGGAGGAGAGCTGGCTGTTTTCTTCAATGGATGTCTGCATTTCCTCTGCACTGATGCTAGCATTACCACTTTCAATACCAGCAGTGAGACCTTTGGTTCGTTGCCACCGCCGACAGGTTTTGAGAACGCGTCACCGGTGCTGACGGAGTCGGATGGTGCACTATGCTTCTGCTATGGGGAACCTGATACTGATGATCTTTACCATGTCTTCCTGCTAAGAGATTACATGAAAGGCAGGTGGGAGAAGCTCTGTTGCATTGATCGAATGGCTTGGCCAGAATCTGAGCGAATGCTACTGCGATCTCTCTGCATTGCGCCACTTGCCATGTATCATTCAGATGATGGACAGAGGAAGATCATGTTTGGGACTGGATCTTGCAAAGTGTTTGCAGTGGACCTTCACAGCAACACCCTGGAGATTTTATTCACGCCTGATGGAACCATCATTGGTAGCTGTGACGATGACTCTAACCTGCCTCTTTGTCTGTTTGAGGAGTACCTCGGTCCAGTGGGACGCACAATTGAGGAGATGGTCTTGTCATCACCGATGACTAAAGCTTGGTCGGACATCCTTAAGTGGATGCCCGCACACTCGGTGTCTGAGTTGAGCTTGGTCTGCAGGGAATGGCGTGCAATGATCATGACTGACTGTTTCATTCAGTCGCATGTCATCCATGCTAATTTGAATAAGAGCCCTCGGATCATGCTCGTCTTAGATCCTCGTTTTGGACAATATATGGATCTGAAGGACTTCGCTGATGCAGGTGAGCCACACTTATTTGGAAATCTTGTATGTACTCCCCAGCCTTGTCACGGCCTGAATGTAGGGAGCTGCAGTTCATGGGATTTTGTATGCAATCCTGTTATGGGTTATTGTGAGTACATAGAGCCTGAGATTGATGATGACACGTTGTTTGCTGGGCGTCTCGGATTGGGTTTTGACCGAGATATAAAGAAGTATGTGCTGGTGCGCATTATCTACAAAGAGAAGAACCTGGAAACACGAGAGTATGAACTGCAGTGCAAATTTCGGTATGTGGAGAACCAGGAGTGGATTTCAGTAGACCCTCCTCCTAGACCAATTGCCGATATTCCACCTGCCTATGCCAATGGAAAAATCTACTGGATGGTAGACCCTAATCTTGGGCAATTTTCCCTAAGATGTGAAATTGTGGCGTTCAATGCTGAGACATTTGAATTTGAGGTTCTGCAAGGTCCTCCATGCAGCCATGAGAAAGGCTGCATGTCGATCCTCCAGATTGAGGGTGCACTTTGCGTGGCTTGTTCAAACAATAGCATGAATGTGATTGACATATGGAGGATGAAGGACATTAGCACCTGGTCGATAGAATACCATATAGAGCTCAAAGAGTTCTCACCGAAGTATTCGTCAGAGAATACTACACCATTGGCCGTTGATCCGAAGGATGGTCGGATTTTGCTCAACACGGGTTTGTCACTGGGCTATTATGACCCAAAGATGGTGGCATTGGAGACCATCTACAGCGTGGGCATCCTGGAGCACGACGGCAAACTCTGCCCTATTATCTGTGACGAAAGTTTAGTCTGCCCACTTGGGCCGTCCTAATCTGCGGTATGTGTAATCCTACATTATTCAGTACTTAAATTGTCCTTAAATGACGTACTGCTCGAAGGAGTTCTTTAACGTGCTTAGTAGAGTCATCATCATACTGTGTGACTATAAGATTTCTCCAACCGATTATATTTTATTTATGTCTCTTGTTAATTACTAATTATTATACTAGCATATTTATGGAGCCTCTGCTGTAGTCTTTGAGCACTTTGGTGAGCACTTGCTCTTTCTTTTAATGACACAATCATGTAAAAGATTCAGTCTTGTGTATTGCACTTGCAGAATCTTGTTTGAAATGATCCAAGGTAGGAAAATCTACCTTTCTGGCATTACACATAATAAAGGAATGAACAATATTTGTCTTGAGTGTCCACAACAACAACAACAACAACTGAGCCTTTTGTCCCAAGCAAGTTGGGGTAGGCTAGATATGAAACCCAAGCAGAAACTCAAGAAAAAAGCAAGTCAAAGCAGAAACTAGTACAGGCACAAGTAAATAAAAGAACAAAAAGAGTAAATCAAGGTTCGGGCACATGGATTGCTGATTTCCATGCAGCCCTATCAAAAGCCAAAACTCTAGGCACATTCCAATCCTTGTGGTCCCTTTTAACAGCCTCCTCCCATGTCAACTTTGGTCATCCTCTACCCATCTTAGCATTATCGATGCCCCTTAGGATCCCACTATTAACCGGTGCTTCTGGTGGCCTCCGTTGGACATGTCCAAACCACCTTAATTTGTGTTGGACAAGCTTCTCTTCAATCGGTGCCACCCCTACCCTATTGCGTATCACTTCATTCCTAATCCGATCCTTTCTTGTGTGACCACACATCTCTGCGACACTTATTTGTTGGATGTGTTGCCTCTTAGTGGGCTAACATTCTGCTCCATAAAGCATGGCAGGTCTGACTGCCGTCCTATAAAACTTGCCTTTTAGCTTTTGTGGAACCTTTTTGTCCCATAGGACTCCAGATGCTTTCCGCCACTTCAACCACCCTGCCTTGATCCTGTGGCTAACATCCTCATCGATACCACCATTGCTTTGCAGCATTGATCCCAAGTATCTAAATGTGTCTCTATGAGGCACTGCTTGCCCTCCTAGACTAACCCCTTCGTCCTCACCTCCAATGCTGCTAAAGTCGCACCACATATACTCCGTCTTGAGTGTCCACTAATTAACAAAAAACTTGTCCTTAAGATGATACCATTGCATGATACTCATAAGTAGCATTTTTCCATGTAAACAAAATTAGTCTGACGACAAAAACACAACATATTTGGGTAACTATTAACTTTATCCGACAGATAAATCGCAGGAACTTCTAATGACATGCAGAGCACATAACTGAACTGGTACTTTTCATAGTGATTCATTGGAAGTCCTGAGCATAGAAAATTGCCAAGTTCGATAAGATCTTGCTACGGTGTTCCACAAACTACCAATTAACAAAATTGGCTGTAGTAGTCCCTGGTTACGAGGACCGTTAGCTACTGCACATGCTATGTTTCTTCCTTTATATCCTAAATTTAGTTAACATATTTTTATCCATGATAATATCCTTATCCTAGATTTATGCCTTCAGGTGGAGCTACACCTTCAGCTTCCATCTTTTATGGCGCATCGGTAAGTAAAACTTCCACCCTTTTATGTAGCAGTGCTTTTAAATCAGCGGTATTTCTAAAAAGTACTGTATATGTGTGTCAGGTTGGTTCCAGTTTCCCAACAGCCTTTTCTATCTATAGCGCAGAAACGAAGGACAGAGCCCTCAGGTGGAATACCGGAACACTATGTGTAGGTTGGCATTTGGATGTTCTCTTGTACAGTATGTCCTTCGCTCCCATTGACACTCCTATCTTATGCAGAAACTTGCTCATTTATTTGTCATCAACTGTAGCCGCGTTTTAATAATTGTCTTGTTGAATGCTTTGCCTGGTATTTTCAGAATTTATACTTTATATAGGTAAAAGTTATAATGCAACTTGTTTAAATTTTGTCCTCTAATACTTTGGGCTCATGGCCGAGGCCTGGTTATGTCGAAACTAATTACTTGTGGTATGTTTTCTAGTTGGTTTGTGGATTGAGAATCGTTGGCTGTTGTTAATTCCTTGTTAACCGAAAATGTGCATGGTATGGAGTATTTTGTATAATTCTGCAGAACTTGCACTGTGACAGTGGCAGTGTATGTCCAGCAGCTGCTCTGTTGGCCCACTCATCTTCTCTACCCTTTTGCAAAGCACAAAAGCCATCAAACCGATGTTTGTCAAGCCTCAGCTACACCTTGGACTAGATATCCAATTCAGAGTGGCGATACAGGAGAAAGTGAGAGTTCAGAGAGAAGAGATTACAAGCAATTCTTCCCTTCACCGGGATCGCTACAGCTGGGGTGTCTAGCCTCGTGTTTGGTTGGCGCACGTGTCATGTCCGTCTTGCCTCCTTTTCAGGTTCGCTTTCTACCAGTAGGGCTGTAGGCTTTGCTAAGGCTGCATGTCGGTCACAGGCGTCACAAACGTTTATGCCCCGGCTTGTCCCCAAGCCTGTGCTTGTGGGAATCACCAGCAGAGCTGCGCCTCATCTTCTCATGCTGCTAGCGACCTCCGGTATGGTCGACCACTGCATCAAGACTTGTGCTCGAACCCTACGTGGAACCTCAGAGGTACCACTAGTGTCGTTGCAGCACCTGTATTGGTTCATCCTGTAGACACCTCTCCAACTTGCGAGAGTACTTGAAATGGACCAAAATAGCGGGACGTAGGTTTGTGACTGTCTCTGTCAGCCTCAAGAGTTCTGCACAATATATGGCTGGATTTTGTGGAAAGCCCAAACTCCAGCTGCGAGAACTGACGGTTCACCGCGGTGTTTGTTAGCTTGAACCTGTGATTTGTCGATCACAGACTTGAACCGCGGTGTTTGTTAGCTTGAACCTTGGTGATTTGTCGATCACAGACCAGATGTTGCTTCAACAGGTCCTGTGCATCACTGCCCATTCCTCCAACCAAGAAGCTAGGTGAGACAATTGACAAACTGTAGTGTCAATGACACCAAAGTGACGTGAAAAGTGTGTCAACACCTGACTTTTTAATCCTAGATGCCTGTTATGCCATACATCGCAATCCTAGGGTTACCATTTTTGCGAGACATAACAGATTGGATATCACAGTACATCATCCATTACAAACCATAATAAGGTCTTACACAAATAAAGGATCTCGTGATCCAGTCTTAGTATAACAAGCAGCGGAATAAATAATAAGCGTAGCGGTGGGGTCCATCTTCAGGGGCACAGGCAATGCTGATGATGAAAGATAGTCCTAGTTATCATAGTCGTCCTGTTGTCCTTCATCTTGGTAGTCTCCTTTATAGTCTGGCCACGGGAATAGCCAGGGACAAAAGCTATGAGTACTCTTTAAGTACTCGCAAACTATCACTAACAAGTAAGGTAGTTCTAGTAGGATTGCTAACTCTAAGTTTATTTGTAAAGTTAAGTTTGAAACCTAAGCTGAGTTTAGAAACAAAGAAAGATAAAATAAAGTTTGAAATCACCTAAATAGGAACTTAATTGTCATAGTCACTACTCTGTTGTGGTCAAGTCATGTCACAATTCATTTCATAAGTTGTTTTGAAAACATCTGACAACGGAACAGTATGTCCACTCCAACTGTCCATAACCGCGGACGCGGCTATTCGAATAGTTTGACACTCTGCAGAGGTGGTACACTTTCACCACAAGATTCGATACATCTGTCAGGGATAACCCTGAATCATCATACTTAGTATGCAGATAATCAAACATAACCTTTCCTTTACACACCCTAATATAAGCACCTCTCTTATGAGTATGGCCTCCCAACCATGACCATCTGTCATCTTGGGCACTGCATAGGTGGACATCATTGAGAGGTAGCTAGCTCAAACCTCTCCCACAAGGGAACTAATACTAATGCATATAAACTTTCGGCTAAGCCTTACCCAATCCAGGTAATGTGGTTGTACGGTAAAATTGGAATGATATCGCATTCGAACCCAACCATCAGTTTTGTAAAAGGGCTAAGGCTCATGCATCAACATTTTTATCATCATAAACCAATTGTGTTTCTCAACACATGTTAAAACATCTCAATAGAATGACTCATTATTTCAAGGTTTTTACAAGTCATTTTCACCAAGTATTTCCATCTAAAGTGAATCAAGTTTTGGTTTAGCTCTAAACTACTAAGTTAAGAGTGTTCACTAATATGAGATGCTAATCTCAATCTCATGCCATAGAATGACATCTAAATCTAACTAGATAGGTCAAGTTTTATACTTTTTATGCTACCTTTAAACAAGTAATGACTTTAATAAAGTAAAGAAAGTAAAGCTTGGAAATAAAACTTGGGGTAGGTAATAGGCAAAGTGGTATAATCAAAACATGCCTAATGCATCTTGCTTAGGTTATCTAGCTTAATTCTAGCTTGCTAACAAAAGCTCGCTCAGTTTACTTGAAGTGCTAGGCTTGCCTTGGGTAGTGAAGTGGTTGAAGTTTTCTTCCTCCTCTTGGTAGAACTTCTCCTCATCGAAAGCTTGGTTGGTACTATCGTCTATAAATATATACGGGATACACAATCACCAAACAATACTTAACTAGTCTATTTAGCACACTAAGGCACACCTTTGATGATCTATTATCATCACAAGCATCACAAGGTTTAATTAACTAGCTTCATTCTTTTTATTTGAGAAAAGTAATTTCTACTCATTAAAAAAAAACTAAGATTTAATATTCTCCAATTAAAATATGGGATCATGTGGACACATGTCATCACCACATATTATAACATATGGGAATGTGATTTAAAGGTTGGATCATATTTTAATAAGTTTAAGTTTAATATTTAATGATTTAAAGTGACTAGAAATGCCTATATAGCATTATTTTGGTACTAGTCCAAAGTCACTGCGTGCAAACCTTAATATTATTACATATTCAGATAGGTATGGTTAAATGTGATTTTTGAGAGTTGGAAACAACTCAAAAGCTATTATGGTTGATTTTATAAAAATGTTTGAATGTGAAAAAGCTTTTGTCTTGTTATTTTTACTAGGAGAGATCTCTAACTCTAAAGGATTTAAATCCAACGGGTTTGGATAGAGATTTTTATTGCCTTTCCAACAAAATTGGAATCACTAAATTTGGATTTGTATAACTCTCTGAATTAATTTTGAACTAAGGGACGGAATTGATTTTAAGTCTAAATAGAAAAAACCTAATTTGAATTAACTGGGTCAGCGCGGGAAACTAAATGGCCCGGCTGTGTACACTCCGTGGCGCTAAGGGCTGCTGACAGGGGATCCCGCTTGTCAGTGACTCATAACACGCGAAGCGGTACGGGGCGATAATAACTACACGATTAGAATACGATCTAACGGTCCACGGTCGTTGTCGATGACGGACTCGTCGCCGGCGAGACTAAACCCTAAGCGATCGGTGGGCGTCTACTAGCGACGTACCAGGGCTCCAGCTAGTGCGGCGAGGCGGGCAAACGATCTGGACGACGGCGGCGGACTCATGCGAGGTCGCAATAGGGGCTGAGGTGGACGAAATCGACGACCACGTCTCCTCCTCTGCAGCGGCTACCTCCGGCGGAATCCCGGCGATGGGCTATTCGAGCGGCTTCGGCGAAGAGGGGAAACAATCAGTGGAGAGAGGGGAGTTGAATGGTGTGGCGATTGAGGCTGGGGGTGCCCTCCTTATAGGCTCGACGAGGGGACCGACGGGTGTGAGCGGAGCTCGTCGGTGACGGCGATACAGGGGGCTACCAGCGTGGGCGAGGTAGGCGGACGGTGGGCGGTCTGCTAGCGGTCCTCTACGGCGTAATGGCGATGCTAGGGGCGGTGCCTAACGGTCAGGAGCTTCCCGCGCTCTGAGAGACAGAGGCGGTGCACGACGGTGCTCCTGACTACTGTGGGTCGTGTGGCGGTGCACATACGTGTTTGGCGGGTTGAGGGGGTCGAGGCTGAGCTGTTGCAAATATGCCCTAGAGACAAATAGTAGTAAGGACTATTATCATATTTCATATAGTTTATGATTAAGTTTTATATCATGCTATAACTGTATTGAGCGGAAACATCAATACACGTGTGATATACAAACAACCATGGGTTCCTAGTGAAACTCTAGTCACTGGTTCATTGGTCAACGGATGATCAAGTTTCCTGATCATGTGACATTTATGCCAGTTGGAAATGAGGTCATATCATTTTGAGAATGAGTGATGAACCAATACCCAACCTAAACATCGTGACCCGATCATGTCACGAAATTCAAGTTATGATAATTATAAATGGATCCTCGTAGACTATTCCTTAGACCGTGAGGCTATATCAATCACTGTCTCTCGAGAGTGCTTAGATAGCATCAAACGCCATCTGGTAAAACAGTGGTTATAAAGGTGTGTTCAGGTATTCGGAGGAAACCGTAGAGGCAATATATGTCAAGAGCGGGATTTGTCCGTCCATGTGACGGGAAGATACTTAAGGGCCCACTCGGAGAAGTTATATCTAATAGCTGCGCAACGTGTGATTAGATCACTAGGATATCACTTGTCGGAACGAGTTAAGTAGCATTGTTCAGTAACGAGATTGAACACGACATGATGATGTCAATGATCAGATCTCGGGCAATGCAAGTATCGAATGACAAAGGGAATAAGACACGACTGTCCCGGTTCAAACGACGAAAATCTTTGTGGAACGCACAGGGGTCACATGGCCATCTAGGTCCCTCTGTTGATCATTGGTGCGGGAGTGTCCCGACCATGTCTGGAGTGTTCCCGAACCGTGGTGTATCACGCTTAAGGGCTTGATGATGCTTAGAGAGCATTTATAGGATCGGTAGAATCACCGAAGAAAAGAAGGGAGAAAACCGGAAGGGTTTCGGTAAATCCGGAGGATGTCCGGAGTGGAGGTGGAAGGTGTTCCATGGCCACGGAGATTAGATAATGTGTGAATGAATGTTAAATATTGATTTAATCATTTATTCATAATTATTTAATAAAGAGAAAATCATTTAAAGGTCAAAAAGGCTTAATGGGCCAATTCCGGAGGGAGAGAGCCCATTAGGGAAAAGGAGAGAGGGAGAAGGGGCAAGGGGGAGGCCGGCTGGGCCTAGCCCCCCCCCCCCCGGGCGGGGCCCACTAGGTGGCCGGCAGCTACCTCCTCCCCCCTCCTCTCCTTTAGTCCCACCCCGGGACTTTGAGGGAGGTAGTACCTCCCCTCCCCTATATATAGTGGGGTATTTGGCCTAGATAAATACACCCAATAATCAATAAAGGTTCTCCCCACTTTTGGGAGGACCTCCAATTGATATTTTCTCTCTCCCCCTCTCTCTCGCTCGTGACCGTGGTCCCAAGTCTGGACTGCGCGAGCGAGAGACATCTTCACCGCGAAGCGCCGTCGCGCTACGGGATTCGGATCCGGGAGCTCTACTTCCGCAACTGCTGCTGGATCGGGGAAGCGGGAGTCATCATCAGGCACCGTACGTGTGTAATTCCCCGCGAGGTGTCGCACTTGAGGCACTCAAGTCGTTGGAGCCAGAAGGAGCGCAAGGACTTCATCACGACCTGGAGGTCGGCTTCGGCTCGTCTACATCAACCACGCTCTCCTGAGCGTTGCCAACGCTTTTCGGTCTTCAAGGGTAAGTTCGCGAAAAGCCCCTCCCGTTACTGTATTACTAATAGATAGGTCCTGGCAGCTTCAGGGGTTCAGGGGCGTAGAGTAAAATTTATTGTTTTTATGCGCGGAACCCCTACAGTGGTATCAGAGCTAGATCTATGCGTAGTAATGATAGTACGGGTAGAACACACGGGATGTAGCGTGTGGGCGTTGATCTTTTAGTTGTTACCCTCCCACGTGTACTTGTGTATACCGCAGTAATGCTTGATAAAGCGGCCCCCAACCGACTTTACGCGTTCATTCGCGAGACTGGTCCACGCTTGACATACGGCTTGTACCGTATAAAGTGGCTTAGGGGGGTGTCTGTCTCTCTTGCATTAGTTGGTATACCATTTGCAACGGAGGGCCCCGAAAGGGGTGTAGTATAGACAACTACTTGATCAGCGTTGTGTTGAAAGTTCGTAGGTAAGAACGGTTCTTGTGCGAAAGCCCATTCAGCCACGTAAAACATGCAAAGATAAAGTAGAGGCGTCTAACTTTGTTTTGCAGGAGGGCGTTGCTTTGTGATATGGTTGTGGCAAAGGTAAAGTAATTACCTTTTGTTACGTAGTAGTAGATAGTCACGGAGGTGACGGACTACCACGCCAGAATGACACCGGTACCCTGGTATCTACGACGCCGGAACCTAGTGACGACGGATGGAGATCACGACGTGAAGGACCATATCACATAGCATTTACATTCAATGTTATTGTTTGTATGTCTTATTGTGTGCTAGTATTAGATACTCGACGGTAGCCTAATAAGATGATCCCTGTTAAAATAACCAACGATTGTGTTCCCCCTTAGTGTGCACCACCAAGAAAGTTCTTCGGTATGAGGCAGGCCGTGATGATCGGGTGTAAGACATATCTACGTTCACATATAGTGGGTGCAAGCCATGTTGCACAGCAAAAACACTAAGGTTGAGTTGGCGAGCCTAGCATGTACATACATGGCCTCGGAACGCGGATGGTCGAAAGATCGAGCACGAGTCGCATGAATGATGTGATCGACGTTTAGTGTCCACCCTTGAACCCACATTG
The DNA here is from genome assembly GCA_910589775.1 of Avena eriantha. Classification (NCBI taxonomy): domain Eukaryota; kingdom Viridiplantae; phylum Streptophyta; class Magnoliopsida; order Poales; family Poaceae; genus Avena; species Avena eriantha. The sequence continues at coordinate 226,757,648 of OU342740.1, forward strand.
ATGGCCGTGATGATCGGGGGAGATGTGGCTGATAGGGGTCGTGTTATCACTAGGAACCCTTTTGGGGATAGGTGTTTCTGAGTGGAGTTATTATTAACTCATTTAATTTAAACTTAGTCTAAATTCCTTTTGCAATTATAAATGTAGATGGCTCACCGTAAATCTTACTTTGAAATTGAGGATTGGGTAAAGGGTGAAAAACTTAGACTTGATGGATCCAACTTCCCTAGTTGGCTTGTGCGCCTAGATGATCTCCTTACTAGGAATCATGTGGTAGACTACATACGCCACACAATGGATTTGACTGAGCCAGAATACTATGAGACCCCACAAGAGCTGGCAGACCGCTACTATCGTCAAGAGATGACCACCTACATTCAGATAATAATGCGTTACGGGATGGTAGATGAACTACATCCGCTCATGGGTGATCTTGATCCATATTCGATGGTGGATCAGCTGAGAGTGGAGTTCATAGGCCATGTGCGCATGTGGAAGCACGAGCTGCTTGGAGAGTTCCTTTCCATTCAGATGGAGGAGCATACATGTCTGAAGGGTCACTTGGAGCGCATGCTTGATGCACACACAAGACTGGTTCACTTCGTGGATTACTAGATGGCTGATCCATTTGCGATAGACGTACTGCTTCGGTCGTTACCTCCCAGCTACGAAGGACATGTCCGGAGTAGCATCATGAGTGGTGATACGGAAGCATTGGATTTCCACGAGTTCATATTACGTTTCCGGAACGTAAAGGTTGAACCAATCACCGGAGAGGTCATCGGTGACCAAGGTATATATTTGATATACAGTTTTATAAATGTTATAATCTTGCAAACACAATGCAGTGTTAAGTATATCTGATACTTGTTCTGTTTTACTGAAAACAGGTCCTTCTGCATGAGAGGTGCTTGCTGGAGAGGAGGTGACGTTGCATGTTGATGGCGAGCATGATGATGATGGCCCACGACACTCTCCCTCGACATTTATTATTTAGTTTGTGTTTTAGGATGATTAATATAATCAAGAGATTGTGAACTTCTTTAGTGTGTCTCACACTTCGTGAGACGGTTATTTATATAAGTTTGTAACAAACAGTTGTTCTGCTTTTATGAATGATTTCTATTCGTGTTCATATCTTGTTTGATTACTTGTGAATTATCCTTATTGTTTGAAACTAATTGATAATGTATGAACATTTGTAAAACATTAAAAATGCCTTGTTTAAAATACCTAACTTAATGATATTTCATTAATGAATGAAACCATTGTTTGAATTCAAAGTTATGTGATAATATGTAAAAGTCATTCGATTTCTTGTCACATATAAATCATGCCTAAGTTCTGCAAAATAACTTGAACACCGTGTATTACTTGAATACTAAGTGTTTAAAGAATTGTTAAAAGTAAATACATATTCGATGTATTGGGTTTTAACGAAAATGGTAATTATCATTATCATTATATGATTGTTTAAATGTGTAAAGTAGTTTACCAAAGGAAACATGAAAATGAAACTATTTGATTTGATCAAAGTGTTTCATCAACAAAAGGGGTATAAATATAAAAGAGAATCAAATTGCTATGATTTGATCAATAGTAATGAAATTCAACTTTATAAGAATGGCATAAAAGTAATTGTGAAATGCAAAGTGTTTTGAAACGTCAAAATACAAAGCATCACAATGTGATATTAGATATCAAAGGGGGTTAAATAGAAGGCACCAAATAAATCGCTGTAGTGTAGATGTAGAGACCATTAGTTAGAAATAGTTAGCACTCAATTAGAATGTAGTGAACCATTTGAATTCGTGAAAGTTTTGGGGTTATTTGATATAACCAAAACAATAGCGAATAAGTCCTTGTAGTATATTCATTGGAAACTTTGAATACGAAATCCATAGCTGAAACCAAAAGGAAAGCAAAACTTGTATTGCTTGGATTTTGGTGCATTCTTGAGAAAGCCCACTTCTAGTGATGTTTCTCAATTATGAAGCAAATGGAAAATAGTGTAAAATATGATGAGGATTCAAAACCCTGCATCAGAGTGTTGAGAAGCGCTAAGGACAACGTTCCTAAACGATTCTCTTCACAAAAGGAAAGAATCAATGATTTTGATCATTGTGTTTTTCCCCTCCACTATTGTTTTTCACTATATGAAGTAGGATTCAAAATGTAAATCCATATCTTGTATGGAGACATTTGTGAATCACTTGTCATGATTCTTGGAATATGACATACCTACGGACTACAAAGGAAATAATGGTAAACTAAATTATGAGAAATCCTAGAAGCAAAAATTCCCTTGAGATTAGAATGCAATTCATTGCTAAATCTCACAAGTAAAAGGGGTTACTTGGAAATTTCCCAAATGACCGCAAAGCCATAGTAGGAAAAAAGGGGTAAATGACAAAAGCACAATTTGTCAAGTATTGGATAAATTCAAATGAATTTGATTCATATGTGCTAAATGTCTAGTGGATTTAAAACTAGTAAAGTACTAGTATCTCATAATAAATCTCCAAGTTTGATATTTGATCAAGAGATTTTGAAGTTATTCAAAATAATAAGGAGATATGCAATTTGCATAAAATTGAGTGGGAGCTATGAAAGTCTTCCTGAAACAATATGTGATTGACATATTTTTTAAGTGGGAGCAGTATGAGTCTCAAACTCAAATATGTAGGAACATATTTTGAGTGGGAGCTTATAGGAGTAATTCTTAAATATGTTAAGGATGAAAGTGCAAATACTTATAAATAATGATTTATAAGATGTAAAAGTTGATAATAGGTGTATTATGATATTATGTAGTATTTTTTAAGGGATTCTAAAAGGGGTTTCAGAATAGAAGATAATTAAGGACTTGGTCTTAATAACTCAATTAGGAATAGTGTTAAGTTTAGCATCAATGGTTGAAAGAAAGAAAAGGATGATCGTCATCCACTATGTTGAGACATAGGTTCTATCTTAGAAACCATGATGATAACTTAGCATAATATGTAATCCAAATAAGGAACGTTTGAAAGTGATTAAGTCCGAATCACGGAACGTTGAGCTAAGTTTGTCCGCAGTGTCTAGTAGAGAATTGTGGATGTATTTTCCAAATCCATAAAGGATAACATATCTTAAAACATAAAGGGTTATGTTATAAGGGAATATGTTGGAAACTCCTGTAGATACCAATCAGAGTCAAGTAGGAAGCGAGGTGAACAAAAACATCGAAAGTTGCAAAGAGTGCACTAGTGTTTCGATGAATACATTTATAATAATAGATAAGGGTACCATCTAAAGTGTTGTATAATGTTATGGCGGGGCTAGTTTGCTTTTAACGTAGAATGATGTGTCCCAGGGCACAGTGCCCATGAGAAAGCCCTCGAGGTTGATCTAACGTCACTGTAGGCTCCTGGAATCAGGTCTCGTTCTGCTGCCATAGCGACGATGCATACACACAGAGGCTATCATGAGATGATAAAGTATTAATGTCAATCCAGGTGACATTAGTAAGTTGCAAAGGATTTGGGACTGTAAAGTACAGACTCAAGACTCAACCTCTTCCATGAGCAAGCATGTTCAGGGTACCAGTAACATGGTGCCAATGATTGAGAACAAATGCAGCTAGTGTATTTGTACTCTACTGCAAGTGGGAGACTGTTGGAAATAGGCCCTAGAGACAAATAGTAGTAAGGACTATTATCATATTTCATATAGTTTATGATTAATTTTTATATCATGCTATAACTGTATTGAGCGGAAACATCAATACACGTGTGATATACAAACAACCAGGGGTTCCTAGTGAAACTCTAGTCACTGGTTCATTGGTCAACGGATGATCAAGTTTCCTAATCATGTGGCATTTATGCCAGTTGGAAATGAGGTCATATCATTCTGAGAATGAGATGATGAACCAATACTCAACCTAAATATCGTGACCTGATCATGTCACGAAGTTCAAGTTACGATGATTAGAAATGGATCCTCATAGACTATTCCTTAGACCATGAGGCTATATCAATCACTGTCTCCCGAGAGTGCTTAGATAGCATCAAACGCCATCTGGTAAAACAGTGGTTATAAAGGTGTGTTCAGATATTCAGAGGAAACCGTAGAGGAAATATATGTCAAGAGCGGGATTTGTCCGTCCATGTGACGGGAAGATACTCAAGGGCCCACTCGGAGAAGTTATATCCAATAGCTGCGCAGCGTGTGATTAGATCACGGGGATATCACTTGTCGGAACGAGTTAAGTAGCATTGTTCAGTAACGAGATTGAACACGACATGGTGATGTCAATGATCAGATCTCAGGTAAGGCAAGTATCGAATGACAAAGGGAATAAGACACGACTGTCCTGGTTCAAACGACGAAAGATCTTCGTGGAACACACAGGGGTCACATGGCCATCTAGGTCCCTCTGTTGATCATTGGTGCGGGAGTGTCCCGACCATGTCTGGAGTGTTCCCGAACCGTGGTGTATCACGCTTAAGGGCTTGATGATGCTTAGAGAGCATTTATAGGATCGGTAGAATCACCGAAGAAAAGAAGGGAGAAAACCGGAAGGGTTTCGGTAAATCCGGAGGATGTCCGGAGTGGAGGTGGAAGGTGTTCCATGGCCACGGAGATTAGATAATGTGTGAATGAATGTTAAATATTGATTTAATCATTTATTCATAATTATTTAATAAAGAGAAAATCATTTAAAGGTCAAAAAGGCTTAATGGGCCAATTCCGGAGGGAGAGAGCCCATTAGGGGAAAGGAGAGAGGGAGAAGGGGCAAGGGGGAGGCCGGCTGGGCCTAGCCCCCCCGTGCGGGGCCCACTAGGTGGCCAGCGGCCACCTACTCCTCCCCCCTCTCCTTTAGTCCCACCCCGGGACTTTGAGGGAGGTAGTACCTCCCCTCTCCCTATATATAGTGGGGTATTTGGCCTAGATAAATACACCCAATAATCAATAAAGGTTCTCCCCACTTTTGGGAGGACCTCCAATTGATATTTTCTCTCTCCCCCTCTCTCTCTCTCTCGTGACCGTGGTCCCAAGTCTGGACTGCACGAGCGAGAGACATCTTCACCGCGGAGCGCCGTCGCGCTGCGGGATTCGGATCCGGGAGCTCTACTTCCGCAACTGCTGCTGGATCGGGGAAACGGGAGTCATCGTCAGGCATCGGACGTGTGTAACTCCCCGCGAGGTGTCGCACTTGAGTCACTCAAGTCGTTGGAGCCAGAAGGAGCGCAAGGACTTCATCACGACCTTGAGGTCGGCTTCGGCTCGTCTACATCAACCACGCTCTCCTGAGCATCGCCAACGCTTTTCGGTCTTCAAGGGTAAGTTCGCGAAAAGCCCATCCCGTTACTGTATTACTAATAGATAGGTCCTGTCAGCTTCAGGGGTTCAGGGGCGTAGAGTAAAATTTATTGTTTTTATGCGCGGAACCCCTACAGGAGCGGCGTGCGCAGTTTGGTGTCGAGGCGCGGTCTGTGGCGTGCTGGCGGCGAGGGCGCTCTGGGGTGCGCTACGCATGGCGCTGAGAGAAAGGGCAGCGTGATTCTGGGGTGGTCCAGTGGCTATCTGTGGCCGTAGGGTGGACCGTGGCCGGCGGTGAGGTCACGCCTCACTCCCTGGAGCGGCGGAGAGGGGCTGGCGGTGTGCTGTGGCTCGGGCACGATCGGTCGGCGACCATGGCTTCGGGGTGGCGTGGTACTTGCGCCAGGGACTAGGGCAGGGGTTGGTTTTGGTCTGGTTGGGCCTCGGGGAGACCAAGGTGATCAATGTGCATCAAATGGCTCGACAAGATTTGCTCCAAAACAGTGTTAGTTAGGCCATAATGATTCTGCTCACAAGGTGTTCAATCAAATGGCCGCATGAACAAAAATATTTGAATTTTTGGATGATTTTTGGTGGAGTGGTTTATCTTATGCTTAAGCATCTAGGTTTGCTTGGGATTTTAAAATGAAGTCCATTTGGTTGGTTTTTGAAATAGTGTGATCTTGATACATACACTAGATTCAATTTTCAAATGTTATTTAAAGTTAGAGTTTGAATATTTTTGGGAGATCATAAATTGGGCCTTGGCACATCATTACTTGTACTAGCAAGGGTGCAAAGATCCACAATTGTCTCTATTGGGAATTGAGTGCTATGAACACCCAAAGTAAGCTAGTTGATTAAAATGGTAAAAGTGACCATTTCCATTATTTATTCTTTTTTATTTCTTTTTCTTTGGGATTTGCTTGGGAATGATCTAGATGATGTGACATTCATCATAGAATCATTTTACAATCAATAGATCACTCAAACATGGTAATTCAAAACAACTCCTATTTAAATACACACACATATGAATGCTTAAAGATTTTTAAATGAAAAAGTTTTTATTAACCCTCAATTAGATAGATTTGATCTTGATTAACTTTGGATTAAGTTTTAGGATGTTACAGAGTGCTTCAAATGGCGAGTTTGGATCACTGAGTGAAACGAGGTGTTAAACCAGTACTCGCTAGTGGCAGGTGTTAAACCAGTACTCGCTAGTGGCAGCCAGTGACGCCATTGCCACAGACGTGAGTGCACAAAGCAACGCATGTACAGTAGTATGTCTCTGGGCACCGGTACACCCTCTCCCTTTGCCTGTCCGTCTCTGGGTGGCTTGTACAACTCGTTGCCAGTTACTATGTGCCAACTAGTTTGAGCAATTCAGTCCACGAACGGAAACGGCTTGTGAAAAGTGGATATCGGCCTGAAACCATCGTCTCCGGCAAACTGCATGTGCAACTTAAAAATGTTGTCGATGAAGGCCAGAGCTACCTAGTGCGAAGAGAAGGGATGTTCGTGTTCCTCGAGCATGGTAGCCCATCAATGAAATCCAGAGTCACCGTTTGCATGCCAGACACTAAACATTGCCGCGGTGTAGGCAACCACTAAATTAGTCCCAGATTCTTGACCTTCTCGTGTTTAGCTTGCTTAGAGACCGAGCATTACTCGTGCGTACTATACTAATTTCTACCGCTATTTTCATCCCTTAGCACGCAAAATTGCGATGCAAACGCTGGCAAGTAGCTTCTGCTCCTGAATGCCCGCCCACTAGATTGTCATGTACTGATTGAAGAAACTTTCTAATGCAGTGCAGCACTGGAACCCAGCCGGCTACGGCCTTCCTTATGGTCCAAGCCATCTTCCACGGTGAATTCCCAAACTGACGCCACCACTTGGCTGCAGTAATAATGCCGGGTTGGTTTGGTCAGTTTTGTAACTCTGCAGCAGTTGCGTCAACCAGCTCGGAATGCTGAATGAAAGAAACAACCCGCGAGGTCTGCATCCACTCCCTCCTAGAAAAGGCATTGGTGGTACCCTAAGCCACCGCTAGCAGGATCGCAAGTAATTCCTTCTCGTATGCTGGCAGTCCCTAGTTCTTCAGCCCTAGTCCTCTGCTTAGATATGAGATGGGATGGCCGTCTTGGGAGAAGATGGCACTCACACAACTGTCTGACGCATCTGGGTCTATCACAAAGGGGTTTAGCAAAGTCTGGAATCGCCAAAACTGGGGCCGTGTTGTAGTTTGCGAAAAGCTGTTTCAGTTTCAGCCGTCCGCTGAAACCCATGATCATTCTTTAACAATTCACTAATTTAGTTAGTTAGCGGTCTGATGATTTGCCTGAAATCCCTGACAAATTTGCGGGCTAGCCCAAAGGAAACCTCTCACTTCATTTCTGTCAAGTTTCATGCACCAGCCAACGCAACCAAAACTCCGAACCGATGGAAAGGACTAGTACAATTCACATATGCCGTAACACTTTCCAGTTCCTGGAGTGGCCCATTTTTGCATTGATGTGATGTACTTTGGGTTAGTACCTAGGAGTACCCTGTTGGCATTTATCATGTGTGGCCCAAGTACACCAATTATTGTTGTACAAAAGCATATTTGGGCATCTTCACCTTGAGTTGATGTTGGTCCAGCAGTTTCGAGCACCTTTCATGGGATCTTGGCGTGTTCCTCTAGTGTCTTATTGTACACATCTAAGTACCAATGTCGTCAATGGAGACTAGGACTCCCTTCCTTGGCCCTGGCTAGAACTGTGTCCATAGTGTTCTGAAATGTTGCAGGGGCTCATATCACATGAAACCGAATTTGTAGTGCCAGTTGTGGGTCTTGAATGCAGTCTTTTTTCCTCATCTCAAGGCTGCATACAATTCTGGTGATAACCTGCTTGTAGATCTAGGCCGGTGAACCACCTTGCCCTGACAATTCATCGATTAGTTCCTTGATGATACTAGGTGGACGGTACTTGTTCTTTGCTGCGATAAATTTCAGGTGCTGCTAGTCTATGCAGGAACGCCAGGTCAGGTCATTTTTCATCAGAAGCAACACCAGGTCCTTCATTGAGCATTTTTGGCTACCTGCTTTTCTATCTCGTCTTTCTAAGTTGGACTACAGTGATAAGGACGAAGGTTCACTGACTTGGCTCCTCATACTCGATGGTAGTATAGCATGGTAAAAGTGACGTGCTAGAGGGCAGCCCTTCCAGTTCAGCCAAGACAAGGCCAAAATATGTCAGTACCTGCTCAATCTCTGCGGGCACTAAAATTCCACCACATTAGCTGTTGCGGCCTATTGAAGCATATTCATCAACACCCTTAGATCTACCTCTTTAGAGCATCTCCACTCGCCTCCCACCTCCACGGAATCCCACCAGACCCATTTTCGGCTCCATTCGGCGAAAATTCCCTCAGCCACGCCCCCAGGAGCCCTAAATTCGTCGGATTAGGGCAACAATCCATCTGGCAAACTCAATCCGAACTCAGCGCCCCGGGGTTCGCCTGGGGGCGCCAGATGGAGTGAAAAGGCGAGCGGGCTTGGGTTGTCGGCGAGGGAAGCCAATTTCCAAGCAAAATAGTCGCCCAGTTCCCCCTTCTCGATGTCGGCACCACCCTCCTCTGCTCCGCTGCCCGCATGCCTCCACAAAACCAACCGAACTCCGCCGAGACTCACTCCCTCCTTGTCGAGCTACGCGTCCGAGTTTAGCTCCCTCCGGCTATTCTGCGGACCACTACACGCCAACCACGCCCAATAGGTGTTCGGTGATTTGCCTGCATGGACTCCGACGACGATGAGCAGATGGTCGCCGCCTTGATGGAGGAAGAGATGGTCGCCGCCGCCACCACCGATGGAGAGCACATGATGATCCTCGCTTGTCGGGCCGACCTCTACGCCCAGAAAACGAAGCCACGACGTGGCGGCTCGGCGCCAGGACGCCGAAATAGCAAGCCGAGGCAACGGATGGAGGGATATTGCATGTTGTACGCCGACTACTTCATCGACGATCCATTGCACAGCGAGACAGTGTTTCGGCGCCGATTCAAGATGTGCTGGGACCTCTTCCTCAAGATTGTGTATGCCCTCTGGGCCTTCGACAACTATTTCAGATGCAAGAAGGACTGCACCGACATGGTAGGATTTTCCTCGCTATAGAAGTGCACGGTGGCCATGAGAATGCTAGCATACAGAGCTCCCGGTGACACACAAGATGATTATCTCTGCATGGCCGATTCCACCGTCATTGATTGTTTGTACATGTTCTGCAGGGCGGTGATTGCAGTGTTTGGGCCAAAATATCTGAGATCACCCAATGCCAAAAGACACTGCTCGAATCCTTGCAATCAATGAAGCTAGAGGATTCACTAAGATGCTTGGAAGTATTGAATGTATGCATTGGAAATGGAGGAACTGTCTATTTGCTTGGCAGGGAATATACAAATGCCACAAAGGAGGTTGTAATTTGGTACTTGAGGTAGCTACACGGGATCTTTGGATTCGGTACTCCTTCTTTGGCATGGTAGGATCCAACAACGACATCAATATCCTGCAGTGCTCGCCCGTCTTCTCCAAACTTGTTGAGGGCCATGCCCTCGGTGGACTATGTGATCAATGGACACCACTAAAACAAGGACTACTACCTGACAGATGGCATCTATCTAAGATGGTCAACATTTGTGAAGACTCTCAAACCCTCTGATAGGCAAGTAAGCTAAGTTTGCCAAGGAAAAAGAAGCTTGCAGGAAGTATGTTGAGCGGGCATTTGGTGTGCTCCAAGCTCGATTTCCAGTTGTCCGGTTCCCCACTTTGACCTGGCCGCAAGAGCAAATGTGGGAGGTGATGAATGATTGTGTGATATTGCACAACATGATCACTGAGAACGAGAGAGAGAGTTGATGATGACAGTGAACCATATTTCAGACAAGGTCCTCTTGCAGAGCCTGATCACTAGGTGCCAGCATTGTGTCCTGACTTTGTTGCTACGCGTCAAGAGATTCGAGACCCGCATGTGCATCAACAACTACAGGATGATCTAGTGGAGCACCTATGGGTGCTCAAAGGCAACACCTAGTTTGAGATGTTCTTGTGTTTGAAAACTTGTTAAATTATTTGCTATGTGTGTGATGAATTTGTTTTGTGCGCCAAACTACGTTAAATTGGCTGAATTGTTGTTGTTGTGTGAAAATTTGGCCGAACTGTGAAAATGTTGACCGGACTGTGAAAATTTGTGTCGAATTTGGCCGAAATCCCTGATCCTGGGGGTGTGAAGCCGAGGTTGCGGCTGGGAGCGACTAGGAGTTGACGCCCCCCAGTCCAAACGCTCGCTCAATCCAGCATTTTCTGAGCTTGCTCCCCTGTCAGCGTCACCAGCTTTCCCGATCCTAGAATTTCAGACGCTTGCCGACCAATCTACCCCATTGGATTGTGTGACTGCAGCCAGTCCATATCGATTATCATATTGTAATCCTCCCGGTGGAAGCACCTTCAGATTGGGCTTGAACATTGTTCCTTGGCACCACCACTCCGAACCCACAAGCTCCTCGTCACAAGTGAGAATTCCCCTTTTTGGTGATCTTCACTTGCACTGGGGGGTATGGATTGTTATGTCCCCTTCAAGTCAATTGGCCACGACCGAGGACAGGACATGATCGAGGAGTCGCCACAAGTCGAAGGAGCTTGTTGCAGGCACTGTTCCTGCTATTGATTTTGAGATCCATGGCCACCACTACGACAAAGGATACTATCTAGCAGATGGTATATATCCTAGATGGTCCGCATTTGTGAAGATAGTCTCCAACCATGTGTCTGAAAGAAAGAAAGCTTGGTTTGCGACACAGGAGGCTTGCAGGAAGGATGTGGAGAGGGCATCCGGTGTTCTACAAGCTCGATTTGATCATAGTGCCAGGCACATTTGCTACTTTTCTCGCCAGATGGCAAGAAGTTCAAGACACGAATATTCATAATCAACTATAAGGGCATGTACAATCCAAGGTGCTAAGGGTGGTGCTTAGCAAAATAAACCAAGCACTCACATAAGCACCATTGCTTATTTGTAGGTGCTTAGTTAGGCATTTGTCTAGTATAGATAAACACCGGTGCTTAATCAAAAACCGGTTAATTTTTCTAGGCACTTCCTTAGGCACCTAGCATTGTAGGTGCTCTAAGATGATCTGGTGGAGCATTTGTGAAGGCTCAAAGGAGGAGTCTCCTAGTTTGTTTATTTGTTTGACTTTGTGATTTAATTAAATTGTTGAATTATTTATTTGATTTGACAAACTTTGTAATAAATTTATATGTTGAATTATTTATTTTATATTTAATTATTTGTATGGGAGGTGTGTATGGGGAGGACGGTTGGGCGCTGACGCCTCCCCATAACCACATCCACGTTGGCGCCGGGGCATGGGGAAGCGTGGCAGAGCAGCAACACTTGATTTGGTGGCCGGCGGTAGTTCGGGAACGGCGGGAGGCGACGGCAGCAATAGGAGGGAAGTTTCAACGGCAGTCGAGAGCGCACGGGAGAGGTTTTTTCTGGTGTGTCCAATAAAATCTTACAACGCCTGCATCTGCTGGAGCAATGCAAACTCACGTCAGCACCGTAAAAAGTCATTTTTTGGGTGTGGGGGCAGCTGCTGGTGATGCTCCTAGGAAAGTTCTTTGCTCGAAATGATCATGTCAGATCTGCGAGGAATAGATATTGGTCTTGGTCTGGTCCGAAAAGGTGTTAGACTGTGTTTGGTAACAAAGTTTTTTAAAATATTTCAGCAATATTTTAATTTTTCAAAATACTACAGTTTAAAATACTTTGTTGTGTTTGACTATGATTAAATACCATGGTATTAATACTTTATTATCTCTCAAAACGTGCTATTTTTGAAGTATTGGAAAAACAACTCTGGAGCTCTTTTTCTAAAACTGAAGTGTCGCTAGCCTAGATAAGTAAATACCGTAGTCTTGTAATACTTCAATTTTATGAAAAGTTTGTTGCCAAACTAGACCTTAGTCTCTCCGCACTGTTACTAGCAAAATACACGGAACAACAAAAGGTCGCATAGGACCATTGATCAACTCTAGTACCCGACGTTCTACTTCTAGCCACGTCTAAACGTGGAGTCACCGTTCGCCTCGCATCCTCTTCGTCAACCATTATATGTGTTCGCGTGCGGAGTCATCTAGGACATTTGCATCCTCTTCGTCAACTATTATGTGTGTTTGCGTGCCTACGGAGTCATCTAGAACGTTTTTGGTAGGTATTTGGTAGGCTGTATGAGATTTAGGAGGGGCCCAAGACTTCCATGCAAGCTTCCAAGACGGAGATGACATCGACCCCTGGAACATGGCTTTGTAGCAATAGGCAGATGAGTAGACATCACCTGCACTTAACTCTAGTATGCCACTTTGATACTCCCTCCGCATTTTAGTGTACAGATACATTCGAATCTGGACAAAACCAAGTAGTTATTTCTGGACGGATGTAGTATTTTTTGTTAAGCTATAAGATAGGTATTACTAGCATTTCCTCCCTTCTTAAGAACTGACTATCCACTCCCAGTTTCATAAGTTTACTTCTTATGGCAGCTCCTTTACAGCTTCTCCAAGGCTACTGGCCTCGGGATCAACTTCCACAAGAGCACGATCGTCCCCATGCACGTTGAACCGGAGTTGTTGTCCTCCGTCGAGGCCATCCTCGGGTGCCGGGTGGAGGGGTTTCCCCAGACCTACTTGGGCCTCCCTCTTTCGGCGGCGAAGCTCAACTTGGCGGCTTTCGTCCTGCTGATCGCCAAGGCGGATAAGTACTTGTCCGGGTGGCGTGCGTTGCTCATCTCTTATGGCGGAAGGTTGGCTTTGGTGAATGTCGTCCTCGATGCCCTCCCTACCTACGTCATGGGTGCGTTGGAGCTGCCATCTGGGGTGATCGAGGCACTGGACAGGCTGCGCCGGGCCTTCTTCTAGGCGGTGTCAGACAAAGCCTTCGGCGCGCAATGCCTTGTCACATGGTATCAGGTGTGTCGCTCCAGGCTGGAAGGCGGGCTAGGGGTCCGGTCTCTCCGGGACCAGAACGACTGTCTACAAGTCAAGATTCTGCACCGCCTCCACGCCGGCTCAGATGCCTCCTGGCCAGCGTGGGTTTGGAGATCGCTCGATGGGTCGCCAACCACGAGGTCTGCCCTGACTGGTCCCCATTGGGGATCCCTCCGCCGCGTCATGCCTCTCTACAGGAGCATCACCTCTATGGATATCAGGGATGGGCGCACCACCTCCTTCTGGTACGACTATTGGCTGCCCCTGGGGCCACTGGATGCGGCCTTTTCCCCACCTCCTCATGCACTGCGTCGACATAGAAGCCATCGTGGCGCGGGTGCTTGCAAATGGCCTGGACGCTCTCCTGGTCCCTCGCCTCTTCGCCACTGCTGCTGCACAGCGCAACGTCCTCCTCGCCGCCCTCTCCACGGTGAGATGCAGCAATGTTGTGGACGTCCGCTCCCTTACCAAGTGCAAGGCGCCCTGTGGTGAGCTCTGCATCACCGATCTCTACAAACTCCGCACCTTTGGTGGGGTTCTGATATGGGTCTCCTTGTGGATTTACCCTTGGGGTGGCCCGATCTTCACGGATTTGAGGCGGGTAGTGAAGGAACACATGATGAACACGATGGACGTAACTCTAATGCAAGGTAAAGATACAAACACACGCCAAATCATACCCAATTCGATTTGCTCATGTTGGTTCGAACAACGAATCCAATAGAATCCTCGGTGAGAGACCTTGCGGTAAAATCACCAAAGGAGAGATCAGCAAGCGGATGATAGAATTCAAATCAAGGAGAGAGTAGCAACAAAGTAGAATCCCAAAGAGGAGAGACCGAGTACTACTAGAATCCTTGACAAGGAGAGACCAAACACTTGAGGAGGGTCTTGACGACTTGGAGAAGGGCACTGGTACGTTGCAAACGTATCTATAATTTTTGATGTTACATGCTTGTTTTATATCTACTTTCTTATGTTTTGTCCACACTTTGGAGTATTTTTATACAATTTCTGGAACTAACCTATTAACAAGATGCCACAGTGCCACTTGCCTGTTTTCTTCTGTTTTTGGTTCCAGAAAAGTCAGAAAATGAATATTCTTGAAATTGGACCGGACAAAAGCCAAAGTCGATATTTTACCGGAAGACTCATGGAGCCAGAAGACGAGACGAGGAGGGGCCAGGGGCTGGCCACACCATGTGGTGGCGCGGGTCCCCCTGGCCGCGCCACCATGTGGTGTGGGCCCCTGGTCCACCCTCTGACATCGCCCCTTCGCCTATAAGAAGCCTCCCGATGAGAAAACCCTAAATCATCTAGCCTCCAGCCACGAAAAGTTCCACAGCGCCGCCGCCACCGAAGGGGAGATTCAGGGGACAGAAAGTCTCTGTTCCGGCACCCTGCCGAGACGGGGAAGTGCCACCGGAGCCATCTCCATCGATCTCCACCACCATCTCCATCACCGTTGCTGATTCTCATGACGAGGAGGGAGTAGTTCTCTCTCGAGGCTAAGGGTTCTACCGGTAGCTATGTGTTCATCTCTCTCTATGAATGATCATATTGTGATCATGAGCTTTGTAATCAAGTATATCTACCTTGCTACTCAAGTGCTTTAATAGATCTCTGTTCTCCCCATGTGTGTGAAAGTGACAGCGTGCACACCATGGTGGCACTTAGGCTAGAGATTACAATTACTTGTTATGAGTTATATTTGGAGTTGGATGTTTCTATGAAATTGTGGTGTTTGTTGGAACCATCTAGCGCTCAAGGTGATAGTGAGGGGTTATCTAGATGGGGAAAGAAAACTTTGAGGAGTGCTGTTATAGCCCTACCATGGATTAGATTGTCCAATCGAAGAGTAGTTCAGAGTAGTATCATGAAGAGAAGATATTTATATGAGAGTGTTCACTAGCGAAAGTATGATCCCTAGGCCTTGTTTCTAATCATTGAAACACCGTTTGCAACTAGATCTATTACATGTTTGCTTGCTTCCATCTTTATTTCAGATTGCCTTTAGTCTCTTCCTACCCGTCAAGCTCTTTTCTGGCACCATTACCACTTATAATTATCCATACCACTTGTATTTCACTATCTCTTCACCAAACTAGTGTACCTATACACCTGACAAGTGTATTGGGTGTGTTGGGGACACAAGAGACTTCTTGTATCTTGATTGCAGGGTTGCTTGAGAGGGATGCCTTTGACCACTTCCTCCCTGAGTTCGATAAACCTTGGGTAATCCACTTAAGGGAAACTTGCTGCTGTTCTACAAACCTCTGCACTTGGAGGCCCAACAACTGTCTACAAGAATAGAAGTGCGTAGACATCAGGCACCGACTCCAAGGCCTTGTACAACTCATAGATCGAATATAGTGAGGGGGTTCCCATCCAGGGTTTAGCATATGCCTCAATTCATCATCATTTCTGCCTAGATCTGAGCCACAAGGGGGTATTTATAGTACTAGGGACGAAGGGGTAGGTAGGAGGGAATATTCTGGGCATCAAACCCTTCACAGTGTGCAAACTAGCATTTTCGGTGGCGCTGGTATTTCCGGCGGTCGCCGGTTTGGTTCGGCGGGCGCCGGTTTTCTATTCTGTATAGCGTTTTGGCGTTCGCCGGTTTGCTTCGGTGGCGACCAGAAATTCTAGCATGGATTTCAGTTGTCCGGTCCTGGCGCCGGAATCCTTCTCATGTATTCTTTTCCATGCTTCATGGTGGGGGTCTTGGCTCTAAGTTCATCCTTGTCGCCTCCTCTTAGCATCATGGTCGTGGACCTAGTCATGTCATACGCATTTGACTCAAGTAGGATCCCATTCACATGATAACCAAAGGAAAGTGAGGTATGGACGGAATTCACCTTTGGAGTGATGGTTGGCATAGCATGATGTGGGCCAATGGTGAATGCCGAGTGTTGGGCTGCATCATCTCCCCCGCTTGAAAACGAGTCGACCTCGACGATGTTCTTTCATCATGCAAGGAAGGACGTGTGCTCTTGGCCTTGTCGTTGTACACAGACAGATCACCGGTGTCGAAGCCATTCTCAAACATGTTGAAGAGCTTGTAGTAATTATTGCCATCATGCTGTGGTTGAAGATCTTGTAGCGTGATCCTTGAAGGTGGTGGTCTATCTTGGGTACCTTGCAAGACCGACAACAAAAAGAGAGAATTTTATGATGGATTGTTAGTGTGGGTCACACTCAAGTCTCTCTTCTCACATTTGGTGGCTTGCATTGTGGCACTCATGATTTTCCACTCATTTGGGGCTTGTGGCACTCACTCTCTTTATGGTGGTTCAATCTCTCACCACTCATCTCACAAGGGTCCTTAGCTTGCTTTATCTTGTGCACGAATGTCATGCTGGATGTGATAACTTGGTTTGGCATAATGGGTTGGAGCACGAATGTCTTGTCTTTCCACTTGAAGGAGTATTGGTTAGTGCTACCATGGTGTATGGCTCTTCTATCGTATTGCCATGGTCTCCCAAGTAGCATGTGGCACACGGAAATTGGCACGACATCACACTCGACAGTGTCTTCATATGGGCCAATCTTGAAAGAGACATTGACCTTTGATGTTATCTTGAGTGCTCCATTGTCGTCAAGCCATTTGACGTGATAGGGGTGAGGGTGCTCTATGCATTGCAAGTTGAGTTTGTCACAAAGCTCCATACTTGCAAGGTTGTGGCAACTACTAAAAGAACATGTGTGCCCCATGTGTGGTTTTGGTAATTAATGACAATCTTTATGGGCTTATGTTTGCATTGAGTTTTACTTGTAGGATTTGTCCATAAGCAATGCTTGAACCATATGTTGGCTTCAACGTTGGAAGAAGAAGAAAGTGAAGAAGATCAAGTGTTGATCAAGGTTTCAAGGAATGATCTGAAGATTGGTCAAGTAGAAGTTGAGCCTATGGCAAGTGTGTCTTGAATAATAAGATGATCTCAAGTGTAGCTTTCCATCCTTATGGTGATCATGGATATGTGAACATATGCCTAAAACAGAGTCTCTTCCATAGTGGAGTATGGGGGAGCAAATTCCAAGTCTTCACCAAGCTAGCACAATCAAGAAAGGTGTTCCATCTTAAGGTGTAGAAGATCGTCATCATCAACATCAAGTGGAATATACACAAGGGAATTGTTTGATCTTGATAGGGTTTATTTATTACCGGTCTCGTGGTGTTAGTTGGGAAGACCTGTTTATAGGATAGATAACCGTACTATCAAGAGGAGCTCTCGAGTGAGTAACTTGATCATATCCCTCAGTGAGAGCTCAAACCTTTGCACACTTGGCATCATATTTCTTGGTTCTTATTTGTATTACTTATGTGAGTATTTAGAGCTTGTGTTAATCTCCATGACAAGCTCAAGTTCATCAAAAACGAATTTCATATGCATTCTCTATCGCGTTTTCGATGTTGGAGGTTTTATCGGTTCGTCTTTTTGGGACAGGTCAAACCTTTCGTCATTTGGTTCTATCCTACCTTACTGGACTATGATGTTTCTCCGGATTATCTTGTAGATATCATTGTCCTCTTTAAAACGATCCCAAGATCATCAAAAACAGAGTCTAGATGCAAAAGTTATGATTGTTTCAGTTTCGCTGTTTCTGCCAGTTTTCAGGGGGGCGGATTATCCGGCCATGGGGGTGGATTATCTGGCCCAATTTTCAGAAAACGGCTAAGGAATTTGAGGTGTGGCTCCCTGTAACAGGGGTGGATTATCCGGCCCAAATATCCGCCCCTATGCAGAGGGTCGCGCCGCGAAGTCCTTAGCCATATTTTGGCCCGGGGAACCCGGAATATCGGGGGGAGGGGCGGATTATCCGGCCTAAGAGGTCCCAAACGGTCATATTTCATTGGGGAGGGGTATAAATAGACCCCTTCTTCCTCCTTGGGCTGGTTGCTTGCATTCTCTCTCTCCTCCATTGTTTTGACCTTTAAGAGCTTGCAAATACTCTCAATCCTTCCCATATATCTTGAATCTTTTTGGGGGATTTGAAAGGGGGGGTCTAGATCTACAACTCCACCAATCTATATCTCCTCTATGTGAGGGGAACATATTGGGATCTAGATCTTAGGGTTTCTTTTGTGGATTTCCTCTTGTGTTCTTCCTCTCTTATTCTCCCACTAGCTTTTGTAGCTTTGGTGGGATTTGGGAAAGAAGGACTTGAGCACTTCTTGTGTTCTTACCATTGCATTTGGTGCATAGGTTTGAGTTCTCGGTGAGGATTCGATTGGGTGAAAGGTGAGAAGCTTTTTACTCTTGGGTTCTTGGAACCCTAGAAGGTTTAGTTGTTTTACAGGTTTGTGGATTACTTGGGGCCTCCAATTAAGTTGTGGAGCTTTCCCCAAGCTTGTTTGTTGGGAGCCTCTAATTGAGTTGTGTAGAAGTGCCCCAATATTTGTGAGAGGTTACGGATTGCCACCGACAAGTGCACCGATAGTGAAGAAGTGAACCAAGCCTCTTGTGGCGAGGTTCACAGGAGAATAGGGTGAGGCCTTTTGTGGCGTGGTGGTCTTAGTACCGCCCACCCCTCCAACGAGACGTACTCTCTTTATGGGAGTAACTCGGTAATAAATCATCATCTCTGCGTGCCTCAGTTATCTCTATACCCGAGCTATTTACTTATGCACTTTACTTTGTGATAGCCTTCGTGCTTGAAGTCTTATATCTAGCTATCACATAGTTGCTTGTTTTTCTTAGCATAAGTTATTGGTGCACATAGGTGAACCGTAGTATATATAGGTTTTGTGCTTAACAAAGTAAACGCTAGTTTTATTCCGCCTTTGTTAAGCCCTTCTCGTAAAAGTTTTAAACTGCCTATTCACCCCCCTCTAGGCGGCATCTGTATCCTTTTCAATTGGTATCAGAGCCTGGTCTCTCATTTTAGGCTTCATCGTCTTGAGAGTAAAGATGTCGGCTAGGGGATTAGTGCACAACGATATTTTCATATTTGATGGCACATATTATGAGATTTGGAAAATTCGTATGCTTAATCATTTTCGGGCCATGGTCCCAAATTTGGAGAAAATTGTAGATATAGGTTTTTCTCGTCCGATGGATTTCCTAAATCTATCTTGTGAGGATGAGAAAAACTTATATCTCGATGCTCAAGCTTCTAATGTGCTTGTTAATTCTTTGAGCCATGTAGTTACTTCTTCAATCATACCTTTTTGGAGTGCTCATGAGTTATGGACAAAACTTCAAGATAAATATGATGTGTCCAATATTATTGAGGATGATGGTATTGCTTCCACTTTCGTCCGTGATGAGTTATCATCCTCTTCCACTTCACCAAAGTGTAGCAAGACACAAGGTAATGATATGGTAAGTGGTGATGAAAATTGCAATGTTGATAGTAAGCTTACTGTTGATGATTCTTCATCTATATCTCATTACAATGCCTCATCTTTGGACTTAAACACTTCTAGCACTATATATGATTTACATGCTCGTGTTGATAGTCCTTGCATATCATGTGTAACTTGTTTGAATTAATCTCATGATGATATACTTGATATTCCTTGTTGCCATGATATAAATGCTTCTATTTCCTCTAATTGTTG
Source organism: Avena eriantha (assembly GCA_910589775.1). NCBI lineage: Eukaryota > Viridiplantae > Streptophyta > Magnoliopsida > Poales > Poaceae > Avena > Avena eriantha. Next base: position 226,777,543 of record OU342740.1, read on the forward strand.
TGTTTCTAACAATGTAGAGGAAACTGAAGATTCTACGGGTCAAGACAACATCTTGAATGAAGCCTCAAGTAATTCTTCATTATCATCATCTCACGGTTCTCATCTATGCCTTATGGCTAGGGATTCAAAGGTATATCCTACTTTGGAACCTAATACCTCTTATGATTATGAGGATGAGTATAATGAGGAAGAAGAGATTGATGTTGATTTGTTACATGAAAAGGGTGAGATTTTTTTATCATGATCTTGTTAAGAATAATATTGCTTGCTCTAACTTTGTTGAAATCTTGGGTTTTGCTATTGAGAGTAAAGAATGCATTGATAAGTTAGAAGCTCAAGTTGAGGAGCATGAGAACACAATTGTCAAAATGAGTATCCTTGAGCATGAGTACGCTAATGATATTGCAAATCTAAATGAAGCTCTTGAAGAAGCACAAGCAACCAAAGAATCTCTTGAGGAGACGTTTACTCTAGAAGTGTCTAAAGTAAAGGAAACCCGTGATAAAGCTCTTGAGGTGGCAATTGATCTCAAAAGAAAATATAATGAGATTGCCAAGTTGTCTTCTACTATTTCTAATTATAATGACGCTTGTGCTACTGACTCTATTTCTTGTGAAGCATCTATTTTGAAGGAGAATGTTGAGCTAAAGGCTCAACTTGCTTTGCTAACTAGCAATTATGGGAAATTGGAAGAAAGTCGTGTTATGCTATCAAGCTCTCATGATGATCTTCTAGCCTCCCACGATAGGCTAAAGTTAGCTCATGAGGCTATTGTGTCAAAGGTAACATCTAATGAGCCTCATGTGGACATTATCACTACATCCACTACAAATGTCGTACTACCATGTGCTAGTCCTAGCAATTCATCATCTCATATTATTGCTACACCTTGTAATGAATTATATTCCTTGCCTTGTTGCTCAAATGAAGCTTCTACTTCCTCTAGTATTTGTGTTGATACTAACCATGTAGAGGAAATCAAAGAGCTCAAGGCCCAAGTCTCATCTTTGAAGAGGGACTTGAAAAAGGGTCATGAAGGGAGGGCCACACTCAACAAGATCTTGAGTGTGCAAAAATTCCCCAATGACAAGAGTGGGCTTGGATTCAAATCCAATATCAAGAACAAGTCCACTAACAATAATAAGTTCAAGAGAAACAAGAAGAAAGGCCAAGATCATGTCAAGAATTTGGCCAAGATTGTTTGCTTCAAGTGCAAAATTGAAGGGAACCATGTTAGATCTTGCCCATTGAAGAATAAGACTCTTAGTGAGAGGCAAAAAGGGAAGAGGCCTCAAGTTCAAGGTCATGGTGTACCTCAAATTGAAGAAAGGCTACTTTGCAAAAAGAATCAAGATAATACTCCCATGGTGGATAAATCAAGTGTGAAGAAATGGAAGAAAAGAACTTGCTACATATGTCGTGAGAAAGGTCACATATCTTCTTCATGCACTATTGGTAACTCCTCATCCAACCCTATTATGATTTATGATGTTTATTCTGTTCGTAAGGATGAGGTTGGAAATGTGTTTGCCAAATATGTTGGTGCCCAATGTGGTGTCAAGAAAAGAACCATTTGGGTTGCCAAGCCTATTGTGACTAACTTCTTAGGACCCAACTTGGTTGGGGACCAACAAGCTAAAACTTGATCAATAGGTGTTGGTGGAGGGCATTGGAGACTTTGCTACATCATGAAGAATTAAGGGAACTTCATCAATTATATTGTCTCAAGCCAAGTGATTTATATTATCTTATCTCTATCATATATCCATTGTTCCTCCTTGCGGTAACATGTTCTCAACTCATTTACATTTAAAGTTACTCGCCCCTTGTGCATGTGTTGGTTTTTTGTACCTTGCATGTATTTTTATATGTTGTGCATAACCACTTACTTATCTTGAGTTATCAACTTTATTTGTGTATGTTGGCTTGCACACCATGTACTTGTTTTTTTGTTGAGCCTTTATTAAATCTTCGTGTTATCTCATTTTTGGATATTTCTTTGACTTGAAAACGTTAATGCTCTATTTGATGTAGGTAGAGATGATGATCCCATGTGGGTGAATTTTGTATTCAAATGCAAAATCTTAAATAATGCACTAATCATGGGGGAGTTTTCCTATATTGTGTAGAACACTCCTTTTATGCTTCTTCACAACATGTTTTGCTCCATATCATGTTTTATGTCTTTGCAAGATAAATTTTCTTTTGGTACTTTGTGACATCTTGAAAAGTGCTGAGATTTTAGTGTGGTTTTTTAAACCTTTCTCTTTTGGGGAGTTGGCTTTATCTCATTCCTTGCTAACTTTTTTGACCTTTTAGAATGAGATAAATCCTTGAGCATTTGTGTTTTTGGTCTATCGCTTTCTCTTTGTTTTTGCCTAGTTCATTTGTTGAACATGTGGTCTTTCATGAGTTGATTTGGTTATTTGATATAATTTGAACAACCTTTTATCATGTCACACTTTGGTGTTTCTTCTTGGTTTACTTGGTATTTTGTTCAAATTGTATCTCCTTTGGTTCTTGAAAGTAGTGTGCATACATATTTACTAAATGTATATATTATGGCGTGCTTGCTTTACTTGATCCAATATATAGGGGAAACTACACAAAATCCTAATTGGCTAAGATGCGCATGAAATTCAATTTCATATCAATATTCACATATTTATGTGGAGTATCTCCTATATATTATAGTTGCTCTAACTACTTTGGACCCAATAAGTTTGGGGACCATATTATACTTAAATTTTGTTTTAGGTACATTGGAGGTGCATTGGATGCTTGTCTCTTTCATAAGGAATAAGTGATGACTCAATGATAATTTGAGACAAGCAAGGATGATCAGCAAACTCCTATCTACTTCATCATACCAATGATATCTCGGTAACAAGTATCTCTTACTCATGCATAAATATATTGCTTCCAACCTCTTGTAGGTTGAGTCTTGGCATGAATTTTTTGTTTGAAATTGTTGTGGTTATTGCTATGGTTTTAAAGAAAACTCTTTATTGCATATGTGAGTAAGTTGAGATGAGTGCATATAATTGGGACTATACAAAATCATGCTCATGATTCACCAATCCCAAATTTGTCAATCTAGCAATTATTTTGCCTATCTCTTCCTCAAGTACTCTCATGTGCAATATTGATGAATTTGAAAAGTTGATTCGTTCTTTGTGATACTTTTTGCCTTTCTCAATACATTCTAACTATCTCGTTTTCCCTTAGTGATAGTTGTGATATATTTGATATGTTTGTGGTTGAAGTTCATCAATATACAATAAGACAAAATTGAGCCGTTTGGCCATGCTATCAAGCAAAGATCTTATTAGTGTATTGATGACTTCGTTTTGGATATCATGATCTATTTTTAATCTATTTTGTGTTTACATGTTTATTTGTGGATAAATATCTTCATGAGATTGTCCACTTAGAAACCTATACACATGATAGAGGCTACTTCTCTATTTTGATATCTTCTTTGATTCTTGTGTGTTATATGGTCATACTAATAAATATCATTCATTGAAGACTATGTTGATGCTCAATGGTCATCCTTGAATTAGTCTTATAATATGCTTTGTTATGCCTCTCACACATCCTTGTGGTTGAGCCTACTATTATGTTGTCTCTTACTCGTTGCTCAACAATTTGTTTAATGCATGTCCGATGCCTTGGTTTATGCTCTTTTATACATAGTTGGGTTTTAAATAATATCGAGGGAGTGAGGATGCCATGTTTGTCTATATTGTATTCAAATGCAAATTATAATTTTTGCACAAACCTTGGGGAGACTCCTCGTATTATGTAGAGCACTCTCTTTTCAATCTTATCATAATATCAATCTTTCTTTTGGTATGTTCTTTTTGTCAAGTGGTTCTTTGGATCTTTTGATTGCTTGCTTCATTTGTTGATACTTCTTCACCTTGTTAATTTTTTTTGCAATATTTTGATTCTCAATATTGTTTAACCTCCTCCTAAGTATTCGTCATTGGATAAGTGCATTTTATTCCACTCACACTATGAGAAATTTACACATTTTGGAGGAATTATCACTCTATTGGCCGTCTAGAGCTTTTCACCCATTTTGGCAATCGATGCCAATGGGGGAGAAGTTTTGGAGGGTTTAAGGGAAGTTGGTTTCATGCTTTGAGTTTGTTCTTGAGCATTTTCCTCTCATGTTCTTGCATCTTTGTTGTTGCTTTGCATGTTGAATATATGCATTTTCCTCTCATGCTCTTGCATCTTTTTTGTTGCTTTTCATGTTGGATACATAGATATAAACCCTCTTAAAGGGATTGTTATCAATTACCAAAATGGGGGAGATTGAAAGAACATGTGTGCCCCATGTGTGGTTTTGGTAATTAATGACAATCTTTATGGACTTATGTTTGCATTGAGTTTTACTTGTAGGATTTGTCCATAAGCAATGCTTGAACCATATGTTGGCTTCAACGTTGGAAGAAGAAGAAAGTGAAGAAGATCAAGTGTTGATCAAGGTTTCAAGGAATGATCCGAAGATTGGTCAAGTAGAAGTTGAGCCTATGGCAAGTGTGTCTTGAATAATAAGATGATCTCAAGTGTAGCTTGCCATCCTTATGGTGATCATGGATATGTGAACATATGCCTAAAACAGAGTCTCTTCCATAGTGGAGTATGGGGGAGCAAATTCCAAGTCTTCACCAAGCTAGCACAATCAAGAAAGGTGTTCCATCTTAAGGTGTAGAAGATCGTCATCATCAACATCAAGTGGAATATACACAAGGGAATTGTTTGATCTTGATAGGGTTTCTTTATTACCGGTCTCGTGGTATTAGTTGGGAAGACCAGTTTATAGGATAGATAACCGTACTATCAAGAGGAGCTCTCGAGTGAATAACTTGATCATATCCCTCGGTGAGAGCTCAAATCTTTGCATACTTGGCATCATCTTTGTTGGTTCTTATTTGTATTACTTATGTGAGTATTTAGAGCTTGTGTTAATCTCCATGACAAGTTCAAGTGTTCATCAAAAACGAATTTCATATGCATTCTCTATCGCGTTTTCGATGTTGGAGGTTTTATCGGTTCGTATTTTTGGGACAGGTCAAACCTTTCGTCATTTGGTTCTATCCTACCTTGGTGGACCATGATGTTTCTCTGGATTATCTTGTAGATATCATTGTCCTCTTTAAAACGATCCCAAGATCATCAAAAACAGAGTCCGGATGCAAAAGTTATGATTGTTTCAGTTTCCCTGTTTCTGCCAGTTTTCAGGGGGGCGGATTATCCGGCCATGGGGGCGGATTATCTGGCCCAATTTTCAGAAAACGGCTAAGGAATTTTAGGCGTGGCTCCCTGTAACAGGGGTGGATTATCCGGCCCAAATATCCGCCCCTATGCAGAGGGTCGCGCCGCGAAGTCCTTAGCCATATTTTGGCTCGGGTAACCCGGAATATCCGGGGGAGGGGCGGATTATCCGGCCTAAGAGGTCCCAAACGGTCATATTTCATTGGGAAGGGGTATAAATAGACCCCTTCTTCCTCCTTGGGCTGGTTGCTTGCATTCTCTCTCTCCTCCATTGTTTTGACCTTTAAGAGCTTGCAAATACTCTCAATCCTTCCCATATATCTTGAATCTTTTGGGGGGATTTGAAAGGGGGGTCTAGATCTACAACTCCACCAATCTATCTCTCCTCTATGTGAGGGGACCATATTGGGATCTAGATCTTAGGGTTTCTTTTGTGGATTTCCTCTTGTGTTCTTCCTCTCTTATTCTCCCACTAGCTTTTGTAGGTTTGGTGGGATTTGGGAAAGAAGGACTTGAGCACTTCTTGTGTTCTTGCCATTGCATTTGGTGCATAGGTTTGAGTTCTCGGTGAGGATTCGATTGGTTGAAAGGTGAGAAGCTTTTTACTCTTGGGTTCTTGGAACCCTAGAAGGTTTAGTTGTTTTGCAGGTTTGTGGATTACTTGGGGCCTCCGATTAAGTTGTGGAGCTTTCCCTGAGCTTGTTTGTTGGGAGCCTCCAATTGAGTTGTGGAGAAGTACCCCAATCTTTGTGAGAGGTTACGGATTGCCACCGACAAGTGCACCGATAGTGAAGAAGTGAACCAAGCCTCTTGTGGCGAGGTTCACAGGAGAATAGGGTGAGGCATTTTGTGGCGTGGTGGTCTTAGTACCGCCCACCCCTCCAATGAGACATACTCTCTTTATGGGAGGAACTCGGTAATAAATCATCGTCTCCGCGTGCCTCGGTTATCTCTATACCCGAGCTATTTACTTATGCACTTTACTTTATGATAGCCTTCGTGCTTGAAGTCTTATATCTAGCTATCACATAGTTGCTTGTTTTTCTTAGCATAAGTTATTGGTGCACATAGGTGAACCATAGTATATATAGGTTTTGTGCTTAATAAAGTAAATGCTAGTTTTATTATGCCTTTGTTAAGCCCTTCTCGTAAAAGTTTTAAACCGCCTATTCACCCCCCCTCTAGGCGGCATCTGTATCCTTTTCAACTACCTCCATCAATGATCACCTTTATAAACTTGCCATCAATTTTGGAACGAGTTTGGAAGATGTTGAGGCGTTGGTCCTCTCTTGGTATTGAGTTTTTTGTCAAGACTTGAGAAATGACAAGGGAAGGGCTTGGATCATGCTCTCATATGAGGGTGTCATCCACTTCCATCGCGGCTTCCCTTGCAACTGCTCGTTGAGTCAACGCTTCCTATTCCTCTTCACTCATGGAGTAGGTTGCGCCATTCTCATCCGTAAGCATCACTCGTGTGTTGGTGCACTCATATGACTTGTTACCCTTCACTCCACACTTGAAACAAGTGACTTGACTATTCGATGTGGTGTTGGAGGAGGATGATATCGTGGTCTTTGCTTGCTTGGATGAGCTCGGTGCTTGGTCTCTTGGCTTGTTGGAGGCATTTGCATTGACGAACGCAAAGTATGCCTTTGTCTTCTCATAAGCATTCTATTTTTGCAAGTGACGCTCAACTTTGGTAGCTTAATGGAGGAGCTCGGTGAGGTTCTTGTACGGTTGAAAGTCAAAAATCTTCCTTATTGGGCGGCTCAAACTGTTGAGGAACCTTGCTATTTTTTGCTCTTTGAGCTCTCTCACATCGGCTCGCATCATAGTTTTCTCCATTTCCTTGTAGAACTATTCAATTGACTTTGTGCCTTGTCGCAAGTTTTGTAGCTTGTTGAAGAGATCTTGTCTATAATGCTTGGGGATGAATCTTTGTACATCACTTCCTTCATCTCCGTCCAAGTTTCAATTGGAGGCTCATCTTGGTTCTCACGGTGTTTTTGGTAGTCTTCCCACCAAACATTTGTATAGTCCTCAAACTCAAGGGATGCCATTGCAACTTTCTTCTCTTCAGAGTAGTTCAAGACTCGGAAGATATTGTCAACTTTGAGTTCCCAATCAATGTATGCATCGGCGTCTTATTCTCCCTTGAACTTGGGCATAATGAACTTGAGCTTTCCAAACTTGCCATCTTCATGTTCACGGTGGTAGTTGCGATGTTCTTGTCTCATGCTTGCCTCACTTGGTGCACGTGGAGGAGGAGGATGAACTCGATTGTCTCGAGGTGGCGGTGGAGGAGCTTGATAATTCTCAAAGTCTCTTTGACGCCTTTGCTTGGGATCATTAGCATTCATTGGTTATTGGTGACGATGGTGGGGTTGAGCATAGAGGTTGTTGCGTCTAGCACGACGTGCATCCTCATCATCATCACTTGTATCCCATTGCGGTTCTCGATTGACTTGTGGTGGTTGGCGGTGGTCATGGTGTGGGTGGTTGGCGCCTATCATCGTGGTGGTCTTCACCATGACGCTCTTGTTCTTGTGGAGGTTACGCTTGTACCATTGCTTGTTGCGGTGGGCGACCATGTCCGTCTTGTTGTTGTGGTTGAGCATGATGGTCATGGTGCCGGTGATGTCTTGCAAGGTGTGGTTGTTGAGCTTGTGGATCAACCGCGTGTTCATGTCTATGATGAGCTTGGTGTTCCCTATTGTGGTGGTGGGGTTCTCCATGATGAGAATGTGAGCGTGAAGCATCGCCATGACAACTTGAAGAGCGCATACAAGACAAACTTGACGAGCTTGAATGATGTCCATAATGGTTGCCAAGGTTGGCAATAGCTTGGTGAAGAGCTTGGAATTGAGCATAGTGCTCCACTTGGCGTTGGCGGTCACGGTAGTTGAACTCTCGAAAAGTTTCATCAAGCTAGTTCTCAAGCCTCTCACAATGGGCATGGAATTCTTGGCGTTGCGCCCATAAGTTGTGGCACGTGTCGAAACCATCTTAGTTGTTGAAGTTGCCATCTCCGCTTTCTACGCTTTCCCTAAACATGTTGTATGACCACAATTGAAAGGAAGAGTGGTATTGGTGGTATGGTATGTGCTACCCTGCCTCACCAAGTCAAAAATTGAAAAGGTTATTCTTGTCGAGAGCAAAGAGAATACATAAGACACACACACACATAGGCCTATGGTGGTAGGTTAGGAAGGTGGATAGCAAAAGGAACAACCAAACGAAAAGGTTATTGTTAAAGGTGGTAAAAGACCAAAGATCAAAAGAAAAAATGATACGATCTACAAAAACATAAAGGACACACACGTGGAGACAGATGTGGTTAGCACGACTATGAAAATGAGCACAAAATGTCTTAATGAAGACTAAGCTCGGTTGTCATGCCAACACATGGAGAGACTACAACTCGTTCGCCAAAAGAGGATAAGCAAGTGATTTGTGCACTTGCCTTGGTCACGCTCTTTCTCTCTCTCTTTGCTTACAAGCTTGATAGTCTCTTTGTATTGGGAGACTATGTATTTTTCTATTTTTCTTTTGTTTTTTCTCTTTTTTTATCCTTTTCTCTTTTTATCCCTTTCTATACTACTATGTCAACTTTTGCATTTGCTTACATACTCTCACTTCTCCAAGGGAAAGTGCACAATGCTTAGACAAACATAAAATGAGCTGCTCTCATAGGATAGATACACACAAAGGAAGAAGGGTTAATAAGGTGGAGCAAGTTATACCTTTGGTATTGTTGACGACTTGCTACCGGTGTTGGGGATGATGTTCGAGCATCGCGGTGTCGAGGAGAGTGGGATGTCATGATGTGCGAAAGATTGATGTTAGTCAGGGCAAAACGCACACGAAAACACGAACAACACACGATGAAAATAGTCAAAATTGGGGCTGTCAAAATTTTCGGCGGAGCAGCTGGCGGCGCCGGTTCTGTCGCTGGAATTTTCGGTCATGAGTCCGGCACGCCGGGAATCTCGCCAGAAATTTTGGCGGTAGAACCGGCTCGCCGAAATCAGTCCGTGGCGAACTCAAAAATTCAAATCTCGGATTTTTTGTGCAAATCTATTGGGATTGGGCTGGGGCAAGGTTCAAGGAAGGTAGGTCGACACCCAAAGCAACAGATCTATAGAACAAAACCACGAAAAACTCACCAAATCGAGAGATCGATCCAAAAGCAATTTGGGACAATATTCTTGGTATTTTCTAATTTATGGTGGAAATTGATGAACGAAGTCAAATCCGTGGCAACCAAAAGCTGCTGATACTAGTTGATATGGGTGTCCTTATGGATTTATCCTTGGGGTGGCCCGATCTTCACGGATTTGAGGCGGGGAGTGAAGGAACACGTGATGAACATGATGAACGCAACTCTAATGCAAGGTAAAGATACAAACACATGCCAAATCACACCCGATTCGATTTGCTCCCGTTAGTTCGAACAACCAATCCAATAGAATCCTCAGCGAGAGACCTTGCGATAAATCACCAAAGGAGAGATCGGCAAGCGGGTGATAGAATCCAAATCAAGAAGAGAGTAGCAACCAAGTAGAATCCCAAAGGGGAGAGACCAAGCACTACTAGAATCCCTGACAAGGAGAGACCAAACACTTGAGGAGGGTCTTGACGACTTGGAGAAGGGCACCGACTCCAAGGCCTTGTACAACTCATAGATCTACTATAGAGAGGGGGTTCCCATCCAGGGTTTGGCATATGCCTCAATTCATCATCATCTCTGCCCAGATCTGAGCCACAAGGGTGGTATTTATAGTACTAGGGGTGAAGGGGTAGGTAGGAGGGAATATTCTAGGCATCAAACCCTTCACAGTGCGCAGACTGGCAGTTCCGGCGATAAGTCCAGTCGCGCTGGAATTGGCGCCGGTATTTCCGGCGGTCACCGGTTTGGTTTGGTGGGCACTGGTTTGCTATTCTGTATAGCGTTTCAGCATTCGCCGGTTTGCTTCGATGGCGACCGGAAATTCCGGCGCGGATTTCGGTCCCGGTCCTGGCGCCGGAACTTCTGGCGTGGATTCCGGCGGCATCGGGCCTGGCGCCAGAATCCTTTTTTCGTCTTCTTTTTCACGCTTCTTGCTTGGGGGTCTTGGCTCCAGGTTCATCCTAGTCGCCTCCTCTTGGCATCATGGTTGTGGACCTAGTCATATCATACACATTTGTCTCAAGTAGGATCCCATTCACATGATAACCAAAAGAAAGTGAGGTATGGACGGAATTCACCTCTGTAGTGATGGTTGGCGTAGCATGATGTGGACCAATGGTGAATGCCGAGTGTTGGGCTGCATCAGGTTGGATGCCGCTTCTATGGCTGGGTCTAGGAGAATCGGGCACCCCCGCGCATGAGAGTCTTCGCTTGGTTGCTTGCACGTGGGCGTCTCCCGACCAGGGACAATCTCCCGCTGAAGACGATCCTAAAATGGGATGAGAACGGGTGCGCCCTATGCAACGCTGAGATGGAGACCTGCTATCACATGGCTCTCGGCTGTTCCTTTGCTCGCCAGTTCTGGGGCCGCCTCAGAGTCACGCTACCTCCCTCTCTCCTTGGCTTGTCCCCCCTCCCCCCCCCCCCCCGAGCAGGATGTGCTCCCTAGGAATGTAAACGGAGCGGAAACGGACGGAACTGAGTTGTGCTACATTTGTTTTCAAATTTTTATGCAGAAGCGGAAACGAAGACAGAAACCCCGGAAACTAAAACGGTAGCCGATATTATCGGAAACAAATATGGACCGAATACAGTGCAGACGCAGAACGATGCAGATTTTATCCGAAACTAAGAGAGCCCTAAAATCATGCAACAAATCTCAAGCATTAAAGAAAACCAATGAAATTGTGCCCTATTTATAGCACGGTGCTAGGTTTACAAGGAAACAAGGGAAAGATAAAATTGTGAAAGTCTCCTCGAATGCATAGAGGGATTACATGGTCATCAGCACTGGGATTAGCAGCTTTGCAAGTTTGGCTTGACAGGTCATGTAATGGGTCATTTGGATTTGGCTATACACATCAACCCTAAAACGGTAATTCCATATTAAACAGAAACCCTAAAACGGTAATTCCATATTAAACGGAAACGGAAATTCCGTTTCCATTTCTGTTCCGTTGAAAAATGTTGTTCAACGTCGTTTTCGTTTCCGTTTCTGTCTAAAAAAATCTGTTTCCGTTTTGCAAAATTCCGTTTCCGTTTTCGTATTTTCATTTTGTTTTCGTCTTTCCGCAGAAAAGTCGGAAACTTTCCGCTCCACTTTCATCCCTAGTGCTCCCTATACCCTTCCCTCTCCCCCCTCTCTATGCTTCTAATACCGTTGGTCACCGCCGCGCGTGCATGTATTTTGCTTTGCTTGTATAAGTTTTGCAATGATATGGCTGAGACGGTATTAGACTATTCGAAAAAATAAGTTTACTTCTTTCTTCTTGGTCTCCAGGTTCTCGGTGCATTGTTGGCTCAACATGGTTTAGCTTCTGATTCTCTAGCTGTTTTGCAAATGATATGGCTGAGACTAAAACCCACTATGCAAGCAAAACCACTCAAGGGCTGAGAGTAAAGTTTTAAGTACTCTTGAGGTACTTCACATTTGTTTGATACATCGGCAGTACCAGCACCATGCTTCACTGGTATTTCGTCATTTTCTTTTTCCAACACACTCTCAAGCTCTTGTCCAAACAGGTCAAAAGCTTGATACAGAAAATAATCCAGCTCTCTTTCAAGTTCTTCTTGTTCAATTCTCAGTTGCTCATATCATCACATGTAATCTGCTATGTTTGAACAAAGCATACTATACAAGAGAATAGTGCATATATTATTTCAATAAATCACTAATATTATTCACCTGAGAACATCTGAGTTTTGATTCTAGATATGAAGAGTCGGGGAACTAGAACCCTCCATCCTGCCTTCGTAGTCTTCAAGAGAATCTTGGAGCTATCTCTTTTAAAGACCTTTAGCTCAGGCCCAATTCATCTCTAGCTCGTGGCACGTCTTTCCATTCTGGCGATATCTTGGATGTAATTTAGAATTAGTTGCAAAAGAAAAATGTACTGCATTTTATCTAGTGTCAAAGGGGAGGGAAATTGATCTATAAGTTGTGGCATTGCTTTCTCTTAGCTCAGTTTTCTTTTCTCTGTTTGTACATAACTCTTTGTAAAACCCCATTATAAGTATATGCAGTAGAGACACTGTTCTTCCTCAAAAAGTGGTGACATTGTTTGTTGAAGGAAAAATGCTCTGGTTCGCCCTTGAATAGTGTGAAACCATTATGACCAGGCACATCACAACAGTGCAGATAATATTTCTCCTGACTAGGCAGGTAAAAGTTGCATATTACAGGCTTCCACTCATATGGTACTCACCTGAATCGGTTTTATCAAAAAGAAGGTCGAGGAAATGTTAATAAATAGCCATAGCTGAGTTCATAAAAGCCATACCAAAACGAAATATTCAAGCTTTCCTTCAGCATCTGGTTATATGACACTTAGTCAAGGGAGAGATTGGAGTTTTTTCTTTGGAAAATAAAGAGATGTGAGTTCTAATAAAAGGTCACATGGAAACTAGACCTAACATCTAAAACCGTGCACTCCGTAATTACATGCAGCAAGAATAATCTAAGCTTTTTTTAACCGGAAAAGTAACCTAAGATCCTCGTAACACTGGACCGCTCCCAAGCTAATGTGTCTCCTAGTCGCAGAACCACCTGTTCCTAATTATAGTCGAGCAGGACCAATAGCATTGATTACTGCACAAATTAAAAAGCTCAAGGAAGTAAAAAAAAGGTCATAATGAACAGGTGGGCGGGAATCTAAATGTTTCACCAGCAAACAATTGCCAAATTAACCTCTCCTCTAAAAAATTTAGTTGAGCATACTCGTGTAATTATATAACCTCCCATGTAAGTATTTAGAAAGTATTCTACTTCCTCCGATCCAAAATAAGTGTTGGAAATTTAGGACAAACTTTGTACTAAAACAGTACTAAATCACCGACACTTATTATGGATCCGAGGGAGTATTAGAAATGATGCATCTACTTCAGAAAAAAAAAAAGAGTGAACTACCTATTAATTAGTAATTGAGATAACCTTCCGATAGCCATCATATGTGCAGTTGGAACAAGGACACATTTTGAACTGCTTGAAGCACCGGAAGGAAAGCAGGTACATGGTCAACGATACAGCTCAGAAATTTGAAACAAGATATTTGCCATCACCTCATTTTTCCCAAGACACTGAAAATACTGCTCATCGTATCTTTCAAAAAGAAAGAATTTTCTTCTCAAGTGTCTCCCCAACAAAATTAATACTACTCAGGTTAGTATATAGATGCATGCGAATCTAGACAAACTCAAGTAACTTATTTTGGGACAGAGGGAGTACTTTATTGATTAAATAACATCGATACAAAGAGTTCCATGGATGCAATCCGGAACAGAATGAAAACCACAACTAGAACTAGCACTCTCGCAAGATTTAGTTTAAAATATGTGCCGCCTCGTGTAGAAGCTGTTAGAAAAAATGACTATGCATTGGCAATCAGTAGATATATGGATATTGTACAAAACTAGAAAGTAGGAAATCACAAAGTACAACACAATGAAGGTTTTACGTGTGGTAATGAAACATGGATCAATTAAGATCAATGGCAGATTGGTTTCAGTTCAGCTGTCAAAAGGTCCAGAAATTCCTCCAGAATAATCACTATAAAATAATTTATAAAATTCTCACCAAAAAAGCAAGATTCATGGATTCTTGTCGCTCCTAAAACTCCAACGTTTATCCGAATCAATCATGGAAAACACTGGATCTTTTCGCACGTGAACATACAAGAGTTTTGTTAGTGAAGCGCAAACTAATTAATCAATGAAGCAGTGTGAATCACGGGGAATTCTTTAGTGATCCTACTATGTTGATGGCTCGAGCCGTAGGTTGAAGGGATCATACTTAAGAACACTGTTTGTGTGCGAGAGAGAAAGTAATAACATACCTGAAACGGACAAAGTATCGAATCGGAGACCATCAACAGTCCTGAGTAGAGCAGATGTGCAGTATGACTGCAGTGGAATGATAGGAATTAGGAAGCAATCAGAATGATTTAACCACTGTATGAGGACAACTGATAGTTTTTTTAACAGCTGGTAATCTGATTGTAAATACCTATTCGATTACGTACTTGTATATTCCCGTGCAATTCATTTTTAGCTGAATGATCATCGTACTTTATCAAAAATGCATTTTCCTGCAGCGCTTCTAACTAGGAAAAAAATCAGTAACCAACGGCTGATCAATACAAGGTAGCAATGGGGTCGCATTGTGAAGTACCATCCAGACATCTTAATTCAAATGCTCAAATGTTTGAGGAAGAGGAAAACAATGAGAAGCATCACTAACGAGGATTACACAATGATTGGAGCATTATACATACCGATGAAACCTGCAGCGACGTGACAAACAACTTGACCTGCCATTCTGCACCACGAGCGTCATACACATGAAGAGGTCACCAATACGGGCATTCACTGACTGGGCAGCCCGTAGTTGGCCTGGTCGAAGAAGGATTGAGCGGAGCTGCAGTGTTATACTAGAGAAGGTTTGTGGCAGACTGCTGGAGGCGGATCAAGGTGGGGCATCGCTGGAGGAGAGACCGCTCGGTGAATGAAGCGATCGTGCAGGTGAAGAAGAACCCAGATCGAGCAGATTCGGACTCGAGCTTTTGCCCTACTGCTATAGCAAATGATTAATTTTCCCTTGCACTAAGTACCTAGGGATGCTTTGAGATAATTCGTGCTAATAGAATTTTGGAAGAGCATAGAACCATTTCTTATATACTAATTAAGAATTGCACATAAAAGAAAATGATGGAATGTCTTATGCCTTATGGCTAGATATCTGGATTTCAGATCCAAGAAACTATCCGGCCAAATCCAAGAAATATCTGTATCCGACAGATAATAGTTGCTCTGAATCTGGGTTTAACTGTGACCAAAAAAAGTAAACACAAATATAACTTCTTTTCCAGGGAAACACGACCAGTCTTCTGCTCGAGGACTAGTTATGGCCAGTATCGACCAGATAAAATGGCCACTAACCTTAAAGAAATTACATTATGTCAAAGAGACCTCCAAAAGTAAGTTCTAGGTAACTGATGAATGTAGTGTCTAGGAGGCACAGTACCAGGTGAGAACTTTCAGATTCATGGATCTACTAGATGGAGTTGCACAGGTGTTCGCCTCCAGTCTTCGATTTCCTGTGTGATGCTAAATAGGAAGCATGAGAGAGTTTCATGCTAAATACTCTAAATGCCAACAAAAATCCTAGTAGGACATTATCACTAATAAGCGTGCATAATCAGATACTCAAGTTTGCCTAGTTCTCTTCAATTTACTTCCTTCAATGTGAACACATTGTGCACACTAAAAAGACCAGGTCCTAGAGAATGCCAACCATTAGAACTTACAACTGTCAATTGGATATAAGGTAGTGGGATCAAGTACGCTGTTAATGGCTGAACAATACCAAAGAACAGACTAACTCCTACGTTCTGGCACATACAGACCACATGATCACATCCAAAACCTTTACCGGGTGGGCAAACTATGACCTAGC
The DNA here is from genome assembly GCA_910589775.1 of Avena eriantha. Taxonomy (NCBI): domain Eukaryota; kingdom Viridiplantae; phylum Streptophyta; class Magnoliopsida; order Poales; family Poaceae; genus Avena; species Avena eriantha. Next base: position 226,793,451 of record OU342740.1, read on the forward strand.
AGAAGTAGGGATCACCAATTTTAACAACAATCCAACTTCCTATTTGCTTGCTTTATTTGCTAGGTACTAGGTTGGTATAAACAGCCTATGTTAGTACATTACTAGAACATACCATGTTTCAGGTAGATGGCAGGTTTTGAGAGGCTTCTGAGCAAGTGAGTCCTCTTACATCAGGAACATAACCTTTCTCCATCATCCCCCCCTTTATTGTTTCATAGGTAACCTCATTTGGAACGAGACCTTTCTCCAACATCTCATTAAGGAGCTCATTAGCCTCCTCCATCTTCCCCATTCTACAAAGGTACTTTATGAACACATTGTAAGTGACCACATTTGCCCGTTTCCTATCTTTCTCCATCCTGGTCCTAATTTCATAGGCAGACTTGATGTTCCCCTTCTCACAGTACCCATTTATTATGGTGTTATAAGTCAGATGCTTTGGCTCCACGCCAACCATGACCATTTCATCCAAGAGCTTTACAGCTTTCCGTACTTCCCCTTTGCAGCACAGGGCACCAATAAGTGTATTGTAAGTAACAATATCAGCACTAATGTCTTTCTCCTTCATCTCATCGAGGAGGCCAGAAACACTCCTCCAATCCCCATTATGGGTAAACCCAGCTATCAGGCAATTGTATGTTCTGACATTTGGACTAATCCCCTTACGTGCCATCGCCTCCTTCACCGCCAATGCATCATTCATTTTGCCGAGACGGCGATATCCATCGATCAAGACAGTGTAAGTAACCACATTAGGTTCAACACTCCTCCGTGCCATACCATCAATCCAATTCTCAGCATCTTCCATCATGCCCTTCTTGCAAAACCCATTCAGCACATTGTTCAGGGTAGCCACATTAGGCAGCAGCCCCAAATCCTGCATCTCATCAACTAGCCTCACCCCTTCTTCTACCTTCCCCTCACCGCAGAAACCACAAACAAGTGCAGCGTACGTCACAGCGCTAGCCGCAATCCCCTGCTGCTTCATCTCCTCAAAGACTCTCAACGCGGCAGTGATGTTGGAGTCATTGCAATACCCATTAATCAACACATTGAATGTCACCTCATCTGGCGAGACCCCGGCCTCGATCATCTCCTTCAAGAGAGCATCGACATGGTACATCTTCCCGGTACGACCCCTCTTGCAGTATCCGTCGATGAGAGTATTGTAGGTGACCACAGTGGGAGTCAGCCCCCACGCCCTGATGTCCTTGGCCACATCGCCAGCCTTCCTGAGCTGGCCGGCCTTGCAGAGCCCGGAGATGACGATGTTGAAGGTGAAAAGGTCCGGCGACACGCGCCGCCGGAGCGCCGCCCTGAAAGCCTTCCCGGCGAGGTCGACCCGGTCAGCGTCGCCGAGGGCGGATAGCAGGCGGTTCACCGAGAAAGCGGAGGGGCGGTGGCGCGGGTAGTTGTCTCCGGCGAGGAGGAAGGCCTCGTACGCCATCAGGGGCTGGGAATCCGTGGCGAGCGCGAGGACGAGCATGTCCGCGATGAGCGGCGCGGCGGCGGGGGCGGTGGGGGCGGAGGAGGCGGGGAGGGCGCGGAGGATGGACGCCGGGGAGTGGAGGCGGGTGGCGGCGAGGGCGTGGAGCTCGGAGCGGAGCGGCGAGTAGAGCCTGTGGGAGGCGAGTCGGGCCAGGAGGAGCGCGTGGAGCGGGAGCGGGAGCGGCGCACGGAACTGGACGCGCGACCAGCGCGCGAGGGAGACGAGGTGGGGCAGGGGAGGGAGCGGCGCTGTGCGGAGGAGAAGGTAGAGGACTCGGTGCGCCGCCGCTGCCGTGGCCGCGCCCGTGAGCGCCTGCACGCGGGCGAAGCGCCCGGCGGCGAGGTGCCGGAGCAGCGTGCGGAGCGGCATGGAGGGTGCTTGTTCCCTAGTTGTTCGGGGAGGGTTTTTCTCAGTTTGGAGCGGTGAGCCGGTGACTGACAGTGGATTAGTTGATTACAATGACATCGCATTCTGAATCCTACACGAAATCTTCTAAAGAATGTTCAGAGTCAACATAAGTGTCGCGGGGAAATGTAGTGCAAACGGAACATCGAAAAGACTTTCAACATATACAAGGAAAAACAATCCTACCAGATATATAGTTTCATAATTCCCTTTGCTACAACGAGGTCGACCCTCGTATTCTCGTGCAGGCGGCAACCAGTAGCATTGCATCAGTAGTCAGTACATGCAACATATGATCAACAGGAAATTTCAAAAGAATAGGTACAGCCACAAGCCCAGATCACAGCTAGGACTAGGAGAAAGACGGCCGTCAGAGTCCGACCACAGACATCTACCAAACTGTACCATGTCATGAAGCAGGCGAAAGAAAGACACATGGAACTGGAAGCTTAGCACAAACTGCATAGTGTAGCCAAGCAAGGTAGAGCAGCGACTAGCTGCAAGCCTGGTGACACGAACACTAAGATGTGACAGGATTGCCGTATCTCCTTTAGCTGTTCTATGTCTCATGGTTTGGCTCCAAGATCAAAGTATAATGGGTCCTGCGGCGCTGAGCTCATTGCTATCAAGGGGGGTTGTATCTGCTGGCTAACAGTGGGGCTATCACCGAGGCTCATCGCGCTGCACCACCGGCGCATTCTGCAAGGAAAGGTCGGATTAGTGAGGTCAAGCATTGCCAGAACTTAATAGTAGTGGCATTGTGGCAGTGCAATAATAGGAATTCAGCTGTAATTGCTCCCAGCGGTAAAGATGGATCCAAATTGAGTTGTTTTTAGCTATTGGCCACCATTGTTCAAACAGAATGTTTTTACCTTTGACAAACAGGCTGGCCAAAACAACAATAGAACCCTGAAACGAGATGGACACATGGTTTTCATAGCACTAGCACAACATCCTGAACATTTTGCTTCTCTACAATGAAGCATTTTCCAATGACAATCACCATAATGAGCTTGTTCATTAACAACATAATAAGATCTATAAATATGTAAAGATGATACCCATACTACTAGGTTTTCAGAAATTACTCTTGTCTAGGTGAATAAAAACAACTGCAAAAGATAAACATCTACAGAGCTATTTTCTATGAAGTTCCCCAATTAGTCATAGAGTAGTTTTGTTCTATACAAATTCACACACTTAATATCAACCAAACATACTAAACTACTTTCACATGTTATGTGCTGAGACGATTAAAGTACATATTATACAAATTCATAGGCAGCATGACCAAACAAACGAAGTACAATAGTAAACGATCATGAGATACCTTTGTTAGCCTCCTTTGTTTGAGTTTCACCTTCACATCAACTCCATTCTCAACTATACCACGCAACACAACCTCGATTTTCCCTTCAATTTTGTCCCCTTTTCTTGGTGTATAAATTGCATCGTGAATATCATCCTCTATCGCACGCTTCGCAAGTAACGCCCCAACCGCCACGCATGCCTTGATACCCTTCCTTGAACCAAGATCAAACTTCATGTCCTTTGATATAGAGTGAGCAACAGAGACCACTCTGCTGGTCACTCGGTGAACGAAACAAGCACGCACCGACCCCTTTGAGACATGTATGTCCAGGCAGAAAGGGTAATGGTAAGGACCAGTCATCTGGTTAAACGTCGGCACTCGGTCCCTCTTCACCTCAACCATGTCCTCTGTACGCTCTACAGGCTTCGCTTTAAACTTTGGAACCTTCAAAGGAGGTGATTTGCTAGGTTCCACCTTCTTGCTCTCTGATGGATTCTTGGTACTGGGTTTCTCTCTCTTCCATCTGCGGCGCAAGGGCAAATTGTTCTCCTCAAACTCCTTGGACCCCCTGTCCAGCTTGTAGAACAGCTTCTTACGGTTTCTCATGTCATCTATCTCGTCATCCGAGTCGTGCACTTCTTCTTCGTGTTCTTGGAAGCTATCAATACACTCTTCTCCCGGCATGGGTTCTGAGGAGAAGCCGAAGGAAGCAGGCCAGAGGTCGGAGTCCACCACGTCAATGTGGAAGCCGGCGCCAAGTGGGTTGGCATCAGAGCAAGGCAAGGTTTGGGGCAGCTGGATTTGCGCCGGGAAGGCCCTGAAAGGTTGAACGGAGAGTGGACGGCATATATGGAGCAGTGCAGAGAGCTCCGGAGGCGTCTCAGACGCGCGCCGTCGAGCTTGGAGAAGCAGATGTCGAAGTGACATTTCAACAAACACCCTACGGCCGTGCTGGCTGGAGAAGCACAACCATGCGGTGGAGGGAGTGGTTTTTATTTTCCCTTTTTCTTGCGGGGAAGATGGGAGGGAACCAACCGTAGCAGTGGCTTTGATCACCGGCGAGCACGGCCTGCCAGTAGAGCACACGAATTGCCGTGGGAGAAACACGCCGGCGACCCGAGGACTCGTGGTGTCGGTGGTGCTGGTGCTCCGCTCCTCCCGTAGTGTTCGGGTATTGCGCTCCCAGCTTCCAGGAAATATCCAAGTTGCCTTGAGCCCAGTCCAACCCAAGTTGGGCTGTCGGTATCTCTCTATTTTTCTGCGAGTATGTGGATATCGCAGTCGTGCTCAGCCCATCAAGCAACACAAGTGTTCGTTTAGACTCCTCGAAACAGACTTTCGCACCGCTTTATAAATAAAACACAATTGCCAACACACGGTACAATGAACTTTCTAGGCCATAGCATAACCAATCCCAAAAAAAACGAAAGAGAACAAAAGAGAAAGAGATGCCAACAACGGCCGATCGATGAAACGAAAATGGCCCTCTACCGCTGCGCCCTCCGGAAAGGTCCCACCGTGCTCCTCGCACTTCGATCCGCCATGTACCAAGCAGCATCTTTATCAAGGGATGCGACGACGACGTCGCTGCCGCCCGGACTGGTCCTAGGGTTTCCCCCGGTACACGGAGGGGGTGGGGCGGGGGTACCCGACGCCCTTCAGGAAGGAAATGCAACACCCACAGGCGACACCACGTCAGTGCCGGACAGGGCCAGCAGGGATTTCGCCCACCCCCAAACCACCGCCCAGACGGTCCGTAGTGCTCCACCAAGCCCACCGTCAACCAACACACGCCACCACGGAAAAGGCGCCATCTTCAACATCTCACTGTGAGCCTTGGCGCGAGGCCTCGAGTCCCGAGCAAGGGGACAGTGGTACCGGTGGTAGTAGCATCACAGCCGCGCGGGAGGGAACTACCTCCACCGCCGTGAGAGTAGCCGACCGGACGCGGCAACAGGGGCACACCAGGTATCGGGCCTGGCGGGCCAAATGGGCCCACAAAGCCCCCGTCGCCACGTTGCAGCAAGAGCAACCGCGAACGCTACCACCAACCAGACTCTTTGTCGCCCTTCCTCCACCTCTAGAGAGACTTCATCCCTGTTAAGAAAGAGTTCGTTTTTACAACAACACTACGAACCCATCTTGCTCCGCACGCGTTGTACACGTGGATTAGACATTTTTCAACGAGGTGTATCTTAGCACATTTTTATAGGAGCTTTTCAAACTTAAGTAACAACCATCACAATGAGTTTTATTACTTAAAAAATTTAAAGTTACACCCGGTCTCTGTATAACGAGGATGCACACAGCCAACATAGTTCGTAGATCCAATAAGGGAAAAGTAAGGTAAATAGACGAATTATATATCAAAAAAATGAGAAATTGCAAAACGCCTAGTGTGTTGAAGGAGGTCCGATCCGGAGATTATGCTGCCATCCATGCCGGGTAAACAAATATCGTGTTGTATCCTCTAACCGTGTACACACCTCCACGAAAAAGTCGTGTAAATCTGCACGATACAGTACTGACCAAGATCGTAGGGTATTGGTGCATCTGTAAATAACCTGCAAGAGAGAGCAATTTTTATCATTAAAAAACTTTATCATTTCTATATAGTCGTAGCGACCATATAATGGCAATCGCTCCAACCCAAAGAAGTAACTTATACTTGTGATCTATACCACGTAACCAATTTTCAAATATATTGACAATACTACATGGTGGATGCAAGCTGAAGCTGTTTGGGCAACTGACCATATAGACCTTGCGAAATTGCATTAGAAAAACAAGTGTTTGATTGTCTCATTGTGATGACAAAACACACACATAGGATTCCTATGCCAATTCCGCTTAATAAAATTATCTTTGGTAAGGATGATTCCTCAACAAAGATACCAAGCAAAGATTTTGTTTTTTAAAGGTAGCTTTATCTTTAAAATCATTCTATTATGTAACACTAGTAAGACTGGCTGGACTAAAGCATTGTATAGGACACTAACGGAGAAAGAATCATTCTCACTTAAATTCTATCGAAATTCGTCAGGTTGAGCTAACAGTTGGATATTTGCTAACCGATGTAGCAACATGATCCAAGAGTCAAGTCTGGTACCAATCAAATCATGCCTAAAAGTCACATTAGGTGGGAACGATGCGAATACTGTGGCAATCATTTCCTCCTTATAACGGACTATGGAGTACAACACAGGATATTATTTTCGGAGTGTAGCATTGCCAAGCCACTTATCCTCCCAAAACCGTATCTGAGAACCATCCATAATAGAAAATGTATCGAAGCGGAAGAAATGTTTCTTCGTTGCCATCAGCCCGACCCAAAAGTGAGAGTCTCCCGGTTTTCAAACCATTTGGGACAAAGCTTTTGACCCAACATATTTTCTTTTTAGTGGAGTTTGCCATATCCCCTCTTCAGTTAATAACTTGAAGAGACACTTACTAAGAAGGGTTGTGTTCTTGATCTCTAGATCATAAATCCCCAGGCCCCCTGTTCTTTGTGTCGACAAGCACACTCCATTTAGCCAGTCTATACTTATTTTTCTCACAATATCCCTGCCAAAAAATGTTGATCGAAAATAATCCAACCTATGCAAGACTCTTTTGGAAAGTTGAAAGAATGATATCATATACAGTACCAAATTGCTTAGCACTGAATTAATGAGTACCAATCTTCCGCCTATGAAGAGTAATTTACCTTTCCAGCTACTCAATCTCAACTGCAATCTTTGTTCAACGGTTTTCCATTTAACATTTGTAAGCCTCCGATAATGAACCGGAATGCCCAAATATCGAATCGGGAATACGCCTTGACTATAGCCAAAGAGATCAACATAAAGGTCAGCCGTCTCTTGAGCCTCACCAAAACAAAACAAAATCACTTTTATGGAAGTTTATTTTTAGTCCCGAAAGTTGTTCGAAAGCTGAAAGTATAAGTTTCAGATTCTTAGCCTTTTAGAGATCATGTTCCATAAATAGAATTGTATCGTCAGCGTATTGAAGGATAGATAAACCTCCATCCACTAGATGAGGTATCACACCTTCAATTTGGCCATCAGATTTTGCACGCTCAATCATAATAGATAACATATCAGCCACTATGTTAAATAGCATTGGCGATAATGGATCACCCTGTCTTAGCCCTTTTTGGTCTGAAAGTATGTGCCAACATCATCATTGACTTTGATGGCAACACTACCTCCCGATACAAAGCTATTGATTAAAGCGCACCACTCAGCAGAAAAACCTTTCATTCGAAGAGTCTGTTGAAGGAAAGACCATTTAACTTTATCATAAGCTTTCTCGAAATCAACTTTTAGAATAACCCCATTCAACTTCTTCCTATGAAGTTCGTGTACCGTTTCATGTAAGGTTACCACACCATCCAGTATGTTATGACCTTGCATGAAAGAAGTTTGCGGCTGACGAACTACATGATCAACCACTAAATTTAGCCTGATAGTAGCTACTTGTGAAAATCTTAAAATTAACATTAAGACGGCAAATAGGTCTATATTGTTGGATTTGTTCTGCTTCATTAATCTTAGGTAATAAGGTAATCTCTCCAGAATTCAATCGAAACAGATCCAATTGTCTAGCGTGCAAAGCACTAAACATCTCCATAAGATCTGTTTTGATAACATCCCAAAAGGTTTGATAAAACTCAGTTGTGAATCCATCAGGACTAGAGGCATTATTGTATTCCATTTGGAAAATAGCCTTTTGACTTCCTCCTCTGTATAGGGGCAGTCAAAAAAATATTTTCCTCAACAAATACCTGGGGTAGATCATCTGTTTGGGACTCATCCGGGGAGATTCCTTCTTATAGTTCCCCAAACAAACCCTTGTAATAATTTGTAAGGTAAGATTTCAGCTGCTCATGTCCTTGAATCGTTCCAACATCATCTTGCACTAAGGAACAAATAAGTTTCTTCTTGTGTCTGCCATTGGCAACATTCTGAAAGTATCTAGTATTTGAATCCCCATGCAGAATAAATTGAGCTTTGGAACGTTGGTATCATTTGAGTTCCTCTTCGCGCAGAAGACGTGCTAGCTCCGCATTCGATTGGCTTTTTAGCTCAACTTCATGCTGAGTTAACAAACGAGTTTTTTTCCAATACTTTGAGTTCATCAATAGTAGACGAGAGTCTTAGCTTTTCCTTTTTAAGAATACCAGTTGTGTGGCATGCTCAACCCCCGAGGTGTTTGCGTGTCGCTCGCACTTTATTATTACACATCTAGATTGGGGTACTGCCGATAACTGGTCTTTCCCAAACAGCTTTGACCATATCCTGGAAACCTACTCGATGTAGCCATCCAAGTTCAAATTTGAACAGCCATGAACATCGTGTAGTAGGTCTACCAGTAGTCAGCAAAATGGGAGCATGATCTGAAAGAGCCTCAATTTCCTTCCCAATCTAAGTCCATCAATACGCGATCTAGCTTTTCATATGTAGGTTTTGGTAGACTATTTTCCCAAGTAAATTGTCGTCCGATCATGGTCACTTCTTTTAGATCAAGACTGTCAATGACAGCATTGAAAAGGAAAGGCCAATGATCATCGAAATGGCCTTTACTCTTCTCGTGTGGAAATCGTAACAGTTTAAAATCACCCCCTATGAGAATAGGATACGGATTATCCTTTGCTAGGTTCACCAACTCTCGAAGGAAATCAGCCTTGAACACTTCTTGAGCCGCACCATACACAACAACTAAGCTCCATGTGTAATTGTCAGCTTTATTTCGGATGTGAAGTTTCAAATGAAATTCTCCTTCCGAACAAAGCTAAAATATCCGTGGTATTAGCCCTTACGCCGAGAAAATGCCACCAGAGCGTTCCCTAGGTGGAAGAGAATGCCAAACAAAGTATATGCCTCCCGAAAGAAGGTCAAGTAAACTTTGTGAAAATTTTCTTCTACCCATTTTTGAAATAGCCACAGAATCAAAATTATGTTCTCTACAAAAAAGTGTAATATGTAGATGTTTAGCCAAGTCACGAAGACCTCTGCTATTCAAAAATATGTCATTCATTGAGAAACAATAATATATTTTGGAGCAATATCTCGCCTACAACATATATTACATTTTTCCCAGAGGTCGATTTACGACCAGAAGCAGTTAGTTCATATAATGAACATAATCTGTCCTCGTCTAATCCAACCTCCAGAACTTTACCTACTAGATGAGAGAGAAGTTGACCATCAGTTATGACATTCGCCTCCTCCTCATCAGAGTAGATGGGAATAGAAGAGGTCGAAGCTTTTGGAGTGACTATTAAACGGTCATACTCTATCCGCCTCAAGACCTTAGTAGAAACAACAACATCTCTATCATTTTTACCAAGACTAATACCAACAGAATTTAGTTTTGTGGAAATATGATTAGATGAATATGATAAAAATGATTTAGAAGATGAAGAATTATCATTAGAGTCCATGTTCTTCTCGGCCTTCCTACGCATGGCTTTCAGCAAAGAGTCTTTATTAGTCACTATAGACCCATCCATTCATACATGGCGTCCACTTCTACGTGGTACCGGAGCTACAAAAGCGATCTTCGTTGAAGCAGGACGGTCCAGGCGCGTGTCAGCTACATGCAGCTGGAGTGTAGAAGCAGCATCAACCAATACAACACCCTCTCCTAGCAAGGAAGCAGCTGAGTCCACCGCCAAATTCCCCTAGTCTATCGTCCTCTTTTGTATCTTAGCCCACTGGATAGCAACAGTCGTCGGCCTGCCCGAAGATGAAAGTTGACGGGCCTCCCGTGCCACCTGAGCCACTAGAGAGGGCCCATCCAAAGATAGCTCAACGGAGCCTCCACTCCCCGCCTGAGCGACTAAATCCATCAGCCCCGCCTGGGTGACAGAATCCGGCCCACTTGTTGTCGACGACACGCACCCATCCACATCCCCAACATGGACATCAGTAGATAGCCCATCGCGCGATGGTTGGTCTACCAGCCTACCGAGCCCCACCGGAACCTGCGTCTCCTGATCCATCTGATCGTCCATAGCAGCCTCAAGAACAACAATGACAGGCGTATTGGCCACCGAATCAAGCGATACCAGCCTAGAAACAGCAGATAAAACAGAGGTGGAACGCGCCAACTGAAACAGGTGACCCCATACGCGCGACCGTCGAAGAATTCTTAGCCAGCGCCTAAGCCAAGATTTACTTGCCCCTTGGTGTCTGTGGGTTAGGATTCAACGGAGTAATGGCAACTGGAAATGGAAGGGCTTGAGCTATCTTGGTAACTATAGATCTCGAGAGGCTCCATGTATGTTCGAATTATCCACCTCCATATTAGACTTCTTGGGTCCAGAAGACAAATCCTTATCTTGAGAAACATATTTTTCAGCCTCATTGCAACCCTCATCATCCTCTGGCTCGTCGCTTTTATGCCTCCAGAAAAAAGGTGTGAAGTTAGTCATATGTTTCTTGTCGGAAGATAAAATCATAACCTTTCAGTTTCAAAGTTGCATGGACGCCAATAAAGTGTCCATTTGAATCCTCACATTTCTGCAATTGCTTGGGATTCATCATAGCCACATAAATATGAATGATATTACGGTTGTGAATGGTGGCAAGATCCATGTCCACAGTAGTCCCTAGAAGAGACCCAATAGCCCAGAGCCCATGAAAATGATGGATAGTGTAAGGCACGCCCTCCACATGAACCCGCAACTGAGGAAGGACAAACTTATGTGGAATATCTTCCACCTCCCAAGTACTAATCACAATCCTGGCATCATGAGAAACCACTAGCATCTGAATACCATCAACTATCTATAGGTCCTCAAAAGTAGGGAAACCAACCAGAAAAGCGTCTTCTCCATGAGGAAGAGCCTCCCACTTCCACTGAGTATTGAGAGGAAAAATCCTAGTCATCTGTGATTCAATAATAGTTGTAGGAACTGGAGAGCCAACAATAGTCACTTTCTCCACCGGGGATCTCTTGGGTGCCAAGTGAGCCTTATAGATACAACCAGGAAGCTGATTAAAAGGAGTGGCATCCGTGCCATTACAGGCCACAATAGCTGAAGGACGAGGCAACTTCAACATAGGGCATATATTAGTCAGATGTGCGAAATTATAACAGACAAGCAAATAATGCTGAACTGGGCAGTTTTTAGTAGCATGGGTTCACCTGAACATTTTCAACATTTGAAAGCTTTCTTAGGCTTGTTCAATTTAGTGGCCGGTGCAACTTCCAGGGGAACCACAATAGTAGCCATCAGGGTACTCACAACTGGTGGAGCGAACATCTGTCCAAACGGAGACGACGCAAAGAACGGTTGTACCTAGGGATATTGTGGTTGCACCGGAGCTACAAGAGCCTGAACCGACCCAGAAGGATTTTTCTTTTTCTTCCTCTTATTCTGAACATTGCCTAGCGCATTTGCTTGAATCGTCGGCTGCACCTGAGGAAACTGAAACTGATGTGGAGGCAGAATCGGATGAAAAAACGGTCTCTAATTCCCGACAGGCTGCAAGAAAGGCTGCCCCATAAACCGTGCCGATGGCTTGTATGTTGGTGGTCCCGGCCGGCGCAACGGCGGTTGCGGAGTTAGATAAATAGGCGGCACAGGGAAGCTGACCGTCCCGTATGCGCTCATAGGTTGAAGAGATGTAGCTGCCATAGGTTGCGGAGGTGCGAATCCCTGGGCGGCCGTGCCCATGGCAGCTCCTGAAGCAGCAGAACCAGGGACCAGCGGCGGTCCCATCGACGATATCAGGGGCATGGCGAGGCCAGGTTGCCCCAACGAGCTAGACCCGACACCACCCGACGTAGGAGGGCGTGACATAGATGGACGCGGGGGAGACGCTGCAACCTCAACAAAGGATCGACGAAGGAGCGATCCAAAGGAGGAACACGGCGGCAGCAGAGAGACGGAGGATGAAGCGGTCGAAGCAGACGAGGCAACAGTGGGATGAAGACGGCTAGGGAAAGCCGTGGGCGAGGTAGGTCTCAACAGACGGGCCCTCGTCCGACGTCTAACGAGTCCCAGGCTTGGACGCGTGATCTTCGGGGCATACATGCGGGGCCATCCAATCACGTCCGCAGAAGGCGCCCCTGATTCCCCTCAAACGGGAACCACCACATTCTGATCCGAAAACCCCGGAGCCATCAACCTCGGAGTAGCAGAGGACGGCTCCACCGATGGCCGGAGGAACATTCCGAGGACAGGTGGAGCAGGAATCTGACGACCTGGCAGCGGTCCCCTCCAGGGTCCCATCCTCGGCAACCGGGACAGACAAAGGCCAGACGGCGATGAAGAAGAGCATCATACCCTCTCACCGGGCTCGCGTCTAGCAGAAGTAGGTGACTATGACCTACCACCCGTCGATGACCTCTAGGTAGTGTGCAAGTGTTGTATCTGCTAAGATACAAGGATCATCTCTCTCTTCATTAAGTGACATGCCACATAAGAAAATGCCTATTATACTGTGCTAAGAAACATTCATTGTGAAAGGCCTTACTCAATTACTGTGTTCACCACTTAATCACGACGTGACACATCCTCACAGCCAGGGCATAGGGCGAACTCCGATGCACCTAGGGCAAGATCCAATGCACCACAATACTGGGAAAAAACAAGCAAGAGAGGCGGTCAAAATCCGATGTAAGGAAGGAAAAATAGACCTTTTAGAAAAAATTAGGAATCTCTATCTCTACTAGTCACTTTCTCGTTCCCAAATTAGGATATATATTAGTTTTGGTAAAAGTTAAACTTAATAAACTTTGACTAAATATCTATAAAATAGTATGAACACCTACTACATTAACTTAACGTTATTAGAATCACCATGAACTATATTTTTATATTATATGCAGTTTATATTTAAAAAGTTAGAATGTTTTTACATATAGTTGATCAAACTTTATAAAGATTGATTTTGACAAAACCTAATATGCATCCTAATTTTGGGGAAAGAGTATAAAGGAGCAAAAAAGTACTTCTCTACACGTACCCCACCAAACATATACGGACGTACCATAACCACACGATCAGGCCCTCTTTAACACAATCTAACAAATTATATTAGCCTAATTTTTTCCTTTGGTGCACTTAGCAAATATGTTTGACGGACTGAAACTATGCCCGCAGACTCCTCGCGCACATCCTCCGGTCCTCCCAGAACCCGAGTTTTCTAAGGGAGCTGGTATGTAGCGGAGTGCTGACTTCAACGTGACGTTAGCCCGTGCTACCCAGAAAACTGAAACATCCGTGAAACATTTTTGAAACTTATGATTTTTTTGGAACTTATAAAACATTTTGTTTTGTTCACGGACTGTTTCAAATGTTTCAATTCGGTTTTAGTTAGCATGATGCCATCCACGTGCGGACAGAAAATGGCTGAACGGGCGCACGAATCTCAAAGCTGAAATGGGCGGTGGATAGGAGTCATGTATGTAAAGGCTCATTTAGAAATGACTTTCCGGGTCTTCCCCCGCCCCTGATCTGCCGGAGTCACCACACCTCCCAAAATCACGGAAGAAAAAAAAGCAGTTCCGCTAATCCCGTCTCTCCTTACACAAATCCCCTGTTGCGTGACGCCTGGGTCATACGAGGATGACCACAGAAACCACAGTCCACACCGGTCCACCCCGAGTTGCCTAGAGGCATGGCACAACCCACCTGATGCTTCGGAACCCAGCGAGGCGGCCGCTTGCCGGACAGAGCAGGTTCTCGAGGCGGCTTGCTATGTGAGGGCATCCCTAGCGGATGCGCCACACAAGCTTCTTACCGTGCCACCAAACATGCCCCAACTCCGCCTCCTCAGTTTCTCTGTCGACACGGGAAACCAGAAGATCACGAACGATGTCGACCTCCTTCTACTACTTGTCATCGCCTTGCCGTCGGCCGGAGAGGATTGGTCTTGGTTCGTCTCTCTTCTTTCAATCCTTGCATTTCTGGTTGTTTGGCTGGTGCATTCTTGGTGTTTGTAGGAATGACTCTGGGGCAGCGGGAAAGTGTCTTACCTAGCAGCGGTAGAAATTTTAGACTACAATCCTTGTTAAATCTCAGCAATTAGGAATGACAAAGAGTTAAAATGAAGACCGCATGTGGTAGGTTAGATATTCATGTATACATTCGTATGCCCATAGAATCATAAGATTTTTTATAGCTGATAACTCAAACTAGAACGACGTGTATGTCGTTTTGTCTGTAATCTTGGTGGATAAGAAGGCATATACAAATACAACAACATTTATGTAACTTTTTTTCTACTGCCATAGCAATTTTGTTTAGATGTTAGAAACAAATGTTCTTTACCTGGCATTCAAGGATGAAGCCCTCTATGTCGTGCATGGTGCCTATAACCTCAAGGAAGAAGCCATCCACAACATGCACGAAGGCGACCACGGCGGTGACATGTGCTTCTGTGGGTAGCGAGGTCGTCCCTAGTGTGCACGACAACATCCTAAACTGTGTGGGCTTGAGTTCCCTTGGAGATGTGCATGGCGTAATATTCTCTCCCAGACGTGTACGACAGGCGATCCTCGTTGCTTGTCAATTAAGCCCGCAGGTGAAGGCCTGCATCTTGTAGTTCTCTGGGACTGACACAAACACTATATTGAGCACACCGATGATAATTTTAATCGGGGAAGATATGAAGTTTACTAGTGTGCCTTGATTCAATTTGTGTTCTGTTCTATGTATAGATGCACTTGTAGACGTGCAATTGACTAACTATGTGCTTGATCCTTCTGAGTGTTATACAGGCATAGATGCCACAAGAACAAGGGTGTTAAGATAAGAATCCCCTGTTTTCATCAATGTTTACGTTTTGGATCAGTATTTTTTTCACTACTTTGATGTATGATATTAGCTATCATATGAAATAAATATTTTATAACCATAGTTTGTGGTAGTTGATGTAGATAATGATGTCCATACTTCTAGTGTGAAGTGTTCTTCCAGACATTTTAAATTTTGAAACAGGGAAGTAGATCTGTTTTTCCCTAATTACGGAACCTACCTATAACATGGTGTTTTCGGTTCTCCACAACATAGATAACATGAGGTTAACATGTCAATGCCCATAGTTTATAGACTTGGGTTTGAGGAAGAGGGGAGCTGGAGATCTCGTCGGCTAACAGGCAAGCAACACGGGGACACGGTGTTTACCCAGGTTTAGGCACCCAGAGGAAAAAACCTACTCCTGCTTGTCTACTCTTGATTAAATATGAAGCGAAGGTTACAAGGGTGCCTTGATGGCGATGGTGCACAGATGTAATCTAGTGGGTGTATGTGCTAGGGTTTGCGGTAGGTCCTTCTCATGGTTCCCTCCCAGCCTTTATATGAGGAGGTCGGGTATCAGGATGTCACTGAGTCGGTTACAAATTAGGGTTTCTTTTAACTTTCTATCTAAAGATTGTCGTATTCCTCAAGGAGTCGCGTCCTCCATGGGCTTGGGGCCACTCAAATCATAATGGGCTTCATCACCACTGATGGCTCGCCATGTGGCCTCCTGCTGGGCCGAACCGGGTAGGCCCATCTTAGGAACCCATAGGCCACACCTATGTCAGTAGCCCCCGAGTGTCCATTCGAATCATAGATTCAAGTGGAGACTTTGAAGTCTTCGATTGCAATAGGCGGGTGTTCATCATTCGAAAGATTTATAGGGTCAAAAAACGTTCGAGTCATAGGAATGATTGATGTATGTTCCTAGTTCATTCAATTGATCGGGACCAACTAATTGCTCTAGGGAAAATACAACGCTATCTACTCAAAATCGAGTCCCCGAACTCGAATTCGGAAATTGCTGGCATAATTCGACTCATGCCGCGGAAGCCTTACTGAGTCGAATCCCGGTGAAAATGGTTATGTACCAATGCGTCCATTGGGATTTTTCATCACACCTGTTGGTATAGTATTTATCTCGTAGAGCACAGCGAATGCGATTACCAGGCCAACAGATGATATTTGTAGGTCTTATCTTTACATCGTAGATGAAATATGAAGGTAGAATTGAATACAAGTGCAAATCCACATAGAGATTGAATCACAACAAAGTAAACAAAGGGGATTGAAGTTGGAGACGTTGTTGATGAAGATGGTGATGAAGATCGATGCATAGCCCTTTAAGATGCAAGTATCCTCTCTCCCTTGAGTGGTATGGTGGTGTAGATCTTGTGGGCGGTGTCTATAGAGGCGGCGAAGCGGCAGGGCTCCATCCTATGGCATGTGTGGACTCTCTCCTCTTCTTCTAGGGTTTTCTTCTCTTTAAATAGGCATCTGGAGGTCGGTTTTGCAAACCAATGGAGCTAGGGGCAGAATATGGCCATTGGGTATTCAGAAATGTTGTTCTGGTTCACTAAATGAAGCCGTCGGAGGGTGGTACAACCGTACGGTATGGGTGGGATCCGCCCGTACCAGTGGTCGTTGCGCCCTTTGAACTCTACAATGTTTTGGTCGTCATTTTTTCATATGGACTATGATTGAGGTGTTCTTTGGCTCGTTGGATTCGTATGGACGAGGGCTACACCACCATGGACTTGGATATTTATTTTGAGTTCATGGAAAATTCACCTTTTCCTCCCCTCAAATGTCTAAGTCTGGTGTGTGCAACTCCTCCATATTGAATCCTCTTGGCACCTTTTATCCATGATTGTTCATAGCACCTACACACAAGTCAAAGACAAGAAAAAGATAATAAAATCCTACTAAACTACTAATTGTGCAAAGTCCATGTGAAAATGAACGAGAACTAGTAATCATACATAATAGGCATAGTTGTAGCTAGAAGTAGCATGTAATGAGTGATGATATGAATAATTTATATACTTAAATATGCTTCAATTTTGGACTCATCAATTTCCCCAAGCTAGACTCTTGCTCGTCCCTGAGCAAGGTGGTGGCTTATGGACAAGGTCATCATGTTCATGAGGCATGAGTCGATACCTTAAATGAGGCAAAATTAAAACAAAAGTATAATATCGGATGTAGAAGATCGATGCCTTGTATCCTTATTTTTCCTGCAAGCTCAAAGTAAGAAAGAACATATTCATACAAGGCACCACAAGCTCAATTATGTCAATCCATAAAAATCAATTAAAACTTCAATGCTCCATGTCAAATGTGAATCTAGCTTTGGAAGAAAACTTGTGATCCTCCTATTGCACCTTTTATGTTTTGTATCTCCTTACTTTTGTAAAGTAACGGATTTAGAAAATAAGAGTGAGTGATCATGTAATGAGAAGCTTAACACTAGAGTGTCTCATTAGAACACCCATATCAATATATAAAGACTATCAAACACTACTATTCCATTCATTGTCTTTCAAGAAAATTCATAAAGTAGTAATAAGACCATGCCAAGGACTTGTTATGTGGATCTTCATTTTTTTCTTCTCCTTTCAGGGAGGATTCTCAATAAGGATCATTGAGTGATTCGTTTAAACAATGGTTTACCCAACCTTTGAGATTACCAATACTTTTGCCCATTATGGTGACAAGTGCCACTCATGTCATCAACTCATAGCCGAAATCAGGGGTTGTACCATTGATCGCACGTAGGCCAGCGGAGTTGTTGGCATCCAAAGGTGTGCGTCAGAAACATAGAACCCTTTAAATAGTATCATATTTTGATCCACAAGGTTATCTTTGGCATGAATCACAATTACCGCTAGACTTCATTTCTATCAAACAACTCCTTTCAAGAGTGCCACCAAGTCTCTATCAATAAATCTATGGGGGTTGAGTATCTATAAGGCTAGGCTCTTAAAACAATTAAACATCACTCGAGAAATTATTTAGAGGCTTCATTAATATACTTTTATTCATTTTAAGTGTAGAAATCATGGCAATGTATTCTAGAGGATCACAAAGTTCTTCTCAAGCTGGATAAAGATTTTAACATAGTGAATCAAAGCTCCAACTCAACTCTTATGAATCCTAACAAAAGCAAGTGCATCCATTATATAAAAATGGAACACAACTTACCTAAGAAAGCATTCAAAAACAACGGGATACATGATTACACAAAAAGTTTCATCGAACAAGAACATTGCACAAGACTCTACGTATACAGAAGTAACTTTCCCAAGCTAGAACTTTTGCAAGAGCCAAACTCGAATATATTACTACAAGAAAAGATAAAATGCAGTTAGCAAAAGAGAGTGTGAGAAGTGGTTACCTCCGAAAGCATGAATAAAACAAAGGTGACACACTTTACCGTTGAGGTACGAGTAACCTCACTTTTGATGGACCTGGACCTTTGGTTCAATGAATACTTCCTTATTGAAGCGTTGAATTGAAATAACCAAGTGGCTTATGGAAGTATTTGCACGGTTGGCACAAACCATGCATGTCATCACACAAGGTTCAAGTCCCTACGAAAATAACAAATGAAGTAAAATCTACCGATTCGGTGTACGAATAGAGTTCATTCACCCAAGCGCGAGAAGAAAAATAAAAGAAACATGAAACACTACCGAGAATTATAGGCTAGGGAGTTTCAAAGTTAGGTAAAAGAAAATGAAGTACAATGAAACATGTAGAAGGTAACCCACTGACCTGATATTATCAAAATAAAAATATTGGAGGGGTTATTATCTTTTTGTACATGACCCTTCCCTTACTACGCGGTGCTGCCCCTTGGTATGGACACATGGTACGGATGGGTTCTGCTTGTACTGCACCTTTTCTTCTCCTTTTCTCTTTTTTTGAAGGCTCCTGACGAAGTTGGTACGAACGGGTGGTACGGGTGGGATACGCCCTTTCCTTTGCCTGGTAACAAGGTCGGTATGGGCGGACGGTATGACACATCTCACCGTACTAATGCTTGTTAAGCTTGCAGTCTCCTTCCTAGAAAATTTTCTGCTTCTCTCGATTTGTCACATGAGCGGTATGGGTGCACGGTACGGTCGGGTATTGCCGTACTGCTGCTCATTAAGCTCACTGTGAGCTACGAAAAAAGTTATTTTTCTCTGAATATTTTATTATAGACCTAAAATGTTAGTCCAACATCCAAAGTAATCAAACATATATATTTTTGTTGAAAAGATTTAACCAAGAGTTGCAACACATAAGTAGAGCAACAAACAATTCTACATTTTGAAAATAGTCCCAAGCCAACTCTTATAGGACATCATGCATAAATATACAAGTGCCAGTGCAACATGAATGCAACTATACTCAAGACACAAAATTAAGAAAGACGCCTAAAAAATTCTGGATTGCCTCCCAGGAAGCACTTACTTTAAAGCCATAAAGCTAGGCTTTGATAATCCATTATATCATCCAGCTGGATCCCAGGGTATATTAATTCGAGTTTTAGTGATACTTACCTCCAGCAAATGATTGGAGCATCTCATAGTAGAGTACGGTCGAAGTCGTACCCTCTTGTGGTGCATCGGCATCATATAGATGAACAAGTTCTTGCTTTCAAGCGAGTGTTGATGCACGAAGTGTGGTGGACATGCCTCCTTATATAGCTTTAACAAAAGGATTAGAGGTGGAAATATAATTTTTAAACTTTTACCTTGATTACCATTGTAGGGAACACTTCATATCATTCTTTCTTTGCAATAGGAGTAAATTATGACCCTGCATATTAGCATCGAACGATTCATAGCAAGGTTCTATCTCTAGTTCATCATTAGTAATGTTCTCTCATGAGTGTCTAGGCACAAGGCCTCTTCAGATAAATTACAGTCAGTTTTAGCATTATAAGAATCATTGCTAGAGAGAGACATCATAAACAAATGTAGTATTTATAGTGTGCCAATATATTTCAATCTCACCTTTCTGTTGTTTCTCCTCTTTATCTCGTGGTTCCTGCAAATGGTTATCTTTGGGCACAATATATCGTGCCTTACTCTCTACCACAATTGGATTATCACTAAGACATTCTTGGCAATAAGGTTGTAACATTGGTAACAAGTTGGTAAGTTTCATATGAAGCATACTATCACCACTCTTTCTCATGATTGAATCTTTTGAGAGTAGATCATGGACACATTTATAAACCAAATACTCTAAGACTTCAACTCTAGTGTAAGATACTAGGGATTCTTGAAGAGTAATGGAACATTGAAAACTAAGGTGGCCAACTGCCATACATTTATCACAAATCTCATGATATGAATTACAAAATGATTTTGCACAACCATCTAACAGATCATACAAGTTAAACAAACCCATACCAGTGGCAGTAGCATGTTCACTATGATGTACATACTTTTCTTCTTTCTTCTCTGAGTCCTGCAAAAGGTTAGTCTCTTCCACAACAGATGTGGTCAATAATGCATTACTACTGAAGTTATCAAAACAATAAGAGTATATATGATATACTACTCCATATATTCTATCGAGTGCTTTATCTTCTTCATTTATCTTTCCCTTGCGAGCTAGCAACTCACAACAACCAGTAAAAAGCACATATTCTAAAACCTTCACATCAAAAAAGCCTTCATTACTTTTATTGTAAGATGCTACTGTGGTATCAATGCTACACTCACATTGATAATTAATATGATCTATGGATCCGCAATTTTCACAAACAAATTTGTATGAGGCACATAACATGGAAGAATAATCATTCAACCATTTCAACCATTCTTCTAATGTATCTTGCCTTATAACATAATATCCAAAAGTTCCAACTTTCTTCTCCTCTATTACGAGCTTCATCTGTTCAAAAATAGCAATCTCAGAAGACATGATTAGTAGCAAATGTTTTTATAGTTTTTGTTTTATAAATTTTTATGGGTTTTTGGTTTTATAACTTTTTTTGTTCTTTTAAAATAAGTAAAAGCAGTAAAAATAGAAATAACTTGAAACTTGTAAACAACTTTTAGTACAACAACAATAAATTTAGCAACTATGAACAAATACCAAAAGCGCTTAGCTCCTCGGCAACGGCGCCAAAAAATAGCTTGATGACTGCAAATGCACAGATCAATTGTAGCTAGTTTCAAAATAAGAGTATCGATCCCACAGAGAGCTGTTGGTAGAGGTATTCATGCCCTTGTTACTATTCACTAGAGAATACTTGTAGGTTATCTCTAATTCCAAGTAATGGTGTATAAAGAGTGTGTTTGAATAAGTGCTAAAGTAAACAAGAACAAAGTAAATAACAAAAGTAAAGTAAAGCACGAGAGTGTCTATGAAGTGTTGTGTGATATGAGTGAGGGGTTCTCAAGGTGTGTAGGATTCACCACTAGCATGAATAATTATGAATGATTAGGATAACCTATTTCTTGTGTTATGATATGTGTGGAGAGAGCTCCATAATAAGATGTTCACCGCAAGGCTCGTAGGCAGACACTTTGTTGAGCCAAGGATGATGTCATCTCAATGTCTGAGAGCAGTCTTCCATACAGACCACTGCAATTAACGGTCTCCCCATGGATATCGTAATTAGCTTAGTGAATCTCTCTTTATTCCTCCTTAGACCGTGTGGGTTATAAGCTTGCGCAAGTCACAATAGCATTGGGCATACGTACAAACACGTCTGAAGGATTTCACCCTTTTATGTAGTCCCGAAGGCAAATGATATGTGGCTGACTACACATACCATCTAAAGAAACAGATCAAACACAATATCATAAAAACAGTATAGACCAATAAGATAATGGACACAAGTATAGATCATCTTTATTTCAATGCATAATAGTACTAGGGTTTCACCATCTCTCCCCAAGAACAAGGAAACTAGTCATACATGAAGGGGATCAACATCATGGAAATAGTATGGATGAAATATGAATGTATAATTGAATACAAGTGCAAATCTACAATAGATATTGAATCAAAACAAAGTAAACAAAGGGGATTGAAGTTTCAGACATTGTTGGTGAAGATGGTGATGAAGATCGATGTGTAGCCCTTCAAGATGCAAGTATCCTCTCTCCATTGAGTGGTATGGTGGTGTAGATCTTGTGGGTGGCCGATATGGAGGTGGCGGAGCGGTAGGGATCTGCCCCTATGGCGTGTGTGGACTCTCTCTTCTTCTTCTAGGGTTTCCCCTCTTTAAATAGGCATCTGGAGGTCAGCTTCACGAACCGACAGAGATAGGGGCCGAATATGCCCATTGAGCCTTCACAAATATTGTTCCGATTGACTAAAAGAAGTCGTCGGAGGGTGGTACGACCATACGGTATGGGCAGGCTCCGCCCGTACCAGTGGTCGTTACACCCTCTGGACTCTACAGTATTTTGGTTGCCATTTCTTTATACGTACTCCGTTTGAGGTGTTCTTTAGCTCGTTGGATTCATATGGATGAGGGATACAACACCATGGCCTTGGATATTTATTTGGATTTGATGGAAAATCCAATTTTTCCTCCCCTCAAATGGATAAGTCTAGTTCCTACAACTCCTACATATTGAATCCTCTTGGCTCCTTTTATCCATGATTATTCATAACACCTATAAACAAGTCAAAGACAAGAAAAAGGTAATAAAATCCTACTAAAATACTAATTGTGCAAAGTCCATGTGAAAATGAATGAGAACTAGTAATCATACATAATAGGCATAGTAGTAGCTAGAAGTAGCATGCAATGAGTGACGATATGAATAATTTATATACTTAAATATGCTTCAATTTTGGACTCATCAGGCATCTTCACCATCCACCCAGCGGTTTGCTATGTCCATCAGGTGGTCGATGGTCTCGGTCTTGGTGCAGACGAGCTCTTCCTTGATCTCTCGACAGCGTACGCCGACTTTGAATGTGTCGATTGCTCGCTCCTCAGAAATATCTTCCGCGAAGTTCTTGATGATGGACCACCACTAGATGTACAAGCGAAGGGATTTGCCAGACGTCTGGTAGCAGGCTCGGAGCTCATCGATTGAGGCCGGTCACTTGTAGGTGCCTTTGAAGCTTCGGACGAAACAGTACACCAACTCCTCCCAGCTACGGATCGAGTCGGAGGGGGGCTATTTAGCCACACACGTGCAACGCCTTGTAGCTACAAATGCAGACATTGCATGGTTGTCTCTTTGGGTCCGCCGTGGAATTTCATAGACTGTAAGTGATCTTCTAGCCAGATCTTCAGCTCTTGGAAGCCATCGAATTTCGGGTTGTCCAAGGCTTCTTGAACCCCTTGGGCATCCGAGTTTACCGTATGGCATGGCTGAAGCATCTGGCGCCGCAGATTTCCATATTTGAGTCTTCGGACTCCAGGAGTAGGCGTGTTTGGTGCGTAGCTTGTCTACCTTGAGTTGCGTGATCTCGTCGCATGTGTTGTAATCGCGGTCTCTCCGCCACGGGCTGCGACATCGCCGTGGCTGGTACCTCGTCGTATGATGGTGAGAGATTTCTTATAGATTTCGTGGGTGCTTTCTTTAGAGCTGTCTTCGAGACTGGGGCTGGTTCTCCCACGAGTGCGGCCTCCACCAGTCCAAATCCAGTAGGTGCGGATCTGTGGATGGTAGTGCATGGATCCCCCGCCTGCGGGGGTTGGACAGTGGATAGGTGGTGGCCGCCATGATGGCATCTTGCGGTGTCTTAGCCGTTAGATTTCCTTGTGCATCAACGGACATGAACGAGAAGTCGAGTGGCTTGGTGGCTTCTTGCCTGGCCTCCTCGTCCATCAGGTCTATTCGGAAGTGTCTTGGACGCCTCGGCATGGTGGTTCCCCTTCGAGGAGGACCCACCAATCGAAGAGAGTTTTCCCCGTCGGGCACTGATTCATCAGCGACTCGTCGCTGTTCTTCAACTTTGATCTAGAGTGCCCATTGGTAGCACAACTCCTTATTCAGGTACCAATGGTATGCCATCAATACCTCTTGTCATGAGCCAGGGGTAGAGATGTGCATCTTGACAGGGCCCGCCGGACCATTTCCCACTCCACGTCGTTGAGGTGGATCTGTGGCATATCACCGTTGTTGTTGTTGTTGTCATAGGTGGATTCATTTCCGACCTCCGGATTGGCACCAGTATCGGCACCGTTGCCAATGGTACCGCCGATGTTGGCGTTGACGACGACGCAGTAGTAGCGGTTGGTGTGGGTCTTGCTACCAGAGCTTTCCAGATGGGATCCGATGTTTTAGTTGTTTGTGACACCCCCGGGATTAGGGCTAGACAAATCCTAGACCTCTGTCTGATATAAGGCTAACCTAAATCTCGGAAGCATACTGAGAAAGAATCGGTAACATTAAAGTGATCCTACAACTCAAAAGGTATTATAGCAAGCTCATAACTGAGTGAAGAACCAAAATATTACAAGCAGAGGTCAATGACCACAACCATCAAACAACGGAAGGCAAATTATGCTATTAAGTATAGCAAACTTAACAAATGGCCTAAGAGGCCTGAAGCGTAATGATGACGTACCAATCAATAGATTCCAGGCCGCCGACCGGGAACCCCAAGCTACTCGTCGATGTCGATGATGTAACAAACTCATCTTCTAAGGTAACACTTACCTGCTGCAAAAGTATCAACAAAACAAGGCTGAGTACAGGGTCTACTCTGCAAGACTTATGGCTGGTGGGGTTATTTTCATAAAGCTAACTTTCTTTGTAAAAGAGAGAGAGGAGAAGCTCTACTAATAGAACCTTTTAAAAGGGGATAAGAAGCGATATATCTATATTTGATCATATTTGATATCCACCGAATCTTTATCAGCTGAACCTACTAACTAGGATCACCCCCTCAATCCCTGAGGAACCATCCTTAAGCACACCTCACTTCTCTTTCCAAATTTATATTTAGGTTATTCTTCTCTATGATCTTTGAATCATTCCCAAGTCGTCCATAACCATAGACACAGATTTTCGAAAAGATTAATAACCCTGTAGGGGTGCACAACTTTACCCACACTTACCAACTGACTCTTAATGCCAACGTGTTAGCCCTCTTCCTTGGAAGGCTGGTAGAGGGTGGTTGACCACAACATTTACCTTTCTTTTGCCGAGACCATGAGTCATGCCCTAAGGATATGCCGCCGTAACGGGTCAAGTCCCGAAGTCGGTCCCTAGATATGTGTGCAGGGTTCAAGATTACGGAGGCCATGCCTCTCTTGTTCCGGGCCGCGCTTACCTACCTGTATGAATGCACCTCCTTCACTGCCTTCGAGAATAACCAAAATGCATATGTCGAATGGAACATCCGAACTATGTGACTCATGAAATCTACTAGGAAAGTTAGTTGGTCGAGGGGGTTTCCAGGCCCCCGTGTGGCTGTACGTTCATCTTGGTTCAAGAGGCAAGAACTCAGG
The DNA here is from genome assembly GCA_910589775.1 of Avena eriantha. Lineage (NCBI taxonomy): Eukaryota > Viridiplantae > Streptophyta > Magnoliopsida > Poales > Poaceae > Avena > Avena eriantha. The sequence goes on from OU342740.1 coordinate 226,818,844, forward strand.
TCCTAGTGGTGGCAAGTATGGGACTGCAAAAGCCACAACCCGAAGTGGCCTCCCATAGAAGCCTTAGAATGTTTAACTTTCATCTCTAATCATACCATGTCATCATGTCCAACTAGTTCCATTCGTAGCTCTGATTCATCAAACGAATGGACAAACGGTAACAACTAAGCAGGGCTAAGCACAACAAATATAACACTCTAGCGAAGCTCATAATCCAAACCCTAGTTATGCTAGGAGCAGTGGATTAGGGAGTATAGGCTACACAGGAAACATGCATAAGATAGATTAATGTATCTATGGATAAAAGACTTTAGAATCGTATGCACATGACAAGAATGAAATACTTTGGAATCATAGGATTATATCATGTGTGGGGCTTTGCTTGCCTTTGTTTGTTGATACCCAACTAAGCAGATCTTCGGACTCCTCGTACTTGACTTGATTACAGTTGGCCAAGTATTGATCTTCGATTCTCGATGGTGTTGATCTCGGTTTTCAACCTTGGACTCGATCTCGTTGCTCACATCAACTCCGAGGTCTACCGAGAAGAAGCAGAAACACCGAAAAGGAAAGCGACAATCAACACATGGCGTCGATGCAATGCTCAAGCAAGGATGATGATATGAAAAGTTAAAGTGTATTGGAATGAACGCTAGTACATGCTTGGTCATTTTAAACAGGGTCCGAGGGGTACAAACCCTAGAACATGGGGAACCTCGGAGTCACCTGCGGGGTTCAATTGGTTCTTCTAATTAAACTTTCCATTTAAGTTCCTTAACAATGCATGATTATGAGTCCATTGGATAGATCTCATTTTTATGAACATTTTGATATATTATTAATATTTTTCTAAATTACAAAATCAAAGTTATTAAATTTATAATATTTATGCTTTTTTTTGAAATTATTGAAACAATTATTAAACTTTTATTGTGTCAGCGTGACAAAGGGCTGACGTTAGTGCGAGCATCAATTACTTCTCTCACCCGAGCTTGGGCTAGCCATTGTCACTGACTGCTGGGCCCAGGGCCACGTCGGTTGCCACCCTGGCGAAGCTTGGTCCACGCCACATCAGCGACGGTGGAAATCAGCCAGGCGGTGGCCGACAACAGTGAGGGAGGGCGCACGGAGCTGGGGGACTAGGTGCGTTCGAACCGCAGAAGGAAGGCGAGTAAGATAGAGGCGGTGCCGCCCTAATTTGGTAGCCAGGGCTACATCTACGGCGAGGTCTGGCGGTGGCCGACGGCGGCGTGCGACACAAGATCTAACCGGAGCGAGAGAGAGAGGGTGGAGAGGTCCTTCCGGACCTTGAGTTCACCATGAAGACGGTGGAAGGGTCGGCGAGGCCGGAGGAGGTCTGCAACGCCATCAATGGCAGCGACGGAGCTCAGACAGAGGCATGGAGGACGTCGACGTTGCGCTCGATTGCGGCCGAGCGGGGTAGATTCCTTCGAGGAGGGGCACCAGCGCTAGGCGGATCCGATGGTGGTCGCAGATGGACTCGGGGTGGCCGGGAATGACAGCGATGGACGGCGTCTAGCGGCTAGGGTTCGACCCTGCATCGTACATAGAGGGAGAGAGAGTGCGTGAGAGGGAGGGGATGAGGATGAGGGAGGAGAGACATGTGCGGCGTGTCTTATCTCCTCCAGAGGGCGGCGAGGCGCTGCGATTCGCGGCGAGGATCGACGGCGGCGTTTGGGACACCGAGCAGCTTCACATCATCAACGAAGAATATGAGAACGAACCAGTATGCGGGCTGACTGCGCTGGGCTGATGTTGGGCAGCCAGGGTGCTGCGCGGGCAGGCATGGTTGCTGGCTTTCCTTATTTTTTGCTATAAAACTGGTTTTTTATTTCCTCTTTTCCAATTTTATTTCAATTTCTTTTCTGTTTTGGATATTTCCAAAATACAAGAACTGTTGTAAACATATTAAAATACTTCAGGGCCCTTATAATCAATTTGGGCTCCAAACTTTTTATCTTTTCAAAAATATAAAAGCATTTGAATGAATTTCAGAGGAGGAGGGAAATTAGGGTTTAGGGTTTTATTTCCCCTACTTAATTATCCATGCACATTTTCTTTAGTCCAAAGAGATGCATGCAATTCTCATGATGCACAAACAAACCCTAAATAAGGATTACTGAAATGAGGGGTGTTATAGTTCTATCCCCCTTAACAGAATCTCGTCCCGAGATTCCAAGGTAGGAAGATAGAAGGAACAAGTTTATACTAGACTTCGACGATCTTCTCGAAGAGGTTGATCCATGCCACCATTATTGAATGAATGAAGCACTTCATTTCTTTGAGGTTACCGCACATACTAAAGAAGAGAGGGAAGGACACAAAACCACAAATAGAGTATCTCATGGTCAACTCGTGGATAGATCTTTCATGACATCTCTGGAGCCAACGAGCATGAAACACATCAATGTAGAGGGCGAACAAAAGGAGATGGTTTCAAGGTGGTAGATAACTGATCTTCATAAGGATTGAGACCATGGAGCTTCAGAAGAGTTTGAGCTTCTGAAAAGGAAAACTTACAATAGAAAGAACACAACCACCGACTTCGAAAGATGAAACTCTGCTAGATGGCTTAAGTAGAGCTTCCAAGGTACAAAGATGTGGAGAACCAACTAGTTGAACTTCTTTTGATACAGAAGGATCACTATTGTTCAACAGAAGGTCAAGACAAAGGTTTTTTTGGTGGATAGGACTCATGAGAATCACAAAGAACATGTAACAAGAGAAACTACTGATTATCGAAACCATAGTTCTTCTTCAAACATGTTAGAGGAATCGAATGAAACTCTTTATTCATCCAGGTCTATCAAAATCTGTGCCAAATATCGTGATATCACTTCACACCACTAAGATGAATATATAAGAAGATTCCCGATGACACGAGGAAAAATAAACTTCATTCTTAGACTCCAATTACTTGGCACAACAAGATGCTTACCAACATAAAAGGGTCTAGAGGATCGACCGATAGACATTTAGTAACTCTACTTTAAATGTTCTCCTTCATGTTCGACACACGAGACATCAAGTAAAGGCTGGACTTCAGATACAAAGAAAACCATAAGCACAACCCCTATAATGAGTCATAGAAGAAGCCTTATGAGGAATGGTTGTTATTGCTGATTCATGAGAATGTGACAAGAGGTCTTCCGGCTAATTGTGTCAACAATCACATCAAGCTAGCCAATTTTTCAAAGAGACCTATGTCAAACACATTGATGAACACTAACCATCATTTCTACTTGAGATTCAACATTGGTTAATTCGAGAGATACCTTAGACTCAGCTTGTCCGAGTACAAAATTTGCAACATTTACCACAATGGTAAAGTTACTAGATTCTCAAGTCATGGATTACATTGTCAAGCTCCAAGAAAATGAGCTAGGGTGCAAAACCCATGTATTAGCAAGTTATCAGGAGACAATTGCACCTACATGAATTGATTGCAACTAAACACAGCTGAATCCTTGTTGGGAAGCATTTAGGAGGATACTGATGTTTTAAGAACTTCTTCTCTTCCATGACAAGTCATTAGTAGCTTAACATGCTCAGAGAATGTTCTCTAGATGGGAAGGTATCAACCTACCATATAAAGAATACTTTGCACATGCTTGACTGTCTTGAAACGATTCTTGAGGAAATAAATATTGTTGGGTTCACAGCATAGAAAACAAAAAATTCCTACGATGGGAACTATTATACGCCAAGATCTATCTATTAGATACAAGCAACCGGTGGATATACATCCATAGAGAACATACCCTCGAAGAAAACAAAGCTTTGTTAATGAGATGGAACTCATGGATGATGTAGTCGTACACTTGCCGATCTCAAGATCGTGATGAAGTCCAGCAGGTCCAGCTCCAACACATCCATCAGATCCAGCTCCAGCACGTCCAGCACCACCAAGTCCAGCACCGCAAAGCAGCGGTGCATCCGTGATCGCACACACGTCCGGTACCCCGACAACCTCCATCCCTTGCTCCAGCAAAGTAGCGGAAGCAGCAAATCCTTTCCAGATAAAGCCACCGGGAACATGTATCTCGCTAATCCGAGACCATGGGGAAATAATACTAGAGGGGGAGAGAGATCCTTCATGAGGAGGTGTGAGTGTGAAGGTGTGAGAGGGGGGCATTTTATAGGAGGAGGGGAGGGTACCCCTCCCATGGCCGGCGCCCATGGAGGGTGTCCCTTCACCTCCCTCATTCATGTGGTGGTAACCCCCTTCACATTCTCTATTAAAGTCTCCACTTTAAATGCATTAAATTTCTCCAAATTTAATGCTCTCTCATTTAATAAAATTCTTTTATTAATTTTATTCAGAATTTTGTTAATTAATTTAATTAACAAACATTCATATAAAACCCCCTGCAACATTTCAATATTACACGCATAACCAATTTCAGTAATTTCACCTGAAACAGTTTCAGTGTCTATTGAAATAATTCCAGTGCTTTCTTAAATCTTTATCTGAAACATATTTGCTCCAAATGGTGTAGGTATCCCTTAAGTGTGTCACCCTATGGTTCGCAAATAATGCAGACATGATCGAGACCCCTCTCCGATAAATAATCAGGAGCGGGACCTAGAGATCCATACTGACTCCCACACATTCAACGATGACTTATGTGATCGTGAGAACCTTTAACGCTAGTAACTAAATCCCTTTGTCTCGCGATATATTACATGTCCGAGATTCGATCATCGGTATCTCCATACCTAGTTTGATCTCGTTGCCGACTTGCACTCTTTTCTCGTTCCCATGATATAACATTCTAGTGATCTCATCACTTGCTTGCAAGCTAACCAATGTGATATCACCGAGAGGGCCTAGAGTATATCTATCCATCATCGGGATGGACAAATCCCACTCTTGATCCATGAGCCTCTACATAACACTTACGTAGCAATGAACCCACCTTTATAATCACCCTTTCATGGTGTGACGTTTAATGTTATCAAGATACTCTTCCAGTGTTAGTGATTGACATGATCTCATGGTCTAAGGACTAGGATTACTTCATATGATGTGATAGCAATATAAACAAAATGACTTTGATCGTAATGCTATACTTCGGATGAATGTTCATCACAACATTCCACTAATGTTGTGACCTTGTTATTAACAACATACAATGTCCATGATCAGGAAACCTTGATCATCTTGTTAATCAACGAGCTAGTTTATAAGAGAGGCATAATTAGGAACTTTCCTTTTGTTTATTAAACACACATGTATTAACGTTTCCCAATTAATACAATTATAGGATGCAAAATAAACATTTATCATAAACAAGGAATAAGATAATAACCACTTTATTATTGCCTCTCGGGCATATTCCCTTTAGTCTCCCACTTGCACTAGAGTCAATAATCTAGTTTGAAAAACTTTGCGTATTGAACATCTATGGCTTTCTAGTGTTGCATATACGCGATTTCTAGTGGTTAACATAATCTTCGGATCTGACAGTTTCATGTCTGTGTGTATTTGCATGTCTTTGCATCTCTACGCATCACTCATTCTCAAATGAGATGGCATTGTAGAAATTTGGTCCTTTGGTGAGACTTTTAGTTCATCCGGGTTAAAATATGTTGATATTATTGTCATACAATATATCTTCATAGTATTAGCCCACTTTGAACCACACCTAGTTTGATAACAAACTACTTAACACAAATGCCCTCCTTTGCTGCTACTATAGCAGTCATATACTTAGCCTTTTTGTTGTAGTATCCATCGCAATGTCTCAACTTTGGAACTCATCCAAATCCATCATGGAACATCTTTTCCATTACATTGTGCCACCCATAGTCTAAATTGAGATAAATTTAATTTGTATCTTGTGACAAAACTAGTATCAATGTAATACTTTACAATGAACTACCTTTAACTATTTGTCACTTATACATGATATATTCTTAGTTCTTTCAAAGCTCATAAGAATATCTTTACTATCGTCCAATGATCATATTATGAATCATTCTGGTATGTGCTCATAAAATTTAGAGCATAGGACATATCTGGAGATATACATATCATGGTATAATCGATCAAAATCTTCATGTGATTTTACTCACCAAGTGTTGAAACACTTGAATCTTGATACAATCCTTTCCATGCAGCAATAACCTTTCTTGTTGTTTCCATATTGAGCCCTTTCAATATCTCATATATGTACGTCTGGCACAACCATATTAGGGCCTTAATCTATCCATATAGATATTGATGCAAAATATTCCGGTTTTGCCCAAGTCTTTCATCGAAATCCTATTTTAATGAAATTCTTAACTTCTGTCAATAAAAGATACATCATTTCCAATCAATAATATGTACCCTGCATAATGTATTGGAAATTTGTCTCAGCGCTCCCACTTAATTTCTTACAAATGCAAGCATCTTCATCGTCTCTGATGATTTTAAACTCCTTTAACATTTTCATCACGGTGAAGATTCCAACTCCGCTATGCTCACTTCATCTTTTAAAGCTTGCATGCCCTTTTAACACCCTTTTGAATTAACAAAACCCTTCAGACCGTGTCATGTACACGTCCTAGGTAACCATTCTGTTAGAAGAACATTGTTTTGTTTGTTCAACTACCATATACCAAATTATATGTAGTGGTTGCTAGATTAATCCGTCAAGACTAAATATTGCTATGAAAGATCAAATATTGTCATAGTCAACTCCTTGAATATTGTCGTAAACTTCTTTTCGACATGTCGACTATTTCATAGATGTTAAACATCCATGTCTATTTCTTTATAGATCCAAACATGACCGATAGGCTTCACACCTTTCTAGAGTGATATGGGGTGGCCCGATCTTCTCAGCAAGCTCTTGTCAATGGTAATGGTGGATGATTGATAACTAGTGCATAGCTATGATCTCTCCCGCTCGAACCCTGATGCCAATGCAATAGATCTCGAACCTTGTAGGATATTCACAACACCACACTCTTGCGAACACAGCCGTGATCACGAATGGTAGTATGCAATCTACTAATTCCCAATGGAACATCATATCACACTCAACTATAGTTGGTAAACTCAAACACAGGGTAATTCCAGAGGTTCTATGAAAGAAAGAACTCCAAAATATTTTAACATGGTCTAAAAACCCTAACTATTGTGCCCCCATCAATTTATGAGTTTAGGAGGCGGTGGCCTAAGGGAGAACCCGAGTCGGTCCCACCCAACTAGATACAAACCGTCCCAACTTGGGTTCGGCCAACTGACTCTGCCGTGGTAGAGTTCTAGCCACTTTCTTTATTGCGGCAACCTGTTGTGGCAGAGATGGAGTCGGTTTTCCTGTCGTGGAAGAGAACTGAGGCTTTTCTCTACCGCGATAGAGAACTTCCTTCTCTTGTTGATCTTTATCTTGGACAGGTCCTTGCGCTTCCTCCCTCTCCTCCCTCACGCATTCTCCATTGATCAACACACCTTGTTCCATTAGCTCCTTGCTCCGTGCTATGCATTCTTCTCCTAAGTACCTGATCATGCAATAATTCAAAGACTTAGGTAGTATAAAATTATCATTAATTAAAACACCAGGTTCATTAAGAAACAAATTCACATGTTGTTCTAGTAGCTTAGCACGAGCTCTTGTAATTGGTCCAATCCTTATCTCATTGGACTGATCTTTCTTTGTAGCAATTGGAACATCATCATTAGCAATTGGGGTAGGTGTCACTGTAGGGATGTCCTCATAATCTCTCCCCCCTTCAAAAGGCATCGACCTCGATACTCCAAGGTCTTCTCCAACATATGGTTATAAATCAGCAATGTTGAAGTTGTTGCTAACTCCACCAAACTTCTCAATAGGTATGTCAACCGAGTAGGCATTATCATTAATTTTGGCTAGCACCTTGTAAGGACCAGCACCACGTGGTTTCAACTTGGACCTGCGAAGTAATGGAAATTTGTCCTTGCGCAGATGCACCCAAACCATGTCTCCAGGCTTGAACAACACTTCCTTCCTTGCTTGATTCCTTGCAGCAACAATGTTCTTTCCTTTCTTCTCAATAGCCTCTCGAGTCTTCTCATGTATTTTCTTCACATAATCAGCACGTTTTGATGCCTCCATATCAACTCTCTCATGTAATGGCAGAGGCAACATATCAAGTGACGTCAATGGCTTGAAGCCATACACCATCTCAAAAGGGCAAAGCTGAGTAGTTGAATGCATAGCCCTGTTGTATGCAAACTCAACATGTGGCAAACACTCTTCCCACTCCCGCAGATTCTTCTTTATCATAGTCCTTATCAGTTGTGACAATGTTTGATTCACCACCTCCGTTTGACCATCTGTTTGGGGATGACATGTAGTACTGAATAGCAGCTTCGTTCTCAGCTTCCCCCATAAGGTCTTCCAAAAGTAGCTCATGAACTTCACATCACGGTCAGAAACAATCGTCTTGGGTACTCCATGTAATCTCACGATGTCCCTGAAAAACAGGTTAGCAACATGCGACACATCGTCGCTTTTGTGGCGGGCAATAAAATGAGCCATCTTAGAGAACCTATCCACTACCACAAATATAGAATCATGACCTCTCTGAGTTTTAGGTAGACCTAGCACAAAATCCATACTAATGTCTTCCCATGGAGTAGTCGGTGCAGATAGAGGTGTATACAAACCGTGAGGCTTCAGCTTAGATTTGAACTTGTGGCATATGATACATCGACTCACAAATATGTACACATCATGCCTCATCTTGGGCCAATAAAAGTGATCAACAAGCATGAGCATCTTCTCACGCCCAAAGTGACCCATCAAACCACCAGCATGCGATTCCTGCACTAAGAACAAACACAATGAAGATTCTGGGATACATAGTTTGTTAGCTCGAAACAAATATCCATCATGTATATGATACTTATCCCATGCGTTTCTAAGAGCACACAAACAATATGGTTCAGCAAAATCATGGCCAGTTGCATAAAGTGCACAAATAGCTTCTAATCCAGGAATTTTAACATGAAGATTGGTTAATAGCATGTTCTTCCTAGATAGAGCGTCAGCAACAACATTCTCTTTTCCCTTCTTATAATTAATGATGTAAGGAAAAGACACAATGAACTCAACCCATTTAGCTAATTTCTATGCAAGTTTGATTGAGCTTTCAAGTATTTCAATGCTTCATGATCAGAATGTATGATGAATTCCTTTGGCCACAAATAATGTTGCCAAACCTCAAGTACTCTAACAAGTGCATACAATTCTTTATCATAGATAGAATAATTCAAGTGAGCACCAGTAAGTTTCTTAGAAAAATAAGCTATAGGCCGACCCTCTTGCATCAAAACACCACCTATGCCTATACCACTAGCATCACATTCAACTTCAAATTGCTTCAAAAAATCAGGTAATGCAAGTAATGGTGCAGAAGTAAGCAAACGTTTCAATGTATCAAATGCAATGTCTTGGGTTGTGCCCCATACAAAAGGAACACCTTTCTTTGTTAAATCATTTAAAGGTGCAACAATGGTGCGAAAAAATTTCACAAAGCGCCTATAGAAACCAGCTAAACCGTGGAAACTACGGAGTTGACTCACATTCATGGGAGTAGGCCAATTCTGAATTGATTCAATTTTAGATTGATCTACCTCTACCCCGTTCTTAGATACAACAAATCCTAGAAATATGACCTTATCTTTTGCAAATGTGCACTTCTCAAGATTAGCATACAATTTATTATCACGCAACACTTGCAAAATTTGTCGAATATGAGTACAATGTTCAATTTCGATGTGGCTGTATATAAGTATATCATCAAAGTAAACAACCACAAAACAACCAATAAAATCTCTCAAAACATGATTCATCAATCGCATGAATGTACTAGGTGCATTAGTAAGACCAAACGACATGACTAACCACTCATACAAACCAAATTTCATTTTGAAAGCAGTTTTCCACTCATCCCATTCTTTCATCCTAATTTGATGATAACCACTACGCAAGTCAATTTTAGAGAAAACATCAGCACCACTCAATTCATCTAGCATATCCTCTAAGCATGGAATAGGATGACGATACGGAATAGTGATGTTATTAATCGCTCTACAATCTATACACATGCTCCATGTACCATCTTTATTAGGCACTAAAATAATAGGAACAACACAAGGGCTAAGAGAAACACGAATGTACCCTTTATCCAGCAACGCTTGTACTTGCTTCTGTATTTCCTTAGTTTCTTCGAGATTACTCTTGTAGGGTGCATGGTTGGGAAGTGTGGCGCCAGGGATCAAGTCAACTTGGTGTTCTATACCACGCAATGGAGGCAATCCTGCGGGTACATCTTTTGGAAACACATCCCCCGAATCCTACAAAATAGAAGATACACCAAGAGAAACAGGGGTCATGTCGTTAGAAACCAATACCTCGCCCTTATACATGAGCACAAGTGGCATGGCTGTAGGATCCTCACGAAATTCTCTCATATCTTCCTTGGTGGCTAATATCAATAGACCAGGCACTCTCTCACTTTTCATTATATCACTCAATTTAGGCTCGATTACATCAGGAACAGCTGTCACACAATCACACCGAGCTATAGGATCTTCCTTCAAATTCACCTCTATCTTCTGGCGAGAATCATTCACAATATCTTGTGGTGTCATTGGCTGCATAGTAATCTTCTTTCCTTTGAATTCCAAGTGATATGTATTGGCTCGGCCATTATGTTAAACATGGTGATCATAAAGCCAGGGCCGACCCAAGAAAAGATGGCAAACAGTCATAGGAACCACATCAAAGTCAATAGAATCTTTGTATGGCCCGATTTGAAAATTCATACGTACCATATGATTTACCTTCATCTAACCATTGTTGCTCAACCATTCTATGTAGTATGGCTTCGGATGAGGCAAATATGTCAAACTCAGCTTGGCACATAATTCCTTACTTGCAAGATTTCTGCAGCTACCTCCATCAATAATGACCTTGCAAGCTTTGTTAGGTCCAACTAGAGCTTTTGTTTGGAACAAGTTGCAACGCTAGGATTCCTCAACCGGTTGCACACTAAGTATGCGTGAAGATACAACAATAGTCGAGGCACGCTCAGGATAAGCATCGGCGCCCTCCTCGACATCATCATTGTCATCGTCCGAAGCTTCATCTCCACTCTCTACTTCACCTTGTTTGTTAACAAACATAACCTTGCTGTTGGGACAATCCTTCTTGTAGTGTCCTCTACCTCCACAAGTATGGCACACCACATCACGAGTACGCGCAGTAGACATGTTGGAACCCGAGCTAGCAGCAGGAGCAGCGGGCTTCCGAGCATTGGAACCAAACGAAGAAGTACTTGCTGGTTTGGCCGATGGTGTAGGAGGACTAGCAGCGGGTGGCGGTACACTAGGGGGTGTAGATCTGGCTGAAAATCTACTGGAAGATGGAAAACGAGCACGTGACTTGGCCTCTTCAGTCAACTGGGATTCGACCTCTCTAGCATGGTGCAGCAGCTCGTTCATTGTCTCATACTTGTGATAACGCACAATGCTCTTGATTTGAAGCTTAAAATTGTTGAGGAAACACTGATTTTCATCTCTCGTGATTCACGAACATTAGCACGCTGCATAAGGATCTCCATCTCCATGTAGTACTCATAACCTGTCATTGTGCCTTGCCTCAACTGTGTTAGCTTGTCAAACACGGAGCACAAATAATTGGAGGGAACAAAACGATCCGCCATAATGGGCTTCATCTCACGCCAATCCCTCACAGGAAGTTCATTGTCATTCCGTCTATTCTTCACAATAGCATCCCACCAACGCAAAGCATAACCATCAAACTCTGATGCTGCAAGCTTGACCTTCTTGTCTTCTAGGTAATCAAACAAACGCCAGAGCTTCTCAATCTTCAACTCCCAAGTAATATAATCCTCAAGATCAAGCGAGCCATTGAAAGAAGGAATTGAGAACTTGGGCTTGCCCAAACTATCATCAACTGTATTGTAAACACGACGGGCACGTCCAACAGGAACATACCCACGACCATAAAGAGGGGCAGCCGCAGGTGCAGGGGGATTGGCACGTCCCCTGCCACGATGTGGGGCAGCATCAACCGCACTACCCTCATCAAAGTCCTTAAACGCATCATCATGTTGTTGTGCGGGTCCTGGCTGGAGTGTTGCTTGAATAGCCTCAATTGAACGCTGTAGGGTGGCAAAGTTGACATTCATTGCAGTCAGCTAAGTCTGAATATTATTGATTGCTCCAGTATTATTCTCCACGACATCTTGTATGTCGGTGATATTTCTATCAACAGACTCACGCCAAGTAACAAGCTCCTCGAGCTGCTTTTTCTGTGACACAACTTCATCATCACTCAAAGACATGATTAGTAGGTTAGTGCAAAAATCAAAATCAGTATGGTGGAAACTCTCACAACTCACTCAAACAACTGATAAGAAAGGAGATCTTACCGTTCCAAAGTGAATAGAGATGCTCTACCAAACAAAATCAAAGACTGATGCACTAATGTGATGAAGTGAATATCGAAGGTATAGAGAATGATCGCAGGGCACACAGGTTATTTATGGTGGAGATATAGGTATGGTATCCTATCTACACCACAAACAAGTCCTAGTGTTGATCGTACAAAAACCCAAGAAACACACACGTGGAGAAAAACATGGCAATGCAACTATGAAGGGTGTTGCACTACTCTCGAGAGACAGTAGCAAAGCTCAAAGTAAACAGTCACAAGATTGCTCAATCTACCGGTGTACAAAGATATCACTAGGCCTCTTGCTCAAATTCTCCTTTTCACTATTTTTATTTTTCTTTTGTATAGCTCTTTTTGATATTTTCTTTTGCTAATTTGCTTTTTTTCTCTTTTTTATATAGATCACACACGGCCAAATTACAAAGCACATCACCCAAAAATCCTAAGAGCAGCATGTAGGAGCGGAAACTAGTTTCAATGGACAAGTTCCTACACCTGTGTAATAGAATGGCTGTGGCTAAGGTTGAAGGAAAAGTGCTAATTCACACTTTGTAAAAATTTCCTGCCGTGGCATAAAAACTAGCCAAAATCGTGCCGTGGCAGAACAAATCCTGCCGCGGCAGAGAAACACATCAAACACGTGCCGCGGCAGCGAATCCGAGTCGTGGCATAACATGACTCGTGGCAGAGAAACATGCTGTTTCTGTGCCGCGGCAGGGTCGGTAGAATTTTTTTAAATTCCAACTCGACCAAGAGTAAAAGACTAGGACTCTTAGATTAGATCAGATCTGACCTGGTGGTGGCGAAAACTATGGTGGATTCAGCTAGAACAAAAACTAGAAAGATGATAAAATTACGAAGAACAGATCTAGATCTAAACTAAAAGATGAACACCACCAGCAACTATTACTCGTCTACGATGCAATCTAGTCTATGGCAACTCCTTTTGTGGGTCTTTTTCTGTATAGGACTAAAAACACTCTCTAATCTATGGATAGATTATGGATTGCTTACCGAGGCAATGAGGCAATCTGATAGCAAGATGATATGGGGTGGCCTGATCTTCTCAGCAAGCTCTTGTCGATGGTATTGGTGGATGATTAATAACTAGTGTGTAGCTATGATCTCTCCTGCTCGAACCCTGATGCCAGTGCAACAGATCTCGAACCTTGTAGGATATTCACAACACCACACTCCTGCGCACGCAACCGTGACCACGAACGGTAGTATGCAATCTACTAGTTCCCAATGGAACAACAGATCACACTCAATTATAGTTGGTAAATTCGAACACAGGGTAATTCCAGAGGTTCTATGAAAGAAACAACTCCAAAATATTTTCACGTGGTCTAAAAACCCTAACTATTGCGCCCCCATTTATTTATGAGTTTAGGAGGTGGTGGCCTAACAGAGAACTCGAGTTGGTCCCACCCAACTAGATACAAACCGACCCAACTTGGGTTCGGCCAACTGACTCTACTGTGGCAAAGTTCTAGCCACTTTCTCTGTCGCGGCAGCCTGTCGTGGCAGAGATGGACTCGGTTTTCCTGCCACGGCAGCCTGCCGTGGCAGAGTACTGAGGCTTTTCTCTGCTGCAGCAGAGAACTTCCTTCTCTCGTTGATCTTTGTCTTGGACAGCTCCTTGCGCTTCCTCTCTCTCCTCCCTCGTGCATTCTCCATTGATCAACACACCTTGTTCCATTAGCTCCTCGCTCTGTGCTACGCCTTCTTCTCCTAACTACCTGATCATGCAATAATTCAAAGACTTAGGTAGTATAAAATTCTCATTAATTAAAACACCAGGTTCATTAAGAAACAAATTCACATGTTGTTCTAGTATCTTAGCAAGAGCTCTTGTAATTGGTCCAATCCTTATCTCATTGGACTGATCTTTCTTTGTAGCAATTGGAACATCATCATTAGCAATTGGGGTAGGTGTAACTGTAGGGATGTCCTCATCACAGATGGTCTTCCAAGTTCAGAAACTTGATTTCTCGTGTATGGATACTATCACGGATTCTATGAATTCTAGTCATATTATGGAGTCAAGGCCCATCATCGCTTCTTTGCATGCAGTCGGTTCATCATTATCAAAACAATAACGACTTCTGTTTAAAATCTTACTATTTGATTCTTAACGACCCACACGGTTCAATAGGAACTCTAATCTGCGAGATCACAACCTTTGTAATGACGGGAGCCATGAGCATTTTAGCTGCCTGATACATTGCAAATGTATCTGTAATTTTTGATGTTCCGTGCTTGGTTTTATCTACTTTCTTGTGTTTTGTCCACACTTTGGAGTACTTTTCATATGATTTCTTGGACTAACCTATTAACAAGAGCCATAGTGCCAGCTGTCTGTTTTCTGCTGTTTTTGGTTCCAGGAAAGTTAGAAAATGAATATTCTTAGAATTGGACGGGACAAAAGCCAAAGTCTCTATTTTACCGGAAGACATCTAGAGCCAGAATACGAGACAGAGAAGGGCTAGGGCCCGACCACACCACCTGGATGCACGGCCAGGCCTGGCCCGCGCCAGGGGGTGGTCTGGCCGACCCCAGCACCCCCTCGGCCTCTCCTTCTGCCTATATATTGCCTTCGGGACCAAAACCCTAAGTACCTGATCAAAATTCCACGAAAGAGTCTGTAGCCGTTGTTGTCTCTGTCCCTAGATCGGGAGGGATCTGAAGCTCTTCCCTGCACCCTACCGGAGAGGGGAATTCACCCTGGAGGCCTTCTTCATCATCATGCAAGCCTCCGGTGTGATGCGTGAGTAGTTCATCTCTGGACTACGGGTCCATGTAGTAGCTAGATGGCTGGTTCTCCTCCTTTCTGCTATCATGTTTAGATCTTGTGAGCTCCGTTCATGATCAAGATCATCTATTTGTAATTCTGCATGTTGTGTTTGCGGGGATCCGATGGATATTGAGATGCTATTTTAGATTGATTATATATTCTATCATGTCTTTGTTAGTTGTGATCTTGCATGCTTTCCGTTGTTAGTAGCTATCTTGGCCAAGTAGATGCTAGCAAATCCAAGAGTTAGTATTTATGCTCGATAGTGGGTTCATGCCTCTGGTAATCTAGGGAAGTGACAGAAATCTCTAAGGTACTAGATGTGCTGTTGCTACTAGGGAGAAAACAACAATCCTTTGTTCATAGAACAATCGTATTGTTTACTTTACACGCAATTCATAATGCAATTATCCGTTGTTTGCAACTTAATACTAGAGGGGGTTCGGATGATAACATGAAGGTGGATTATTAGTCATAGATGAAGTTGGATGGCGGTCTATGTATAATGTTGTAATGCCCAATCGAATCTCAAAGGAGTCAAGATGAGTAGTATATGCTTGTATGCTTTCTCGATGTTTGTTTATTGCCCCGCTATAATTTGTTCACCCAACATGTTATTTATCTTAAGGAGAGCCACCTCTAGTGAACTATGGACCCCGGTCCTTTCTTTTACTTTCAATCTACAATCAAATGTTTACTGCTTTGTGTTTACTTTCTACAAACTATTACTTTCTTCCACTCGATACGTTTCATCATTTGTTTTCAGCAAAACCGGTGAGATTGACAACCTCATCGCAAGTTGGGGACAAAGTTTTGTGGTTGTGTTGTGCAGGTCTCCATGTTGCTTGCTAGCACCGGTAGTGCGCCCTACCAAAGTTCAGCTAGCTACACCTTTAGGGTGTTTCCTTGCTCCTACTGGATTGATAACCTTGGTTTCATAACTGACGGAAACTTACTGTTGTGCTCATCATACCTTCCTCTTGGGGTTCCCCAACGAGCTCGTTAATATACGAGTCAACAAGTATTTTTCTGGCACCGTTGCCGGGGAGTCAAGGACATCTTCACAAGGGGAGTCCCTCATAACCAATCTCATTACTTTGTTATTTTTGTTTTTCTTAGTTTACTTTTGCTTTGTTTGCTTGTTTCTTTATCAAAAACACACAAAAAATAGTTTTACAAGTTCGCTTTCTTTATTTGAAAACACAAAAAAAGTTCCTATCTTAAGTTGCCATTATGTCTAGCATTGATCCAATCACTATGTCCCCCGAGGAAATGATTTTCACTTTTAAACAAGGAATTGAAGAGAGCTTCAAGGAAGCTTGGTCTAGAATCTCTGATCTATATGAAAAAACTGAGCCTAAAATGACTCAAAGCTTGTTCCTTAGCAGTTTTTACCTTGGAATTGCTCTTTGCTATAGGCTGTTGTGGGAGGAGATTTCCTCCAATGTAATGAGGATGATGTTATTAATGCTATAAAGAAATTGATCCTTACTTACAACTTGCCTAGCCAAACTGATATTTCTTTCGCAAGCATATTTGATAGATTGAACACTCTTGAGACTAGCACTGCTAGATTAAAAGATTGCTATAATATGCTTAGGGAGCATCATAATTATGTTCCAATAAATTCTAAACCATCAAAGTGGCTCCCCACATTAAAGATTGATCTAAATAATGAAACTTTTCAAGCTTGCTGTGATATCATGTATGAATTTTGTCTTATGCCCAAAGATATTTATGAATCTTTAAATCTTTGGGGTCTTACTGAAGGAGGAAAAAATATATCTCTTGCTAATAATGCTACAATATTGCCTATTGGAATAGCTGAAGGAGTGTTTATAAAGATCCTTGGGAAAATGATTTCTACTGATTATCTTGTTATTGAATGTGCAGGAAAAGGACAAATTACACTTGGAAGGTTCCTATTAGAACTCCTTGGAGTAATAATAGATGTGGGAAAGGGGACCATGCACCTTTCTTCTCCACCAAACAATCACATTTTCCCCAAGGTTAATAATAGAAGTAAGAGAGGTAAGGGTAAGAAATTTGGTTTTAATGCTTCTTCATTTGAGAACACTTGATTCTTTTTCTTGCTTCTTATGCCTAACTTAAAGACGTTAAAGAAAAGTACTTATTGGGAGATAACCCGAAAGTTTTAGATGAGTCTTGGAAGTTATTACTTAAGTAATAACCGCTCCTTATCCTTTTTTATTTGCTTTTTGTGCCAAGAGTAACCTCTAATGAGAGAGAAGTAATGATTGGGAAAGTTGCTGTCCCGAAAAAGATTTTTGTGCTTCACCATAAAAATTCTTGTAAAATTTCTATATGTCCTTTTGAGGTGTGAATTTTTGTACTTCTACCCCAGGTTGTTATCTATCTTTCTTTAGTTCAACACTTTTTGATTTGAGCAACATAAGGTCTTCGAAAAAATTCGTCTTTACCTGCTGGTCTGTTTTAACAGATTTCTGCCATTTTCTGCATTTGCTTCTTGTTGGTTCCTTTTTGAGTTCTTTTGAGGAATTAAGCTTTTTGAGGGAAGTTCTACAGTATCTAGTGTTTTAATGGAAGTTTTATTGGTATTATAACTGAACCTAAAAACCTATTATCTTGAGTGCACTAATGTTGCTAATAAAGATTGCGTGAAGTTTTGTATGAAGGAAAAATTTCAGGTGTATGGAAGGAATGAGTAATGAGATGAAGGATGGACTAAAGCTCAAGCTTGGGGATGCCACGCGTGTCACCCCAAGAAATATCCAAGAAGTACAAGCGTCAAAGCTTGGGGATGCCCAAGGCATCCCCTTCTTCATCAATAAAAATCCTAGGTTTCTTCCAAACACTTCATTTTTATTGTTTCATGCACAATTGTGTTGTTCTTGGAGCGTCTTCTTTTTGGTTTTCGTTTTGGTTTTCGTTTGCTTGGTTTGCTTAGTTTTCTGAATAAATTGGTTGGACCCCCTCTTTCATACATTGGTTTTCAAATAGTTTGGTTTGGATTGGAAAAGAGTAGGAAAGTTCTTGCTTAAGTGGTAAAGAGAGCTTGTTTTTGACTGTGGCCTATGCTTTGTCATGCCATGCTTGATATTGTTTTGGATTTATGCTTAGTATTCTTTGCTGTACTATGACTTGTTATAAACAATTGAGATTGCTTAATGTTCCTTGGATGAATAGTATAGTGGTATTCTCCTTTGATGCTTTATTTGGGTTGACTTGGCGCATGCTCACACCATGTTATGACTATCTCAAGTCACCATAGCCTTTATGATCCTTTAGTTTTCAACTTGTAGTATCACTTTGTGCTTTGATCAATGATGTTTTGTCGCTCTGCATGATTATGGCCATTATTGCTCTCTTAGTTTGTCGCTCCCAGTCTTTTGCTAGCCTCCACAACCAAGTATGAGTTCCACTCATGCATCCAACTCCCTAAACCAAGTTATTCCAAAGAGTCCACCATACCTACCTACTAGCATATGCTATTCCAAGTATATTCATGCTTTTGTTTACCTTCCAAATTAAACTTGTTATGAGAAAATTATTGATTAAAGCTCTCACGAACTTGATGGCACACTTTAAGTTTTTGCATTTGATAAACTTGAACAATTGGGTCCTTCTTTGTTGCGTATATGCTTGCGCTTTATAAGTTGAAATTAGCAGAACCATGTATCATGGGGAACGCTTTCAACATTGCACTTGTACTTTGTACCCTGTTGATATCATGTTCTTTTGCTTATGGATCCCGGCGGTGTGAAATAAAAGTGGAACTTGTAAGATCATGGAGTTTGTATGTGTGTTAGAGAAACGCCTGGGCCGCTAGCCTAAGCCATGCCTAATCATGGTGGAAACTTGCAGCATCACCACAATTAGCACTCTATGAAGCATCCTCAATAAAAACCTATGCAGATAGCAAATAAAAAGATCGTTGAGATGCTCATTGTCTGCTTGCCTTGTCATTTTGATTATGGGATAGCTCATGTATCATGTGCAAGGGGTAACCAGTTGGTGGTTCTTTATGATACACATGTACTTACAATGACAAGAGCTTACTTGTGACTAAGTTGAGTAGCATGAGGTTCGGTCTTCATAAGTAAGGGGCATGAGATTTTGGTTTATAACTTGTCAAGCATATCCTCTTAGTTGTGTCACTTAAACCTTAACCACCTTCAAGATGCTTATGATAGGGGCAATGAGAGATGAAAGCTAACAAGTAGCATAATTTTTGGAAGCTCTTTATGAGACTTGAATCCCTACTTCCTTCTATGAAGGCCTTTCTTCCACCATTACATTGAGTCTCCACCTTCTATATTTATGCACCTACTCTGAGAGCATAGTGGCCATTCTTAGTTCTATGTGCATTGTCCCAAGACTAGTTGATTGATGCATAACTTGATATTGCTTGTTTTAAACTATTTGTATCTAGTCACTCTTATGAACTTTGAAGGTGTCCTATGCATTTATATTTGCTACTCTATGAGGGACAAGCTAAATACTATTATGCTATGTTTTCTTTATGTGAAACAAACAAACGTCTTGCAAAGCATTGTTATTCATGAATCTTTTGTTTGTGCCTTTTCATGTTGCATCATAGTTTATTTGTCTTATTGCTAGAACTTTGTCTTTCATGTTATGATTGAAGTACTATGATCCTAGCTTCGAATGTTTTACGAATACTTTGATCAAGTTTATGATGGTGCATGTCACCTCAAAAATTATTCTTTCTTTTTATCACTTACCTACTCGAGGACGAGCAGGAGTTAAGCTTGGGGATGTTGATACATTCCAAATGTATCTATAATTTTTTATGTTCCATGCTTGGTTTTATCTACTTTCTTGTGTTTTGTCCACACTTTGGAGTACTTTTCATATGATTTCTTGGACTAACCTATTAACAAGAGCCATAGTGCCAGCTGCCTGTTTTCTGCTGTTTTTGGTTCCAGGAAAGTCAGAAAATGAATATTCTCAGAATTGGATGGGACAAAAGCCAAAGTCGCTATTTTACCGAAAGACATCTGGAGCCAGAATATGATACGGAGAAGGGCTAGGGCCCGGCCACACCACCTGGATGCACGGCCAGGCCTGGCCCGCGCCAGGGGGTGGTCTGGCCGACCCCAGCACCCCCTCGGCCTCTCCTTCCACCTATATATTGCCTTCGGGACCAAAACCCTAAGTACCCGATCAAAATTCCACGAAAGAGTCAGTAGCCGCTGTCGTCTCTGTCCCTAGATCGGGAGGGATCTGAAGCTCTTCCCGGCACCCTACCGGAGAGGGGAATTCACCCTGGAGGCCTTCTTCATCATCATGCAAGCCTCCGGTGTGATGCGTGGGTAGTTCATCTCTGGACTACGGGTCCATGTAGTAGCTAGATGGCTGGTTCTCCTCCTTTGTGCTATCATGTTTAGATCTTGTGAGCTCCGTTTGTGATCAAGATCATCTATTTGTAATTCTGCATGTTGTGTTTGCGGGGATCCGATGGATATTGAGATGCTATTTCAGATTGATTATTGATTCTATCATGTCTTTGTTATTTGTGATCTTGCATGCTTTCTGTTGTTAGCGCTATCTTGGCCAAGTAGATGCTAGCAACTCCAAGAGTTAGTATTTATGCTCGATAGTGGGTTCATGCCTCTGGTAATCTGGGGAAGTGACAGAAATCTCTAAGGTACTAGATGTGCTGTTGCTACTAGGGAGAAAACAACAATCCTTTGTTCATAGAACAATCGTATTGTTTACTTTACACGCAATTCATAATGCAATTATCCGTTGTTTGCAACTTAATACTGGAGGGGGTTCGGATGATAACCTGAAGGTGGATTATTAGTCATAGATGCAGTTGGATGGCAGTCTATGTATAATGTTGTAATGCCCAATCGAATCTCAAAGCAGTCAAGATGAGTAGTATATGCTTGTATGCTTTCTGGGTGTTTGTTAATTGCCCCGCTATAATTTGTTCACCCAACATGTTATTTTTCTTAAGGAGAGCCACCTCTAGTGAACTATGGACCCCGGTCCTTTCTTTAACTTTCAATCTACAATCAACTGTTTACTGCTTTGTGTTTACTTTTTGCAAACTATTACTTTCTTCCACTCGATACGTTTAATCCTTTGTTTTCAGCAAAACCGCTGAGATTGACAACCTCATCGCAAGATGGGGACAGAGTTCTGTGGTTGTGTTGTGCAGGTCTCCATGTTGCTTGCTAGCACCGGTAGTGCGCCCTGCCAAGGTTCAGCTAGCTACACCTTTGGGGTGTTTCCTTGCTCCTACTAGATTGATAACCTTGGTTTCATAACTGAGGGAAACTTACTGCTGTGCTCATCATACCTTCCTCTTGGGGTTCCCCAACGAGCTCGTTAATACACGAGTCAGCACTGCCTCCGGGACACTTTCCGGTGCTGCGCTACTTAGCACATGTTGCTTAGGTTCATTAACCCAATCAAAGTTCTATTGTCCGCCCACTTAACTTTTTGTGAAAAATTCCTTCTTTAAGAAACTTCACATTCTAAGCGACAAACTATTTTGTCTTCGGTGTTATGGAGGAATTCCCAACAAATTCTTTGGGATAACCTACAAAGACGTGCTTATTCGACTTTGGTTGTAAACATTTGACTTATGCATAGCATACCAAAACTTAAGAAAAGACAATTCGGGTTTTATCCCAAACCATAACTCATATGGTGTCATTTCAATGGATCACGATGGTGCTCTTTTCAGTGTAAAAGCGGTAGTCTCTAAAGCTTTAATCCTTAAAACATAATGGCAGTTTTATAAATGACACCTTTGATCTTACCATGTCAAACAAGGTTTGATTTGATCTCTCGAACATACCATACTCCTCTGGTTTATCGGGAAGTGCAAATTCATTGAACAATTCCTTAAATCTTAGGTGTTTTGCTAAACCTGTAACTCAAATATCTTCCTTTATGGTCAAATCATAAACTCTTTATTTTCTTGTTACAATGATTTTTCACTTCATCTTGAAAGTCTTTGAACAATTTTCAAATGTTTCATACTTCTTCCTTATTAAGTAAATATATGGATATATTCACTCAAATTTCTAGAGAAAGCATATGAAGAAAAAAGATCCATCACATATGGCTACACATAATGGACTATGCACATCAGCATCCACAATTTCCAATAAGCTAGTCATTCATTCGTCTTTGGCCTATGAACAGAGTTTCAATTATCTCAAGGAATGTTTCACAAGCGTCAATTGATCAAAATCAAAAGACTCCAAAAATCCATCAACATGGAGTTTCTTCATGTTTACTTTCCAATATAATTCAAACAGCGATGTCACTTCATAAGTGATCTTCAAATCATTTGTCTTATGACATTTTAGCAATAATGTTTATGGATTTGATTTCTCCAACTAGACTTGTAAAAGTTCATCCATCCTTTATGGAATACGGTAATTATTTGAACAACCATTGTTCTCGTAATACCGGAACAAAATAACAATTATTAAAACAAATCTTGAAGGCTAGGTTTGACGACAACGAAAAATACAATAACACTTTATTTGTTTTCGATGAACATCATCACTTATTCTCTTGCTAGTTACTTAGGCCGTTGTAGTTCATGAATTGTGTTGTTATGTATGACACTTCACACCAACCAATTCGGTATCCAAGACCGGTATCCAATAGCTAAGAACCACATTGTTTAACAAGCAAGGAATACAACCATAACATGTATATCTTCTATATACCTAAGTTGGACATATCCAACCTTTTCCTTTCTACCAAACATTTTATAGATTCTCTTTCAGCAACCTTTTCTTTTAAAAGAATCTATCAACATCAATAGTGGTGTCATTCACATGACACATATTACAAAGTGTATATAGTCAAATACTAATACCTTTGGACTTGCACTTTGAAGTGGATCACCATCATCAAATGTTTGGTATTCTTTCAAAAAATCCATTCTTTAGTAATCTATTAGTGTAGTAAACATTTTACTTACATCTTCCATTCATCCTTATCATGAAAACTTTCATGATCAAGCTACTATAGCCTATAAGGAAGAATCGTGAGTATAATGTTAGTTCCCAAAACCCTTTTGGTAGATTAGGATGCCTAGCGTCTCCAACCTTCACAAATTCTCATACAATATGAGAACGTGTATTTTGTTAAATTATACTCTATCATATTGCAACAAACATTGTTTCAGATACAAAATCTTTCACACGTGATGGTTTCTAAAACAAATATTTCAGCTCCTAGATAACCTCGATATTAAAACAACTTATGAATATCAAGAATCATGGAGGCAAACATGATACTTTAGATACTAGCATTGGAATTCTTATTCTTGATTTAATACTACTTATTAAACTTCATGGAGTAAATAGAGTTTGCTGAAAGTTTGCAATAGGACTTCTAAACTTTAAATTAACATTCAAAACAATACGATACCAGCTCGTAAAGTAAATATCCAGAATTCTATAGTTCCATTATCTAAATTACAACTAAGCATGAGGTAGTAAACGAATGCCAATGACTACAACAAACTATGCAAATTCTCTTTGATTTAGTTTATGACAAATTTGGTTCGACTAATCCAAATTAGAAATGAACTCCCACTCAAAAACGACGTTCCTCGTGCCTTTTTGGTGATTACATGAACCAAATCCACTACACCAAGTCCGATCATCACGTGAGTCACTGTAGCTTCAAAGGCAAGCATAAATATGGGCATCACATCAACTATATGACTCATGCTTAACCTATCGGTCCGTGTTCCGAGGCCATATCTGTCCATTCTAGGCTTGCCAAGTAAGAACCTTAGTACTCGCGTGTGTAAAACTATCTTACACCCATTGTATGAAAGCGTAGAGTCGAGTACACCCGATCATCACGTGATGTCTTGAAACACGATCCATAGAACGGTGCATACTTAAGAAAGAACACATTTTATCTTGATATTTAAATGAGGGATCATCTTATAACGCGACTAAAACGCCAAACTAGCAATATAAGATGCAAACATCATATGTGTAAGTGGAATGATATGGTCCATGCATTTGATCACTATCATGTGCATCGTGGTATGATCTCTATCATTCCTTTGTGTGTAAGGCCAAGGTCTATGGAACTTACACGTTAGGTGTGTTGTAAGAGTATCAACTATACATCAACTTACAACATTTCCATATCATGACACTAGCCCAACAATGATCTAAAATAGACGCCTCTAATTTATCAATTGCAAGTTTTTACGTGGCTTAGGGCTTTCGAAGATAGAACCGGTCTTACCTACGAACATGGAACCACAACAATGATAACTAAGTTATTAGCAACTCGTTGTAAATCAGATATTGACTATAATAGGAGAGACAGACACCTGCTAGCCACTTATGCAAAACTAGTTGCATGTCAGTTGTGGAACCGGTCTCATGTGCAATGACATGTAAAGTTGGTCTGGGCCGCTTCATCCCACTATGCCACCAATATCCAAAATACATGAAAGAAGCAATAACATGATCATCATTGCCCACATACTCTTATGTGTTCGACCCGTGCAAAGCACCTACGCATAGATTAGGCTCTGATGCCACTGTTGGGTTCACAACATAGAAAACAAAAATTTCCAACGATGGGAACTATTATACGCCAAGATCTATCTATTAGATACAAGCAACGGATGGATATACATACATAGAGAACATACCCTCGAAGACAACAAAGCTTTGTTAACGAGATGGAACTCGTGGATGATGTAGTCATACACTTGCCAATCTCAAGATCGTGATGAAGTCCAGCAGGTCCAGCTCTAGCACGTCCATCAGATCCATCTCTAGCAAGTCCAGCACCACCAAGTCCAGCACCACAAAGCAACGGTGCATCCGTGATCGCACACACGTCCGATACCCCGACAACCTTCGTCCCTTGCTGCAGCAAAGCAGCAGAAGTAGCAACTCCTTTCCAGATAAAGCCACCGGGAACATATATCTCGATAATCTGAGACCATGGGGAAATAATACTAGAGGGGGAGAGAGATCCTTCACGAGGAGGTGTGAGTTTGAAGGTGTGAGATGGGGGACTTTTATAGGAGGACGGGAGAGTACCCCTCCCATGGCCAGCGCCCATGGAGGGTGTCCCTTCACCTCCCTCATTCATGTGGTGGTAACCCCCTCCACATAAATATGCCCCTTCACATTCTCTTTTAAAGTCTCCACTTTAAATGCATTAAATTTCTCCAAATTTAATGCTCTCTCATTTGATAAAACTCTTTATTAATTTTATTCAGAATTTTATTAATTACTTTAATTAACAAAAAATCATATAAAACCCCCTGCAACATTTCAATATTATATGCAGAACCAATTTCAGCAATTTCACCCAAAATAGTTTCGGTGTCTATTGAAATAATTACCGCGCTTTCTTAAATCTTTATCTGAAACATATTTGCTCCAAATGGTGTCGGTATCAGCAATTTCTACGATTCGCGAATAATGCAGACATGATTAAGACCCCTCTCTGATCAATAATTAGCAGCGGGACCTGGAGATCCATAGTGACTCCCTCACATTCAACAATGACTTATGTGATCGTGAGAACCTTTAGCGCTAGTAACTAAATCCCTTTGTCTCGCGATATATTACATATCCGAGATTCGATCATCAGTATCTCCATACCTAGTTTGATCTTGTTGCCGACATGCACTCTTTTCTCGTTCCCATAACATTCTAGTGATCTCATCACTTGCTTGTAAGCTAACCAATGTGATATCACCGAGAGGGCCTAGAGTATATCTATCCGTCATTGGGATGGACAAATCCCACTCTTGATCCATGAGCCTCTACATAATACTTTCGTAGCACTGAACCCACATTTATAATCACCCTTTCACGATGTGACGTTTGATGTTATCAAGATACTCTTCCAGTGTTAGTGATTGACATGATCTCATGGTCTAAGGACTAGGATTACTTCGTATGATGTTATAGCAATATAAACACAATGACTTTGATCGTAATGCTATACTTCGGATGAATGTTCATCACATCATTCCACTAATGTTGTGACCTTGTTATTAACAACATCTAATGTCCATGATTAGGAAACCTTGATCATCTTGTTAATCAACGAGCTAGTTTATAAGAGAGGCATAACTAGGAACTTGCCCTTTGTTTATTGAACACACATGTATTAACGTTTCCAAATTAATACAATTATAGCATGCAAAGTAAACATTTATCATAAACAAGGAATAAGATAATAACCACTTTATTATTGCCTCTCGGGCATAGTCCCTTCAAACATAACTCTTCTCGAATCCATGGCAACAACTTTCAACTATTGCACGTGAATCAGAGAAGTCACTTCTAACATCCAGAACACATGCTTCGAGATAACGCAAAGATGATTCTCAAAAGCTTCCAACACTACTGCCAACTATTTCATATGAATCGAATATAGCATGGAGAAGATAAGGATGTCATTGATGGGATCAATAACAAACTTATCAACATACTCCAAGAAGACATAATCATATATTGTATGAACAAGACATAGATATTGGTCAGACCAAAGTACATAAAGATGTACCTAGGTGAACCATCATGAATAGATACACTATCAAGATGGTCCTTAGAACTGAGTTTGATTTGACGATTGCCCAAATCAAATCAAAGGTGGGGACGATAAAATTTCCGCGAAGAGAACGCTATCTTTCTTCAGTATAGACAAAATTAGACATCCCTTTAGGTGGAACAAGTCTGATGGAACTTTTGTCTTACAACTCTCCAAGTTGTTGTTTAAGCTCAACCAACTAGTTCAGGGGTATCCACTATAGATCCTTGCAAACGGAGTAGTTCAGAGAACTGGCTTGCTCATGAACTAGACAACGCGGTCAAGTGGCAACATGGAAATACTTCTAGTAGACATCTAGAATATTACAAACCACCGATATGTCACTTAGTTCGAGACGAAACTTTCTTGGTAAGGAAAGAAGACATAGTCTCAGAGCTTCGACACAAACCTAACTCTTTGACCGAAGAGAGTGTACCAGAATAACGGATGTGGTAGCATAGTCAAACTTCGCTTAGTGATAGGTTAACCATCACGCTAAGAATGACATGAATGTCCTTGGAGTTCAAAGCAATATATATGGCTAAGAATCTCAGAGGGCCACATTATTACGCACACACATCATTCACGAGCGTGAAATCTCAGAGAAAGGGTGGGTAAATATGTGTAAAAGCATCACTTTGTAGGGGTCATGGAACTCAACATGACCTCTTAGTATAAAAGAGTGTAATACTTCAAGGTAGAATGGATCAGAAGCTAATCAATGCTTATTGATCTGAAGATTACAAAACTTTGACTTCATCCTAGATATGACGAGGTACTGGAGTTTGTTTCTCCTAGACATCCCAAAATGGTTTGTCTTGACGGACCATAAAAGTAGCTAGCATCATAAGAGAGAACAATGAACATTACTACTTGGCTACCAAATAATAGAAAAAGGTCAGAAAACAACAAGAGAAAAATAACATGCTTAGGAAAGAATTCCAAGATGTGGATGCATAAGTCAACAAACTCCTGAGGACCGATGCAGGAAAGGGAGGTGTGGCAGAGTCACAAGTATAGAGGTGAGACTCACGAGGAGTACTCTTGTCGTGATCTATTTGGTTCCATTAAAGAACAGCTGCCATAACTAGTGGTAGGGGAAGTCCTATGTTGTCAAAATTCAATCGCGGCAAATATCCACAAGCTTGAAGGCAATAATTGTAGTACCAGCCATCCTAAGGTAATGTTTGAACATTAACAACAGGGATCAACAAAATGGATCTTGGGTTAAAGGTCAGCTTCATGTCGTCGGTTTGAGGACAAGTACGCCATGAGGGGGTCCTCGAGGCGTGCAGGAGAGAGGGGTGTGAGACGTACGGTGTTCCAGGATGGTGAGCACACAAGTTTAACCAGGTTTGAATCCGCCGGCTTTGGACGGACCCTACTCCTGCTAGCATCCAGTAATATGGCAGAGCCGGAATATGGGTTACAAAGGTTTCGCCTGTGCAAGTTGAGATTGTAGACTATTGAGGTTATCTGGTCTTGCCCTAAAGGCTCTCCCTAGGACGGCTTATATAGATATCCGGCCTAGGGTTTACAGGAGAGATCAATCCGGCTACGACTAAGAGTTGGTTACAGAGTACATCTTGAACTACAAGTAACATTATGGGCCTAAGTCGGTAAGTCTTCTGGGCCTTCCCGTAGCCGGATTGGACTCCGTCTTCTCTCTCTAACTAGGCCGCCCGTGAAGCAAAGCTCGAACCCGAAGTGGGCCACCCTAGTCAGTGAGGAATTGTGAGGATACCCGGAAAGTATATCCCCAACAGTAGCCTCGGGAGGCCTCCAAGATCCAAAGTCGGATTTTATCATCGTCTAGCTTGATCTTCGGCTTGCAGAATCTTGAAGGGTTCATGAAACTTCACAACAAAATATGATCCGGGTCTTTAAAAATAAGTCGGACCTTTCAATTAGTTACTCGGATTTTCCAGCTCACTTTTAAACTAAGCCGGAACTTGGTCTCTAACGCCACCTGACACAAGCATGGTCAAGTCACATCATCTGACAGACGTTCCGTCAGCACGACCGTTGGTGGGTCCGCGGTTCACGGAACCTAGGCGCCGTTTCAATGCGTCCGTGGAGATCGAGGCGACACAATCATCGCGCGGGCGCTTCCCAGTTCTTTCCACGACGCGTGGCAATTACACTTTAGCGTTTGCACGAATCTTGGCGCAGGTAGGTGGATATAAGGGGTTTAGATTCCTTCTTCTCCTCTCCACTAGGCCTTCGTCGTTCCTTTCTTCCCAATCCTCCAGCGCGCCCAGAGCCTTTTCGTCCTCCTCCCACAGAGCTCCTAGCGCTGCCACTTTAAGGTCACCTTTTCCACCGGAGAGAAAATGGCTTCATCCTCTCTGGTGGCGGCGGCGGCGGAAGCAGCTGCGGAGAAAGAGAGCTTCCGGGGAATATGGATCCCCTGCGCCCTCGACGAGGACGGCCTCAAAAAAGTGGAGAAGGAGGGGCTTCTCGCCGCCGGCTACTGGCGGAGCGGTTCCGGCGAAACCATCCCCAATCCACGCGAGGGCGAGCGCGTCCACTTCGGCACCCATCTGGATCGAGGTTTGTCCTTTCCTCCCTCGGAGTTCTTCTCCGAGGTGATTGACCACTATGGAGTTCAACTCCATAATCTTCCTCCCAATTCTCTTCTAGAGATGAGCGCATATGCTGCACTTTGCGAGGGCTTTCTCGGCATTAGGCCGAGTTTGCTTCTCTTCCGGTACTATTTCCATGTCTGGAGAAATTCCATTACTGCCGGTGTTCCTTACATCACCGGTACCATTAGTTTTTCTGTTAGACGAGACCGGGCATATCCCAAAATTTCTGCCAGTGACTCGGTCAAACAATGGCCAGCCACTTTTTTTCTATCATAGGGATATTCTGGCTCTGCTTTGCCGGCTTTTGTCGACGGAGCCGCCACAGCCCAGCCTTCCTGGGATGAGGCTGCTCTGGCTCTCACCGACGATCTGATCCTCGCTAAGAGGCGGATCGAATATCTTATCAAGCACAAGGGTCTGAAGGGATCCGACTTGGTCCAATGCTGGGTCTCACGTCGGATCTAGCCACTTCAGTACCACGGGGATAGACTGATGCACTCCATCACGTCTTCCAAAAAAGACTCTCTTCGCATCAGCCCCAAAGCCTACACCATCCAAGGTTACATAAGCCAGATCAAGTGGCTGATCAAGGAGCGGATCAAGAGGAAAATTCCTGAGATTTCTCTGGATATGCACACGGCGGAAAACCCCGTGGTAGCGGTAAGCTTCCATCAGTACACCTTTTACGTGTTTCGATCTTTAAGTTATATACTGCAATGCTGATATGTTTTCTTGTTTTCAGCTTGCTGATCTCCCCGAGTCGGAGCTTGCTCCACTCGAAGGATATCCTCCTGAGTTTTCTCAGGAGACTGAAGTGGTCCCATTGCCGGACCTTGCGCTCAAGAAGCGCAATGCTCCGACAGTGGCTGTTGGCACAAATGAAGTGCCCGTTGTGAAGAGGTAACTTTCATTCACAATTTCCGCCTTTGTACCTTTCTCGAATTTCTTTCTGAGATGTAATGTTTCCGACTTTACTACATTCTCAGAGCAAAGCCTCTCATCAAGGGTAAGGGGAAGGGGATTCCTGCGAAGCCCCTGCGACAAACGAAGCTTACCATAGCTTCCCCTGCCACGGCTCCTCCGACTCTTGCCCCTCAACCTTCTGTAACACCGGCGATTACTCCTTCTCCGGTTGTTGCAGAAGATCCGACTCCTCCAACGGCGCCTGTGATCCTTGGATCGCATACTGACGTCACCGTGGGTGCGTCAGCTCAAGATAAGGGTGAACCCTCTTCGGGTAATGATCCCTCGGCTGAAGTCTTCGCCGACAACCTCCTCAGCAACCCCGGACTTGCCAAATTCGGCTTATCCCGGAAATCTGCAGAGGAGATCCAGCGGCTGGCCAGGCAAGTCCTGGACAAAAGCCATCTATCCCCCGAAGAGGAAGCACAAGAAGTAGAGGACGTCAAGTTCTCTGACCTTCTCGCCCAAGTCCGCCTTCACGACGAGAGGATCAGGACTGGCGAGCTTCCAACAGCCCCAGTAATTCCTCTTACCCTCGCCGAGAAGGTGGCAGCTGAAGTGAATGCGGGGTTAGACAAACTTACCCGCGAGCAATATGTAAGTCAGAATTCCAACTCTTGTTTTTTACCTTATGTTATATCATATCCTCTAGCCCCCAAGCATGAAGTAGGATATAGAAATCCGGGTTTATGCTTTCATTAGGATGCCAAAGAACAAACTAGTGTAGCCCCCAAGGCTCGTGCTGATATTTAGCAAACAATATTAGCCCGAGTCTTAAGTAGCTTTCTGACTTTGGGTATTCTGACTTACAGAAAGTATGTTCCTATAACCAGGAATTATTAACCAATGTCTGTGATAAGCGGAGAGAGATCAAAGCTCTCCGGCTTAAAAATGCTGAGCTCAAGTTAGCCAAGGATGAAGCCGAAGGTAAATATTTCGAGATTCAAACCTTGTCTTTTGCTTTTTCAATGTTGAATTTTTCTGAACTGCTGTTCTTTTTGACTTTCAGCGTTGGTGAAACAATCCATCGCTATGATTGAAGAGGCCGAGAACCTCAAGACCCTAGTGGTGGAGAACAAGGGACTTCGCCAAGAGCTGGATAAGCTCAAGGCAGATCATGAAAGGAGCATAGCTCAAGTCCTTGAGTCCTCCTCCATGGCCACTGAAGAGCGTGATCTCAAGATTGCCGCTCAAGATAAAGTTATCTCGGACCTCAAGAATGAGCTTGGCAGAGAGAAAGATCTCTCCGAAGCACTCCGGGCTGAACTCCAGAGTCTCCGGGAGGAGAAAGCCAAGATTGATGACGTCATTCTTGGTATGTTCCATCTATCTGACTTATCATTTCTTCGACTTTCATCAATGTCGGTTTTTTCTTATCTTTGTTTTGTGTATAGGTCCTCTGAACTTGACGGACTCCTCCTCGTCCGAGCCCCGCACTCACCGGCTTACCCAAGTCGGTGATCTTCTTCATGACTACCGCCAATCCCTTGAGGACATTGGCGAGTCTCTCAGGATTCCGGACATGCCAAGCATGTCGGACTTCCAGGTGCGGGAGAAGGCCAAGGAGATGCCGCAGATCATTCGGGACTGGAACATGTCCTACGCGCGGACTGCCGCGCAGAACGCTCTTACCATGGTCATGAGCCACCATGGAAACATGGAGATATGGCAAGTGACCAGAGGGTACTGCAAGGTAGACGAAGACGGCCAGGAGCAAGACCTTCAAGCCATCATGCACTCCTGCGCCGGATATGGGTGCCACGTAGCTGATCTGACCAGCTACGAGATGCCCTTCTTCACCCGCGTGGATACTCCGCCACCTCCCCCAGAAGACGCCGAAGAAGTTTCCGACGATGAACGGACCACCTCGAATCCGGACATCTCGGCACGATATCAAGGCGGAGTAACAAGCGATCCGACATTTCCTTCATCTCCTCCTGCATCATAGATCAGAAAACTATGTATTATTCTAGAAAGACATGATGCGTTTTGTAAATATTAAGTACTATGACTTTTGCTAGTGCTAAGTTTTTTATCTATTCAGCACTTTTGTCTTAGATTATTTGCATGCCTGAAATGTTTTCATAAGCACTTAGAATTTTCCGCCTCTACTTATCGTTTATCTGGCTTTCCGCCTCGTCCCTTTTAGTGAGCCGGCTAAACCTTCAGCCGGAAACTTTGCCGAGCAATGGAGCTCAATTGCTAAACCAGTTTAAACTCGGAAACAAAGCCGGCTTCCAGTACCAACAATTCACTACTCGGAAGATACCCGCATCCAGCAATCAGACAAATAACCCAAGTAAAGACTAGAATTTTTTTAGAGTTATACCCGAAGGTAGCAGTTTTAGAATCGGAAATCTAAACCAGAACGAACATGAGCATAAAGTACTTTCAAGCATTCTGGGATTTTCGTCTATGACATGATCATTAGGAAATAAGATGGTAAAAACTTCTTAGGAAAACTTTGAGGTAACCAAAACTTTTCTTTCACACAGAACATGTACATATGTATGATTACAAAGAAGGATAAACTAAGAATAAAAGGGACGTAGCTGAGCAATATTCCACGGTCTGTCTAACTCATCCGGATTTGTACTGCCTCCAGCTCTCTTTCTCTTCTTAGTAGCAGGTCTTTCTTTGACTGGCCTCATGTCAGTTAAGTAGTACGACCCATTGTGCAATACCTGACTAAATAAAAAGGGCCCTTCCCATATTGGGGAAAGTTTGTGCTTTCTTTGTTGCACAAGCCGTAGAACCAAATCACCTTTATTGAAAGATCTAGTTCGGACTCTCTAGCTATGATACTTGCGTAACTTCTGCTGATAGGCTGTAGATCTCATTTCAGCAACGACGCGAACTTCTTCGACTAAGTTGAGATCATTTTGTTGAGAAATATCGGCATCCTCTACGATATACGCGGCCACTCTAGGAGAAGTATGAATTAAATCACTAGGAAGAACTGCTTCTGCGCCATAGACCAAGAAGAAAGGTGTATATCATGTTGACCTGTTCGGAGTTGTTCGCAAACTCCAAATTACAGAGGGTATTTCCTCTGCCCAAGCCCCCGCAGCACGTCTCAGTGGTGCTTCGAGTCTTGGTTTCAAGCCTTGTAGAATTAAACCATTTGCTCTTTCGACTTGTCCGTTAGCCTGTGGATGTGTGACTGACGCAATGTCAAGCCGGATATTTTGCTCGTCGTAGAATTCAGCCAACTCTCCCATGGAAAAATTACTCCCGTTGTCCATGATAATGCTATGCGGATAACCATACCGGATTATAACATCCTCGACAAATCTTTTGGCTGTTGCTCCATCACAACTAGTGACAGGTTTAGCCTCGATCCATTTTGTGAATTTATCCACGATCACTAAGAGGTGACTAAATCCACTTGGAGCTCGTTTAAAAGGTCCTACCATATCAAGCCCCCAGACCGCAAAAGGCCATGTTATAGGTATTGTTCGTAGCTGATCAGCCGAAACATGAGCTTGCTTGGCGTACTTTTGGCAGCCTTTGCATGTCTTGACTAATCGTTCGGCATCTGCCTGAGCTATAAGCCAGAAAAAACCATGTCGAAAAGCTTTTGCCACTAAAGATTTGGTTGCAGCGTGGTGACCACACTCGCCTTCGTGGATCTCTCTTAAGATTTCCACTCCTTCTTCCGGAGATACACAGCGCTGAAAACCCCCAGAAACACTCCGTTTATGGAGCTCACCCTTAACAATAGTATAGGCTTTTGCTCGTCGGATAATCTGCCGGCTTAGCACCTCGTCTTCGGGTAATTTTCCATCTACCAAGTAATCAAGGTAGGGTTGAGTCCAGCTGGGAATTACAGCCAGAACTACTATTAAAGGTGAGTCGGATTTGGTCGGATATTCCTCATCTACTCCCTTTATGCTCGAACTTTGAGGTGCTCTAAAAATGCGCCATCCGGAACCTCTTTCCGCGCAGAGCCTATTCGAGATAGTGCATCTGCTTCCTCGTTTTCTGCTCGAGGGATGTGTTGAACTTCAAACCCTTCGAACGATTTAGATAGATCATCCACGATAGCTTTATATGCTACCATGTGTTTATTTGCATTACAAATATCCGAGACTTGCTGAGCAACAAGATCCGAATCTCCGTAACACATCAAACGTCAGATGCCAATATCCTTAGCAATCCGGATTCCATGCAGCAGTGCTTCATACTCGGCAATGTTGTTTGTTGCTGTGAAGTGGATCTGCAACACATATAAAAGTTTATCTCCTTGGGGTGATTTGAGCACCACGCCAGCCCCCGAGCCCCCTCGAGCCTTGGACCCATCGAAAAAGAGGGTCCAGTATTCCGACTCAGGGAGGACCATGTTCTCCTTGGTCTCTGTCCAATCAGCGACAAATTCGGCAAGGATCTAGGATTTGATTGTTGTCCGGGGTTTGTACTCAATATCGAAAGCTGCAAGCTCTATACCCCATTTGGTGACGCGTCCTGTGGCATCACTATTGTTGATTATATCTCTCATGGGAGCTTTGCTCACCACGGTAATTGGATGCTCCTGAAAATAGTGTCGTAACTTACGAGATGCTAGAAAAACACCGTAAGCCAACTTTTGATAGTGCGGATATCGCTGTTTTGATTCTGTCAGGACCTCGCTGACAAAGTATGTCGGACGCTGCACCAGGTGCTCCTGATTTTCTTCTGGTCTCTCTACCACCATAACTATACCGACAACCCTATTTGTCGCAGCAATGTAAAGCAACATCGGTTCCTGAGGTTCCGGCGCTGCCAGGATAGGAGCAAATGAGAGTACTTTCTTCAGGTCTTGTAATGCAGCTTCAGCTTCATCAGTCCAGACAAAATCCTTAGTCTTCTTCAGGAGTTTGTATAATGGTGCGGCTCTTTCACCAAGCCGGCTTACAAATCGACTGACCGCAGCAATGCAACCAGTTAATCTTTGTACGTCCTTCAGGCGAGTAGGCCTAGAAATATTGAGAATAGCCTTGATCTTGTCACGGTTCACCTCTATGCCTCGTTGAGACACGATAAAACCTAACAATTTTCCGGCTGGTATTCCAAAGAAGCATTTCTTTGGGTTAAGCATGATGTTGTATTTTCGTAAATTGGCGAACGTCTCCTCTAAGTCGGAAATCAATGTTTCCTTCTTTTTGGACATGACCGCGATATCATCCACGAATGCATGTACATTGCGTCCGAGTTGATCATGGAGGCAACGCTGCATCGTGCGCTGGTACGTAGCTCCCGCGTTCTTCAGCCCAAAGGGCATCGTAACATAACAGAAGGTTCCGAATGGGGTTATGAATGAAGTTTTGATTTTGTCAGATCCCGGATTTGGTGATAACCTAAATATGCGTCGAGAAAACAGAGGAGTTCCGAGCCTGCCGTAGAATCGATAACTTGATCAATTCTAGGCAGAGCGAACGGATCTTTTGGACAAGCCTTGTTCAAGGAAGTATAATCAACACACATCCTTAAATCAGTGGTGTCCTTTTTAGGGACCATTACAGGGTTGGCCAACCAATCAGTATGGATGACCTCTTCTATGAATCCGGCTAACTCGAGCCGCGCTAGTTCCTTAGCTATTGCCTTACGATTTTCATCGCCAAACCGTCGTATGGACTGTTTGACGGGTTTAGCGTTCGGGTTTACATTTAGAGAGTGCTCGGCAAGTTCCCTAGGTACTCCGGTCATGTCAGATGGCTGCCATGCGAAGATATCTTGATTTGCTCGAAGGAACTTGACGAGCGCGCTTTCCTATGCGCTACTTAGGCCTGCGCCTATCTGGGTCACCTTGGAGGGGTCATCATCCTTCAACGGTGTCGTCTTCGTCTCTTCTGATACCTTGAACTCCGGATTTGGCTTTGTCACCTCTTTCTTTGTTGCGGGCATCTCAGACATATCTATGCTCTTCTTGATCTCCAGATACTGAGGGAGAGCCGGAACTGTTGCGTTGAGCTCGTGGAGAACTGCTTTCTTGACCTTTGCTGGTTGAGATCTGAGGAAGGTGACGTAAGTGTCCTTCTTGGTAGGAAAAGTTTTCTTCCCTTCCGACTTGGGATTTGAAGCATCGGCTTCGTCCATGTCAGAATCTTCCTTGGTCTCTTTGTCTTTTTCGGGATTTTTCTTTCCCTTCTTCTGCTTAGCTTTGTAGCCCGTGGTATCGTCTCTCTTGATGTCGTCGTTAAAACGACATTCAGCGTTGGTGTGGGACGAGCCCCCATTGGCGTCCAAGTGATGCACACATGGGTTATTGGCGAGGTCGGCCTAAGTGTAGGTTTTACCTGGTTGTTGCTCTCCTCTACCTTGGACCCTTGATGTCCCACGGCCACGCCCGCGGCCTCCGCCACGTCCTCCTCGTCCTCCAGACCCGGAAACAGTAGTGACTACTGCTGTCTCCGCGTTGGGTTTTTCTTCTGAGGTATTTTTGCGTTTCTGAGCTTGTTGCTTTGGTTGTTTTGCCGACTAAGGCACAACTAGGACATTGAGTAATCCCTCTACGTCGTCGTCAGCATCTGCATACTTGCTCGCTGTTTCTATCATCTCTCCCAGATCGGTAAACTTGTCACACTTCAAACGATGGCATAGTAAACCAATTGGGAGACCTGCAATGAAAGCTTCAATCGCAGTTTGATCATTTACTCCTTCGCAGGAGTTCTTGGTGTCAATCCATCGTCCGAGATAATCTCGGCAAGTTTCTCCGGCTTTCTGGGTGCAACGCTGTAGGTCTCCAACCGTACAGGGCCTCCGATATGTGCCTTCGAAATTCCAAAAGAACGCACTTTGTAAGTCATACAAGTTGTGGATGGTGTTCGCCGGAAGTTCATTGAGCCATGATCGTGCCGTCTTCCGCAACATAAGTGGGAGATATCGGGTTGCGACCAGGCTGTTTCTGCCTTTGGCGATGCAGCAAGCTTGGAAGAAATCCTGTAACCAGGTGTCTGGCCGAGCAATGCCGTCGTAGGCTTAAATATGTCTTGAGATAGCAAATCCTTCCGGGAATTTTGTAGCTCTGATGCGTGGTCCAAAGCACTTTGGGCCCACGTACATGTCATCGTTTTCATAGCGCGTAGCCTCTATGTTGGAGTTGATCCTGTGCCTTGCGTCGTTCGGGGATAGGGATCGTCCCGAATATCGGCTGTGGCTGCGGTGCCTTGGAGCCAGACTTCGGCTTCTGCCACCACCTCCTCTGCCATGTCGTCCTCCTTGACCTCCTTGGGGGCCGTTGTGATAACTGTGCTATGGAGAGGGTGGTGCAGCTGGGTTGTTTCCGGCTGATCGCCGGCCTCCGTCTGGAGCATCATTATTCCGGTTCCGGGGAGGTTCTTGACTATGACGAGCCCCCTGCCGGTTTTTGCCAGCGTGGTTTCCGTCGTTCCTTCGTCCATCGTTCCCACCATGGTGAGGCTCAGCCGGACGGTTTTCATGCCTGGGAGGTGGCATTTTCTGACGATCCTCCTCTCGACGTTTCTCTTTATCCTCTCCTTTTCGGGGAGGATTCCTCGGAATCAGTGCAGCGATCGTGTCTTTCTTGGCTGCTGGAGCAACGTTGCTCCAGTTATGTGTAGTTCTGCGGTGCTGTCCTGACGATCCGGTTCTTGAATAATTGTCTTCCCTGCGTTCGGGGTGACGATGCTGCGCCCGATCATAGTGGGATCTTACGTCAGCCCACGCCAGATCTGTGCGACATTGGTTGGAATCCGAGACCAGCTTTTGACTTCTAGATAGGGCGACCTTTTGCTGCTCCAGTCCCTTATTGAGTAGCTTGATACCCAAACGTATCTCCTCTAGTCCTAGATTAGCCGACAGAATTTCATGAGCTGCCACGGTATTTTGCACTGGTGTTGGGTAAACCCAATCTCCATTGCTGTCCTTCCGTGGCTTTCCCATCTCATCTCCAAAAAGGACGGCACGGACACATGGGAATTGGTTGTCATCTATGTGACGCTTCCGTGTCTTCTAATGTAGATGGGAAATATACTCCTTGTTTGACATGCGCTTCTTCTCCACCTCGATGTTTTTGGCTTCATCAAGGAGTTGTTGACGACGCGCTTCTAGGGCTTGGGCCCTTTCGTCCAGCTCATTTGCAGTAAGGTCTGCAGCTGTAGGGATAGGTGTGGTTAACGCGGCATCGATGAGTTTACGCGCACCTTCGGTGATCACGTGTCCATCCACCGATGCTTCTTTTTTCGGCTCGTCTGGGATAAGTGCTCCATCCGAGTCTTCCTCGTATTCTTCGGCAATCACCTCCTCTGTCAGAGGGTCTTTTGCCGGGGTCTTGTTCTTCTTTTTTGCCTTCTTGGCAGCGCCGGTAGCAAAGACGGCTTTGGGTCCGTTTCCCGGAGTCAAGCTCTAATCGGTACTTTCGGACATCTGGACTTCGGGATTGTCTCCGACTTCCATATCATCCTGCGTTTTGGGAGAGTGTTCCCCGGATCCTTCGTCCATGGCTTCTCCATCTTCTACAGCTTTGGAGTTGTACTCCTCGTCATATTCCGCGGAGAACTTTTGGAAATCTGCCGACGTCATGGATTCATCCGAGGATGCGGGAACGTCGGCGTTTGTTCCAATTGCCTCCAGCACCGAGTCGGTGTTTTCTCTAGCATCGGCAGAGCCGAATCCGGATCCAACATATCCGACGAAGTGCGATGCGTGCTTCCTGAGGTACCTGCGGCTTTCGTGATCAGCCATATCTAAACTTTTAATGGTTTCGAGGATTGCATCTGCGCTAGCGCCTTGCAGTATCATACATCTTAGTGTGTACCTGAGGAAAGGCCTGTCTGTCCCGACATCGCCAGAGTCGGAATCCGTGTCGCTGATGTGCTCCTCCTGGATTTCGACTTCCACGGGTGGGTTGATCTGGGATCCGGCTTCCCCAGGGAGACCCACTCCAGATTCGACTTGGACCGTGCGGTCTTCTTCAGGCTCGGATTTCTCCACTATCTCCGCAATTGGTGCGGGTTGGGTGGGGTTAGGGTTTTCTGAGATCCGGAACTCTGCCGCCTCCGCGGACAAAGGGGACCCAGAAAATTCTTCTGCCTCTATCATCACCGCTGGGGTGGGTTGGGCAGGTTCAGCGAAACCGATGTAAACATCGATCTCGCCAAAAGACATGATAGTATAGGCAGTCACGGACTCCCTAGCCGGAATCCAAGTCTCGTCGAGCACAATGAGAGGGACGTCGCTGGCGTAGAGGATGCGACCGACGGCGATGGTCTCGCCGATTCTGACCTCTTGCAGATTCCGCTCGGAACGCAGATCCGAAGCTCACTTGCCCCACAGTGGGCGCCAACTGTCATCGGTTTGAGGACAAGTACGCCATGAGGGGGTCCTCGAGGCGTGCGGGAGAGAGGGTGTGGGACGTACGGTGTTCCGGGACGGTGAGCACACAAGTTTACCCAGGTTCGAATCCGCCGGCTTTGGACGGACCCTACTCCTGCTAGCAATCCAGTAATACGGCAGAGCCGGAATATGGGTTACAAAGGTTTCGCCTGTGCGAGTTGAGATTGTAGACTATTGAGGTTATCTGGTCTTGCCCTAAAGGCTCTCCCTAGGACGGCTTATATAGATATCCGGCTCAGGGTTTACAGGAGAGATCAATCCGGCTACGACTAAGAGTTGGTTACAGAGTACATCTTGAACTACAAGTAACATTATGGGCCTAAGTCGGTAAGTCTTCTAGGCCTTCCCGTAGCCGGATTGGACTCCGTCTTCTCTCTCTAACTGGGCTGCCCGTGAAGCAAAGCTCTAACCCGAAGTGGGCCACCTTGGTCAGTGAGGAACTGTGAGGATACCCGGAAAGTATATCCCCAACCCTTCATGTACAAGATTCTCAACACCAGAATCCAGCACAATCGAGGATATTTGGTTCAAGTCCAAGGGTTAAAAACCGAGGAAGAAGTAACTACTACTTGAGTGACACAGAGTACACTACAAGATAGTAATCACGAGGTAGCTTCCAAAATAAGAAAGAACTTCTAAAGTACCCAAACAAATAAAAAGGAGGCGTACGTGGAAAAAGGAAACCTTGAAGCCTAGAACAGAATACTATGGATCCTATAATATAATATTGTGGGTCCATAAGGTAGAGATATCATGAGGGAAAGGAATCTCTCACACTAAACAGAGCAAGAGGAAACAAGGAACACAACACACACACATTTGACTCTAGAGAACTCAACACTAGGTCAATTGGTTGAGAAACGATATGCCTGAAAGGCACCTAGTTTTGAAATATGAAATGAGATAGAAGAACTTTTTCAAAGTCAACATAAGGTAAGATGACCCAGAGTTAGGCAT
The DNA here is from genome assembly GCA_910589775.1 of Avena eriantha. Lineage (NCBI taxonomy): Eukaryota > Viridiplantae > Streptophyta > Magnoliopsida > Poales > Poaceae > Avena > Avena eriantha. Next base: position 226,859,529 of record OU342740.1, read on the forward strand.
CTTCTCAAACTATCATGCCTACAAACCTCTGCACTTGGAGGCATGATAGTTCCAAGACTCATCTAAAACTTTTGGATTATCTCCCAGTAAGTACTTTTCTTTAACGCCTTTAAGTTAGGCATGATAGTTTGAGAAGATGCTCACATAGGAAATATGAATTGAAGTAAAAGAGAGCATCAAGAAGCAAATTCAAAACACATTTGAGTCTAACCCACTTCCTATGCATAGGAATCTTATAAAGAAACAAGTCATGAAAGCACAAAGCAACAAGCATAGGAAAGCAAAACAAGTGCAACTTCAAGACTTTCAACATAAAGAGGGGAAACCTAATATTATTGAGATGCATAAAACCATGTTTCCCTCTCTCATAATAACTTTGAGTAGCATCATGAATAAAATTAACAATATAACTATCACATAAAACATTCTTATCATGAGCCACATGCATAAAACAATTATTACTCTCCCTATAAGCATAGTCATTCTTATTAATCGTAGTGGGAGCAAATTCAACAAAATAGCTATCTTTATTATTCTCATCACCATAATCATCAAATATAGGAGGCATCCTGTAATCATAATTAATTTTCTCCTCAATAGTAGGTGGACTAAAAATAACATATTCATCATTGTAATCATCATATATTGGAGGCATAGTATTATCAAAGTAAATTTTCTCCTCCGTGCTTGGGGGACTAAAAATATCATGCCTATAAAAACTAGCTTCCCCAAACTTAGACTTTCCATAGCATTAGCAATAATGGTGTCCAAAGAATTCATACTAACAACATTGGTATTAGCATGCAAATAAAGTTCCATAGGTTTTTTAATTTTCTCTTCAAACACTTCATGTCCTATCTCAAGATAAATACTATAAAGCTCTCTAATTTTGTTGTTGTTTTCCATTAAGCCTAACTAGTGAAAACAAGAAACAAAAAGACAAAATTGCAGAATCTAAAGGAAATAACTTCGAGCACTCACACCGGAGGATGTGAGTACCTTTTACCTTACCTCCCCGGCAACGGCGCTTGAAAATAGCTTGATGTCTACGCACTTCTATTCTTGTAGACAGTTGTTGGGCCTCCAAGTGTAGAGGTTTGTAGAACAGCAGCAAGTTTTCCCTTAAGTGGATCACCCAAGGTTTATCGAACTCAGGGATGAAGTGGTCAAAGGTATCCCCTCTCAAGTAACTCTGCAATCAAGATACAAGAAGTCTCTTGTGTCCCCAACACACCCAATACACTTGTTAGATGTATAGGTGCACTAGTTCGGCGAAGAGATAGTGAAATACAAGTGGTATAGATAATTATAAGTGGTAATGGTGCGAGAAAATAACTTGATGGCATGTGGAAAAAACTAAAGTAAAACTGAAATAAAGATGGAAGCAAGCAAACATGTAATAGATCTAATCGCAAACGGTGTATCAATGCTTAGAAAAAAGGCATAGGGATCATACTTTCACTAGTGAACACTCTCATATAAATATCTTCTCTTATGATACTACTCTTAACTACTCTCCGGTTGGACACTCTAATCGTTGGTAGGGATATAACAACACACCTCAAAGGAAGCCTTTCCCATCTAGAAAACCCCACACTGTCACCTTGAGTACTAGATGAGTCCAACAAACACCACAATTTCATAAAGACATCCAACTCCAAATATAACTCATAACAAGTATTTGTAATCTCTAGCCTAAGTGCCACCATGGTGAGCACGCTGTCACTTTCACACACATGGGGAGAGCAGAGATCTATTAAAGCACTTGAGTAGCAAGGTAGATCTATAGATTACAAGCTCATGATCACAACAAGATCATGCATAGAGAGAGAGATGAACACATAGCTACCGGTAGAACCCTTAGCCTCGAGAGAGAACTACTCCCTCCTCATCATGGGAATCAGCAACAGTGATGGAGATGGTGGTGGATATCAATGGAGATAGCTCCGGGGGCACTTCCCTGTCCCGGCCGGGTGCCGGAACAGAGACTTTCTGTCCCCCGAATCTCCCCTTCGGTGGCGGCGGTGCTGTGGAACTTTTCGTGGCTGGAGGCTTGACTATTTAGGGTTTATGTCTCAAGAGGCTTCTTATAGGCTAGAGGGCAAGGTCGGTTGGTGGCCAGGGGCCCACACCATGCCCTGGCGTGGCCTAGGTGGACCCATGCCTAGGGGTGGTGTGGCCACCCTATGGCTCCTCTCCGACTCTCCTTCTGGCTCCGTGACTCTTCCGGGAAAATAGTAACTTTGGCTTTTGTCCCGTCCAATTTCGAGAATATTCATTTTCTGACTTCCTGGAACCAAAAACAGCAGAAAACATGCAACTGGCACTGTGGCATCTTGTTAATAGGTTAGTCCAAGAAATCATATGAAAAGTACTCCAAAGTTGGAACAAAACACAAGAAAGTAGATAAAACCAAGCATGGAACAACAAAAATTATAGATACATTTGCAATGTATCAACATCCCCAAGCTTAACTCCTGCTCGTCCTCGAGTAGGTAAGTGATTAAAAGAAAGAATAATTTTTGAGGTGACATGCACCATCAAAGACTTGATCAAAGTATTTGTAAAACATTCAAAGCTAGGATCATAGTACTTCAATCATAACATGAAAGACAAAGTTCTAGCAATAAGCAAAGAAACTATGATGCAACATGAAAAGGCACAAACAAAAGATTCATGAATAACAATGCTTTGCAAGACGTTTGTTTGTTTCACATAAAGAAAACATGGCATAATAGTATTTAGCTTGTCCCTCAATAGAGTAGCAAATATAAATGCATAGGACACCTTCAAAGTTCATAAGTGTGACTAGATACAATAGTTTAAAACAAGCAATATCAAAGTATGCATCAATCAACTAGTCTTGGGACAATGCACATAGAACTAAGAATGGCCACTATGCTCTCAAAGTAGGTGCATAAAGATAGAAGGTGGAGACTCAATATAATGGTGGAAGAAAGGCCTTTTGTAAAAGGAAGTAGGGATTCAAGTCTCATAAAGAGCTTCCAAAAATTATGGTACTTGTAGTTTTCAGCTCTCATTTCCCCTATCATAAGCATCTTGAAGGTAATTAAGGTTAAAGTGAACAAACTATGGTGTACATGCTTGACGAAGTATAAGTCAGAAATCTCATGTCCCTTGTATACGCAGGTCGCTCCTCATGCTACTCAAGTTTAGTCACCGGTAAGTTCTTGTCATCGTAAGTACATGTGTATCATAGAGAACCGCCAATGGGGTACCCCTTGCCTGATGATATGGAAGAATCCCCATATCAAAATGACAAGGCAAGCAGACAACGAGCATCTTAGCATTCTTCTTATTTACCATGGGAATATGGTGCTTTTTTCTCTCTTTCCTCTTTTCATAGTATCTCTTTTTTTCTTTTCTCTTTTTTTTTCTCAATATAGGACTCTTTTTTATAAGAAGAATGGTTCATAGACAGCTCATTATGGTTACGCTGCAGGTTTCCCACATGTCAGCATGGATTAGACCAGCGGCCCAGGCGTTTCTCTAACACATATACATAACTCCATGGACTTACAAGCTCCCCTTTCATTTCACACCGACGACATCCATATACAAAAGAGCATGATATCAACTAGGTACAAGTACCAAGTGCAATGTTGAAAGTGTTCCCCATGAAAGCATGGTTCTGCTAATTCCCAACAAATAAGTGCAAGCATATACAACATAGAAGACACAATGGTTCAAGTTTATTAAGGGCAAGTAAACTAAAGTGTGCCATCAAGTTTGTGAGAGCTTTAATCAATAGTTTTCTCATAACAAGTGGAAGGTAAACAAAAGCATGAATGTACTTGGAATAGCACAAGCTAGTAGGTAGGTATGGTGGAATCTTTGGAATAACTTGGTTTAGGGAGTTGGATGCATGAGTGGAACTCATACTTTGTTGTGGAGGCTAGCAAAAGACTAGGAGCGACAAACTAAGAGAGCAATAATGGCCATAATCATGCAGAGCGACAAAACATCATTGATCAAAGCATAAAGTGATACTACAAATTGAAAACTAAAGGATCATAAAGTCTATGGTGACTTTGGATAGTCATAACATGGTGTGAGCATGCGCCAAGTCAACCCAAATAAAGCATCAAAGGAGAATACCACTATCTATGCTCTAATATGCTAAAACAACGCATGATTCATCCAAGGCACATTAAGCAATCCCAATCGTTTATAACAAGTCATGCTACAGCAAAGAATACTAAGCATAAAGCCAAAACAATATCAAGCATGGCATGACAAAGCATCCACAGTCAAAAACGAGCTCTTTTTACCACATAAGTATGAGCTTTCCTACTCTTTTCCAATCCAAACCAAACTATTTGCAAACCAATGTATGAAAGAGGGGGTCCAACCAATTTATTCATAAAACTAAGCAAACCAAAGCAAACGAAAAACCAAAACGAAAACGAAAAAGAAGACGCTCCAAGAACAACACAACTGTGCATGAAACAATAAAAATGAAGTGTTTGGAAGAACCTGGGATTTTTATTGATGAAGAAGGGGATGCCTTGGGAATCCCCAAGCTTTAACGCTTGTACTTCTTGGATATTTCTTGGGGTGACACGCGTGGCATCCCCAAGATTGAGCTTTACTCCATCCTTCGTCTCATTACTCATTCCTTCCATACACCTGAAAATTTTCCTTTATACAAAACTTCACACAATTTTTATTAGCAACATTAGTGCACTCAACATAAATAAGTCTTAAGGTTCAGTTATAACACCAAATAAACTTCCATTCGAACACTATCTACTGTAGCACTTCCCTCAAAAAGCTCAATTCCCCAAAAGAACTCAAAAAGGGACCAACAAGAAGCAAATGCAGAAACTGGCAGAAATCTGTCAAAACAGACCAGCAGGTAAAGACGATTTTTTCCGAAGACCTTCTGTTGCTCAAATCAAAAAGTGTTGAACTAAATAAAGTTATATAACAACCTATGGCAGAAGCACAAAAATTCACACCTCAAAACGACGTACAGATATTTTACACGAATGTTTATAGTGAAGCGCAGAAATCTGTTTCGGGACAGCAACTTTCCCAATCATTACTTCTCTCTCATTAGAGGTTACTCTTGGAACAAAAAGCAAATAAAAAGGATACGGAGAGGTTATTACAGATGTAATAACTTCGAAGACTCATCTAAAACTTTTGGATTATCTCCCAGTAAGTACTTTTCTTTAACGCCTTTAAGTTAGGCATGATAGTTTGAGAAGATGCTCACATAGGAAATATGAATTGAAGTAAAAGAGAGCATCAAGAAGCAAATTCAAAACACATTTGAGTCTAACCCACTTCCTATGCATAGGAATCTTATAAAGAAACAAGTCATGAAAGCACAAAGCAACAAGCATAGGAAAGCAAAACAAGTGCAACTTCAAGACTTTCAACATAAAGAGGGGAAACCTAATATTATTGAGATGCATAAAACCATGTTTCCCTCTCTCATAATAACTTTGAGTAGCATCATGAATAAAATTAACAATATAACTATCACATAAAACATTCTTATCATGAGCCACATGCATAAAACAATTATTACTCTCCCTAGAAGCATAGTCATTCTTATTAATCGTAGTGGGAGCAAATTCAACAAAATAGCTATCTTTATTATTCTCATCACCATAATCATCAAATATAGGAGGCATCCTGTAATCATAATTAATTTTCTCCTCAATAGTAGGTGGACTAAAAATAACATATTCATCATTGTAATCATCATATATTGGAGGCATAGTATTATCAAAGTAAATTTTCTCCTCCGTGCTTGGGGGACTAAAAGTATCATGCCTATAAAAACTAGCTTCCCCAAACTTAGACTTTCCATAGCATTAGCAATAATGGTGTCCAAAGAATTCATACTAACAACATTGGTATTAGCATGCAAATAAAGTTCCATAGGTTTTTTAATTTTCTCTTCAAACACTTCATGTCCTATCTCAAGATAAATACTATAAAGCTCTCTAATTTTGTTGTTGTTTTCCATTAAGCCTAACTAGTGAAAACAAGAAACAAAAAGACAAAATTGCAGAATCTAAAGGAAATAACTTCGAGCACTCACACCGGAGGATGTGAGTACCTTTTACCTTACCTCCCCCGTAACAGCGCTTGAAAATAGCTTGATGTCTACGCACTTCTATTCTTGTAGACAGTTGTTGGGCCTCCAAGTGTAGAGGTTTGTAGAATAGCAGCAAGTTTTCCCTTAAGTGGATTACCCAAGGTTTATCGAACTCAGGGAGGAAGTGGTCAAAGGTATCCCCTCTCAAGTAACCCTGCAATCAAGATACAAGAAGTCTCTTGTGTCCCCAACACACCCAATACACTTGTTAGATGTATAGGTGCACTACTTCGGCGAAGAGATAGTGAAATACAAGTGGTATAGATAATTATAAGTGGTAATGGTGCGAGAAAATAACTTGATGGCGTGTGGAAAAGACTAAAGTAAAACTGAGATAAAGATAGAAGCAAGCAAACATGTAATAGATCTAATCGCAAACGGTGTATCAATGCTTAGAAAAAAGGCATAGGGATCATACTTTCACTAGTGAACACTCTCATATAAATATCTTCTCTTATGATACTACTCTTAACTACTCTCCGGTTGCACACTCTAATCGTTGGTAGGGCTATAACAGCACACCTCAAAGTAAGCCTTTCCCATCTAGAAAACCCCACACTGTCACCTTGAGTACTAGATGAGTCCAACAAACACCACAATTTCATAAAGACATCCAACTCCAAATATAACTCATAACAAGTATTTGTAATCTCTAGCCTAAGTGCCACCATGGTGAGCACGCTGTCACTTTCACACACATGGGGAGAGCAGAGATCTATTAAAGCACTTGAGTAGCAAGGTAGATCTATAGATTACAAGCTCATGATCACAACAAGATCATGCATAGAGAGAGAGATGAACACATAGCTACCGGTAGAACCCTTAGCTTTGAGAGAGAACTACTCCCTCCTCATCATGGGAATCAGCAACGGTGATGGAGATGGTGGTGGAGATCGATGGAGATGGCTCCGGGGGCACTTCCCCGTCCCGGCAGGGTGCCGGAACAGAGACTTTCTGTCCCCCGAATCTCCCCTTCGGTGGCGGCGGCGCTGTGGAACTTTTCGTGGCTGGAGGCTTGACTATTTAGGGTTTATGTCTCAGGAGGCTTCTTATAGGCTAGAGGGCAAGGTCGGTGGGTGGCCAGGGGGCCCACACCATTCCCTGGCGCGGCCTAGGTGGACCCGCGCCTAGGGGTGGTGTGGCCAGCCTATGGCCCCTCTCCGACTCTCCTTCTGACTCCGTGAGTCTTCCGGGAAAATAGTAACTTTGGCTTTTGTCACGTCCAATTCCGAGAATATTCATTTTCTGACTTCCTGGAACCAAAAACAGTAGAAAACAGGCAACTGGCACTGTGGCATCTTGTTAATAGGTTAGTCCAAGAAATCATATGAAAAGTACTCCAAAGTTGGAACAAAACACAAGAAAGTAGATAAAACCAAGCATGGAACATCAAAAATTATAGATACATTTGCAATGTATTAGTATCCGGAGGTCATCCCTCGACACTAGCCCCCGAGCGCGTGTGGATTTCTCCCTTAGGTGAAATGTGTGCGCGCTCCCTCTTCGTTTTGAATTTCTGACCGGCTATGCCTGGCGGTTGCGCTGCCCGTGACGTCAGTGCTGACGTCGGCCACGTGCGCACGCGCCATCAGTGCTCTACTGCGGGCAGTGTAACATCCCGTCGCACGTCGCCTCGAGAAACTGCCGCCCGACGCTTCGGTTCTTGCTCCGGGATCTTCTGCGCACCCCTTGTCTGCACACGGGATCTGGGCCGCAGTTGGGATGGAGATGCCTCGATGGACGCCACGTGGCTCCGCGGACGGTTGCCCTCCCGGGCCTTTAAAGGGGCGTCCGGGGGACGGTCGTTCCCTTCCTTCACTTCCCCTGCTCCCATTTGCCTTGTCCTTCCTCTGCGCTCCTGCTCTCTGCGCCTTGCTGCTGCTATCTCTGTAGCCCGCTGCGCCGCCCGTTTGTCGTCGCCGGCGGTACGGGCCACCGTCATTCGTCCGCCACCGCGCCCTCCAACGAACCGGAGATGGCTGCTGAGCGCGGGGCGTGGTGTGGTTCCTCTGTCACGGAGGACCACATCCAAAAATATCGCGCCACCCGTGTTCTTCTGTCGGAGGAGGAAGTGGAGGTGCGGCTTGCGCCGGCGGGAGAGGTGTCGTTGCATCCGACGGAGGGAGAGCGGGTGATTTTCCTCTCGCACCTGGCACGCGGGTTTGTGTTGCCGGTGCACCTGTTCTTCCTCACATTCCTCGCCTTCTTCGACCTCCACCTCCATCATCTCGGCGCCAACGCAATCGGCACGCTGGTGCACTTCATGGCCTTCTGCGAGAGCTACCTCGGGATCCAGCCGGATCTCGGGCTCTTCTGCCGGCTCTTCCGAGTCCGGCCGCAGGTGCAGTTTATGAAGGGACCGCTAGTCGTTTGTGGCGGCGCCTCCATCTACTCCCGCGCGCAGACCGGCTATCCGATGTTCCGGCTGCATGACACGGTACGACTGTGGCAGCAGTCGTACTTCTACGTCAAGAACCGCACCAACGTGGACCGGATCAACCTTCCGGCGTTCCAGGATGTGGAGTCCAGCCGGCAGCACTGGGACTTGAAGATCTATGGCGACAAGGCAGAGTCGGATGCGATGCTGCAGCACATGCGCTCCCTTGTCACCTGCCGGCTAACCGGCCTAGACATCAACCTCAGCTGGATGTCCCGGCTAATGATGTCGTTGCAGCAGCGAGCACACAAGATGTGCTTCTACTCCGGTCGGCTGGACCCGACTCGGCTATCGTGCCGCGATCCCCGCTACCACAACCTGAAGGAGTGAGTGTGGACGATCACCAAGGAACGGCTGCCGGAAGGCTGGTCCTTCGGGCTGGCCCCTTACAACCGGGACAACCGTGCACCCCGGGTAGGTCCTTTTCTTTTGTATCCCTTGCCCTTCTTTTTTGTTTTATCTGACTAATCTTTTGTATTCGGCAGATCTTCCCTTGCATTCTTCGTGAGGAGGGCGACGCTCCCCTTGAGACGTTCACGCCTGACTTGCCCGAGCCGCGCGCTTGGCGGTCTGGCGAGGAGTTGGACGGGAATGAGGATGCCTTCCCCAGCTAGAACAACGAGCCGGCCGCCGATCCCCACGCAGAGGTTGACGAGGAGGAAGAGGCTGCGCCGGCCTCCGATCCGGCACAACACCTTGGGATGCATGGCGAGCCCAGCCAGTCTAGCGCTAGCGGGAGTGGCTCTAGCCGTTGTCGTGGTGGTGTCACGGCAGATGCCATGGATAGGCTAAAGCTGGGGACAAGATGCACTAGAGGAATCCAGGGAGGGACAGTGTGGTGATTCCACACACAGTAGCTTTGTATTGTTTAATGAGATTCCCAGATTACAAGTGCTCCTTGAGCTGTATTGGGGAGAGGAGGAAGAAGAAACTCTCTTACTCTCACCGCTAGATAGCTCTCAGGAAAACTAGTACTCAACAAGTAAAGATCAACCCACCAGAGATCAACCCCTTCTATAGAGGCCCTAGCCCTCCTTATATAGGGGTAGCTAGGTCTCCAATTAGGGCATACGTGGAGGCATATTCCAGGAAATATGCCTCTTCCAAAAATAGCAAACCGACCGGGTCTCTTTTCTCCAACGTAAGCCATGCAGAGGCTACGTGAGCCTCTGCGGCGCCTGCGTCATCCGACATAGGCATCTTCACCCTTGTCAGCCACTCCTCGGTGGTCCTGGCCTCTGTCCTCTTCGCTCACGCTTTGTGTATAGTGGCCACATTTTGACCAGCGAGATACCTTCCTTCTCTTGCAAGCCAGATATAACCCGGATCATGCTTGGTTAACCCGGCCACACCTGTACCTGCATACAAGTTTGATATATCCTGCCGACTTATAATATAAGTCGGCTGGGACCCAGTTAGGTGGACATCCCCTATTCCGGGTTACTCCGTGATTCGGCCTGCCTTGAGGTGACTCGGCTAGCACTTGCTTTGACCTTGCCGTACCTCGGCTAACTCGGCCTTCATACCCCGGCGTGACCCTACCCGGGGGTATCCCCCCAACATTAGTCCCCGAAGGTGGTGCGGTCTTAGCTGCCTTAGCCGCTAAGGCCACAGCAGGTTCAATTTTACCGAGCCTCTTGCTCCTTTTCCGAGTTATCTCCTATCTCGGATTTCATAGGTTTACTCTCCCTTGGCACATTCCGAGCTTTCACTCGCTGGCTGGGTCACCTCATACTCATCTGAGTCACTCTTCCTTCTCTCGTACGCTTCCCCACGTGGAGGTAATCATTACTTTGCCTCATTTTAAGGGCATGTGCCAGTAATCGCCGCAGTTATTGTCAGAAATTACTGTTGCACACGTCACATCGTGCCTGCCTCCTTGTTAACTGTATCATAACATCACGTCGTGGGATTTGTTGCGTCATGTGGTCCTTCCTGTGGCTCGTTTCTGATTGGTGGATCCGGGTCATACACGGCCGCACCGTGTGGCCCGTGCGCATAGCGCGATCCCACTACCCCTTTGGGGCATGGTTAAATAGGGGAGGGGCGCGCCCCTTGGGTCGTTTCCCCACCTTAGCACCCCTCTGCCTCTTCTTCTTCCTCTTCAGCGACAGCGCCGCCGCCGCCGTAGCACTTGCTTAGCCGCGCCACCGCCGCACCGTCCCTCGCACGCCAGCGTCGCGATCCCTCCCGCGCATATCCTCCGCCACGGGTCCGTGTCAGTCTAGGCCACTGCCCCCACCGTCGTTAGGGCCAGTGAGGACAATGATTTAGAGATGACAGAGGAGGAACTTGCCGTCACAGAGCAGGAAATGGAGGAGGCCGTGAGGAACGCCGACCGCGGCGCTTGGGCTGGGTCCTGGGTGTGTCAGGACGATCTGATTGGTTGTACCACACCCGGCGTATCCCGGAGGGCGTCATCGCCCGCCTCGCCACCGAGGAACTTGCTCCCTCACCCAATCCAGGTGAGTTCGTTGTATTCCTCTCCCACTTCCAACGTGGGTTCGGTCTCCCCGTCAGCGACTTTTTCCATGACTGGCTCAACACCTACGAGCTTCAGCCGCATCATCTTCCGGCTAACGCCATCACTTCCCTCTCTGCTTTTGCTTCCACCATCGAGGGATATGCTGGATTGTGACCCACAAAAGAGCTATGGATCTAGTTTTTCGGTCTCCATCAGAACGTGATTCCGAATAGAGAGCTTGACCCGAAGGACAAGCAACTCACGCAGCTCGGCGCAGCTTCTATCTCTCCTCGGAAATAGTCCATCTTCCCCCGAGTCACGTGGCTTGAATCTTGCAAGGGCTGGGCCCGAACTTTCTTCTATGTCAAAAATGGCACAGATGAAGATCTGATCCGGCTGCGCCCCTATGCTCCGGGTCCTCCCAATCTAGATCTGTGGGACAAGGTCCCCAAGAAACCCACTGTCCTGGCGAACCAAGTCAACAAACGGTTCCAGGAGCTGAAGGATCAAGGATTGCGCAACGAGGACGCAATGATCACCTTCGTTCGCAATGATCACCTTCGTCCGCAACTGGATCTCCCCCCTACAGAAACGCACACATAAACTTTGCCATATGAGCTGGGGCCGTGACCCCAACCGAACCTCCTCATTCGAGTTGAGCAACACCGAAATTTACCGCCGGGTCAAGGCCCTCTTTACCACCAACAAGAACTTCTCTGTTGAGTGGGTGTGGGGGATCGAGCACTTCTGCCGAGATAGGCTTCCTCCCGCGGTAAGTCTCGTGCCCCAATCCTTATCCGAGTTACATCATATGTCGGATTTTGTTGTGGGTTTGATCCCTTTGCCTTTTCTTTCTCTTAGATGTTTCTTCGGCAAACCCTTGAGGATGGCACCGACCCTTCTCACAAGTGGGCGCCTGACCGAGATACCTCGGATGAGGAGGAGCCGGATTAGGAGATGTTCCTTCCGTTCCCTAATGCGACCAAGCGACACACCGGTAAATTCTCTTCTATTAGAGATTGGCCTGACGATGAAGATGATTCGGACATTGAGGTGTTGGAGGCATTTGACGCTGTCCCCCTTTCTTACGCTTTTCCGGCATCAGCTAACCCCGGTGGGCAGATCCATGAAGATCCTCCTCTTGCCACGGGTGAGCCTGTCCCGGTCACACCGAAGAAGAGGGGGGCCGCATCCTTCCTCCGGACCTTCTAAGCCAGCCAAAAGGTGAAAGAAGTCCATGGACAAAACTGCCACCAAGCCTACAACCAAGGCCATAACCCGGAGGGCTCGGAAGCCCAAGGAGCCTTTGACCTCGGATGAGTAAGTCACTTCTCCCTTTGCTATTCATTTGTTCTTTTTTTTGTTATAGTCCCTCATCATTCATGCTCTGGTTCGGCAGGGCCGCGGTGGAGGTTCCTCAGAGTGGATCCAGCATTGCCTCACCGCTCCGAAATAGCCCCTCTCCCCCTCGTGGCGATGATTCACGCCCGTTGAGCCCCATTCAGGAGGGCTCAGTGGCTGCTCCGGGTTCTAGCCCACCTCGTCAAGAGGAGGGTAACCTCGGAACAGGGGGAAGCAGCTCTGCCGAGGCAGCGGTTGCCCCAGCCACCGCCGAGGTATCTACCATGCCTCCGCCAAAACCAACACTAGCACCAACATCGGCTCCAGCCCCAACAACAACAACACAAGCACCAGCAGCAGCACCAAGCCCCTCCGACTCGTCCGAGTCTTCCAAGCCTTGGCAAGAAGGCACCAACAGCACTAAGGCTAGCACTAAGGCAGCTCCCAAGGGCAAATCAACCGCAGCAACTTCAACCTCTCAGCAGCAGCCCAAGGGCAAAAAGGCTCCTAACACTGCCAAGGCAACGTCTATCGAGGCTGGACAGCGTACACTTGTGTCCATGCTCTCGAAGAAGACCCCACCGACAACGGACACCTCTGCCGGGTCAGCTGATGCGCAACTTGTTTTGCACACCAGCCCTGCTGTTGCCCATGTTGAAAGGAGGGAAGCCCATGCTAAGGGTCTGGTGGCGCCCCACATGCTTAGCGGCGAATGATATCCTCTGACCTTGATCGAGTTCGTTAATAACTGGAACAAGGCAGAGTTCATCCACAATGACGATCTCCCGGAGAAGTTCGGTCTCGCCGAATTTGCTGCACAAATGAACACCGCTGCTAAGGCAATCAACCTTGCAGGTCGGATGATGGAGGTACGTTACTTCGCCTTTTCCTTAGCATGTACAAGATATTAGTGATATAGCCATTAGTCCCCGAGCCTCCGGGGGAGTAACTTGTTACTCGGCCGGATGCTCCTTAGAGAATTAGTGTAGTTCCTTAGTAACTTCGAATATGCACACACCTAGAGCCGGGTTAAGTTCCACTTGGCCCAGATTTTGCACACTTCGAATATGCACACACCTAGAGCCGGGTTAAGTTCCACTTGGCCCGGATTTTGTACACTTCGGATATGCACACACCTAGAGCCGGGTTAAGTTCCACTTGGCCCGGATTTTGCACACTTCGAACATGCACACACCTAGAGCCAGGTTAAGTTCCACTTGGCCCGGATTTTGTACACTTCGAATATGCACACACCTAGAGCCGGGTTAAGTTCTACTTGGCCCGGATTTTGTACACTTCGAATATGCACACACCTAGAGCCGGGTTAAGTTCCACTTGGCCCGGATTTTGTACACTTCGAATATGCACACACCTAGAGCCGGGTTAAGTTCCACTTGGCTCAGATTTTGTACACTTCGAATATGCACATGACTAAGCTATCTTTTTGTACTCTTTTCAGGTGACCACTAATCACCGGAGCGCTAAATTTCAGCGTCTCTTGGATACTCACAAGATGTTGCGCGCGAAACATACTGTGCTTCTCGCCGAACACGAGAAAAGGGGTAAGTTTTCTCCTTGGAATTTTTCCATTTCTCTTCGTCTCTTTCCGCCGAACTAATCCATCATTCGGATTTCATAGCCGGAGTGGAGGCCGAGAACACCATCATGAAGAAGAACTTGGAGCAGATAAAGGGTAAGTCATTTTTGCTTAATCTTCCTCTGCTCTCTATCTCCTTTTCTCCTTAGCTCGGCAAATATTCATACCTCGGCTTTGCTGGGTCAACAAACTGTTTCAGCATCTCTTGAAGATAGTGTGCTCGTGCCTGATATGATGCTGCATTTTCTCGAACAAGCAGGGCAGCACCAGGCCGAACTCAAGAAGAAGGATGATGAGCTCTCCCTCCTCCAGACCAAGGATGAAGAAATTGCCAAGCTTAAGGAAGACATGAAAAAACTCAAGGCGCTCCACAAATCCGAACTTGAGAAAGCAGGCCAGAATTTCACTGAAGAGCGAGAATGCCTCAACCTCCAGATCGCCAAGGACCAGGAACTGCTTAAGGAGGCCGGCGTTTAAGCTTGAGTCGGCGAATGCTGAGCTTGCGCAACTCCGGGAGAGGCGTGACAATTGCACCAAGGAGCTGACCCGGATCCACAGCCATATCTCTCGTAAGTTCTTTTTCTTCAGCTGGCATGAATCTCTCCGGGTCAACCTCCTTCACTTACTTCACTTGTCCTGTTTTTCCAGACAAATTTCTAGAGGGCAATGCCATTGCAACTACTGCCGTTGCCAAGTTCCGCCAGCAGAGGGGTACTCCAATTGTTCCTGGTGCAGAAGAGATTTCCTATGACATGGAGGACTTGCTGGTCAGCTTGTCTTCCCGTGTTGAAATTGTGAGGAACTATGGCAAGGATATCCTGGATGTGGCAATCCGGATCTTCAATACCTTTTGGCATGATGCAGACACTCCGGAGGGGGCCACGGCTCTCGCTGCCAAGTTAATGGAGTGCGAAACCCAACTAGACCTTTGGAGGGAATCCGCCGGTCGTGCCGGAGCTGAAACCGTTCTCCACTACGTGCTTACGTGGTATGAGAAAATCAACCTCAATGTTCTTGAGCAGATGCGCACCGGATCAAGGTGGTCCAATGACCCGGATTGGATAGCTCGGCGCAAGGCTTGTGCCCATAACCTCATTCAATATGCCCCCATCCATCAATGGAATGAGGGACCAAGCTTCCTTGGCGCCGCCGACGATGAGAATGCCGAAGATGATTTGGGTGATGACGAAGAGGACGAAGCCTCGAACGTAGAGGAAGCCGAAGATGATGTTGAAGCTGAGGCTGGAGCTGCACCTGCTGATGCCGAATTACCTCCTCCTGCTGCCCCTTGATTGAAAACACTTTGAAGTTTATTAGATCCCCGGTATGCCGGGTGCAATTGTATTAAGCACACAAGTTATATTTTGCTACTAAGTTTTTATGCCGGATTAACTTGGGCGTAGTCCCCGAGTTTCATTTTCTTGTTTCTCCAATTTCTTGGCTCGGTCGTGTCCACCTTGGTTTGGTTTTATAACTTACGAGTTCGAGTTTCAAAAATTGACTTAACAATACTTGCAAACTTTAGGATTAGCTCAAAATAATTCAGCATAGTAAATATAAGGTAAACACAAGGTTGATCCGAAAAAGAAACGTCGGCTCGATTAAGTTCCTTTCCTTAGTTATTTTTCATGTGCTACGCAATTCCAAACTTGTTCTCTTGCTTGCCATGAAGCCAAATCTTGTTGGACAGCAGCAAGTCGAAGAGTTGGGTTTTCGGTGCTCACACACTACTGATCCGGCTTAGGTTGAAGCAACTTACGCCAGCCGACATATAAATAACAACTACAAAAGACAACAAATATTATTAAGGCAGTCCCCGAGTTACTGCTCGAGGTGCCAACATTTCATTGATAAGCTCATTGCCGGCGTACATACCGTCATATGAGAGACTCGGATACATACACTTCTTTGCTAAGTGTAGAAAGGACGAAGTAGAGCTACATTCCATGGACGCTTAGATTCCTCGCCGGACCTGTCCGCCTTGTACTTCTCCTATGGTTTTGCATCGATAGGATAATATGAGTCATTGTGCAATGCTTTGCTCACAATGAATGGTCCTTCCCATGGGGGGGATAACTTATGCATGCCAGCAGTACGTTATACCAATCGGAGTACCAGATCACCTTCCCGGAAAATTCGGGGGTTTACTTTCTGGCTATGATAGCGTCGAAGATTTTGCTGATATATGACGGATCTGGACAATGCCAATTCTCTTGCTTCTTCCAGTAGATCAACATCATTTTGCCGGGCTTCTTGCACTTTGGCTTCTGTGTATTGGGTGACCCTAGGCGAGTCATGCTCTATGTCGGCTGGTAATACAGCTTCTGCCCCATATACCAGAAAGAATGGCGTATAACCTGTTGATCGATTCAGAGTTGTTCTTAAACTCCATAGTACCGCTGGTAGTTCTTCTATCTAGCACCTCGCTGATCTTTGCAGCGGCTCAATGACCCGGGTTTTATCCCGGATAATACCAATCCGTTGGATCTTTCCACTTGTTCGTTCGATGTGGGGTGAGCTACTGAGGCTACGTCTAGCCGGATCTTCTTATCTTGGCAGAATCGTGCAAATGCTCCTTCAGCAAAATTTGTGCCATTATCTATTATGATACTGTGCGGATAATCGTATCTCAAGATGATATCTTTGAGGAATGTCACGGCGGTAGCTCCATCACATTTCTTATTGGCATCACCTCAATCCATTTTGTAAACTTGTCAACCATGACCAAGATGTGGGTCATGTTCCCTCTTGCTGGTTTGAAGGGGCCAACCATATCCAAACATCATACGGCAAATGGCTAGGTAATTGGTATGGTCTTGAGCTCCGACATTGGCATATGTGTCTTTGTAGCATATCTTTGACAGCCATTGCACTTTCTTACCAGATCTTCCGCTTGTTCCAAGGCACTTGGCCAGTAAAACCCATGACGGAAAGCTTTTGCTACCAAGGCTCTAGATGAGGCATGATGCCCACATTCCACTAGATGTCTATCTCTGAGAATGTCAAGCCCTTCTTCCGGGTCAACACATCGCTAGAGAATGTTTGTCACACTCCTTTGTATAGCTCGGAATTGATGATCGTGTATGCTTTTGCTCTCCTCTGAGTTTGCCTGGAAAGCACCTCCTTAGCGGGTGCTGACTCGTAGTTGATGTAGAGCTCGTTGGGAACCCCAAGAGGAAGGTATGATGAGCACAGCAGTAAGTTTTCCCTCAGTTATGAAACCAAGGTTTAATCGAACCAGTAGGAGCAAGGAAACACCCCAAAGGTGTTACTAGCTGAGCTTTGGCAGGGCGCACTACCGGTGCTAGTAGCAATGTGGACACCTGCACAACACAACCACAGAACTTTGTCCCCAACTTGCGATGAGGTTGTCAATCTCACCGTGTTTTGCAGAAAACAAAGGATTAAACGTATCGAATGGAAAGAAGTAAAAGTTTGCAGAAAGTAAACACAAAGTAGTAAAAGATTGTAGATTGTATGTAAAGAAAAAGGACTGGGATCCATAGTTCACTAGAGGTGGCTCTCCATAGATAGATAACATGCTGGGTGAACAAATTACAGCGGGGCAATTGACAAACACCAAGAAAGCAATACATGCATATACTAATCATCTTGACTCCTCTGAGACTTGATTGGGCATTACAACATAATACATAGACCGCCATCCAACTACATCTATGACTAATAATCCATCTTCAGGTTATCATCCGAACTCCCTCCAGTATTAAGTTGCAAGCAACAGATTATTGCTTTACGAACTGCGTGTAAAGTAAACAATACGATTGTTCTATGAACAAAGGATTGTTGTTTTATCCCTAGTAGCAACAGCACATCTAGTACCTTAGAGATTTCTGTCACTTCCCCAGATTACCAGAGGCATGAACCCACTATCGAGCATAAATACTAACTCTTGGAGTTGCTAGCATCTACTTGGCCAAGATAGCTACTAACAATGGAAAGCATGCAAGATCTCAAATAACAAAGACATGATAGAATCAATAATCAATCTGAAATAGCATCTCAATATCCATCGGATCCCCGCAAACACAACATGTATGAATTACAAATAGATGATCTTGATCATGAACGGAGCTCACAAGATCTAAACATGAAAGCACAAAGGAGGAGAAACCAGCCATCTAGCTACTACATGGATCCATAGTCCAAGGATGAACTACTCACGCATCACACCGGAGGCTTGCATGGTGATGAAGAAGGACTCCAGGGTGAATTCCCCTCTCCGGCAGGGTGCCGAGAAGAGCTTCAGATCCCTCCCGATCTAGGGATGGAGATGACGGCGGCTACAGGCTCTTTCGTAGATTTTTGATCGGGTCCTTAGGGTTTTCGTCCCGAGGGAAACTTATAGGCAAAAGGAGAGGCCGAGGGGGTGCCAGGAGCATCCACACCACCCCCTGGTGCGGGCCAGGCCTGGCCACGCAGCCAGGTGGTGTGGTGGCTCCCTTGCCCTTCTCCGTCTCGTATTCGGGCACTTGATCCCTTCCAGAAAAATAGGCACTTTGGCTTTTGTCCCGTCCAATTCCGAGAATATTTATTTTCTAACTTTCCTCGAACCAAAAACAGCAGAAAACAGGTAGTTGGCACTGTGGCTCTTATTAATAGGTTAGTCCAAGAAATCATATGAAAAGAACTCCAAAGTTGGAACAAAACACAAGAAAGTGGATAAAACCAAGCATGGAACATCAAAAATTATAGATACATTTGCAATGTATCAACATCCCCAAGCTTAACTCCTGCTCGTCCTCGAGTAGGTAAGTGATAAAAAGAAAGAATTTTTGAGGTGACATGCACCATCAAAGACTTGATCAAAGTATTTGCAAAACTCAAAGCTGGGATCATAGTACTTCAATCATAACATGAAAGACAAAGTTCTAGCAATAGGCAAAGAAACTATGATGCAACATAAAAAGGTACAAACAAAAGATTCATGAATAACATGCCTTGCAAGATGTTTGTTTGTTTCACATAAAGAAAACATAGCATAATAGTATTCAGATTGTCCCTCAATAGAGTAGCAAATCAAAATGCACGGGACACCTTCAAAGTTCATAAGAGTGACTAGATACAATAGTTTAAAACAAGCAATATCAAGTTATGCATCAATCAACTAGTCTTGGGACAATGCACATAGAACTAAGAATGGCCACTATGCTCTCAAAGTAGGTGCATAAAGATAGAAGGTGGAGACTCAATATAATGTTGGAAGAAAAGCCTTTTGTAAAAGGAAGTAGGGATTAAAGTCTCATAAAGAGCTCCCAAAAATTATGGTACTTGTAGTTTTCAGCTCTCATTGCCCCTATCATAAGCATCTTGAAAGTGATTAAGGTTAAAGTGACACAACTAAGAGGATATGCTTGACAAGTTATAAACCGAAATCTCATGCGCCTTACTTACGAAGACCGACCTTCATGCTACTCAACTTTAGTCACGAGTAAGCTCTTGTCATTGTAAGTATATGTGTATCATTAAGAACCGCCAACGGTGTACCCCTTGTACATGATACAGGAGCTTTCCCATAATCAAAATGACAAGGCAAGCAGACAATGAGCATCTCAGCGATCTTTTTATTTGTTATTTGCATAGGTTTTTATTGAGGATGCTTCATAGAGTGCTCATTATGGTGATGCTGCAAGTTTCCACCATGATTAGGCATGGCTTAGGCTAGCGGTCCAGGCGTTTCTCTAACACACATACAAACTCCATGATCTTACAAGTTCAACTTTTATTTCACACCGCCGGGATCCGTAAGCAAAAGAACATGATATCAACGGGGTACAAAGTACAAGTGCAATGTTGAAAGCGTTCCCCATGAAACATGGTTCTGCTAATTTCAACTTATAAAGCGCAAGCATATACATAACAAAGAATGACCCAATGGTTCAAGTTTATTAGAGGCAATAAAGTAAAGTGTGCCATCAAGTTCGTGAGAGCTTTAATCACTAGTTTTCTCATAAAAAGTGAAAGGTAAACAAAAGCATGAATATACTTGGAATAGCATAAGCTAGTAGGTAGGTATGGTGGACTCTTTGGAATAACTTTGTTTAGGGAGTTGGATGCATGAGTGGAACTCATACTTGGTGGTGGAGGCTAGCAAAAGACTGGGAGCGACAAATTAAGAGAGCAATAATGGCCATAATCATGCAGAGCGACAAAACATCATTGATCAAAGCATAAAGTGATACTACAAGTTGAAAACTAAAGGATCATAAAGGCTATCGTGACTTGAGATAGTCATAACATGGTGTGAGCATGTGCCAAGTCAACCCAAATAAAGCATGAAAGGAGAATACCACTATATTATGCTTTAATATGCTAAAACAACGCATGATTCATCCAAGGCACATTAAGCAATCTCAATTTTTTATAACGAGTCATGCTACAGCAAAGAATACTAAGCATAAAGCCAAAACAATATCAAGCATGGCATGACAAAGCATATGCCACAGTAAAAAACGAGCTCTTTTTACCAAATAAGCATTAACTTTCCTACTCTTTTCCAAACCAAACTAAACTATTTGCAAACCAAAGTATGAAAGAGGGGGTCCAACCAATTTATTCATAACACTAAGCAAACCAAGCAAACTAAAAACCAAAACAAAAACGAAAAATAGGACGCTCCAAGAAAAACACAACTGTGCATGAAACAATAAAAATGAAGCGTTTGGAAGAAACCTGGGATTTTTATTGATGAAGAAGGGGGTGCCTTGGTCATCCCCAAGCTTTGACGCTTGTACTTCTTGGATATTTCTTGGGGTGACACACGTGGCATCCCCAAGCTTGAGCTTTAGTCCATCCTTCATCTCATTACTCATTCCTTCCATACACCTGAAATTTTTCCTTCATACAAAACTTCACACAATCTCATTAGCAACATTAGTGCACTCAAGATAAGTAAATATCAAAGTTCAGTTCTAACACCAAATAAACTTCCATTAGAACACTAGATACTGTAGCACTTCCCTCAAAAATCTCAATTCCCCAAACGAACTCAAGAAGGAACTAACAAGAAGCAAATGCAGAAAATGGCAGAAATCTGTCAAAACAGACCAGCAGGTAAAGACGAATTTTCTTGAAGACCTTATGTTGCTCAAATCAAAAAGTGTTGAACTAATAAAGTTAGATAACAACCTGGGGCAGAAGCACAAAAAATGACATCTCAATCCGACCTACAGAGCTCTCTCAGGAATTTTTACGGTGAAGCATAGAAATCTGTTTCGGGACAACAACTTTCCCAATCATTACTTCTCTCTCATTAGAGGTTACTCTTGGCACAAAAAGCAAATAAAAAGGATAAGGAGAGGTTATTATAGAGGTAATAACTTCAAAGACTCAACTAAAACTCTTGGGTTATCTCCCAACAAGTACTTTTCTTTAACGCCTTTAAGTTAGGCATAAGAAGCAAAGAAAGAATCAAGTGTTCTCAAATGAAGAAGCATTAAGACCAAATTTTGTTTTCGTAGGAGAATCAAAAGAAATCTTTTCACTCTTTTTAGTGAAGTGTTCTATACATTTCTTGAGTGGGAGTTGATATTTAATGGTGCCTTCTTTCATATCAATGATGGCACCAACCATTCTAAGAAAAGGTCTGCCCAAAGTAATAGGACAAGAAGCATTGTATTCAACATCCAAAACATAGAAATCAACGGGGACATAGGAATCGTTAACCATAATAAGAACATCATTAAGACTCCCCATGAGTTTCTTTTTAGCATTGGCATCAAGTGGGACATTCAAATAACAATTTTCAAGAGGAGGCAAATCAAGCATATCATAAATCCTTCTAGGCATAATAAAAACACTACTATCAAGATCACACAAAGCTTTGAAATCAAAGTCATTCACTTTCATCTTAATGATGGGTTCCCAACCATCTTCTTGCTTTATAGGAATAGAAGCTTTATGTTTCATCTTTTCTTCTTTAATCTTTATGAGAGCATCGGTAATGTGTTTTGTAAAAGCCATGTTCATAGCACTAGCATTAGGACTTTTAGCAAGCTTTTGTAGGAACTTAATAACTTCAGAGATATTGCAACCATCAAGATCAAAATCAAATTTATCATCTAAAGTGGTAGAACTATTACTAGCCTCAACACTCGTGGTGGTAATAGTAGAAACACTAATATTTCTAGCAATTTCATCTTCTCTTTCCCACTTAGCATGTAATTCAGCTAATAGTCTAACATTTTCATCAATTCTTACTTGTATAGCATTAGTAGCTGCAAAGGGATTCTCATTAGTTTCAGGTTTAGCAGCCATTTTATTAATCAAAGAAGATTGAGCTTCAGAAAGAGATGATATATTCCTTTCAGCATTAGAGAGTTTCAATTGTAAACTAGGAATTTCCCTATTCAAACTCTCGAGTTGATGGCTAATGTTCTTCAAAATGATAGATTGTTCCTCCATAGTTTTAGTAAATAGCTTATTTTGCTCGTATTGCATTTGCATGAAGGTTTTAGTGGCTCTTTCAACTTCCAAGATTCTTCCTTCACTAGGTAATTCAGATTTACCATTGTTGGGAGGATATGGCTTATAATTGTTGTTACCAAAATTGTTCCTATAAGCATTATTACCATAAGCATTGTTACCAAATTTGTTATTTCTTATGAAGTTCACATCAACTTGCTCTTCTTGAGCAACCAAAGAGGCTAAAGGAACATTATTTGGATCAATATGGGCTTTTCCATTAACAAGCATAGACATAATAATATCAATCTTATCACTCAAGGAGGAGGTTTCTTCAACAGAATTTACCTTCTTACCTTGTGGAGCTCTCTTAGTGTGCCATTCAGAATAATTAACCATCATATTATCCAAAAGTTTTGTTGCAGCACCCAAAGTGATGGTCATAGAGGTACAATCCAATAGGTTCCTTGAAGAATAGTTCAATCCTGCATAAAAAGTTTAGATGATCATCCAAGCAGTCAGTCCATGAGTGGGACAATTCTTTACCAAAGATTTCATTCTTTCCCAAGCTTGAGAAACATGCTCATTATCAAGTTGTTTAAACTTCATTATTTCACTTCTCATGGATATAATCTTAGCAGGAGGATAGTATTTTCCAATAAAAGCATCTTTGCACTTAGTCCAAGAATAAATACTATTCCTAGTTAAGGAATTCAACAATTCTTTAGCTTTTCCTCTCAAAAAGAAAGGAAACAATTTCAGTTTTAATAATATCACCATCTATATCCCTATGCTTTTGCATCTCACAAAGTTCAACAAAGTTATTTAGATGGGAAGCAGCATCTTCATTACCAATACCAGAAAATTGTTCTCTCATAACAAGATTGAGCAAAGCAGGTTTTATCTCAAATAAAGTATTCTCAGCCTCAGGTGGAGCAATAGGTGTGCTCATAAAATCATTGTTGTTGGTGCTAGTGAAGTCACACAACTTAGTGTTTTCAAGAGTAGTCATTTTTTTGCGTTTTCAAATAAGAAAGAAAACAAGTAAAACTAATTTTTTTTGTGTTTTTAAAGAACCAAAACAAGCAAACAAAGCAAAAAGAAACTAAGAAAAACAAAAACAACAAAGTAAAGAGATTGGTTATGAGGGAATCCCCTTGTGAAGATGTCCTTGACTCCCCGGCAACGGCGCCAGAAAAAATCTTGCTGACTCGTAGTTGATGTAGAGCTCGTTGGGAACCCCAAGAGGAAGGTATGATGAGCACAGCAGTAAGTTTTCCCTCAGTTATGAAACCAAGGTTTAATCGAACCAGTAGGAGCAAGGAAACACCCCAAAGGTGTTACTATCTGAGCTTTGGCAGGGCGCACTACCGGTGCTAGTAGCAACGTGGAGACCTTCATAACACAACCACAGAACTTTGTCCCCAACTTGCGATGAGGTTGTCAATCTCACCGTGTTTTGGAGAAAACAAAGGATTAAACGTATCGAATGGAAAGAAGTAAAAGTTTGCAGAAAGTAAACACAAAGTAGTAAAAGATTGTAGATTGTATGTAAAGAAAAAGGACTAGGATCCATAGTTCACTAGAGGTGGCTCTCCTTAGATAGATTACATGCTGGGTGAACAAATTACAGCGGGGCAATTGACAAACACCAAGAAAGCAATACATGCATATACTAATCATCTTGACTCCTCTGAGACTTTATTGGGCATTACAACATAATACATAGACCGCCATCCAACTACATCTATGACTAATAATCCACCTTCCGGTTATCATCCGAACCCCCTCCAGTATTAAGTTGCAAGCAACAGATTATTGCTTTACGAACTGCGTGTAAAGTAAACAATACGATTGTTCTATGAACAAAGGTTTGTTGTTTTGTCCCTAGTAGCAACAGCACATCTAGTACCTTAGAGATTTCTGTCACTTCCCCAGATTACCAGAGGCATGAACCCACTATCGAGCATAAATACTAACTCTTGGAGTTGCTAGCATCTACTTGGCCAAGATAGCTACTAACAACGGAAATCATGCAAGATCTCAAATAACAAAGACATGATAGAATCAATAATCAATCTGAAATAGCATCTCAATATCCATCGGATCCCCGCAAACACAACATGTATGAATTACAAATAGATGATCTTGATCATGAACGGAGCTCACAAGATCTAAACATGAAAGCACAAAGGAGGAGAAACCAGCCATCTAGCTACTACATGGATCCGTAGTCCAAGGATGAACTACTCACGCATCACACCGAAGGCTTGGATGGTGATGAAGAAGGCCTCTAGGGTGAATTCCCCTCTCCGACAGGGTGCCAGGAAGAGCTTTAGATCCCTCCCTATCTAGGGATGGAGATGACGGCGGCTACAGACTCTTTCGTGGATTTTTGATCGGGTCCTTAGGTTTTTCGTCCCGAGGGCAACTTATAGGCGGAAGGCGAGGCCGAGGGGTGCCGGGAGCAGCCACACCACCCCCTGGTACGGGCCAGGCCTGGCCGCGCGGCCAGGTGGTGTGGTGGCTCCCTGGACCTTCTCCGTCTCATATTCTGGTACTTGATCCCTTCCGGAAAAATAGGCACTTTGGCTTTTGTCCCGTCCAATTCCAAGAATATTCATTTTCTGACTTTCCTAGAACCAAAAACAGTCGAAAACAGGCAGCTGGCACTGTGGCTCTTGTTAATAGGTTAGTCCAAGAAATCATATGAAAAGTACTCCAAAGTTGGAACAAAACACAAGAAAGTGGATAAAACCAAGCATGGAACATCAAAAATTATAGATACATTGGCAATGTATCAGCGGGTAAGGTTCCATCTTTCAGGAATTGGAATATGGGCAGCACCCATGCTGGTATAGCTCGCACTGGGAACACATCCTCATCAATTTCCATCTGATCCACCGGCTTAACCTCAGCCGGATTACGCTGCGCAGACCCCGGGTCTTGCGAGGCAGTCCTCGGGTTTGTCGAGACAGTCCCCGGGTTTCACGAACCACTTCCCACGTCAATGCCCATGGGCACAGCTTCCGATTCCGGATTTGCCGGGATATAAATTGATTCAGAATCTGGGGATGGCTTGATAGAGGGTTTTCTGAGGTGCTCTAGCGCTACACCTGGCGGGATTACTTGTCGGGTTGATCCGAGCTTCGACAATACGTCGGCAGCTTAATTTTCCACCCATGGTATATGATGCAATTTGCATCCCTCAAAGTACCCTGATATCTTCTGCACATGAAATCTGTACAGTGCCATATTTGCATCCAAAGCATCCCATTGTCCGGAGACTTGCTGGACAACAAGATCCGAGTCACCGAAGCATTGGATCCGACGTATCCCAATTTCTTTTGCCACTTTGACTCCATGCACGAGTGCCTCATATTCCGCAATATTGTTTGATGCAGTGAAGTGGATCCGCAACACGTATTTCAGCTGGTCCTTCTTGGGTGAGGTAAGCACAACTCCGGCGCCTAACCCGGTTTTTGTTTTTGACCCGTCAAAGTGCATTCTCCAGTAGTTCGGATCTGGTAATGGTGGCTCATATTGCACCTCGGCCCAATCCACAAAAAAGTCAGCCACAGCCTGACACTTGATTGCTTCTCTTCCGTCATATTGTGGTGCATAAGGAGCTAGCTCAATTGCCCACTTTGCAATCCGGCCACTTGCATCCTTGTTGCTCATTATCTCGGATATGGGGGCTTCACGTATTACTTTGATGGGTGCTCCTCAAAATAGTGCTTCAGTTTCTTAGCCGCCATATATACACCATATGCCACCTTCTGATAATGGGGATAGTTTTGTTTCGAGGATGATAATACTTTGCTCAAATAATATACTGGCCTTTGCACTGACTTACCCTCTTCATCGCGCTCTACCACTATTACTGCACTTACAACTCGGTTGGTTACGGCTATATAGAGCAACATTGGCTCCTTTGATAGTGGAGAGGCTAACACTAGTGTAGTGTCTAACATCTTCTTTAATTGGACAAAGGCTTCATTAGCCTGCGGCGTCCAAATGAACTTGTCCGACTTTTTCATGAGTTGATAGAGAGGCAGTGCCTTTTCTCCCAACCGACATACAAACCAACTTAAGGATGCCAGGCAACCAGTGAACTTCTGGACATCATTAAGGCACTTCGGTAGTTCCATTCGCTCTATGGCCCGGATTTTAGTTGGATTAACTTCGATACCTCGGCTGGAGACAAGAAATCTGAGTAATTTTCCAGCCGGGACGCCGAAGGTACATTTCTCCGGATTAAGCTTCATTCGGAACCTTCTTAGGTTCGCGAATGTCTGCCTGATATCGTCAAGGAGCGTTTTGCTTTCTTTGGTCTTGATAACAACATCATTCACATATACCTGCACATTTTGACCAATTTGGTCGTGTAAATATTTCTACATACATCTTTGGTACATTGCCCCTGCATTACGTAAACCAAAAGGCATGGTGCGATAGCAATAAGCCCCATACGGGGTGATAAACGCAGTCTTTATTTGATCACTTGGGTTCAGAGGTATCTGGTGGAAACCAGAATATGCATCAATGAATGACAATAGTTCACACCCAGCAGTGGAATCTATGACTTGGTCTATCCTTGGCAGTGGAATCTATGACTTGGTCTATCCTTGGCAGTGGGAATAGATCTTTTGGACACGCCTTATTTAGGTTCGTGTAATCGATACACATACGCCAAACCACTGCCACGTTCGGATCGTCCTTCTTCTTCTCCACCAGCACCGGATTAGACAGCCAATCCGGGTAAAGCACTTCCATGATAAATCCAGCTGCTAGCAGCCGAGCTATCTCATCTCATATGACATTTCTCCTGTCTTCGGCGAAGCGGCGGAGAGGTTGCTTCACCGGCTTTGCTCCGGGTCTCACATTCAAAGAGTGCTCAGCCAACTCCCTCGAAACACCTTGCAAGTCCTGTGTGGACCAAGCAAAGATATCCCGATTCTCACGGAGGAAGTTGACGAGCTCGCTTTCCTATTTGTCATTTAACCCGGCACCAATTGTTATGGTGCGCTTTGGGAACATATCATAAACAGGTACTTTCTTGGTATCCTTCGTCGCTTGAAATGATACACTTCCATGCGGGTTACTCAACGCCGGCATATACTGCTGCGCAGACTGAGCCAATGCCGCCACCTCTTGGATCTTTCTCTTCTATTGCGCAATCACGAGTGACTCGGCCAGGTTAGACCCGGCTGACGCGCACTCAATGCAACGTCGGAAATCACCAGTTATGGTAATCAAACCATTTGGCCCAGGCAACTTCATCTTTAAGTAACTGATATGAGTACTTGCCATGAACTTGTTCAAAGCTGGCCTGCCGAGCAACGCGTGATATGCGCTCTCCAAATTGACAACCTCGAATTCCAAATTCTCAGTCCGGCAGTTATCTCTCGTGTCGAACAACACGTCAACCCGGACCTTGCCGATGGGTTCACAGGAAATGCCTGGCACAATGTCGTGGAATGTTGTCCTTGTAGCTTGGAGCATGTTCTCCGAGATACCCAACTTGCGCATCGTGTCCAAGTACATGATGTTTATGCTGCTGCCATTGTCAATCAGCACCTTTGAGAACCTCACATTGATGTTTGGCCCAATGAATGTTGGGTCCAACACTAGCGCATACGAACCAGGACTTGGCATAAGCTTGGGATGATCTTTGATGCTCCAGGTAATTCCCTGGTCTGACCAAGGCATATACCTCATCACCGCTGGCATTACCGCATTAACCTCCATGTGTCGGCGCTACAAGCTCTTTATGTCTGTCTCCTCTGTGGTGAACACACAGTAACTCTGATGATGCTCTCTGTACTCATTTCTCCCCTCATTTCCGGGGTACCTTTGATCTGGTTGATGCAGGTCTTCCACTTGATGCACTGCATCCCTTCTCTCATGGTTGTCATACCTCGGTGGAGGGGGAGGCAACATTAACTGTTGCATGTTCGCTCCGGAGAGCAATTGCTGCCGGGGTAACTCCTGCCGAGGTTGATCATTTCGAGGTGCCTGAGCATTCCCCGAACCACCCTGTTCTATCTTTCGCATCCATTCACACTGCCTGGTTGTGTGACCCACTGGGTTACTCGGATTTGGTGTGTGAAACTTACACGGCTGATCCAGCATTGCCTCATAAGTATACCTTGGACGGTCCTTCTTTTCCTGCCATTGTTTCTTCTGCTCTGGCATCCAAGTTTTCTTGCCATCATTTCTTGGTGTACATTGTTGTCCTCCAGTTTTTTGACGTTGGTTGCTTCCTGCTCCGGGCTGATCTTGATTCACAGCTGCAACTTGTTGCGAACTATACCGGTAATCCGGTCTATCATCTCCTCTTTTACCCCGGTAATCATTTCTCCGAGATGATCCGGCCCCATCTCGTTGATATCCCTCCTCGCTTGACTCGTTTGACATGAGCCTAGGTTGAGTCGGATCACCCAACGCGTATGAATCAGCAATCCGGATTGTTTCTGCCAATGTAGTTGGCATATCCCTTTGCAACCTTTGCCATAGCATGCTGGCATATCTGCATCCTTGCGCAAACCAAGCTATGACTTGTGACTCAATTGGGCCCTCACATGAGTTTCGCACTATGCACCAACGGGTTAAGAACTCCCGGTCTGTCTCATTCGGTCTCTGCTTGCACATTTCTAGGGTATGTGGCCTGTTGGGCCTCTAATACGTGCTTGAGAAATTACTAACAAACATTTCCTCAAAATCGATCCAACAGTTAATACTTCTGGGTGGCAAATTGTTTAGCCATACCCTTGCTGGCCCCTCCAGCATCTGGGGTACATATCTCATAGCCCATTTCAAGTTGCCTGTAGCGATTTTTACGGCTGTTGTGTAGTTAATTAACCAGTCCTCCAGCTTTGTGTTGTCGTCATATGTCTTAGTGCCTCTAGACAACTGGAAGTTAGGTACCGGAGGTTCCTTCATGATCCGGGGCCCAAAACACGCTGGGCCCGGAGGACCTTGACACTCAATTTTCTCCGACCTATACATCCGATCCACTTTTAACCTGGCATCATCAGGCATCAATTTCCTGCTTCCCAATCTTGACCCTATCACGTGATAGTCCGGCCTAGGATACCCAATGTTCACCATTTCCGAATCACCATCATTGTATCTATCTTGCTCTTGTGGAGCTGCTCTCTGTTGCATACCCTGGCCGGCACTACGCTCTTGCCGTGGTATATTTCGCTGCTGCGGTTGCCCTGCACCTGCCGAATTACGCTGTCCGGCATTGTCGTTTACAGTGTTCCCTTGACCGACATTGCCTTGGTTGCGGTTACCTCGGCCAGCTTCACCTCGGCTCACACTTTGTCGATCCTCATTTCTCTACACTTCTTTTCCTTTCCCTGCCCTTGCCGGGTCATATGGGACTATTTGTTTGTTCCTCCTGGCCAAGGTTACTACCTCTTCTCTCCTAGGACCACCATGAGGAGACGATGCGGCTCGAGCAGATTTCTCCGGGTTACCCACCGCCGAATGAACGATTTTGGAGGCCCTAGCTCTCTCCGGATTAGCCCTGAGCAATTCCTCATTTTGCCTGTTGGCGATCCGAACCAACTCATTAACCCTATCTTGTTGTCTCTGACGGGCTTCACCCGTCAGACCCTCTAACTCGGACGCAGCTGCATCTGCTGCTCTAAGGTTTTTTGCTGGGGTACTATACTTCGGCAGCCCCACGGACAGACAGTTCTCTGATTCCTCAATCCTAGTATCACCCTCTTTGTTCATTTCACTCATGAGGTTTCTCCCCTTCACTTTTACAGCATCTACCTTATTTGCCTTTGCGTACTCACGCAGCGTCATGTTCAACGACTGCTGAGCCGCGGCTATCTTTTTTGCACCCTCTAGTATTTTTTGCCTAGTCTCCTCTAGCTCGGCCTGTGCCTGAGCCGGATTAACTACTTCTGCTACAGGGTTTGCCAAGCTATCCATCGCCTGCTGCAGCACATTTTCTGGCCTCTCTGGCGGAGGACCTCTACTTTTCCTCGGTGCCTTAGGTGTTACCTCCGGATCTGATGCCGGATCCTTGCTTGCGCCAGCGCCAAGCGCGGTCATCATCACCTCAGCGTGGTCCGGGGAGCGAGTGATACGTGCCCCACGAGCCGCGCTAAGGGGTGGCTCGCCTCCTTCGACGACGTGCCGTGGGTGAACGCACGACACATCGACATCAACATAGATCTTGTGCACACCAAGCTTGACGAAGAGGCCGTTGCGCGGGAGAGGACGCTTGCCGAAGCAGCCAGCGTTGTCGCTGAAGAAGTCTAGCGCTCCAAAGCGCTGAACGAGCTTGGAGACGATGCGTTCGCCGGTGTCGATGAGGTTTCCCGTCTGGATCTTCACCCCTCCTAGCGCCGCTAGCCCCACGGTGGGCGCCAACTGTTGTGGTGGTGTCACGGCAGATGCCATGGATAGGCTAAAGGTGGGGACAAGATGCACTAGAGGAATCCAGGGAGGGATAGTGTGGTGATTCCACACATAGTAGCTTTGTATTGTTCAATGAGATTCCCAGATTACAAGTGCTCCTTGAGCTGTATTGGGGAGAGGAGTAAGAAGGAACTCTCTTAATCTCACCGCTAGATAGCTCTCAGGAAAACTAGTACTCAACAAGTAAAGATCAACCCACCAGAGATCAACCCCTTCTACAGAGGCCCTAGCCCTCCTTATATAGGGGTAGCTAGGTCTCCAATTAGGGCATACGTGGAGGCATATTCCAAGGAATATGCCTCTTCCCAAAATAGCAAACCGACCGGGTCTCTTTTCCCCAACGTAAGCCATGTAGAGGCTACGTGAGCCTCTGCGGCACCTGCGTCATCCGACATAGGCATCGTCACCCTTGTCGGCCACTCCTCGGTGGTCCTGGCCTCTGTCCGCTTCGCTCACGCTCTGCGTACAGTGGCCACCTTTTGACCAGCGAGATACCTTCCTTCTCTTGCAAGCAAGATATAACCCGGATCATGCTTGGTTAACCCGGCCACACCTGTACCTGCATACAAGTTAGATATATCCTACCAACCTATAATATAAGTCGGCTAGGACCCAGTTAGGTGGACATCCCCTGGTCCGGGTTACTTCGTGATTCAGCCTGCCTTGAGGTGACTCGGCCATCACTTTCTTTGACCTTGCCGTACCTCGGCTAACTCGGCCTTCATACCCCGGCGTGACCCTACCCGGGGGTATCCCCCCAACAGCCGTTCCCGCGCCAGCCGGCCCGCCGCCGAGTCGCCTTGGCCGGAAGAAAGGACCGCCCCCGGTGGTGCAGGGGTAAGTTCTTCTCTGGGTGCCTTTTGTATTTTTTTGCTTCCTTCATTTGCCTTTGGCTTACTTGCTTCTTTTTCCTTCTTCTCTTCTTTTTTCTTTTTAGCACGTTGGTCTCCTTTGGAGCCGCGAGCCCGGTGCAGGCGCCGACTGGGTCGCCACCTCGCGCCTCAGCCACGTCTGTCTCCGCCCCTCCTTCCTTCGAGGCACCGCCTCCGCCGCCGCCTCGAGCTGAACTGGCTGCCCTAGCCAGAGCGGGGGGTCCCAGGCCGGAAACAGTTGAGGCCGCCTCGTAGGGCGGGGACGGCTCTTCTGCGGGAACGCGGAGGGCAGTAACCGGCAAGGATCTCGTGGTTGTTGGCGATGACAACTCCAAGGACGAGCCGGGGGAGGAGTGGAGGACAATGGTGGTCGCCGCGAAGGAGTCCTTGGCCACCAACACCGTGGATGACGATGCCCCGTCCACCGCCTCACTGATGGACCTCGCCGCCACCCTCGAACTGGCGGTGAAGGAGATCCGGCTGCTGGAGGCCACAGCCTGCGGGAACCGGTCCTTGGAGTAGAAGCTCGCTGCTGTCAACGGAACTCCCTGATGCGGCTGCAGAACAAGGATTAGCATGCAAAGGTAGATGGTCTGGAAGCCACCGTCAAGGAGCGCGACGCCTCCCTCGCCAGCCGGATCGAAGCCTTCAACCTTCTCGAGGCCCAGAACAAGGACCAAGAGAAGGAAATCAAATGGCTGGCGATGAAGGAGAAGGCCCTGGTGGAAGCGCTGATGCAGGTTGGGCATAAGGCTAAGGGTAAGTTCCCCTTTTCCATCTCCCTTGTCTTTCTGGATCCGGTAGCCGGATGTGACTATCTTTTTTCTGACAGCATTTTATCCTGGCATAGACCTGCTGGCGTACAACCGGCTGCAGGAGAACTGGCCCGGAGCGCAGCCGACAGCCCAGGAGCTCATCGTTCTTCTTGGCGAGGAGGCTACCAAGCTTCGCCACGCGGCGCAGGCCATCTTCTCGTTTCTATGGCCAGACGCTCCGGTCTCGGAGACGATGGCGCAGCTAGCCGCGAAGGTGGGGGAGGTACCGGCTGCCGTGGGCTGGCTACAAGACTTGGCGGCGCGAGCCGGAGCGGAGATGGCTCTGGCCTAATGCTCTCGTGGTACAAGGACGCCCGCGTCGAGAAGATCGATGGAGGCTTCTGTGCCGGCGCCGATGTTGCCGCCATCCTCCAGGCTCATCCGGAACTCCGGGGTTCCACCATCAAGATCGCCGACTACGTGGATCCCGACGACGTGCTCACCGACTCGGAGTCCGTCGGTACTCCGGATGCGAAAGCTTCGACGCAGCCGGCTGGGGACGCCGGAACCAGGTCGGCCACTGCGCCTCCTCCTCCGCCTGAGGTTGCCGCTAGCCAAAGCGCTCCGCACGGCAAGGGTCCTGCCATTTAGCTATCGCCCCGGGATGCCGGGTGGACTTGTTTATCTTGTCTTGTCTTGAAACTTGTCTATCTGTACCGGCTGCCTCTGGCGCTGGGTAAACTTATGGGAGCTTCGTCTCCCCTTTCTTTTTAATGTTAACTTGAACTAGTTTGGTTTGCCTTCAACTTGTGCGTTCTGCATGCTTCTTGAAATATTCTGCCGGTTGACTTTATCCGGCTGACTTCGCCTAGCTAAAGGTTTAGCCGGGGGAACTGCGATTCCAGTGGGGGCGCGCTAGCGCACCCACTGGGTGTAGCCCCCGAGATTCAGAGTAGCTGGCGTAGCTAGGTACTTTGAATCTTCCTTCTTTCCTCAAGTCCTCTAACTTTATCCGACTAGACACATCCTAGTCGGTTGCTTCCGCTGGCTGAACACCTGCAGCAGGGGGAACTAACATTCTAGTGGGGGCGTGCGAGCGCACCCACTGGGTGTAGCCCCTGAGATTCAGAGTATCTAGGGAAGCCAGGTACTTCGAATCTTCCTTGTCTTCTCTTGCTCCTGCCCTTGCCCTCACCTGGGCTCCAAATACCCGGCTAAACGCCCTTAGCCGGTCGGGGAACTACAAGATTCCACTAGGGGCGCGCGAGCGCACCCAGTGGGTGTAACCCCCGAGATTCGGAGCGCTTGATGAAGGCAAGGACTTCGAATCTTCTTCTCTTTTCTTCCTGAATCCCGACTTGAAGTAGTCGCACAAAAATATACATACACATACATTCTCACTCGTTAATAGGTTAGTCTGCTAAACTGTAACCAGGAGGCGGATTTGTTTTTTGAAAACTAGCTTGTGCCTTTCTGGATACTTAGTCGTTTTCCCATATGCTCTACTGTTTTCGCTGCGTCCTTGCCAGGCAGTCGGGTTGCCGTCTGCAGCCAGAATCGAAGGGAGCTGACAGTACATCACGCACGGTACTAACGGCTTAGCAGCCGGATTGTCTTAAGCTAGTTGCAAGGCCGGGACGCCCGATCTATCGCGTCTCCTCTCTGTTTTTCGTGTGGGATGCCTCGGCCTTTTGCTCTTGCTAGTCAGACAGCCGGGTTACAGTCTATAGCTGAGACAAAGAGTGGGACTTTGACATCATCGCACACTACTCAGCTGGTTTGTTGACTTGGCAGGTCGGGCCAGCCGGCAAGCCCCGGGTAGGGGTTGTCGGAGCCGAAAAATCTGAACCAGAGAACAGATGCATACACATTTCTAGCAAGGAGCCCCTGAGCATCTCGTAGGGGTCCGCATTTTCATTCATAGGGTTTGTGGGATACATACACAGTCAGGTAACTAGGTGTAAAACAGGCGCAGCAGAGCCGCGTTCTAGGGACGCTCGGTCTCCTCGTCTGATTTTTCCATCTTGTTCTTCCATGGCTACTGCGCATCGATGAGGTAATAGGAGTCGTTAGGCAGCGCCCGGCTGATGATGAAGGGGCCCTCCTAGGGTGGCGACAGCTTATGCATGCCCTCCGTGTCCTGCACCAGCCGGAGAACCAGGTCGCCTTCGCGGAACGCGACGGGGCAGATCCGGCCTGAATGGTAGCGGCGTAGTCGTTGCTGGTACAAGGCCGATCTGGACAATGCCAGCTCATGGGCCTCCTCGAGGAGGTCCACGCCATCCTCCCGCGCCTCCTGGTTCGCCTTTTCATCGTAGAGGAGCTTGCGCGGAAAGTCGAACTCGATATCCGCGGACAGGACGGCTTCCGATCCGTAGACCAGGAAGAATGGGGTGTAGCCGGTTGATCTATTCGGCGTGGTGCGGAGGCTCCATAACACAGCCGGAAGCTCCTCGATCCAGCATCCGGGCGATCGCTCCAAAGGCTCGATGAGGCGTGGCTTGATGCCGGCTAGAACCAAACCATTTGCCCTTTCGGCCTGCCCATTGGACTGCAGGTGCGCGACGGAGGCAAGGTCCAGCCGGATGCCCTTGTTGCTGCAAAACCGGGCAAAGGCCCCCTTGGTGAAGTTCGTGTCGTTGTCGGTGATGATGCTGTTGGGGTAGCCGAACTGGTTGATGACGTCGGTGAAGAAGGTAACGACTGTGGCCCCATCCAGCTTCTGGATGGGCTTGGCCTCGATCCACTTTATAAATTTG
This sequence comes from Avena eriantha, assembly GCA_910589775.1. Classification (NCBI taxonomy): domain Eukaryota; kingdom Viridiplantae; phylum Streptophyta; class Magnoliopsida; order Poales; family Poaceae; genus Avena; species Avena eriantha. The sequence continues at coordinate 226,894,756 of OU342740.1, forward strand.
TCCACCGCCACCAGCAAATGGGTCATGCCTGCGTGCGCCCGCTTGAAGGGACCGACCATGTCGAGGCCCCAGACATCAAAGGACTAGGTGATCGGTATTGTCTTGAGCACTGAAGTCGGCATATGCCTAAGCTTACCGAAGCGTTGTCACCCGTTGCACGCGTGGACTAGCTGTTCGGCGTCCTCGAGGGCGGTAGGCCAATAGAAACCGTGGCGAAACGCCTTGGAAACTATCGCCCTTGACGAAGCGTGATGCCCGCACTCGCCCTGGTGGATGTCCTTGAGTAGCCGGTAGCCTGTGTCCGCGTCGACACACCTTTGGAAGATGTCGGATACGCTGCGCTTGTATAGTTCTTTGTTGATGATGGTGTACGTGTGCGTGCGGCGCCGGATTTGACTGGCCTCCACCTCGTCATCTGGAAGCTCTCCATTGGCGATGTAGTTCATGAAAGGCTCTGCCCAGGATGGTATTTCCCGGATGGCGAGGATGCTCCCGCTCTCCGGTTGATGGTCGTCGGGGGGTCGTCCGGATGAGGTACCTGGGACGGCAGCCCCCGAGCCACTTGATGAGTCGGCAGCCACCGGGTCTTGCGAGCCAGAGGGTACTGATTTGCCGGAGTTGGCGTGGGCCTTCTTCTTTGGAGGTTCTGTCGGCTCTGCGTCTTCCGCCCCGCCAACCGGAGCGCTCCCTGCCCATATGATGGAATCTGACTCGGGGGACGGGTTGATGGAGGGATTGCGCAGGTGCTCCAAGGAGACCCTGGGTGGGATCGCCTGCCTAGTGGATCCGATTCGTGCGAGCGAATCGGCTGCCTCATTGTTGGCGCGAGGGACGTGATGAAATTCGCATTCGTCGAAAGAGGCGTTGAGCTTCTGTATGTGGAATCGGTAGAGAGCCATGTTTGCATCGCGGGCGCCCCACTCTCCGGATACTTGCTGTACCACCAGATCCGAATCGCCGAAGCAGAGAATCCGGTTGACACCAATCTCTCTGGCTAGCCGGAGGCCGTGCGCCAGTGCCTCGTATTCGGCTACGTTGTTGGAGGCCTTGAAGTGGATCTGCAGGACGTACTCCAGCCGGTCTCCCTTGGGCAAGGTGAGCGTGATGCCGGCTCCCAAGCCCCCGAGCATCTTCGACCCGTTGAAGTGCATCTTCCAGTGGTCCGAATCCGGAACCGGTGGGAGGTATTGGGTGTCGGCCCAGTCGACGAGGAAGTCCGCTAGCACCTGCGACTTGATCGTGAGCTGGGGCTCGTACTGGATGGAGTAGGCGGCGAGCTCGATGGCCCACTTGGCGACTCGGCCGGTGGCGTCTTTGTTGCCGATGATTTTCGAAAGGGGTGCCGTGCACACGACCTTAATCGGATGCTCCTGGAAGTAGTGCTTGAGCTTCTTGCATGCCAGGTACACGTCGTAGCACATCTTCTGGTAGTGGGGGGTAGTTCTACTTGGAGAGGGAGAGGACCTCGCTGAGGTAGTAGACGGGTCTCTAAACCGGCTGAGCCTTGCCTTCCTCGGGGCGCTCCACCACCAGGACGACGTTGACGACCCGGCTGATGGCTGCTATATAGAGCAACATCGGCTCCTTGCTAGCCGGCGTGGCTAGAACCGGCGTTGTGGATAGCATGCGCTTGAGGTCGTGAAAGGTGGCGTCGGCTTGCGAAGTCCAGGAGAACTTGTCCGTCTTCTTCATCAGCTGGTACAACGGGAGTGCCTTCTCCCCCAGCCGGCTGACGAAACGATTGAGGGAGGCCACGCATCCGGTGAACTTCTAGACTCCAAGCAGGCTCCTAGGCGGCTGCATCCTCTCGATGGCCGCGATCTTTTCCGGATTTGCCTCGATCCCTCGTTGCGATACGAGGAAACCGAGTAGTTGACCGGATGGGACTCCGAAGACACATTTCTCCGGGTTCAGCTTCATCTGGTACTGCTAGAGGTTGCCAAATGTCTCTCCCAAATCTTCGAGGAGGGTGCGCTTCTCCTTGGTCTTGATGACCACATCGTCCACATAGGCATGCACGTTTCGGCCTATCTACGAGTGCAAGCACTTCTGCATGCAGCGCTGATAGGTAGCGCCCACATTCTTCAGACCGAAAGGCATGATTACATAGCAGAAAGCCCCGTAGGGGGTGATAAATGATGTCCTAATCTGATCAGCCGGGTTTAACTAGATCTGATTGTAACCGGAGTAGCAATCTAAAAAAGACAACAAATCACAGCCGGCCGTGGAATCGATGACCTGATCGATACGGGGCAATGCGAATGGATCTTTCGGGCACACCTTGTTCAGACTGGTGTAGTCGATGCACATGCGCCATGTCTTGTTCTTCTTCAACACCAGGACTGGGTTCGCCAGCCAGTCCGGGTGGTACACTTCCATGATGAACCCGGCTACAAGGAGCCGGGTGATCTCGTCGTCGATAATCTTCCTCTTCTCCTCTATGAACCGGCGTAGAGGTTGCTTGACCGGCTTGGCATCCGGCCGCACATGGAGTGAGTTCTCGGCGAAATCCCTCGGTACACCTGGCACGACCTTGGGTGACCATGCGAAGATGTCCCGATTCTCACGGAGGAAGTCGACAAGCGCGCCTTCCTATTTGTTGTCCAACTTGGCGACGATGGTGACAAACTTGGTCGGGTCGGAGGGGTCGAGCAGGATCCTCTTCGTCTCCTTTGCCGGCTGGAAGGCTCCTTCTCTAGCCGGCTTGCTGCTAGCCGGTATGTCTTGTTAGGCCATGGCCACATTGCGCATGATCACACGCTTCTCCTCAGCTATGATGAGGGCCTGTGCCAGTTTGGAACCAGCTGAGGCGCACTCTATTGACCGCCTGAAGCAGCCAGCGATGATGATCATGCCGTTGGGTCCCGGCATCTTCGTCTTGAGGTATGCGTAGTGGGGGACGGCCATGAACTTGGCGAGGGCGGGGCGCCCGTGGAGAGCGTGGTAGGAGCTCGTCAGGTTTACCCCCTCGAACCAGATCAGTTCGCGGAGGAAGTTCTCCACGGTCCCGAAGATGACGTCTAGCTGGATTTTACCCAACGGGGCGCAAGCCGGTCCTAGAAGTACGCCATGGAACGTTGTGGTGGTCGGGCGTAGGTCGCATTCGCGAATGCCCAGCTTCTCTAGCGAAGACCGGTAGAGGAGGTTGAGGCTGCTACCTCCATCGATGAGGACGCGAGAGAAACGGCAGGTGCGCGCGTTGCTGACGATGAGAGGGTCGAGTACCATGGCGTAGCCCCCGGGAGTCGGCAGCTGCTCTGGCTGGTCTTCTCGGCTCCATGTGATGGGGTTTTCCGACCAGTTCAGGTACTGGGGGATCGGAGAGACGATGGCGTTGACCTCCTTGGAGCGTCGCCTGTGGCTGTGCTTGTCGTCCAGCTCCGTCTCGAAGATGTGGTAGGCGGCGTGCGGCTGGGGGTAGCCGTTGTTGTTTCCGCCGGTGCCGCCATTACCATCATTGCCGGCTCCCCTAGCCAGTGGTGGTGGTCCACTAGGGGGGCGGGGGGAGACGTGGTTGCCCCCCCTGATCTTTTAGCTGGCGAGTCCAGCTGCAGTTCCAGGTGGTGTGCGTAGCCGGTTTGAAGGGACCGCTGTGCCATTTGCACGGGCCGTCAAACATCTGGTTGAAGGTGAGCCACGGCTTCTGCCTCCTTTCATCGTTAGCCGGTGCGTCGGCCGCACGCTCCATAGCATTGACTTGCCGCACGTGGTAGCGGGGCTTCTGATGTCCGGCTTGGCAGTCCCCGTGGAACCGGTTGTCGTTGCCGTGGCGCCTGGAGGATCCGGCTTCTCCAGCCGGATTGCTTGGACGGTCACGAGCCGACTCTATAGGAGTCGGACGTCCATCGGCATTTACCCGGAGGGGCTTCTTCATGGAGGCATCCGCCGTGGCGTACTGGTCCACAACTGTCATGAGCTCCGCCATGGTGTTCGGCTCGTCACACAGTAGCCGGTGGCGAAGCATGGTGCCTTCTCGGCATCCCTCGATGAAGAAGCTGATGGCCTGGCTCTCCAGGATGCCCTCGCACGTGTTGCGCAGCTCCGTCCACTTGGCGAGGTACTCGCGGTCGCCCTGGACGCACAAGGCTAGGTCACGTGGGCGGCCTGGGCGCTTGTACGTGCCATTGAAGTTGCGGACGAACACCTTCTCGAAGTCTGGCCAAGCGTTGATGTTGTTGGGTGCAAGGCTTTTGAGCCATGTCCTTGCCGATCCGGTTAGCATAAGGGGGACGTAGCGCACATCTATGCGCTTGTTCCCATGGGTGATGCTAACTGCCGTGGCATAGTTGGTCAGCCAATCTTCCGGCTTCATGCTGCTATCGTACTTGGGGGTGTCCCTGGGCAGGGTGAACTTATCCGGAAACGGCTCGTTCCGGATGCGGGGTCCGAAACAAACTGGTCCGATGGAGTCTTCTTCCTCCGTGACGCATGCTTGAGCGAGGAGCTCGATGCGGTCACGGGCATCCGGACGATCCGAGTTGGGCGCTCCCACCCGGCCCGAGAGACGGGAACCGGCAGGTCTTGGTGCTCCGGTTGGTGGAGGGGGAGGCGGCGGGTTGTTGTTCACCGTTTACTCCTGGCGTGGCTGGCCCTTGTTGCTAGAGCTGCGGTGCCTACTGCGGGCCTTAGCCGGCTGAGGGGAGGACGCCTATTGGGTGTCGCGAGGCATGCCCTTGCTGTTGGCAGGCGGTTTGCTCCCCCTGGAGTAGGTGCGGTCCTCCTGCATCTGCCGGTTGGCGTCGGCCTGCTCGTCTGCGATTCGGAGGAGCTCCTGCACACAAGCGTGCTGGCGAGTGCGCTCCTCGCCCTCCAAGTTGGGCAGCTCTTCTGTCGCGGCTCGCGCCACGCGCAGGTTCTTGATGGGCGTGATGTAGGTGGGCTGGATGAGGGCAGGCACGGGATCCGGTTCCCCGTCCTTTTCCATCCTTCCGCCCAGCTTGCCACCCCGGTGTCGCACCTGGCCACGCTGGCTTTGGCTCCGCGGTAGCCGGAGTGAAGTCGTGCGTGTGGTCGTACTCGCACCGGGTGATCTCGAGTTGCTTGCGGGCTGCCGCCAACTCCATGGCCTCCTAGAGGAGGATCTGTCTCTCCATGGCGAAGTTGGCTTCCGCCTCCTCCGGGTTATCCCCGAGATTAACCGACGTCAGGAGTCGATCAATGGCCTCCTCTACCGGATTCCGAGGTTGTGGAGGCGCAGAAGTTCTGCCTTCGTCCGAACCCCGCTCCCGCGGCTGGCGGGGGTAGGAACTGGAGCCGGCCATCATGACCTCCATGCTGTAGGAAGCGACGGAGGCGCTACCGCCCGGATGCGGCAGCTCCGCGACGGAGACGATCTCCGTAGGGAAACGCTCCGGAATGGTGGCGACGTAGACGAGGAGGTCACCGAAGAGCAAGACAGAGCCGTTCACCGGGAAGGTGGTTCCGGCGAAGCAAGGAGCATTGTCGATGACGCAGTCGAATTTGCCGAGCGTGAGCACCAGGCCAGAGGCCACGCGCTCACCGGCTGAAGTGCGGGGTCCCGTGCGGAACGTGACTCCGGTCAACGCCATCTGCCCCATGGTGGGCGCCAACTATCGTTGTATTGGGAATGGCAGTACCTAAGAAGGTTAGATAGAGGTGTGGGGACTAGCAGGGAAGCTATCGACGGCGTCCACAGGCGGGATTGGATACGAGCAAGCGTAGCGGCACGCAGGAAGTACCTAGGTTTGGAGCCCTCGCGGTGAGGTAAAACTCCTACTCCTGCCGATCTGACTATGAGCGATATATGAACTACAAGTGCTCCTCGAGCTATATTCTCTAGCTACTGTCTTAAATGCACTAAGACCAACCCTTTCTACTGAGGCCTTGCCTCTCCTTATATAGGCAGAGAGGCAACGGTCTCACTGGCCAATCCGACTGGTGGGCCCCATAGGTCGGTCCCAGCCGGCTAGATCTACAGTATCCGGTACAACCGTGTCACATCAGAGTATGAGCGGTATGGCTATCCGGTACAATTGGGCCATTGTTCCCGCGTCATCCCCGCAAAGTCTTCGGTATGGCCGAGTAGTTGCAAGTCTTGTCGTTGTACAGGGCGTACCGCGCACTGCTCCGCACGTCGCCCTGTCTCCTAGATTGGTTCCGGCTACGCTGCTATAGCCGGCTACTCCTCTCTGCTCCCGCTACCTCACGGTAGCCGGCCTGGCTTGCCTTGTCCTGCTGCATTTGGCCAGCCGAACGCGATCCGACTGCCCTGTTTCTTGTCCGGTTGGGGTATCCGGAGGTCATCCCCCCGACACTCTTCCCTATCTAGCGAAACCCCACAATCTTGAACGTACTTGCACAAATATTCTCCATGAAACCAGTGTGTGGGGGTGAGTGTCCGGGCATCGCCGCCGGGGTGGTGCTTCACGCGGCAGATCTGGAGGAGCATCACGCAGCACAAGGCGAGGAGGACGTGCAGTTCAACCCCTTGGGTGACCATGTGCTCGCCGGTGCTGACGACTTCGGAGGCGCCGATGAGGGCGTGGAGTTCGACGAACACGCTCCGCTCGTCTACCCGGAAGTACATCTATTTCTACATGTTTCATATTTGCTGCTCGAGCTTAATCTATCCTGGCGTCATAAAAAATCTAGTCCTAATGATTAGATTCAACGTACAAACCAGTACATGGAGAGATCTAGTCTGTTCTGAATGAATCCACATTATTTATTAATAAGTTACCAAGAACAAAAACCACATTAGTTTAGGAGCAAGCTAGGGAGATGGTCGTAATGAACTGCTGAACCTGTATAGACATGTTATTGCATCAAAAGTAACTCGGAATGGTGGAAGGAATATATATTTATTATTTTGCTCATTTCGGTTTGTATTCCATACATTACAGGTGGATTCAAGTGAGATGGACTCTGACAAGGAGACCAGGGACAACAAGAGCCGCCATGTCATGAAGAATCTCAAGAGCAGGATAATCCCTTTCCGCACTCGACTTGGGGAGCTTAGGTTCCTTTTCTGTAAGAAAGGAGTCAACCCGAGGATTGCCAGCTTGATTCCGCATGCAGTTGGCATAGGTAAAAGCCCGTCTTGTAAACACAAGTCGGCGACCAAGGCTAAGCACGCTGCTTATGGAAAATTCCGGAGGTAGTATGTCAAGACTGGCCTAGTGTCCCCTTACTTAGGAATCAACAACTTCTAGCCGACCAACCCGTCACTGTGTTGGCCCGACCACTAATAATATTTAGTTCTTTTACCGTATCTAGACCCTTAAACTATGGGGATTTCTATTTTCGTACCCTTCAAAATATATTCAAGTTCATCTGTTTATGGAGTTAAAGTTCCGATGGCATACTCATTATTTTGCATGGATAGAGGGGTGCCCCCGACAGATATAAGGGTTATCCTGTCCGCTAGATCACAGAGGATCAACGGTTGGTGGGAACGATCCGTGTGACAACTGTCTAGACCAATCAGAGCGTAGCAGCGAAGATGAGCACAGGTGCGAGAGATGGATACAAAGAGAGGGGAAAACCGAGTAGCACTTTATTTTAAAAGCACACACATATGAATGCTTAAAGATTTTAAATGGAAAAAGTTTTTGTTAACCCTAAATTGGGTAGATTTGACCATGATTAAAGTTTTGGGATGTTACAAACCTTCCCCCCTTATACAAAATCTTGTCCCGAGATTTAAGAAAGAAAACTAGGAACTAAAGAGATATGGGAACTCAGCCCTAATGTAATCTTCTCACTCCCAAGTGGCTTCTTCTTCGGTATGGTTGCTCCATTGAATCTTGAGAAATTTGATACTACGGGTCTTGGTGGTTCTGTAGGCTTCCTCCAAGATACGGATGGGCACTTCATGATATGTCAGATCCTTGTTGATATCAACAGCTCGGTGATCGATGTTTTTGAACACTTCGGTCTTCTCCAGAACTTCTAGGCATTTGTGAAGTAACGAGATATGGAACACATTGTGGATGGCTGACATTTCCTCTGGCAGTTCCAGCTGATAAGATACTTCTCCTTGGCGATTCAGAATCTTGAAGGATCCAATATATCTGGGGGCTAACTTTCCTTTCAGACTAAAACATTGGGTTCCCTTCAATGGTGAAACCTTGAGATACACAAAATCTCCAACATTGAAAGTCAGGTCTCTCATTCTCTTGTCAGTATAACAGTTCTGTCTGGATTGGGCGGTCTTGAGGTACTCACGAAGTTTGTGAACCTTCTCTTCGGCTTCTCGGAGAATGTCGGGGCCAAAAATCTGACTCTCGCCTACTTGTGACCAATTCAAAGGGGTACGACACTTCCTTCCATATAGGAACTCAAATGGTGCCATTTGCAAACTGGCTTGATAGCTATTGTTGTATGAGAATTCTGCGAAAGGCAGACAATCTTCCCATTTTGATCCATATTCTAGCACACAAGATCTTAACATATCTTCTAAGATTTGGTTGACTCTTTTAGTCTATCCATCGGTTTGCGGGTGATAAGTTGTGCTGAAATTCAACTTGGTTCCTAATCCTTCTTGGACTTTCTGCCAAAATCTTGAGGTAAATTGGGTTCCTCGATCTGATACTATGGTCTTGGGGGTTCCATGCAGACTAACAGTTCTAGCAATGTACAACTCTGCTAGCTTCGAACTCTGGTAGGTTGTCTTGACATGTATAAAATGAGTTACCTTGGACAGTCTATCAACGATGACCCAGATTGAGTCATTTCCCCTACTAGAAGTAGGCAAACCGGTGATAAAGTCCATTCCGATAGAATCCCATTTCCATTCCGGAATCTGCAATGGTTACAATAGTCCTGTGGGTCTCTGATGTTCCGCTTTGACTCTCTGACAGATATCACACTTGGCGATGTAGCTTCCAATTTCTCTCTTCATCTTGTGCCACCAAAGTTGCTCCTTCAAATCCTGATACATCTTTGTTCCTCTGGGGTGGATAGAATAAAGAGTATCATGAGCTTCTTGCATGATCACTTGCTTCAGCTCCGAATCTGCTAGCACACAGATACGTCCTTTGTACCACAGAACTCCTTATTCGTCTTCGGTGAATCCAGGTACCTTTCATGTACCAATACGACGCTTGATTCCGTCGATACTTTCATTTCCCTTCTGGGCTTCCTTGATTTGGCTAATCAAAGTGGGTTGAAGTTCAATGCTAGCTAAAAATCCTTTGCTAACTAGCTCAGTTCTAAACTGCTCCAACTCCTCATACAAACTTGGTTGCTTCTCCTTGATCATGGTGTTTAGCCTACACGGCAATCTGCTAAGAGCATCCGCTACCACATTGGCTTTGCCGGGGTGATAGTGAATGTCAAGATCATAATCCTTGATTAACTCTATCCATCTCCTTTGCCTCATATTCAGCTCCTTCTGAGTGAAAATATACTTCAAGATTTTGTGATCTGAGTAAATTTCACAGCAATTACCCATAAGATAATGACGCCATGTCTTCAATGCCAAAACTACGGCTGCTAACTCAAGATCATGGGTGGCGTAATTCTGCTCATGCTGCTTCAGTTGTCAAGACAGATAGGTGATGAATTTGCCTTCTTGCATTAGTACACATCCGAGACCAATCTTGGATGCATCACAATACACATCAAACGGCTTCTTGATATCTAGCATGATCAATATTGGGGCTGAAATCAATCTCTTCTTCAGCTCTTGGAAACTTGCTTCACATTTGTCGGTCCATTCAAACTTCTTGTCCTTCTTCAACAATTGGGTCATGGGTCTGGTGATGCTTGAGAACCCTTCTACGAACTTGCGGTAGTATCCCGCTAATCTGAGAAATGCACGGACTTGGGTTTGGGTGGTTGGGGCTTCCCATTCTTTGACATCTTTGATCTTGACGGGATCAACGGCGACTCCTCCGGCAGACACAATATGTCCTAGGAATCCTACTTCTTTTAGCCAAAATTCACATTTACTGAACTTGACATACAACTGATGCTCTCTAAGGGTTTCAAGGATGATTCTCAGATGTTGCTCATGCTCTTATTCTGACTTGGAGTAGATAAGGATATCGTCAATAAACACAACGACAAACTTGTCTAGAAAATTCATAAAGATCTTATTCATGAGATTCATGAAATAAGCAAAATACATAACCGTATACTCGTATAATCCATAACGATTAGTAAAGGCGGTCTTCGGAATATCCGTTGCACGAATCTTAAGTTGGTGATAACGAGTCCTAAGATCAATCTTAGAGAACACATTTTCTCTAGTCAGCTGATCAAATAGGTCCTCTATCTTTGGCAAAGGGTACTTGTTCTTGATGGTGACATCATTCAGCTTCCTATAATATGTGCACAAACGGTTGCCTCCATCTTTCTTGTCGAGAAATAACACGGGCGATCTCCATGGCGATGGCGCTTGGTTGAATCAAGCATGTTGCCAACATAGCATCCAACTGCTTCTTCAATTCTACTAACTCTGAAGGGTTCATGCTATAGGGTATCTGGGTTATGGGTCCGGTTCCAGGGACTAGTTCAATAATGAACTCAATATCCCGATCCGGGGGCATACCAGGAAATTCATCTGGGAATGCGTCGGGGTATTCACAGACTACTCTGACTTGGTCTATGGTGGGTAGGGCTAGACTCTTGTTTCACTTGAATTGACGGGGTAAGGTTTCAGATATATGTTCTACTAAGACTCCAGAGCTACTAGTCATGGTGATGGCTTTCTTGGCACAGTCAATCAATCCTTTATGCTTTGACATCCAATCCATTCCTAGTACTACTTCCAAACCTTTGGTTCCAAGTACTATTAGATTGGCATAAAAATCTATCCCATGTATTCTGATAGGCACAACTTTGCAAAATTTTCTAGCTTTTGCAGTTGAACCGGGGATTTGAACTATCATGACATGCTTCAAGTTGGTTGGATGAATCTTACTAGTGCATGCAAATTCTTTGGTGAAAGATGAGTGCAATGCTCCAGAATCAAACAACACTCTTGCTAAATCTGAGTTGACAGAAAACATACCTAGCACTACATCTGGCGCTTCTTGGGCTTCTTCGGCGTTCATGTGGAAGAGACGGCCGTTGCGGTTGTGAGGGTTCCCTGGGGCAAATCTTCTTCCTGGCTGAACAAGACGCTGTTGTTGAGCTAGGGCATTCACATTGGCAGTGGAGGCAATCTTCTTGGGACACTCATTGGAATAGTGACCCTTCACTCCACACTCGAAACAAGTAATCTGAGACTTGTCTTTCGCTGCCACGGGCACAACATTGCTTCCAGTTCTGGGTGCGGTGTTGTTGTTGTTGTTGTTCTTGGGAGGTGCACGGTTGAAATTGTTGGAGTTGCAGGGGTGATGGTTGTTTCCGCCGCACTTCACATTTCCTCCGCTACGGTTTGGGTAGTTGGGGCGAGACATTGGGGGTCGATTGTTCCGCGGGGCATAACCTGTGGAAGGGTTGGGATGGTACTTCTGGTGACTGTTGGATCCTGTTTGGTGCATCATACGACGTTTGCGGTTGTCGTTTGCTTGGTTAATCTTCCCTTCCATCTGAATGGCAGAGTCAACTAGTTCTTTGAGATCCTCAAAACGGATGTTGACGAGGACAGTCTGCATCTCATCATGCAGTCCGTTCAGGAATCTCTCCTTCTTCTTGGCCTCCGTGTTGATCTCATCAGGTGCATACCTAGCAAGTAACAAGAATCTGTCATGGTACTCCACTACAGTCATTCTGCCTTGCTTCAATTCTCTGAATTCATCCCTCATTCGGGTGACTAGACCCTGCGGCACGTGGGTGCGACTGAACTTGATTTTGAAGGCTTCCCATGTCATCACTTGACCATGGTTCATTGTGCGGGTGTTGTTCCACCATGCTCTTGCATCTCTTGCCAAATACTGGGTGGCAAAAAGAACTTTCTCATTGGCATCCACTCGTGCTACTTCTAAGTTGTTCTCCATTGTCTACAACCAGTCATCAGCATCTAGTGGGTTCTCTGAAGTACTAAAGATTGGGGGATTTGTATTCTGAAAGTTTTTGAGTTTGGATCCATGATGATCCTGATTTCCATGGTTCTGGTTGTTGTGAGCCATCTGGGCGATCTACTGCAGTGTTGCTAGATTAGCTTGGCGCTCTTCCCTACTAGCTTCACGGTCTGCAATGACAGTCTGTAGGATTTGCAGCATTGGGTCTTGCGATGAGCTGCTCCCTCCTTGGTTTCCACGAGTCATCTAAAGATTGAGATAGATAAAGGGGTAAGAGGGAAAGTTCTAAGGTTCATGGTTTTGATTTCAAAGCTAAAACTTTGAGTTTGACTCAGGTTTTGCAACTAACTTCTTTTCATTCATTCAAGCAAAGCACACGATACAAACACACACACACCACAACATCAAAGGAAAACAGATGGTTTTAAGAACCATTCTACAAGCTACGATACAATGCGACCGATACTCCTCACTCTACGATAGTGCTCTAGTGCATCTACTCATCATCGATGAATTCGGAGTCATCATCGTCGGTGTAGAAGTCCACAACATCCTCCTCCAGATAGTCATCATCATTGCTGAGGTAGGAGTCAATATCCCCTTGGATATCTTCACCTTCATCGTATTCTTCCTTTGCTGCAAGCTGAGCTTCTTGCTCCTTGATGGTCTTCTCGAGGTCGGCCACCTTCTTGTGAAGACGGTCGATGGTGCGATCCTTCTTTGCGCGTTGACAGCGAAGAGACTGACGATCCTTGACAAGAAGTGAGAAAGTCTGGGCCTTCTAGGCGGCAAGGGTGAGGTTGTGGTTGGCGACCTCTCTAGCATTGTCCAACTCCTTCTGTCTGTCGTATAGTAGGAAGTCGAGGTTCTCCACTTGACGCTTCAATATTGGGTGACTTGGCATTTCTAGCGGCATTCCCATGGAATCATGCCTTGCATAGTGAACAAAGCGGGTTCCTTGGATTAGGTTGACACTCTGGGCACACAGACGTGCGAGAGCTTCATGCATTGCCCTGGCTAATCCATCTAGCCAGTTGTTCTCTCTCACTGAGAACTGAATCCTCCCAGATACTGGTGCTTCTATCTTACCTCGAAGATCAGCAGTTACTAGCCATTGTAAATCTCCTCCTGGTGGACCCGGGAGTTGAGCTCCAAGAAATTCCAAATGAGGACACTCCAAGAACTCAGACAATGAATCTAGATCCCTCTCGAAGATCAGTTGGCCTCCGTTGCCCAACTGGTAGAACTTGTTGTATTGGGCTTCCATCTATAATAATTTAGGATGAGAAAGTTAGTGAAGTGATCAAGTGTGTCAAAGTTTTATGTAGTAATGTAAGAATTTGGAGGAACATGAATTTTTTTGAGAGAAAGAATTCCCAAGGGTAAGAGAGGAAATAGTTTTCATAAATACTCACTTTGGTTTTTGAAACTAAGTTTTTGTTTGGACGTCCATTCTAACTAGGGTCTCCTATGGTCAGGATGGCTCTGATACCAACTTGTCAACACCCGGATTTTTAATCCCAGATGCCTGTTATGCCATACATCGCAATCCCAGGATTACCATTTTTGCGAGACATAACAGATTGGATATCACAGTGCATCATCCATTACAAACCATAATAAGGTCTTACACAAATAAAGGATCTCATGATCTAGTCTTAGTACAATCAAGCAGCGGAATAATTAGCGTAGCGGTGGGGTCCATCTTCAGTGTCACAGGCTATGCTGACGATGGGAGATGATATTAGTTGTCGTAGCCGTCCTGCTATCCTCCTTCAGGGTAGTCCTCCTCATAGTCTGGCCATAGGAATAGCCAGGGACAAAGCCATGAGTACTCTTTAAGTACTCGCAAACTACCACTAATAAGTAAGATAGTTCTAGTAGGAATGCTAAATTCTAAGTTTATTTGTAAAGTTAAGTTTGAAACCTAAGCTGAGTTCAGAAACAATGAAAGATAAAATAAAGTTTGAAAACACCTAAGTGGGAACTTAGTTGTCATAGTCACAACTCTGTTGTGGTAACATCATGTCACAATTCATTTCATAAGTCATTTTGAAAATGAATTGATAACGGAACAGTATGGCCACTCCAACTGTCCATAACCGCGGATGTGGCTATTCGATTAGTTTGACACTCTGCAGAGGTGGTACACTTTCACCACAAGATTCGATACATCTGTCAGGGATAACCCTGAATCATCATACTTAGTATGCAGATAATCAAACATAACCTTTCCTTTACACACTCTAGTATAAGCACCTCTCCTATGAGTATGGCCTCCCAGCCATGACCATCTGTCATCCTGGGCACTGCATAGGTGGACAACATTGAGAGGTAGCCTCAGCTCAAACCTCTCCTGCGAGGGAACTAATACTAATGCATATAAAATTCCGGCTAAGCCTTACCCAATTCAGGTATTGTGGTTGTACGGTAAAATTGGAATGGTATCGCATCCGAACCCAACCATCAGTTTTTGTAAAAGGGCTAAGGCTCAGGCCACAACATTTTCATCATCATCATAAACCATTTGTGTTTCTCAACACATGTCAAAACATCTCAATAGAATGACTCATCATTCCAAGGTTTTCACAAGTCATTTTCACTAAGTATTCCCATCTAAATTGAATCAAGTTTTGGGTTTAGCTCTAAACTACTAAGTTAAGAGTGTTCACTAATGTGGGATGCTAATGTCAATCTCAGGCCATAGAATGACATCTAATTCTAACTAGATAGGTCAAGTTTTATACTCTTTATGCTACCTTTAAACAAGTAAAGGACTTTGGTAAAGTAAAAAAGTAAAGCTTGTAAATAAAACTTGGAGTAGGTAATAGTCAACATGGTATAACCAAAGCATGCCTAATGCATTTTTCTTAGTTTATCATGCTTAATTCTAGCTTGCTAACAATATCTTCCCTTGGTTGGTGCAGTGGTTGAAATTCTCTCCCTCCTCCTCTTGGTAGAACTCCTCCTTATCGAAGACTTGGTCGGTACTATCGTCTATAAATACATACGGAATACACAATCACCAAAAAATACTTAACTAGTCTACTTAGCACACTAAGGCACACATTTGATGATCTAGTATCATCACAAACATCACAAGGTTTAATGAACTATCTTCATTTATTTTATTTGAGAAAAGTAATTTCTACTCATTGAAATTAACTAAGATTTAATATTCTCCAATTAAAATATGGGATCATGTGGACACATGTCATCACCACATATTCTAATATATGGGAATGTGATTTAAGGGTTGGATCACATTTTAATAAGTTTAAGTTTAATAATTAATGATTTAAAGTGACTAGAAATGCCAATATAGCATTATTTTGGTACTTGAAACGATACAACCCACAAGGATTGCACCTCTATGTATCATGCCAATCCCTGGATCGGTTCATTGGCATACATAGTATCGATAGACATCAAAGAATTATCAGTGCATCATTATTACAGGGATATGATCCAGAATATTGCATTTATTACAGAGTTTGCAAAGCATAACGCTCGCTCAAATAAACAAATAGCAAAAATATAGCATAAATAAAGTAGCTCCAGTCTCCATTAGATGCCACAGGCAAAAAAAATGTTGAGTGGAGGGTCGCAACCAACGCTGCTACTCAGAGTAACCGGAAGAGTAACCTGCAACATGAAACGTAACAGCCCCGAAGGGTCAGCACTTGGAATGCACTGGCAAGTGGGACAATGAGAGAAACAGTAAGGCTAATAGCTATATGCATATCTGGCTTGTGGGGTTCAGGCTTAGTTACGGCAGGAAAATATTTTATCCTAACATTTGTAAATAATTTGTAAAACATTTAATCTTCAACAAGCAACCCAATTAAGTTTCAACCACAAGTTTTAGCAATTACAAGTTAGAATGAATGAGAACATGTCATAGCACCCACAATTCAGCAACTCAAACGTCCATTACCGGGGACACGGCTAAGCACTTAGTTTTACACCCTGGAGGGGTTGCACACTTTACCCATATGACTTGGTCGACCCGCTCGTACCACGACACACATATTGAGTCTTGATAGGGAGAAGTCCAAGAAGAGACAATTCGGGAAGTAGCTCCCCAAGCCCATCCACGCACCGTTCCAACCTATCACAAATCACTACATCTCTGGATACGAAGAGCTCGGGTCGCCATAACCTACTAAGTCCATCCAGCCACCCATAACTCACTGGCATATGGTCGCACACGGAAGCTACCAAATCAAGACACTAATCATTTCTCAGAAACCTGGGTGGCCATCCACAAGTGAGCTACTCGGGTAAACCATAGACATGGGCCCGACATTCACGAACCAAGCAATTACCAATCCACCCAGAGACTTCATTAATTAAGTTGTTTTCAAACTTTCCAAACACGTTCTTTCAAAACAATCTTTGCCATGGTGTATCCCACCCTCGTCTACATAAGCACAACTAAGCACAACTACTTATGACGGCTCACCTAACGAGAAAGGCTACGACATAATAGGATATAGCATAGCAATAGATAAACTTGGAAAAACAAAACAAGCTACAATGCATATAGAAAGTAAATAGGACATTTATGAAGCTCCATTTGCCTTGGTAGTTGCCAGAGTCAAAAGCACAGTCCGGACAGTCACACGGGTTACAATCCTCACAATCTACACGAAAGCAATTCAAACAATAAACAAACCACACATAGAGATCAACAGATGCAACACAATGCATGCATGGTACTTAAACAAAGCTTCAGTAGCTTGGTCAAGTTCCCTGATCAATTCTACTGTTGGATGATGCATGAGAAAACATTTAATGCAAAGAAAACAATTTATGCATAAAAGAGGTCTGGTTAACAGGTCTTTAGCCAAAACATTGCACCAAAGATGTAAACAGTGCAATGCGGGTTTGACAAAAATACTGGATAGGTAACTCCAAATAGAGCCTAGACCAAAAGAATTTACGTCAAAAAGGTTTATAGAACTTTTTCTACGAATTAAATACTACTTTAAGCCTTTCTATAATCTCAGGAAAATACATCCAGTAAACCTGGGATTTTATTGCAGAATAAAATTCTACACGATTTTGTGAATCCAACGATACCTTATTTGCAATTTTTGGCCTAGTAGATCTTTTCCTATGAATTTTTGAAGTTAGACATATTTTCTGGAAAATAATTAAACTCTGAAAAACGACGGGGGAATATTCCTGGAATATTCCGGGGAATATTCCCGCTGACGAGCGGGACCCAGCGGCCGGCGGTTGACCGGACCTTTGACCGGTCAGTGGTTGACCAGCCAGTCAACGGCCGATCTGAGCCGTTGGCTCGGAATCTGGCGGTCGAGAGGGGGTGTCGGCGTTGCTCACCTGTCCGACGGCGGCGGGGACGGCGGCGATGGGAGGCGGCGCTCCGGCGGGGTCCGGCGGCGGCGGAGTGGTGCACGGGGTGCGGTAAGATGCGGCGGGTGCAGGGGCGGGGTCGGGGCGGTCGACGGTGACCTCAGGCGGCGGCGAATCCCGGCTGGAGCGGCGGCGGCGGGTGGCGGACTCCGGCGAGCTCGCGGGCGGCCCTGCGTGCGGTAGCGCGAACGAAAAGGGTCAGAAAAGGTGCAGCGTCGCAGCGGTGCTCCTGCGGCAAGAAGGGGCGCGGGGGTCGACCGAGAGCTTCTTACCGGCGTCAATGGCGACGGCTCCGAGAACTTCGGCGAGCAATCGGCGTGAGGTGGCGGTGCGATAGATAGGTCTAGAAGGGGGAAAAGACGGCGGTAGCGAGCTCTATATGGAAGGGCTGAGTGGCGT
Organism: Avena eriantha; assembly: GCA_910589775.1. Lineage (NCBI taxonomy): Eukaryota > Viridiplantae > Streptophyta > Magnoliopsida > Poales > Poaceae > Avena > Avena eriantha. Next base: position 226,912,470 of record OU342740.1, read on the forward strand.
GAGGATCGAGCCGAATTACCGGAAAAATCGGACGAGGATGGTGGCGGCAGTTCGTCTCTGGAACGAACTGGCGTCCTGGTCGAGCTCGAGCGGCTGGCAGGCAGGGCCCACCTGTCGGGCGGAAAAAAAAGAAAATAAGAAAAGCTAAAGGAAAAAAGAAAAGAAAGAAGGGAAGAGGGGGGAAAAGGGCCGGCGGCAGGGTGGCGGCCGGCTTGGGCCCCGGGTGGGCCTACCGGCTGCCGCGGCCGAAACTTTTTTTTTTGCTGACTGTTAACTGTCTGACTGCAAAACTGAATTTTTCTGAACTAAAAATTCAGTCCACACAAGATCTAACATAACTTTTGATCTACAGCTCCGAATTGAGTGAAACAAAATCCTACGGGTTTGTAGAAATGAGCTCTACGCAACCATGCATATGGAATGACCAAAAGGGTTCTCTCTTGCACATGCAAGGCAAAAGTCCTAGTAGGCTTGCAAAAGGGATGAGCTAGCAAAAGGGAGGTGTTTTGGCAAAACCTTTAAAACCGAAACTTTTTGCAAAGATGCTCATGATGAAATGACATGTATGTATGCAGTGCCAAATCTAAAATTTGGGATGTGACAAGACTAACCCCCTTAAGATGAATCTCGTCCTCGAGATTCGCCGTGGCTAGCAAATAGGTGCGGGTGGTCCTCTCGGAGGGCATCCTCTTGCTCCCAGGTGGCTTCCTCTTCGGTGTGATGGCTCCATTGCACCTTGCAAAACCTGGTTGTCTTGCTGCGTGTAAACCTCTCCGTTGTTTCTAAGATCTTGACCGGTTTCTCCTCATAGGTCAGGTCACTCTCTAGCTGAACCTCATCTAATGGCACGGTATCCCTCAACGGTGTGTCTACCATCTCCGGGTGACATTTCTTCAGCTGAGACACATGGAACATGTCATGAACCGCGGATAGAACCTCTGGCATCTCCAGCTGGTACGCAACCTCTCCTTTGCGTGCCAGGATCTTGTAGGGCCCTATAAACCGAGGTGCCAGCTTGCCTTTAATCCCAAATCGCTTAATTCCACGTAGTGGAGAAACTCTGAGATATGCTCGATCTCCAATCTCATATGCCACTTCCTTGCGCTTAGAATCAGCATAGCTCTTCTATCTCGATTGTGTTACCTTCAATCTGTCCCGAACCAAACTAACCTTCTCTTTAGCATCCTTGATCAAATCCGGTCCAAATAGTTGACGTTCACCTACACCATCCCATAACAATGGTGTTCTGCACCTCTTACCATATAGTACATCAAATGGCGACGTCTTGATGCTGGATCGGTAGCTGTTGTTGTAGGAGAACTCAGCATAAGGTAGATTTTCATCCCAACTAGCGCCATGGGCCAAAGCACAGGCTCTCAACATATCCTCCAAAATCTGATTCACCCTCTCGGTCTGACCATCCGTCTGGGGCTGGAAAGTTGTGCTAAACTCCAACCTCGTTCCCAACGACTCATGGAGATGGCGCCAAAAGTGAGAAGTAAATTGGGTGCCTCTATCTGACACAATGCTCTTAGGGACTCCATGTAGGCACACAATTCTGTTCATGTAGATCTTGGCTAACTTAGCACTAGTATAAGTGGTCTTCATGGGTATAAAGTGAGCTACCTTGGTCAAATGATCCACCACTACCCAAATAGAATCATATCCTAACTTGGTCCTAGGTAATCCTGTGATGAAGTCCATTCCAACTCTATCCCACTTCCATTCAGGTACCGGTAATGGCTGTAGTAACCCTGCTGGCTTCTGGTGCTCGGCCTTCACTCTACTACAGACATCACATAGAGCAATATACTCTGCAATCTCCCGCTTCATGTTAACCCACCAAAACCTTTCCTTCAAATCCATGTACATCTTCGTGTTACCTGGATGTATAGAGTATGGCAAATTATGACCTTCCTGGAATATCATATTCCTAATCTCCGGATCGTTGGGCACGCACAAGCGGTCCTTGTACAATAGCGTCCCTTGATCATCCTCGCGAAAACCTTCGGCCTTGCCCTTGGGTATGTTTCCTCTTATCTCCTCCAGGTCACTATCCTTCTTTTGAGCTTCTCTAATCTCGTCCAGAAGCATTGGCTTAACTTACATTGTCGCCAAGTATCCCTCGGATACTACTTCCAACCTGAGATCCTTGAGTTGTTCACACAAATCCTTGGGTAACTCCCCCACTGTCAGGCCATTAGCATAAACCTTGCGACTCATCGCATCCGCTACAACATTGGCCTTCCCTGGGTGATATTGCAAACTCATGTCGTAGTCCTTTATGAGCTCCAGCCATCTCCTCTGTCTCATATTCAGCTCCTTCTGAGTGAATATGTATTTCAGACTCTTGTGATCCGTAAACACATCACAATGCTTACCCATCAGGTAGTGCCTCCATACCTTGAGCGCGTGTACAATTGACGCTAATTCCAAATCATGCGTAGGGTAATTCCTCTCGTGATGTTTGAGTTGGCGCGAGGCATAGGATACCACTCTACCATCCTGCATCAATACACTACCCAGACCTTGATGAGAAGCATCACAATACACTTGGAAATTCTTCTGAATATCTGGCAAACACAGGATAGGTGCGGTCACTAGGCGTTGCTTCAGTTCCTGGAAACTAGCTTCGCACTCCTTGGTCCAATCAAACTTCTTCTCCTTCTTCAGTAGTTCAGTCATTGGCTTTGCAATCTTGGAGAAGTTCTCTATAAACCTCCTGTAATATCTAGCAAGTCCCAAGAAGCTCCTAATATCGCCCACATTCTTGGGTGACTCCCATTCTGTAACTGACACCGCCTTGCTTGGATCAACTGTGACTTCTTCACCTGACACCACGTGTCCAAGGAATCCAACGGTGTTCAACCAGAATTCACACTTGCTAAACTTGGCATACAATTTATGCTCCCTCAGCTTTTCCATAATTAGTCGCAGGTGTTTCTCATGTTCAGCATCATCCTTGGAGTATATCAGTATGTCATCAATAAATACCACCACGAACTTATCCAAGTACTCCATGAATACCTTGTTCATCATGGTCATAAAATATGCCGGGGCATTTGTTAGTCCAAAAGACATAATTGTATACTCATATAACCCATACCTAGTGGTGAAGGCGGTCTTGGTTACATCTTCCTCACGGATCTTCAATTGGAAATACCCTGACCTTAAGTCAATCTTGGAAAACACCTTCGCTCCTTCCAACTGATCAAACAAGTCATTTATATTGGGCAATGGATATTTATTCTTTATAGTTACTTCATTTAGCGAGCGGTAGTCAACCACCAATCTCTTACTACTGTCCTTCTTCTCCACGAATAGAACAGGCGCGCCCCAAGATGACGAACTGGGCTGAATAAATCCCTTGTCCAATTGCTCCCTAAGCTGCTTCTTTAACTCCTTCAGCTCCTCCACATCCATCTTATATGGCCTCTTGGCTATCGGTCCTGTTCCCGGCATCAAGTCAATAAGAAACTCCACGTCCCTATCAGGTGGCATCCCTGGCAGCTCATCTGGAAACACATCGGGGTACTCCTTTACTACAGACACATCCTCTAGGCTAACCCCCTTAAGAGAGTTCAACTTGGCCACTCCAGTACTGAAAGGCGACTTATATCTGATCCTTACTCCCTTTGGTGTGGTGAGTGAAATTGCTTGTTGAGCACAATCTATCTGACCCTGATGTTCCGACATCCAATCCATGCCCAATATGACATCTAGACCCTGGGATTCTAGTATAACCGGATGTGTAGGAAATGCATAGGCACCAATTTCTAGTGTCAATCCTCGACATGTTGCACTAGATATCATCTCTCCCCCAGGGGAACTTACTCTAATAGATCCTCTAAGAGCCTCGGTAGGTAGCTTATACTTATCCACAAATGCCCTTGATATGAATGTATGCGATGCACCAGTATTGAAAAGAACAAATGCGATGTGGGTATTGATTGGAAACTTACCAACCACTAGCTCTGGTTCATTCTGAATCTCCTCAACGTTCACATGGTTGACCGTCGCCTTCTGGTTTGCATTGGGCTTGCTTCCTGCTTCAATTCTCTTCCCTGGGCAATTATCAGCATAGTGCCCCATCTTCTTGCACTTGAAGCATTCCACTTCACTGAGATCCCTCCTGCCAGAGCGGTTGTGTCCATTGTTCCTTCCAGAGTTGTTGTTGTAGCTCTTGTGGCCATTGTGGTGGTGGCCATTATGGTGGTGACCATTTCCTCCACGGTGGCGGTTGTCACTCTTGTGACCCTCGTGGCGATGTCCACTACTACCACGGTGGTTACGGTCATCTCCGTCATGCTTAGAGTATCCAGAGTGTCCATCATAAGAGGTGCGAGCACGGTGGTGTGATCCTGAGGAGTGATGGCTGCTCTTCCTCTTACGCCTTTCCACCTGCTACTGTTTCCCTTCCAGAATTCTAGCCTTGTCCATCAGCTCCTGAAATGTCGGACAGTAAACCACTGATAGCTGAAGTGAAAGCTCATCACTGAGACCATCCAGGAACCTCTCCCTCCTCTTGGCATCAGTGTCCACATCCTCAGGGGCATAGCGAGAGAGATTATTGAATTCCTCTATGTAATCCGCCACAGTGTGGTTGGTCTGGCGCAGGTTGCGGAACTCCTTCCTCTTCAGGCTCATTGTCCCGGCAGATACGTGGTTCGTCCTGAATCCTTCCTCAAACATAGCCTAGGTAACTGTCTCTAGCGGGTGGGTAATCTAGAAAGCATCCCACCATGAGGCAGTTGATCCCTCCAGCAAGTGAGCAGCAAACCTCACCTTCTCAGCATCAGTGCATCCAACGGTCACCAGGTCCTTGTTCACAGAATGAAGCCAGTCGAGAGAAATCATGGGCTCAGGTGCAGAGGAGAACTTGGCTGGCCTCAGCCTCAAGAACCTAGTGAGAGCATCCCCCTGCGGCGGATTGTTCCTGTTGTTGTTATTGTTGTTGTTGTTGTTCTGAGTTGCCATGAATTGCGTCATCACTTGGGTCAGCTGTGCTTGAGCAGCCATGAGCTGAGCCATCTCATCTGGTCAGCGGCGTGACATCTGCGGTTCAACACAGGTAAGATTAGAGAGAAATAACTACAGATAAGCGATAGCCCTCTACCCATGCAACAAGCTCAAGCCACAACAATCATAAGCAATCACCACATGATCAAACACACACACAAACATCGTTCCAGGTTTTCACTAACAGTATATAGCTACAAAAATAGTTTAGAAACGCTGACAACAGCGTTTGGCAAAGCAAAAAAACAAAATAAGCAAAACCAGAAAATCTGGCAGAACAGTTTTGTCCTGTTCACGAATTTTTCTGGGCACCTTAAACTCATCATGAATTTTAGCCAATTTTTGTGCCGATGCTACAGGTAATTACTCTCCAGATCCTAAAATATGAGCGCAATCCGAGTTACCAGTAAGGAACTAAAAATCGCGCGGTAAAACTGGTCAGGCAGAAAACTGCAGCAGTAAAGACACGAAATTTACCCAAACTTGTTCAAAAATCATTTAATAAATCTCACGAAAAAATCCTGGAACTTCAAGGTACCTAACTGAGCAATCTAAGCACAATAAGCTAATAGTGTAGAAGTTTACATTGATCGATGTATAAGACTAACGAATATCCCTAACGAAGACTAATTCTTTTGGAGGACCATCTCTAGCTATTTGATGAATAGGTTGCAGTAGGTTCTGGAGTCCATGCGCCGATGCTTCGCTCCTGGTCCATGCCACGGTGGTGGTGTGTACACCTCTCCCGAGTCCTCTTCACTTGAGTCCTCGAATTCCACCTCTTCGGGGTCCTCCTCATCACTTCCTTCAGCAAAAGCGCCCGCTGCATCTCCTCCATCATCGTCATCGCTTCCTCCACCATCATCATTGTTACCTCCTCCACCATTGTCCGCATCCTCATCATCACTATCATCAACATCATCGTTCCCATCATCACCGTTAGCATTGTTTGGTGGAGGATTCTGGTGTGCTTGAAGGGCAGCAATCTGGGCAGCCATGTCCACAATGGTTTGATCACGTTCATCCACAACTTGATTCCTCTGCTCAATGGTTTGGTTCAGCGCTGCAATAGTGGCATCTCTTCCAATGAGGGCTTGCGCCATTGTATTCATAGCAGTGTGCAAGGTTTCCATCTCATACCCTTGCAGGTGCACAGTGCCTTGAAAGTAGTCCAGCTCCTCTCTTTGCTGCATCAACTTCTCTTCCCTCTCCCAGGCTTTGATCTCCAAGTCTTCTAACTGCTTCACTTGGAGTGGCATGTTGTTCCGATCACCTGTGGTAATCATCACAAGCCCTTGTTCATTCCGACCTCCAAATGCAAGGAAGGGTGAACCTGTTGGTAGTCGGTGTCGGTGGAGATAGCACAGGCGTGACAGGGTCTCGTGCATGGCCGACTCCACTCCTTGCTCCCAGGTAAGATACTTCTTGGTGAGGTTCAGGTTCTCAATACCAGGCACGGTGGGGTCTGCAAGAACAATCACGGTGATCTCCCACACGCGATCTCCAGGCACATAGGTGTTCATCCTTCTCCCTTTGAACATCGGCATTTAGCATGCCCAGTGTCTTGCAAAGCTCCGCCAGCTGTCTTGCGAAGGGCCTTGGTGATTGGAGCTCAACGTACTCAACTCCGGTAGCATCTCCCATCTATCAATTGTAAAGAGGAAAGAATGAGAATAGCAAAAGAAAAGAATTTACTAGAGTGAATGGCATAAGAAATAAAGATAGAATTTAAAATAGGCTTAAGTAAACATAAGGCTTTCCTATTCCAATCCTAGGTCACGATCCTGCAGTCAACACACTGCTCTGATACCATCTGAAACGGTACAACCCGCCAGGATTGCACCTCTATGTATCATGTCAATCCCTGGATCGGTTCATTGGCATACATAGTATCGATAGACATCAAAGAATTATCAGTGCATCATTATTACAGTGATATGATCCAGAATATTGCATTTATTACAGACTTTGCAAAGCATAACGCTCGCTCAAATAAACAAATAGCAAAAAGATAGCATAAATAAAGTAGCTCCATTCTCCATTAGACGCCACATGCGAACAAAATATTGAGTGGAGGGTCGCAACCAACGCTACTACTCAGAGTAACCGGAAGAGTAACCTGCAACATTGAACGTAACAGCCCCGAAGGGTCAGCACTTGGAATGCACTGGCAAGTGGGACAATGAGAGAAACAGTAAGGCTAATAGTTATATGCATATCTGGCTTGTGGGGTTCAGGCTTAGTTGCGGCAGCAAATTATTTTATCCTAATATTTGTAAATCATTTGTAAAACATTTAATCTTCAACAAGCAACCCAATTAAGTTTCAACCACAAGTTTTAGCAATTACAAGTTAGAATGAATGAGAACATGTCATAGCACCCACAATTCAGCAACTCAAACGTCCATTACCGGGGACACGGCTAAGCACTTAGTTTTACACCCTGGAGGGGTTGCACACTTTACCCATATGACTTGGTCGACCCGCTCGTACCACGACACGCATATTGAGTCATGATAGGGAGAAGTCTAAGAAGAGATAATTCGGGAAGTAGCTCCCAAGCCCATCCACGCACCGTTCCAACCTATCACAAATCACTACATCTCTGGATACGAAGAGCTCGGGTCGCCACAACCTACTAAGTCCATCCAGCCACCCATAACTCACTGGCATATGGTCGCACACGGAAGCTACCAAATCAAGACACTAATCATTTCTCAGAAACCTGGGTGGCCATCCACAAGTGAGCTACTCGGGTAAACCATAGACATGGGCCCGGCATTCACGAACCAAGCAATTACCAATCCACCCAGAGAGTTCATTAATTAAGTTGTTTTCAAACTTTCCAAACATTTTCTTTCAAAACAATCTTTGCCATGGTGTATCCCACCCTTGTCTACATAAGCACAACTACGTACGACGGCTCACCTGACGAGAAAGGCTAGGACATAATAGGATATAGCATAGCAATAGATAAACTTGGAAAAACAAAACAAGCTACAATGCATATAGAAAGTAAATAGGACATTTATGAAGCTCCACTTGCCTTGGTAGTTGCCGGAGTCAAAATCACAGTCCGAACAGTCACACGGGTTACAATCCTCACAATCTACACGAAAGAAATTCAAACAATAAACAAACCACACATAGAGATCAACACATGCAACATGATGCATGCATGGTACTTAAACGAAGCTTCAGTAGCTTGGTCAAGTTCCCTGATCAATTCTACTGTTGGATGATGCATGAGAAAACATTTAATGCAAAGAAAACAATTTATGCATAAAAGAGGTCTAGTTAACAGGTCTTTAGCCAAAACATTGCACCAAAGATGTAAACAGTGCAATACGGGTTTGACAAAAATACTACTGGATAGGTAACTCCAAATAGAGCCTAGACCAAAAGAATTTACGTCAAAAAGGTTTACAGAACTTTTTCTACGAATTAAATACTACTTTAAGCCTTTCTATAATCTCAGGAAAATACATCCAGTAAACCTGGGATTTTATTGCAGAATAAAATTCTACACGATTTTGTGAATCCAACGATACCTTATTTGCAATTTTTGGCCAAGTAGATATTTTCCTATGAATTTTTATAAGTTAGACATATTTTTTGGAAAATAATTAAACTCTGAAAAACGACAGGGGAATATTCCGGGGAATATTCCTGCTGACGAGCGGGACCCAACGGCTGGCGGTTGACTGGACCTTTGACCGGTCAGCGCTTGACCAGCCAGTCAACGGCCGATCTGAGCCGTTGGCTCGGAATCTGGCGGTCGAGAGGGGGTGCCGGCGTTGCTCACCTGTCTGACGACGGCGGGGTCGGCAGCGACGGGAGGCGGCGCTCCGGCGGGGTCCGGCGGCGGCAGAGTGGTGCATGGGGTGCGGCAAGATGCGGCGGGTGCAGGGGTGGGGTCGGGGCGGTCAACGGTGACCTCGGGCGGTGGCGAATCCCGGCTGGAGCGGCGGCGGCGGGTGGCGGACTCCGACGAGCTCGCGGGCGGCCCTGCGTGCGGTAGCGCGAACGAAAAGGGTCAGAAAAGGTGCAGCGTCGCAGTGGTGCTCCTGCGGCAAGAAGGGGCGCGGGGGTCGACCGAGAGCTTCTTACCGGCGTCAATGGTGACGGCTCCGAGAACTTCGGCGAGCAATCGGCGTGAGGTGGCGGCGCGATAGATAGGTCTAGAAGGGGGAAAAAGACGGCGGTAGCGAGCTCTATATGGAAGGGCTGAGAGGCGTGAGGATCGAGCCGAATTCCCGGAAAAATCGGACGAGGATGGTGGCGGCAGTTCGTCTCTGGAACGAACTGGCGTCGGTGGCGTCCTGGTCGAGCTCGAGCGGCTCGTGCGGCTGGCTGGCGGGGCTCGCCTGTCGGGCGGAAAAAAAGAAAAGAATAAAAGCTAAGTGAAAAAGAAAAGGAAGAAGGGAAGAGGGGGGAAAGGGCCGGCGGCGGGGTGGCGGTCGGCTTGGGCCCCTGGTGGGCCTACCGGCTGCCGCGGCCGGAACTTTTTTTTTTGCTGACTGTTAACTGTCTGACTGCAAAACTGAATTTTTCTGAACTAAAAATTCAGTCCACACAAGATCTAACATAACTTTTGATCTACAGCTCCGAATTGAGTGCAACAAAATCCTACGGGTTCGTAGAAACGAGCTCTACGCAACCATGCATCTGGAATGACCAAAAGGGGTCTCTCTTGCATATGCAAGGCAAAAGTCCTAGTAGGCTTGCAAAAGGGATGAGCTAGCAAAAGGGAGGTGTTTTGGCAAAACCTTTAAAACCGAAACTTTTTGCAAAGATGCTCATGATGCAATGACATGTATGTATGCAGTGCCAAATCTAAAATTTGGGATGTGACAGTACTAGTCCAAAGTCACTGCATGCAAACCTCAATATTATTACATATTCAGATAGGCATGGTTAAATGTGATTTTTGAGAATTGGAATCAACTCAAAATCTATTAGGGTTGATTTTATAAAAAAAATTGAAGGTGCAAAAGCTTCTGTCTTGTTATTATTACTAGGAGATATCTCTAACTCTAAATGATTTGAGTCCAACGGGCTTGGATAGAGATTTTCATTAGCTTTCCAACAAAATGGGAATCACTCAATTTGCATTTGTAAAACTCTTTGAGTTGATTTTTAAACTAATGGACAGATTCTAGTTTAAGTCTAAAAAGAAAAATCCTAATATGAATTAACTGGGCCGCGCGGGAAACTAATTGGGCTGGCCCATATTCACTCTAGGGTGTTGAGGGCTACTGACAGGGGGTCCGCCTGTCAGTGGCTCATTACACGCGAAACGGTACAAGGCGATACAAACCGCAGGATTAGAACTAGATCAATGACTCACGGTCGTCGTCGACGATGAACACGTCGTCGGTGAGACTGAACCCTAGCGGCTCGGTGGGGGTGCAGTGGGGACGTACCGGGGCTCCAACGATTGCGACGAGGTGGGAAAACGAACGAGGAGACGACGGCGAGCTCATGCGAAGTCACGGCAGAGGCAAAGGTGGATGAAATCACTCCTCTGCTGCGGTGGTCTCCGACTCAATTCCGGCGAGAGGCTGCTCGAACTACTCCGACGAGAGGTGGGGAAGGACTGGTGGAGAGAGGGGAGTTGAATGGTGTGGCGATTGAGGCTAGGGAAGGCCTCCTTATATAGGCTCGAGGAGGGGACAGAAGGGGCGATGGTGAGCTCGTCGGTGACGATGATACAGGGTGCTATCGGCATGGACGGCGTAGGCGGACGGTGGCTTCCCTCCTTGCAGTCCTCTATGGCTTTATGGCGCAGCTAGGGGCAGTGGCAATCGGTCGGGAGCGTCGCGCGCTCTAGGAGACAAAGGTGGTGCTCGACGCGGTTCCCGGCGAGTGTGGGTTGCGCGGCGGGGTACGGTCGTGTCTGGTGGGGTGAGGAGGTCAAGGCGGAGCGGCGCGTGCGGTCTGCGGTCGAGGCGCGGTCTGTGGCGTGCTGGCGGCAATGGCGCTCTGGTGTGTTCTAGCGCGGCGTAGAGAGGCATGGGCGCGAGCGAGTGGAGGTGGTCCAAGGGTTGGCTGTGGCCGTGGGGTGGACAGGGGAGTGCGGTAGGGTTGGGCGGAGCTAGTCGTGGTGCTGGAACGGCGCGACGCGGTTTGGGGAGCGTTGCCCACGTTCGGCCGGCGGTGACCAAAAATGGGTGGCGCGGCACTGCTGCTCTAGGCCGGTTAGTAGCTTAGTTATGGGCTGGTTAGAGTTAGGGGAGACAAGGGGACAAAATGGAGGCCAATTACTCAACAAAGCATTGATCCATCAATAGTGTTTGTTAGGCAGAAATTTGTGCATGCCACACGTTCGACCAAATGTCCGCAAGAAGAAAACTTTTGAATTTTGAGATGAAATTTTGTGGAGTGGTTTGTCACATGCTTAAACATTTGTGGTTGCTAGGATTTGTTAAATTGAGTTCATTTGAGTGGTTTTTGAAAAAGTGTGATCTAGAGATATGAACTAGATTCCATTTTCAATTGTCATTTAAAATTTGAGTTTGAATATTTTTGGGAGATCACAAAGTGGGCCTTAGCACATCACTACTTTTACTAGCAAGGGGTGCAAAGATCCACAATTGTTTCTATTGGAATTTGAGTGCAAGGAATACCCAAAGTGGGTTAGGTGATTAAAATGGCAAAAATGACCATTTCCATTATTTATTCTTTTTTATTTCTTTTTCTTTGGTTTTTGCTTGGGAATGATCTAGATGATGTGACATTCATCATAGAACCATTTTACAACCATTAGAACAAACAATAATGGCATTTCAAACAACTCCTATTTTAAAAGCACACACATATGAATGCTTAAAGATTTTAAATGGAAAAAGTTTTTGTTAACCCTAAATTGGGTAGATTTGATCTTGATTAACCTTGATTAAAGTTTTGGGATGTTACACAGGGACACGTGTCAATGGGTTGGACCCACTTTGAGTTGGGCTAGGGTTTAGGACCGAGGGACACAAGTGTTATGTGCCCTCACCTACTCTCCTATATAAAGGAAGGTGGGTGGCAGCGGACATGACACGGTTTTGGATCCAGTGTTGCTTCCTAGGGTTTCGCTAGACTTGGCAACCACCTTCATGTCCCACAGCGGCAAGACTGAGACTATCATCTCTCTTACTGTTGTTTCACCTTGTACGTGTGTGTGACAACAGAGGCACCACACATGCGGTGCTCATTGGCAACGTTGGGCGGCGGCGAAGTCAGAGGCGAGGAGTAGAACAGAGCCGATGACGAGGTGGTCCTAGGATCTAGAATTTCGCAAGAGCTAGACGAGACGAGGGGAACATACGGTACCACCGTGGCGCGCTTCCTCAGCTTACGCACCTACACGTCGAGAGGTATAAGCTATTGCCTTTGCCTTAGCCGGATCTTGGGGTGGCTCGCCGGAGACCTCGCGGAAGAAGAAAAGTGTTTGTTTTCGGCCTGGCTCTACTCGTTTCTCAACTGTGGTATCAGAGCATCGGCTCTAGGTTTTTGGCCTAGTTTTTGCACATGAGATGCGCTAGTGCGAAAGATTGGATCTTTTTCGTTGTTTTCGTTTTGCCTTTTTGATCTGCTTTGATCTAGGAAAGTGGCCAGATCTGGTTTGTCTTGGCCAATAAGTTGGTAAAAACTGGTCCACATATGAGTGTGAGGTCACGTGGCTGATGTCCACGATCAACCACTAGAGTTGCTTTTCTTGTTGGACAAGAATATGACAGTTGTATCCTGTCAAAAGTTACAGCTAAGAGTTAGATGGTGTGAGCCAGAACGGTTCCGACTTGCAAGTTTTATTTGCTTCTTTTCCTTAAAAACGGTCTACTCAAATTACCCCGCCATTTGCTGCAACACTATAAGTTGGACATTTTTGGTTAGTAGGCTCATATTGTTGGGGCACTGCCAATTCTCTTCGATAAAGTGTGAGAGATTCGTACTCTCTCTACAGGGCACTTAGTAGCTAGATGGAGCTATCACAATAATTGTGGGCTTTGGGGTAAGGAGGGTTGTCAGACAACCCAATAGGAATCAGATAGAGATCTGATTGGCAAGGTGTTTCCTACTTAGAAGGTTCTCTAGCTAGCAGTGACGCAAAGGCTCACTAGTAGGATAACTGACCGAGATCCTGAATCACTATTGACTGTCGGAGGGATATCAGTCTTACTAGGAATGTGCACGATTAAAGAGTTTAATCTGCCTTCTCCTGTTACAGATTCATTGTCTTAAGTGTTTTGCATCTTTCGTTTGTAGATGGCACCAACAAGCACAATTCAGATTTCCAGTTTTGTGTTGCATACGATCCTTGAGAAGGACAAGCTGAATGGAACAAACATTACCAACTGGTATCGTAACTTGAGAATCGTTCTCAAGCAAGAGAACAAGGAACATGTCCTGGACAATCCGATTCCAGATGAGTCGGGGAATGATGAGCCTAATCTTGTAAGAACTTCCTTTCACCAGGCTCAGGATGAGTCGACAGAATTCAGCTGCCTCATGCTTGCTCACATGGAGCCAGAACTGCAGCAGTTCAAGAATGTAGAGGCATACAATATGATTGTTTCCCTCAAGAGCATGTTTGACACACAAGCTAGGATGGAGAGGTACAATGTCTCCCGAGCCTTGCTCGAATGCAAGCTGAAAGACGGAGATCCACTAGGACCACACATGATCAAGATGGTCGGATATGTGCAGTCCTTGGATCGTCTGGGTTTTCCCTTGAGCAAAGAGTTTGCTACCGATATTCACCTGAATTCTCTTCCTAGTTCTTATGGTCCATTCATTTCAAACTACTATGCATGGTATGGATAAGAAACTGGCAGAACTTCAAGGGATGCTCAAGACAGCATAGGCTGACATCAAGAGAGGCGGCACCAGTCAAGTGTTGATGGTGCAGAACGCTTTCAAGATCAAGAAGAAATATTAGTCTAAGAAAGCCAAGCCAAAGGGAGATGACACGCTAGATCCAAGTCCCAACGCCAACTCATTGACTGGCAAGTCGGCAAAACTTCTAAGTGTAGAACACTTCTAGCGCACCAGCAAGGCCCCTAGTATTGGGTTCGCAGAATAGAAAATATTTTTTTCTATGATGGGAACTATTATATGCCAAGATCTATCTACTAGATACAAGAAATGGGTGGATATATATCCATAGAGAACATACCCTTGAAGAGCGACAAAGTGTAACGAGATTTGATTCGTGGATGATGTAGTCCTTCACTTGCCGATCTCAAGATCGTGTGGAAGTCCTAGCACCGCAAATCAGCAGCGCATTCGTCCTCGTACACACGTTCAAGCCACCGAACAACCTCCACCTCCTCGCTCCAGTGATGCAGCGGAAGCAACAACTCCTTCTAGACGAAATGCCACAGGGAACATGTAGCTCCCTAATCCGAGACCATGGGGGAATAATTCTAGAGGGGGAGAGAGATCCTTCACGAGGAGGTGTGTGTGAGAAGGAGGGAGAGGGGGGCCTTTTATAGGAGAGGGGGCCTGCCCCCCCCCCCCCCATGGCCGACGCCCATGAGGGGTGCCCCCACCTCTTCCTCATTCATGTGGTGGAAACTCCACTCACATAAATTTGCCTCTCCATTTTCTCCACTCAAAATGCATTAAATTTCCACCAAATTTAATGCAACTCTCATTTAATAAAACTCTTTTATTTATTTTATTCAGAATTTTGTTAATTACTTTAATTAACAAACATTCACATAAAATCCCCTGCAACATTTCAATATCACATGCAGAACCAATTTTAGTAATTTTACAGGGAACAATTCCGGTGTCTATTGAAATAATTCTAGAGCTTTGCAATTCTTTCGTCTAGAACATATTTGCTCCAAAATGGTGTTGGCAACCCTTAAGTGTGTCACCCTACGGTTTGCGAATAATGCATACATGATCAAGACCCTTCTCGGATCAATAATCAGAATCGGGACCTGGAGATCCATACTGACTCCCACACATTTGATGATGACTTCTGTGATCGTGAGAACCTTTAACGCTAGTAACTTAATCCCTTTGTCTCGCGATATATTACATGTCCGAGATTCGATCATCGGTATCTCAATACCTAATGTGATCTCGTTACTGACATGCACTCTTTACTCGTTCCCGTGATATAACATTCTAGTGATCACATCACTTGCTTGCAAGCTATCTTAATGTGATATCACCGAGAGCGCCCAGAGTATATATATCCATCATCAGTATGGACAAATTCTACTCTTGATCCATGAGCCTCAACATAACACCTTCGTAGTATCTGAACCCACCTTTATAGTCACCCTTTTACAATGTGACGTTTGATGTTATCAAGTCACTCTTCGGTGTTAGTAATTAACTGATCTCATGGTCTAAGGACTAAGATTACTTCATATGATGTTATAGC
This sequence comes from Avena eriantha, assembly GCA_910589775.1. Lineage (NCBI taxonomy): Eukaryota > Viridiplantae > Streptophyta > Magnoliopsida > Poales > Poaceae > Avena > Avena eriantha. Next base: position 226,927,879 of record OU342740.1, read on the forward strand.
AATATAACACAATGACTTTGATCGTAATGCTATACTTCGAATGAATGTTCATCATATCATTCACCAATGTTGTGACCTCGTTATTAACAACATCCAATATCCATGATCAGGAAACCTTGATCATCTTCTTAATCAACGAGCTAGTTTATAAAGAGGCATAACTAGGAACTTTCTATTTGTTTATTAAACACACATGTATTAAGGTTTCCGTATTAATACAATTATAGCATGCAAAATAAACATCTATCATATACTTGGAATACGATAATAACAACTTTATTATTGCCTCTCAGGACATATTCCCTTCACCTAGGCTCTCCTATGGACGGGAGGAAATTGGAAACACCAGACACATTATTGGGCCGCAGCAGCCACAATTGGTATCTCGGTGCCGTGGCTAGGCGTGTTTTTGTGTCTGGAGGGTCCAATAGCTCTTTGATGCTCACAGTTAGAGATATCTAGGCGGTGGTTGGTTGTGTCGTATGCCATGAGAAGAAAAAATGCCCCATCTACACTATTGATAGGTTTTGCTTATAGTGTTGGGTTCGCAGCATAGAAAACAAAAAAATTCCTACGATGGGAACTATACGCCAAGATCTATCTACTAGATACAAGCAACGGGTGGATATACATCCATAGAGAACTTACCCTCGAAGACAACAAAGCTTTGTTAACGAGTTGGAACTCGTGGATGATGTAGTCGTACACTTACTGATCTCAAGATTGTGATGAAGTCTAGTAGGTCCGGCTCCAGCACGTCCATCAGATCCAGCTCCAGCAAGTCCATCACCACCAAGTCCAGCACCGCAAAGCAGCGGTGCATCCGTGATCACACACACGTCCGGTACCCCGACAACCTCCGTCCCTCGCTCCAGCAAAGCAGCGGAAGCAACAACTCCTTTCCAGATAAAGCCACTGGGAACATGTATCTCGCTAATCCGAGACCATGGGGAATAACGAGAGGGAGAGAGATCCTTCACGAGGAGGTGTGGTTTGTGAGGAGGAGAGGGGGGCCTTTTATAGGGGAGAGGGGGCACCCAAGGGCCATGGCGTGGCAGCCATGGTGGTGCCCCCACCTCTTCCACATTCATGTGGGTGGAGCTCCCACTCCCATAAAAAGCCTCCACTCAAAATTCCACTCACACATGCATTAAATTTCCACCAAATTTAATGCAAGCTCTCATTAAATAAAACTATTTTATTTATTTTATTCAGAATTTTGTCAATTACATTAATTAACAAACATTTACATAAAAACCCTTGCAACATTTCAATATCACATGCAGAACCAGTTTCTGCAATTTCACCCGAAACAATTCCGGTTTCCATCGAAATGATTCCAGCGCTTTCTTAAATCTTTATCTTAAACATATTTGCTCCAAATGGTGTCGGTATCCCTTAAGTGTGTCACCCTACGGTTCGCGAATAATGCAGCCATGATCGAGACCCCTCTCTGATCAATAATCAGCAGCGGGACCTAGAGATCCGTACTGACTCCCACATATTCAATGTCGACTCTTGTGATCATGTGAACCTTTAACGTCGTAATTAAATCCCTTTGTCTCGTGATATATTACATGTCCGAGATTCGATCATCGGTATCCAAATACCTAGTTTGATCTCGTTACCAACATGCACTCTTTTCTCGTTCCCGTGATATAACATTCTAGTGATCACATCACTTGCTTGCAAGCTATTTCAATGTGATATCACCGAGAGGGCCCAGAGTATATCTATCCGTCATCGGGATGGACAAATCCCACTCTTGATCCATGAGCCTCAACATAACACCTTCGTGGCACTGAACCCACCTTTATAGTCACCCTGTTACTGTGTGATGTTTGATGTTATCAAGATACTCTTCCGGTGTTAGCAATTAACATGATCTCATGGTCTAAGGACTAAGATTACTCCGTATGATGTTATAGAAATATAAACATAATGACTTTGATCGTAATCCTATACTTTGGATGAATGTTCATCACATCATTCCACCAATGTTGTGACCTCGTTATTAACAACATCCAATGTCCATGATCAGGAAACCTTGATCATCTTGTTAATCAACACGCTAGTTTATATGAGAGGCATTACTAGGAACTTTTTATTTTGTTTATCAAACACACATGTATTAATGTTTCCATTTAATACAATTATAGCATGCAAAATAAACATTTATCATAAACATGGAATAAGATAATAACCACTTTATTATTTCCTCTCGGGCATATTCCCTTCAGTCTCCCACTTGCACTAGAGTCAATAATCTAGTTTGAAAAACTTTGCGTATTGAACACCTATGGCTTTCTGGTGTTGCATATACGCGATTGCTAGTGGTTAACATAATCTCCGGATCTGACAGTTTCAGGTCCGTGTGTATTTGCATGTCTTTGCGTCTCTACGCATCACTCATTCTCAAATGAGATGGCATTGTATAAATTTGGTCCTTTGGTGAGACCTTTAGTTGGTTCAGGTTAAAATATGCTGATATTATTGTCATACAATATATCTTCATAGTATTAGCCCACTTTGAACCACATCTAGTTTGATAACAAACTGCATAACACAAATGCCCTCCTTTGCTGCTACTATAGCAGTCATATACTTAGCCTTTTGTTGTAGTAGCCGATACAATGTTTCAACTTTGGAACTCATCCAAATCCATCATGGAACATCCTTTCCATTACATTGTGCCACCCATAGTATAAATTGAGATAAATTTAATTTGTATCTTGTGACAAAACTAGTATCAATGTAACACTTTACAATGAACTACCTTTAACTATTTATCACTTATACATGATGTATTCTTAGTTCTTCCAAAGCTCATAAGAATATCTTTACTATCGTCCAATGATAATCTTATGAATCATTCTGGTATGTGCTCATAACATTTAGAGCATAGGACATATCTGGATATATACATATCACGGTATAATTGATCAAAATATTCATGTGATTTTACTCACCAAGTGTTGAAACACTCGAATCTTGATACAATCCTTTCCATGCAGCAAGAACCTTTCTTGTTGTTTCCATATTGAACCCTTTCAATATCTCATATATGTACGTCTGGCATAACCATATTAGCGCCTCAATCTATCCATATAGACATTGATGCCAAATATTCCGGTTTTGCCCAAGTCTTTCATCGAAATCCTATTTTAATGAAATTCTTAACTTATGTCAATACAAGATACATCATTTCCAATCAACACCATGTCCTCTACATAATGTATTAGAAATATGTCTTAGCGCTCCCACTTAATTTATTGCAAATGCAAGCATCTTCATCATCTCCGATGAAATTAAACTCTTTTAACATTTTCATCATGGTGAAGATTCTAACTCTGCTATGCTCACTTCAACTATTTAAGTTTGCATGCCCTTTTAGCACCCTTTGAATTAACAAAACCCTTCGAACCGTGTCATGTACACGTCCTAGGTAACCATTCTATTAGAAGAACCGTGTTTTGTTTATTCAACTACCATATACCAAATTATATGTAGTGGTTGCTACATTAATCCGTCAAGACTAAATATCGCTATGGAAGATCAAATCTTGTCATAGTCAACTCCTTGAACATTGCCGTAAACTTCTTTCCGACATGTCGACAATTTCATAGATGTTAAACATCCATGTCTATTTCTTCATAGATCCAAACACGACCGATAGGCTTCACGCCTTTCCGGAGGGTCTTCCAAGTTCAGAAACTTGATTTCTCGTGTATGGATACTATCACGGATTCTATGACTTCTAGTCATTTTATGGAGTCAGGGCCCATCATCGCTTCTTTGCATGCAGTCGGTTCATCATTGTCAAAAAAATAATGACTTCTGTTTCAAATTTTACTATTTGATTCTTACCGACCCACATGGTTCAATAGGAACTCTAATCTCCAAGATCACACCCTTTGTAATCATGGGAGCCATGAGCATTGTGGCCGCCACCAGGACACTTTCCGGCGCTGCGCTACTTAGCACATATAGCTAAGGTTCAACAACCTTATCAAAGTTCTATTGTCCTCCCACTTAACTTTTCACGAAAAAATCCTTCTCAAGAAACTTGACGTTCTGAGCAACAAACTCTTTTGTCCTCGGTGTTATGGAGGAATTCCCAACAAATTCTTTGGGATAACCTACAAAGACGTGCTTATCCGACTTTGGTTGTAAACATTTTACTTATGCATAGCATACCAAAATTTAAGAAAGGACAATTCGGGTTTTATCCCAAACCATAACTCATATGGCGTCATTTCAACGGATCACGATGGTTCTCTTTTCAGTGTAAAAGCGGCAGTCTCTAAAGCTTTAATATTTAAAACATAATGGCTGTTTTATAAATGACACCTTTGATCTTACCATGTCAAACAAGGTTTGATTTGATCTCTCGAACATACCATACTCCTGTGGTTTATCGGGAAATGCAAATTCACGGAACAATTCCTGAAATCTTAGGTGTTTTGCTAAACCTGTAACTCAAATATCTTCCTTTATGATCAAATCATAAACTCTTTTATTTTCTTGTTATAATGATTTTTCACTTCATCTTGAAAGTCTTTGAACAATTTTCAAATGTTTCATACTTCTTCCTTATTAAGTAAATATATAAATATATTCACTCAAATTTCTGGAGAAAGCATATGAAGCAAAAAGATCCATCGCATATGGCTACACATAATGGACTATATACATCAACATGCATAATATCCAATAAGTTAGTCATCTGTTCCTGTTTGGCCTATGGACGGAGTTTCAATTATCTCGAGGGAAGTTTCACAAGCGTCAATTGATCAAAATCAAAAGACTCCAAAAATCCATCAACATGGAGTTTCTTCATGTTTACTTTCCAATATAATTCAAATAGCGATGTCACTTCATAAGTGATCTTTCAATCATTTGTCTTACGACATTTTAGCAATAATGTTTATAGATGTGATTTCTCCAACTAGACTTGTAAAAGTTCATCCATCCTTTATGGAATACGGTAATTATTTAAACAACCATTGTTCTCGTAATACTGGAACAAAATAACAATTATTAAAACAAAACTTGAAGGCTAGGTTTGACGACAACGAAAACACAATAACACTTTATTTGTTTTTGATGAACATCATCACTTATTCTCTTGTGAGTTTCTTAGGTCGTTGCAGTTCATGAATTGTGTTGTTCTGTATGACACTCCATACCAACCAATTCGGTATCCAATACCTGTATCGAATACCTCAAAACCACATTGTTTAACAAGCAAGGAATACAGCCATACCATGTATATCTTCTATATACCTAAGTTGGACATCTCCAACCTTTTCTTTTCTGCCAAATATTTTATAGATTCTCTTTCAACAATTCCTTTCCATTTAAAAGAATCTATCAACATCAATAGTGGTGTCATTCACATGAAACATAGCACAAAGTGTATATAGTCAAATACTAATACCTTTGGACTTGCACTTTGAGGTGGATCACCATCATCAAATGTTTGGTGTTCTTTCAAAAATCCATTCTTTAGTAATCTATTAGTGTAGTAAACATTTTACTTACATCTTCTATTCATCCTTATCATGACAACTTTCATGATCAAGCTACTATAGCCTATAAGGAAGAATCGCAAGTATAATGTTAGTTCCCAAAACCTTTTTGGGAGATCCGGATGCCTAGCATCTCCATCCTTCACAAATTCTCATACAATATGAGAACATGTATTTTGCTAAATTATACTCTATCATAATGCAACCAAAGCATTGTTTCAGATATCACAATATCTTTCACACATGATGGTTTCTGAAACAATTTTCAGCTCCTAGATAATCTTGATATTAAAACAACTTTTGAATATCAAAAATCATGGAGGCAAACATGATACTTTAGATACTAACATTGGAATTATTACTCTTGATTTAATACTACTTATTAAACTTCATGGAGTAAATAGAGTTCGTTGAAAGTTTGCAATAGGACTTCTAAACTTTAAATTGACATTCAAAACAATATGATACCAGCTCGTAAAGTAAATATCCAGAATTCTATAGTTCTATTATCTCAATTAAAACTAAGCATAAGGTAGTGAACAGATACCAATGACTACAACAAATTATGCAAATTCACTTCGATTTAGTTTATGACAAATTGAGTTCGACTAATCCAAATTAGAAATGAACTCCCACTCAAAAACAACATCCCTCATGCCTTTTTGGTGATTACATGAACCAAATCCACTACACCAAGTCCGATCATCACGTGAGTCGGTGTAGCTTCAAAGGCGAGCATCAATATGGTCATCACATCAACTATATGACTTATGCTTAACCTTTCGGCCCATGTTCCGAGGCCATGTTTGTACATGCTAGGCTCGCCAAGTAAGAACCTTAGTATTCGTGTGTGTAAAACTGCCTTACACCTGTTGCATGAAAGCGTAGAGTCGAGTACACCCGATCATCACGTGATGTCTCGAAACACGACCCATAGAACGGTTCATACTTAAGGAAGAACACATTTTATCTTGATATTTAAATGAGGGATCATCTTACAATGCTACTAAAAGCGCCAAACTAGCAATATAAGGTGCAACCATCTAATGTGTTAAGTGAGATGATATGGTCCATGCATTTGATCACCATCATATGCATCGTGGTATGATATCTATCATTCCTTTGTGTGTAAGGCCAAGGTCTATGGAACTTACATGTTAAGTGTGTTGTAAGAGTATCTACCATACATCTACTTACAACATTACCATATCAATACACTAGCCCAGCAATGATCTAAACTAGACGCCTCTAATTTATCAATTGCAAGTTTTACGTGGCTTAGGGCTTTCGGAGATAGAACCGGTCTTACCTACGAACATGAACCACAACGAGGATAACCAAGTTATTAGCAACTCGTTGTAAATCAGATATTGATTATAGTAGGAGAGACAGACACCCGCCATCCACTTATGCAAAACTAGTTGCATGTCAGTCGTGGAACCGGTCTCATGTGCGATGATATGTAAGGTTGGTCCGGGCCGCTTCATCCCACTATGCCACCAATATCCAAAATACATAGAAGATGAAATAACATGATCATCATATCCCACATATAAACATATGTGTACTACCCGTGCAAAGCACCTACGCATAGATCAGGCTCTAATACCACTGTTGGATTCGCAGCATAGAAAACAAAAAATTTGCTACGATGGGAACTATACACCAAGATCTATCTATTAGATACAAGCAACGGGTGGATATACATCCATAGAGAACTTACCCTCGAAGACAACAAAGCTTTGTTAACGAGTTGGAACTCGTGCATGATGTTGTCGTACACTTGCCGATCTCAAGATCGTGATGAAGTCCAGCAGGTCCGGCTCTAGCACGTCCATCAGATCCACCAAGTCCAGCACTGCAAAGCAGCGGTGCATCCGTGATCACACACACGTCCGGTACCTCGACAACCTCCGTCCCTCGCTCCAGCAAAGCAGCGGAAGCAGCAACTCCTTTCTAGATAAAGCCACCAGGAACATGACCATGGGGAATAACCAGAGGGGGAGAGAGATCCTTCACGAGGAGGTGTGGTTTGTGAGGAGGAGAGTGGGGCATTTTATAGGGGAGAGGGGGCACCCAAGGGCCATGGCGTGGCATCCATGATGGTGCCCCCACCTCTTCCACATTCATGTGGGTGGAGCTCCCACTCCCATAAAAAGCCTCCACTCAAAATTCCACTCACACATGCATTCAATTTCAACCAAATTTAATGCAAGCTCTCATTAAATAAAACTATTTTATTTATTTTATTCAAAATTTTGTCAATTACATTAATTAACAAACATTCACAAAAAAAAACCTGCAACATTTCAATATCACATGCAGAACTAGTTTCTGCAATTTCACCCGAAACAATTCCGGTTTCCATCGAAATGATTCCAGCGCTTTCTTAAATCTTTATCTGAAACATATTTGCTCCAAATGGTGTTGGTATCCCTTAAGTGTGTCACCCTACGGTTCGCAAATAATGCAGACATCATCGAGACCCCTCTCCGATCAATAATCAGCAGCGGGACCTAGAGATCCGTACTGACTCCCACATATTCAATGATGACTCTTATGATCATGTGAACCTTTAACATCGTGATTAAATCCCTTTGTCTCATGATATAATACAAGTCCAAGATTCGATCATCGGTATCCAAATACCTAGTTTGATCTCGTTACCGACATGCGCTCTTTTCTTGTTCCCGTGATATAACATTCTAGTGATCACATCACTTGCTTGCAAGCTATTTCAATGTGATATCACCGAGAGGGCCCAGAGTATATCTATCAGTCATCGGGATGGAAAAATCCCACTCTCGATTCATGAGCCTCAACATAACACCTTCGTAGCACTGAACCCACCTTTATAGTCACCATGTTACTATGTGACGTTTGATGTTATCAAGATACTCTTCCGGTGTTAGCAATTAACATGATCTCATGGTCTAAGGACTAAGATTACTCTGTATGATGTTATAACAATATAAACATAATGACTTTGATTGTAATGCTATACTTCGGATGAATGTTCATCACATCATTCCACCAATGTTGTGACCTCGTTATTAACAACATCCAATGTCCATGATCAGGAAACCTTGACCATCTTGTTAATCAACGAGCTAGTTTATATGAGAGGCATTACTAGGAACTTTGTATTTTGTTTATATAACAGACATGTATTAATGTTTCCATTTAATACAATTATAGCATGCAAAATAAACATTTATCATAAACATGGAATAAGATAATAACCACTTTATTATTGCCTCTCGGGCATATTCCCTTCATATAGATCTAGTGTCTTTTGTCCTTATTTGAGGTGTTGCTCTTCTCAGAGCGCTTATCTTGTAAGAGGATAAACCCAGTAGGATATCATGTTTGTAACATGGACCTTTAAGGGCTTCATTAATTTAAAGCTGGGCAAAAATCTTTTATCTAAAAACAAAAACACTATTGACACAGGCAATGAAACAGGGGACACGTTCTGTCTGGTTATCTGCTAAGAGCCTTGTAATCACTCAACATTCTCAAACAAATCTATTGTTTGCCACGACAGTGATTATGACTATTCAGTAAAAAATGATTGCAAAGAAAGAACGTGGTCTTGTCCGTTAAAGACGAGCACAATGTTACCCATTTCATGCTAGATCGTATTGCCAACATTTTTGTCACCTACTTCAGATCCATCTTCTCCTCTTCTCTAGGAGATCCTACTAACAACATTGTGAACCTTGATATCCCTATTCCCAATGAAGAAACCTATTCCATTCCTGATAGAGATGAAATCTGGGCAGTCCTTAATGATATGAAGATAAATGCCTCGCTAGACCTGGATAGTTTTAATGTTGAGTTTTACCTTGCCACGTGGTCCTAGATAGGAAACGATGTCACTACCCTAGTCCAACACTTTTTTTCTAGTGCCAAGCTACCTGACCACATCAATGACACTCACATTGCCCTCATTCCTAATAAGCTTGTTCCTCTAGTCCCCATAGATTACAAACCCATCAACCTTTGCAATGTTATTTTTAACATTATTGCCAAGTGTGTTGTTAATAGGCTAAAACCCCATCTCCCGGACTACATTCACCCCTCCCAACAAGCTTTCATCGAAGGCAGAAGGATTAGCGATAACATCATTATAGCTCAGGAAATAATTCACTCCTTTGAGCTCTCCTCCTGAAAAACAAAGTCTTCGTGCTAAAATTGATTTGGCTAAATACTTTGACAGATTGGAATGGAACTTTATCCACAAGGCTATCGCACGTAAAGGGTTGCATGGTAATTTCATTAAATTGTTGCATGCCTGTATCTCCACCCCATCTTCCTTTGTCATTATTAATGGGCAGGATTATGCTAACTTTATCAGCACCAGGGGTATAAGACAAGGGTGTCCCATGTCCCCTGTCCCCTTACTTGTTTATTTTGGCAATCAACAAAATATCTATTGTGTTTCCAATTGCTTTGTGAGATTCCAGACTTGCAGGTATTTCTCTTAGGCCCATGTGCCCACCCATTCATTCCCTGCTCATTGTTGATGCTCTTTCGGTCTGTGGGATAGCCTCAGTGCAGGAAGCACACGTGATCAAGCAGACTCCTCAATTTCTATGCGCAATCACGTTAGACTTCTAACTGGGACAAATCTGAAACCTGGAATTATTTTTAGCAAACATGTGGACCTTTCCATGGCTCAAGCCATCACCTAGATATTCCATGTCCCAACCATTGATGACGGCTTTAATCACTTGGGCCGCCCTCTGATTCTGCCTGCCAAAAATAAAAGTGAAGCTTATAATTTTATTCTCCAAAAATTCAAATCCAAGCTCTCCACTTACAAAGCAAACTCCTTATCTCATGCAGCCAGATTGGAGCTCATCAAGTCTATTTTTTCCTCGATCCCTATTTACTACATGTCTAACATCATTTTCTCCAAGAAATTTCCTACAAAAATCTAGGCTATCATCGGGAATTTTTGGTGGACAAGAGTTTCCTCTGAACCAACCTCCAAACCTCTCAGTCTCACTGCTTGAAAAAAAATGCGCGCCAAAAAAATAAGGTGGTTTGGTAGTTCGAAATTTGCAGACCACCAACATGGGCCTCATTTTATCGACGGCTTGGAGGATAACTGAGAAGCCCAATACCTTCCTTCATGACATTCTCAAGGCAAAGTATTTGTGGCATCCCGCTAAAACCACTACTAGAAAATCGCGTTGTTTTTGTGCATTGCATCATCATGACCGAATGCTCATGTCATCATGCCACCTTGCATTTGAGCATCGTCATCATCATGCATGGTTTTTGTCCAAACTATTTTCGAAACGCCTAGTTTTGTTTTCTAAATATTCCCGTCTTTATTCAAATTAAAAACCGGGTCTCCGGAATATTTTTCTACCAACGGTTTTCAAAAGCCCCGTTTTAAATAATAAAATATTTCTTTTATTTTTTTAGGAGGCAGCCCGCCAGGCCTGAAAGCCCGGCCGGCCACCTCCAAGCCCTAAACTAAAACCTAGTCTAATCCCTAACCTACCCCACCCTATCCTACCCAGCCTCCCTCCACCTCACCCTGACCAATCCCCTCCGGCCACGTCACCCCGTTGTCCACCTCACTCCACGCCACCTGCCCTCACCCCCAAGCACGCACCCACCCGCCTGCCACGCACTCAACACACACACACACACACTCGCGCGCAGCAGGCGACCCACACGCCGCGGTAGCACAGCCAGAACCACCTGGCCACCAACCCCAGCCACGCTCCACCTGCCCACCCGCGTGCGCATCCCTAACCCATCCTCCCGCCCGCTCCCGACAAACCCCTGCCCTGCCTCGTTTTTGGTGCACCCCCACCTGCCCCGGTCCCAGCCTGGCCCCGTCCCACCTCACACCCCGCACGCCATCTCTCCCTATCCAGCCCCACGTTCCCCACCAACCCCCGACGCGCCGCCTTTGCCTCCCAGGTCGCCGCCAGCTAGCTCTGTCGCCGTGCTCCTCCCCTTGGCCTCCCTCGTCCTAGAGCTCCCCGCCGACGGCCGCCGCCGAGCCTCCCCGCCTCCTCGTGCCGTCCCGAACTCGCCCGGCCATGGCGCCTCGTCAACCTCGCAGACCGCCGGCCTCGTCCGCCGCCCGCGGCGCAAGCCCTCCCTCGCCTCTCTGTTGCACAGCGCCGCCGGACCCTCCTCGCGCGTGCCCGCCTCCGGCCGACCACGCCTCCACCGACGGCCTAATCAATCTCCGAGGCCCCTGCACCCCTACTCCATGCTCTGGCCGGTGTGCCCCGTGTCCTTGTCCGTGGTGTGCTATTGCTCTGTGGCGTGTCGCCCTGCTGCATCCTTGTCGGTTGCCTCCTTTCTCGCCAAGGCCGCCCGCTCGCTACTGGCTATGCGTGCCTGCGTCGACTCCAAGCAGCGTCTCCATCCATGCTCGGGTCCTCGTGTAACCGAAGTGCTAACACTCCTTTTGGCCATCCCTGATGTGTGTTGTGCCTTTCGCCTGCCGAAAGCTCTGTTTATTATTATTGCCTATATTTCTCAGTCCATGGTGGTCTTCTGTTGGTTGTGTAAGTAAGGAACTTGCGGTGGTGGGGATGTATGTGTCGAGATGACGACGTGGCGCTATCTCTGACATCGATGGAACAAGGGTAGATGATGCCGATGACGATAACCTCGGCAGACAAGAACTACAATTGATCAAGGACCTCAAGGGACACAAGGATAGACGACTACTTCGAGCCTGGCACTGTCTCAAGTTCGCCACAATCCAAAAGGGACAACAAGAACTTCCTCATGGATCATCAAGCGCTTCTACACGGATCCGAAGTTCCGATCCCAAAGACCGAACCCGGCGGCACGCAAAGTTCTCCTTTCCGGACGCCAAGGCCGCCTACACGGAACATCAAGATCTTCTGGCGCTGAGACCCAAGACCGCCACCGCCACCCGAGAACTACGACAAGATCGTCCCAACCCGCCAAGTTCGCCTACCCGGACACTGTGCGACAAGATCTTCTTCACGGATCCGAAGACCCCTGGTACCCGATCAACTCAAGTCCGGCATCGACGACAAGATCGACATCGACCAGGGCGAATCCGATACACCTCGACGCCGAACCAAGTCCTTCGTCCCGAAACGCCAAGCTCTCCTTCCGTTGTCCGAGACCGTTCCCGCCGAGACCGATCCCCGTCGAACCCTGAGACCGGACCCCGGACCCCTGGAACCCAAGGTAACCCGAACCCAGATGTGTGAACCTTCTCCCCAGCCCCTATTTTATAAATGCTATATAAAACTTGATGCATATTAATTGTTCATGCTTGCATACATGTTTGTGGGTATGGGGGGCATTATGCCGATTCACCGCATGATTAAACATGGAGTCAATATGCGGGCTATTCTAGTCTTATATCAGCTCCATTTAAATTGGTGTAGCGAACCGATGCCCTGTGTCGCCTTGTTAATACAACATTTAAATTGCGGGGGTTCTAAATAACTGGAACCGTTTAATTAAATGTCGGGACCCCGGTTCCGCTTAATACTGCCTAATTGCACCGCAGTTGCATCATATCATAATCATGCCGGATCTTCTGCCATAGTATTAAATATTGCATCCGGTGTTTATTTTAGTGCATTGCTTCTTCGCGGATTAGGCTGATGAGTGGATGCGAGTATCGACAAGTTCTCCGGATATGATCCTTCGGCAGTGTTTCCCAGGCGAGCATCTCTCCCCCTTCCTACCTATTTTGCTTTTATAGTCTTTATTTCCTCCTGTTGATCTATTGCTATCCGTGTCGCGATGCTTTAGTTTCTGTGCACCAGTTATATCCCGTGCAGCCTCTATATTGCCTTGGACACCTCCTATTACCTGTGTTTGGTAGATAGCTCGCCTTGCGAGTCGTAGTTGCTTGCTCAGGTGCGATCTTGTGTTGTGAGTACCACAGTTATTGGTGGAGATGCTTAATGGTGGAGTTGCTCATGACTTTACATACAACTATTAAAATGCTAGCTATAACTAATGCAGAGGCATCGGTGGGCAATAGATGTTATTTGGTTCTTCCACGCTCACTTGTGTCCCGTAGGACCCCGAGTACTTGATACCTGTTCCTTCACTATTCGCACTATCCACATCCGGGAGGCCTTATGGACCCTCCTGAGCCAGAGCTTGATTCATTTCTATTTTTGGGGGCAACAAACTAGTTTGGGGTTTTATTACTATCATGTACGTATGCCATGTTACTACTTTATTTATGATTGTGCGTGGAGCACCTGTACTGTTTTGGATCGTGACACGTTTTCGCTGTATCGACAAGCCCAGTCACACTTTCGGGTTCCCAGTCGTTTACAACCGTCCACACCAACCCTGGGTCCTTTCCGGAGCCGGCCAACTTCGTTGCGGGTAACTTAGTGGGGTGGCCCCCTGAAATATTTCTGAATCCTGTGATCGCTTTGTCGTGAATGCCTCGTTGGGTTTTGAGTTGGTTTTTTCGAGGTTAATCGAGTGTGTGTTGCTATTTGTGCACCCCTGCAGGGTAAAACTTTCTGAAAGTCGTGTCCAGGGTTATGGACGACTTGGAGCACAGTATCTCGATCATAGACAAGCATAACTAAAGTAGTGCTATAAATTTGACTTAATATATCTGACTAGTAATCAGCTTCACTATAACGGAATGGATATTAAAAATGCCAACCACTGGTGGACCTGGATTGTTTTGTTATACCTGCCTAGTAAGTATTACAACTCCAATGGAATGTGATAAAAGTGCCAACAACTGCTGGGTTTTGGGATTCCTCAGGACAATTATATCTGACTAGTAAATGTCCCAACTACAATGGAATGGTGATTAAAACTGCCCACTACTTATGCTATCAGGACGGCCCACGCTATCTATATCTGACTAGTAAGTGCTTCAAATATAATGGAATGCAGGGTAAAACTGCCAATTGTGTGAGTTCCTTGGTCTGACATCCTCGTTTGGTCTCGAGGGGGAATTACCAGGATGGGTTTGTTTGGTGTTAGCTTCAGGTTGGATCCGAATAGGTCTTTCTTACCCCTCTCTGATAACCGCCAGTTGTATCGAGTCTCTATAGGTTGTTAGTTCCGTTGCGCTGCCGCTTCAGCCCACCATACCTATGTAGGCGAGAGCCGCCGAATTCTAGCCTCGCCGTGTACTGGCCTCAGTACTGACGCTCCTCTTTTTCCTTTGCCCTTTGTCGGCACCCCTTTTGTTTTAGCAGGTTTTGAGATCGACGTCGTTAGCAGGGTTACCCTTCCGGCTTGGCCTGGGCAGGGTTATGGACGCCATTGGTTATTCTTTAGGGCTCTTAGCCCCATTTGCATCTTGTTCGTACTCGGACGCTATATCGTTTTCAAGGTGATTTGGATCTTTGTATTGTATATCTGTACTCTTGACTCGTGGAGTCGTGTTGTATAAATATCTGTTCTGTGGGTCCCATCGAGGACTGTTGTGTACTGGTATTACTTCGTTTTCCACCCGCACGAAAGTGCCTGGTGGGCGACCTTGAATCGTTTCTATGCGGGTTTGGCGGAAAGGGCTAAAACTTGCATAGGGCCGATTTGAGGGTGTTACAGAGTGGTACCAGAGCTCAGCAGTTGCGATACCCCACAAGTCCAGCCTATAGGATAACTTAGCTAACTGCCGAAGTAGAGTGTCAAAACTATTTTTGCAAAATCGGTTGGATAGATCTGATTAGGTCTGCTTTTACTCCTTACCCCTCTGATGTTCCCCTCTTACCTCTGCGTGTTTTGGATCTGTTCTCTTATCTTTTCTTTGAGTCCAGGAATTCTCGTGGTTGGGTTTCTGTCGTACCTTCAGAGTTTTCGCTTCCTCCTTTGGTAACGGTGCTTCTATATTCGGTCTTCGTGCTATCTACGTAATCCTTCATCTGTCGAATTTCTCTTCGACCCTCCTTGTGCCTTTTGGTGTTTTTCCGACGCGGCGACATCCTCTACGCCAGATCCGATGCAGAGTCTGCATTCCTCCTTTGTTCCGAACCTCGTTGGTCGAGATCTTCAGTCTGATTCCGAGAATGGCTGCGCGCTTTTCCACCGAATGTGCGGAGTAATATTTTGGGTGCGTGATGGATTGGCCCCCATGCCGACTACCCTTTCTATTCGCTCTTGTACATTGAAGTGGGATAGACCGCACCTTTTCTCCCCCTTATCAGAAGTTAGAGGTGGCTTTATTTGTTGATACCTCTACCTTCATCCTTTGTTACCGGAGTGTTCTCCCAACGATCACGGACAACGACCTCTTGTTGGTGGTGTCGCCGATTCAAGACGAAGAAGGAACCTTTGTTAGTGGTGTCGCGAGGATCTACACGAAGCGAGAGGATTCAGATTGCCGACATTCTTCCCGGTACCATGAGGCGGATCTCGAGGGCGAGATCCATTGTTAGTGGTGTCGAATTGTGGCATCCCGCTAAAACCACTACTAGAAAATCGCGTTGTTTTTGTGCATTGCATCATCATGACCGCATGCTCATGTCATCATGCCACCTTGCATTTGAGCATCGTCATCATCATGCATGGTTTTTGTCTAAACTATTTTCGAAACGCCTAGTTTTGTTTTCTAAATATTCCCGTCTTTATTCAAATTAAAAACCGGGTCTCTGGAATATTTTTCTACCAACGGTTTTCAAAAGCCCCGTTTTAAATAATAAAATATTTCTTTTATTTTTTTAGGAGGCAGCCCGCCAGGCCCGAAAGCCCGGCCGGCCACCTCCAAGCCCTAAACTAAAACCTAGTCTAATCCCTAACCTACCCCACCCTATCCTACCCAGCCTCCCTCCACCTCACCCTGACCAATCCCCTCCGGCCACGTCACCCCGCTGTCCACGTCACTCCACGCCACCTGCCCTCACCCCCAGGCACGCACCCACCCGCCTGCCACGCACTCAACACACACACACACACACACTCGCGCGTAGCAGGCGACCCACACGCCGCGGTAGCATAGCCCGAACCACCTGGCCACCAACCCTAGCCACGCTCCACCTGCCCACCCGCGCGCATCCCCAACCCATCCTCCCGCCCGCTCCTGACAAACCCCCGCCCTGCCTAATTTTCGCTGCACCCCCACCTGCCCCAGTCCCATCCTAGCCCCGTCCCACCTCAAACCCTGCACGCCATCTCTCCCTCTCCAGCCCCACGTTCCCCACCAACCCCCGACGCGCCGTCCCCCACCTCGGCTCCCTCCCCGAGCCCCTGTAACCTCTCCCTCTCCGGCCTCCCTTGCTGCCGTGCGGCCGTTCCTCTCGCCACCATCCTCCACCTCGCGAGCCCTGCCCCGCCCCCCGTGCTCGCTGCCGACAAGCTCTCCACCGCCTTCTCCTTCTGCGTCGCCGTCGTCCCCGAGCCCGAGCTCGACCCCACCGCCCCGCTCGCCTCCTCTGCCGCCGCCAGGATCCGCATCCGCGGCTTTGCCCCGCCTTCACCTCCCAGGTCGCCACCGGCTCGCTCTGTCGCCGTGCTCCTCCCCGCGGCCTCCCTCGTCCTGGAGCTCCTCGCCACCGGCCGCCGCCGAGCCTCCCCGCCTCCTCGTGCCGTCCCGAGCTCGCCCGGCCATGGCGCCTCGTCAACCTCGCCGACCGCCGGCCTCGTCCGCCGCCCGCGGCGCAAGCCCTCACTCGCCTCTCTGTTGCACAGCGCCGCCAGACCCTCATCGCGCGTGCCCGCCTCCGGCCGACCACGCCTCCACCGACGGCCTAATCAATCTCCGAGGCCCCTGCACCCCTACTCCATGCTCTGGCCGGTGTGCCCCGTGTCCTTGTCCGTGGTGTGCTATTGCTCTGTGGTGTGTCGCCCTGCTGCATCCTTGCCGGTTGCCTCCTTTTTCGCCAAGGCCGCCCGCTCGCTTCTAGCTATGCGTGCCTGCGTCGACTCCAAGCAGCATCTCCATCCATCCTCGGGTCCTCGTGTAACAGAAGTGCTAACACTCCTTTTGGCCATCCCTGGTGTGTGTTGTGCCTTTCGGCTGCCGAAAGCTCTGTTTATTATTGTTGCCTATATTTCTCAGTCCCTGGTGGTCTTCTGTTGGTTGTGTAAGTAAGGAACTTGCGGTGGTGGGGATGTATGTGTCGAGATGACGACGTGCCGTTATCTTTGACATCGACGGAACAAGGGTAGATGATGCCGATGACGAGAACCTCGGCAGACAAGAACTACAATTGATCAAGGACCTCAAGGGACACAAGGATAGACGACTACTTCGAGCCTGGCACTGTCTCAAGTTCGCCACAATCCAAAAGGGACAACAAGAACTTCCTCATGGATCATCAAGCGCTTCTACACGGATCCGAAGTTCTGATCCTGAAGACCAAACACGGCGGCACGCCAAGTTCTCCTTTCCGGACGCCAAGGTCGCCTACACGGAACATCAAGATCTTCTGGCACCGAGACCCAAGACCGACACCGCCACCCGAGAACTACGACAAGATCGTCCCAACCCGCCAAGTTCGCCTACCCAGACACCGTGCGACAAGATCTTCTTCACGGATCCGAAGACCCCCGGTACCCGATCTACTCAAGTTCGCCATCGACGACAAGATCGACATCGACCAGGGCGAATCCGATGCGCCTCGACGCCAAACCAAGTCCTTCGTACCGGAACGCCAAGCTCTCCTTCTGTTGTCCGAGACCGTTCCCGCCGAGACCGATCCTCGTCGAACCTTGAGACCGGACCCCGGACCCCCTGGAACCCAAGGTCTCCCGAACCCAGATGTGTGAACCTTCTCCCAAGCCCCTATTTTATAAATGCTATATAAAACTTGATGCATATTAATTGTTCATGCTTGCATACATGTTTGTGGGTATGGGGGGCATTATGCCGATTCACCGCATGATTAAACATGGAGTCAATATGCGGGCTATCCTAGTATTATATCGGCTCCATTTAAATTGGTGTAGCGAACCGATGCCCTATTTCGCCCTGTTAATACAACATTTAAATTGCGGGGGTTTTAAATAACTGGAACCGTTTAATTAAATGTCGGGACCCCGGTTCCGCTTAATACTGCCTAATTGCACCGCATTTGCATCATATCATAATCATGCCGGATCTTCTGCCATAGTATTAAATATTGCATCCGGTGTTTCTTTTAGTGCTTTGCTTCTTCGCGGATTAGGCCGATGAGTGGATGCGAGTATCGACAAGTTCTCCGGATATGATCCTTCGGCAGTGTTTCCCAGGCGAGCATCTCTCCCTCTTCCTACCTATTTTGCTTTTATAGTCTTTATTTCCTCATGTTGATTTATTGCTATCCGTGTCGCGATGCTTTAGTTTCCGTGCACCAGTTATATCCCGTGCAGCCTCTATATTGCCTTGGACACCTCCTATTACCTGTGTTTGGTAGATAGCTGGCCTTGCGAGTTCTAGTTGCTTGCTCAGGTGCGATCTTGTGTTGTCGAGTACCACAGTTGTTGTATTGATGGCAGATGTTTATTGGTGGAGATGCTTAATGGTGGAGTTGCTCATGACTTTAAATACAACTATTAAAATGCTAGCTATAACTAATGCAGAGGCATCGGTGGGCAATAGATGTTATTTGGTTCTTCCACGCTCACTTGTGTCCCGTAGGACCCCGAGTACTTGATACCTGTTCCTTCACTATTTGCACTATCCACATCCGGGAGGCCTTATGGACCCCCCTGAGCCAGAGCTTGATTCATTTCTATTTTTGGGGGCAACAAACTAGTTTGGGGTTTTATTACTATCATGTACGTATGCCATGTTACTATTTTATTTATGATTGTGCGTGGAGCACCTGTACTGTTTTGGATCGTGACACGTTTTCGCTGTATCGACAAGCCCAGTCACACTTTCGGGTTCCCAGTCGTTTACAGCCGTCCACACCAACCCTGGGTCCTTTCCGGAGCCGGCCAACTTCGTTGCGGGTAACTTAGTGGGGTGGCCCCCTGAAATATTTCTGAATCCTGTGATCGCTTTGTCGTGAATGCCTCGTTGGGTTTTGAGTTGGTTTTTTCGAGGTTAATCGAGTGTGTGTTGCTATTTGTGCACCCCTGCAGGGTAAAACTTTCTGAAAGTCGTGTCCAGGGTTATGGACGACTTGGAGCACAGTATCTCGATCATAGACAAGCATAACTAAAGTAGTGCTATAAATTTGACTTAATATATCTGACTAGTAATCAGCTTCACTATAACGGAATGGATATTAAAAATGCCAACCACTGGTGGACCTGGATTGTTTTGTTATACCTGCCTAGTAAGTATTACAACTCCAATGGAATGTGATAAAAGTGCCAACAACTGCTGGGTTTTGGGATTCCTCAGGACAATTATATCTGACTAGTAAATGTCCCAACTACAATGGAATGGTGATTAAAACTGCTCACTACTTATGCTATCAGGACGGCCCACGCTATCTATATCTGACTAGTAAGTGCTTCAAATATAATGGAATGCAGGGTAAAACTGCCAATTGTGTGAGTTCCTTGGTCTGACATCCTCGTTTGGTCTCGAGGGGGAATTACCAGGATGGGTTTGTTTGGTGTTAGCTTCAGGTTGGATCCGAATAGGTCTTTCTTACCCCTCTCTGATAACCGCCAGTTGTATCGAGTCTCTATAGGTTGTTAGTTCCGTTGCGCTGCCGCTTCAGCCCACCATACCTATGTAGGCGAGAGCCGCCGAATTCTAGCCTCGCCGTGTACTGGCCTCAGTACTGACGCTCCTCTTTTTCCTTTGCCCTTTGTCGGCACCCCTTTTGTTTTAGCAGGTTTTGAGATCGACGTCGTTAGCAGGGTTACCCTTCCGGCTTGGCCTGGGTAGGGTTATGGACGCCATTGGTTATTCTTCAGGGCTCTTAGCCCCATTTGCATCTTGTCCATACTCGGACGCTATATCGTTTTCAAGGTGATTTGGATCTTTGTATTGTATATCTGTACTCTTGACTCGTGGAGTCGTGTTGTATTAATATCTGTTCTGTGGGTTCCATCGAGGACTGTTGTGTAATGGTATTACTTCGTTTTCCACCCGCACGAAAGTGCCTGGTGGGCGTCCTTGAATCGTTTCTATGCGGGTTTGGCGGAAAGGGCTAAAACTTGCATAGGGCCGATTTGAGGGTGTTACAGAGTGGTATCAGAGCTCAGCAGTTGCGATACCCCACAAGTCCAGCCTGTAGGATAACCTAGCTAACGGCCGAAGTAGAGTGTCAAAACTATTTTTGCAAAATCGGTTGGATAGATCTGATTAGGTCTGCTTTTACTCCTTACCCCTCTAATGTTCCCCTCTTACCTCTGCGTGGTTTGGATTTGTTCTCTTATCTTTTCTTTGAGTCCAGGAATTCTCGTGGTTGGGTTTTTGTCGTACCTTCAGAGTTTTCGCTTCCTCCTTTGGTAACGGTGCTTCTACATTCGGTCTTCGTGCTATCTGCGTAATCCTTCATCTGTCGAATTTCTCTTCGACCCTCCTTGTGCCTTCCGGTGTTTTTCCGATGTGGCGACATCCTCTACGCCAGATCCGATGCAGAGTCGGCATTCCTCCTTTGTTCCGATCCTTGTTGGTCGAGATCTTCAGTCTGATTCCGAGAATGGCTGCGCGCTTTTCCACCGAATGTGCGGAGTAATAGTTTGGGTGCGTGATGGATTGGCCCCCATGCCGACTACCCTTTCTATTCGCTCTTGTACATTGAAGTGGGATAGACCGCACCTTTTCTCCCCCTTATCAGAAGTTAGAGGTGGCTTTATTTGTTGATTCCTCTACCTTCGTCCTTTGTTACAGGAGTGTTCTCCTGACGATCACGGACAACGACCTCTTGTTGGTGGTGTCGCCGATTCAA
Source organism: Avena eriantha (assembly GCA_910589775.1). Classification (NCBI taxonomy): domain Eukaryota; kingdom Viridiplantae; phylum Streptophyta; class Magnoliopsida; order Poales; family Poaceae; genus Avena; species Avena eriantha. Next base: position 226,949,201 of record OU342740.1, read on the forward strand.
GACGAAGAAGGAACCTTTGTTAGTGGTGTCGCGAGGATCTACACGAAGCGAGAAGATTCAGATCGCCGACATTCTTCCCGGTACCATGAGGCGGTTCTCGAGGGCGAGATCCATTGTTAGTGGTGTCGAATTGTGGCACCCCGCTAAAACCACTACTAGAAAATCGTGTTGTTTTTGTGCATTGCATCATCTTGACCGCATGCTCATGTCATCATGCCACCTTGCATTTGAGCATCGTCATCATCATGCATGGTTTTTGTCTAAACTATTTTCGAAACGCCTAGTTTTGTTTTTTAAATATTCTCGTCTTTATTCAAATTAAAAATCGGGTCTCCGGAATATTTTTCTACCAACGGTTTTCAAAAGCCACGTTTTAAATAATAAAATATTTCTTTTATTTTTTTAGGAGGCAGCCCGCCAGGCCCGAAAGCCCGGCCGGCCACCTCCAAGCCCTAAACTAAAACCTAGTCTAATCCCTAACCTACCCCACCCTATCCTACCCAGCCTCCCTCCACCTCACCCTGACCAATCCCCTCCCGCCACGTCACCCCGCTGTCCACCTCACTCCATGCCACCTGCTCTCACCCCCAGGCACGCACCCACCCGCATGCCACGCACTCAACACACACACACACACACTCGCGCGCAGCAGGCGACCCACACGCCGCGGTAGCACAGCCCGAACCACCTGGCCACCAACCCCAGCCACGCTCCACCTGCCCACCCACGCGCGCATCCCTAACCCATCCTCCCGCCCGCTCCCGACAAACCCCCGCCCTGCCTCGTTTTCGCTGCACCCCCACCTGCCCCGGTCCCAGCATGGCCCCATCCCACCTCACACCCCGCACGCCATCTCTCCCTCTCCAGCCCCACGTTCCCCACCAACCCCCGACACGCTGCCCCCCACCTCGGCTCCCTCCCCGAGCCCCTGTAACCTCTCCCTCTCCGGCCTCCCTCACCGCCGTGCGGCCGTTCCTCTCGCCACCATCCTCCACCTCGCGAGCCCCGCCCCGCTCCCCGTGCTCGACGCCGACAAGCTCTCCACCGTCCTCTCCTTCTGCGTCATTGTCGTCCCCGAGCCCGAGCTCGACCCCGCCGCCCCGCTCACCTCCTCTGCCACCGCTAGGATCCGCATCCGCGGCTTCGCCCCGCCTTCGCCTCCCAGGTCGCCACTGGCCCGCTCTGTCGCCGTGCTCCTCCCCGCGGCCTCCCTCGTCCTCGAGCTCCCCGCCGCCGGCCGCCGCCGAGCCTCCCCGCCTGATCGTGTCGTCCCGAGATCGCCCGGCCATGGCGCCTCGTCAACCTCGCCGACCGCATGCCTCGTCCGTCGCCCGCGGCGCAAGCCCTACCTCGCCTCTCTGTTGCATAGCGCCGCCGGACCCTCCTCACGCGTGCCTGCCTCCGGCCGACCACGCCTCCACCGACGGCCTAATCTATCTCCGAGGCCCCTGCACCCCTACTCCATGCTCTGGCCAGTGTGTCCAGTGTCCTTGTCTGTGGTGTGCTATTGCTCTGTGGCGTGTCGCCCTGCTGCATCCTTGCCGGTTGCCTCCTTTCTCGCCAAGGCCGCCCGCTCGCTTCTGGCTATGCGTGCCTATGTCGACTCCAAGCAGCGTCTCCATCCATCCTCGGGTCCTCGTGTAACCAAAGTGCTAACACTCCTTTTGGCCATCCCTGATGTGTGTTGTGCCTTTCGCCTGCCGAAAGCTCTGTTTATTATTATTTCCTATATTTCTCAGTCCCTGGTGGTCTTCTGTTGGTTGTGTAAGTAAGGAACTTGCGGTGGTGGGGATGTATGTGTCGAGATGACGACGTGGCGCTATATCTAACATCGACAGAACAAGGGTAGATGATGCCGATGACGAGAACCTCGGCAGACAAGAACTACAATTGATCAAGGACCTCAAGGGACACAAGGATAGACGACTACTTCGAGCCTGGCACTGTCTCAAGTTCGCCACAATCCAAAAGGGACAACAAGAACTTCCTCATGGATCATCAAGCGCTTCTACACGGATCCGAAGTTCTGATCCTGAAGACCAAACACGGCGGCACGCCAAGTTCTCCTTTCCGGACGCCAAGGTCGCCTACACGGAACATCAAGATCTTCTGGCACCGAGACCCAAGACCGACACCGCCACCCGAGAACTACGACAAGATCGTCCCAACCCGCCAAGTTCGCCTACCCGGACACCGTGCGACAAGATCTTCTTCACGGATCCGAAGACCCCCGGTACCCGATCTACTCAAGTTCGCCATCGACGACAAGATCGACATCGACCAGGGCGAATCCGATGCGCCTCGACGCCAAACCAAGTCCTTCGTACCGGAACGCCAAGCTCTCCTTCTGTTGTCCGAGACCGTTCCCGCCGAGACCGATCCTCGTCGAACCTTGAGACCGGACCCCGGACCCCCTGGAACCCAAGGTCTCCCGAACCCAGATGTGTGAACCTTCTCCCAAGCCCCTATTTTATAAATGCTATATAAAACTTGATGCATATTAATTGTTCATGCTTGCATACATGTTTGTGGGTATGGGGGGCATTATGCCGATTCACCGCATGATTAAACATGGAGTCAATATGCGGGCTATCCTAGTATTATATCGGCTCCATTTAAATTGGTGTAGCGAACCGATGCCCTATTTCGCCCTGTTAATACAACATTTAAATTGCGGGGGTTTTAAATAACTGGAACCGTTTAATTAAATGTCGGGACCCCGGTTCCGCTTAATACTGCCTAATTGCACCGCATTTGCATCATATCATAATCATGCCGGATCTTCTGCCATAGTATTAAATATTGCATCCGGTGTTTCTTTTAGTGCTTTGCTTCTTCGCGGATTAGGCCGATGAGTGGATGCGAGTATCGACAAGTTCTCCGGATATGATCCTTCGGCAGTGTTTCCCAGGCGAGCATCTCTCCCTCTTCCTACCTATTTTGCTTTTATAGTCTTTATTTCCTCATGTTGATTTATTGCTATCCGTGTCGCGATGCTTTAGTTTCTGTGCACCAGTTATATCCCGTGTAGCCTCTATATTGCCTTGGACACCTCCTATTACCTATGTTTGGTAGATAACTGGCCTTGCGAGTCGTACTTGCTTGCTCAGGTGCGATCTTGTGTTGTCGAGTACCACAGTTGTTGTATTGATGGCAGATGTTTATTGGTGGAGATGCTTAATGGTGGAGTTGCTCATGACTTTAAATACAACTATTAAAATGCTAGCTATAACTAATACAGAGGCATCGGTGGGCAATAGATGTTATTTGGTTCTTCCACGCTCACTTGTGTCCCGTAGGACCCCGAGTACTTGATACCTGTTCCTTGACTATTCGCACTATCCACATCCGGGAGGCCTTATGGACCCCCCTGAGCCAGAGCTTGATTCATTTCTATTTCTTGGGGCCACAAACTAGTTTGGAGTTTTATTACTATCATGTACGTATGCCATGTTACTGCTTTATTTACGATGTGCGTGGAGCACCTGTACTATTTAGGATTGTGACACGTTTTCGCTGTATCGACAAGCCCAGTCACAATTTCGGGTTCCCAGTCATTTACAGCCGTCCACACTAACCCTGGGTCCGTTCCGGAGCCGGCCAACTTTGTTACGGATAGCTTAGTGGGGTGGCCCCTGAAATATTTCGGAATCCTGTGATCGCTTTGTCGTGAATGCCTCGTTGGGTTTTGAGTTGGTTTTTCCGAGGTTGATCGAGTGTGTGTTGCTATTTGTGCACCCCTGCAGGATAAAACTTTCTGAAAGCCGTGTCCACGGTTATGGACGACTTGGAGCACAGTATCTCGATCATAGACAAGCATAACTAAAGTAGTGCTATAAATTTGACTTAATATATCTGACTAGTAATCAGCTTCACTATAACGGAATGGATATTAAAAATGCCAACCACTGGTGGACCTGGATTGTTTTGTTATACCTGCCTAGTAAGTATTACAACTCCAATGGAATGTGATAAAAGTGCCAACAACTGCTGGGTTTTGGGATTCCTCAAGACAATTATATCTGACTAGTAAATGTCCCAACTACAATGGAATGGTGATTAAAACTGCCCACTACTTATGCTATCAGGACGACCCACGCTATCTATATATGACTAGTAAGTGCTTAAAATATAATGGAATGCAGGGTAAAACTGCCAACTGTGTGAGTTCCTTGGTCCGACTTCCTCACTTGGTCTCGAGGGGGAAATACCAGGATGGGTTTGTTTGGTGTTAGCTTCAGGTTGGATCCGAATAGGTCTTTCTTACCCCTCTCTGATAACCGCCAGTTGTATCGAGTCTCTATAGGTTGTTAGTGCTGCTGCGCTGTCGCTTCAGCCCACCATACCTATGTAGGCGAGAGCCGCCGAATTCTAGCCTCGCCGTGTACTGGCCTCAGTACTGACGCTCCTCTTTTTTCCTTTGCCCTTTGTCGGCACCCCTTTTGTTTTAGCAGTTTTTGAGATCGACGTCGTTAGCAGGGTTACCCTTCCGGCTTGGCCTGGGCAGGGTTATGGACGCCATTGGTTATTCTTCAGGGCTCTTAGCCCCATTTGCATCTTGTCCGTACTCGGACGCTATATCGTTTTCAAGGTGATTTGGATCTTTGTATTGTATATCTGTACTCTTGACTCGTGGAGTCGTGTTGTATAAATATCTGTTCTGTGGGTCCCATCGAGGACTGTTGTGTAATGGTATTACTTCGTTTTTCACCCGCACGAAAGTGCCTGGTGGGCGTCCTTGAATCGTTTCTATACGGGTTTGGCGGAAAGGGCTAAAACTTGCATAGGGCCGATTTGAGGGTGTTACAGTATTTCCCCTCCTCGTCAAACTGGAGGCCCAACTCGAAAGTTCCTAAATCAGCTTTCTGGCCCTTTGTTCTCAAGGTACTTTCTGTCCTGCACCGTAATTCTTGGTACCAACTATGATATGGGAATTGTTCTATTTGGAGCACGTCTTGGTTTGTTGCATGGAAAAATATCTATGATAATATAATTATTTAACAGCAATGGTAAATCAGCTTTGGATACTTGGAAGCAAATCTTGGAATCACACTTTAATTGATTCTCTTTTTCTCCAACCTACAACACAAGCTATCAAGAATACTTCTATTGTGCCTACTAATGAATATGATATCATTTGTTGGAAACTACCTCCTAAAGAGAAATGCAACTCTAAATCGACATATAGGGCATATTTGCAAATTCTTTTTGATTCAGGTGCTCCGGCGCCGGATTAAGTTCAGGAATCCACGAAGAACATTATGAATCAGGTTTGGAGAGGCAAAAATATGATCCCTAGAGTGAAGATTTTTGCTTGGAGAATCTTGAGACATCCTTTAGCCAGAGCCTCTGAATACTCAAAGCATGCCAAGGTATGTTGAAAATGTGGAGTTCTGGAGACTGATTTATATTTGTATTTTATTTATCCATTTGCAAAAGCTGCTTGGTTCCTGCCCCCTTGGTTTGTCAAGTCTGAGATTCTTGCTGCTAACTCGACCAATATATCTCACCTCGTTCTCGACTTTCTGAACCAAGGACACCCTGCCATGAACTTGAATTTCATGTTTACTTTTCTTTGGTGTCTTTGAAAAGCCAGGAACGATCAGCTGTTTCACAGGAAAAAGACCTCCCCAGCAGGTGGCATTGCAAACGTATGCTTTAGTAAATGACATGGAGACGAGCTCCCCTCTGCATGTGCCTACTAAATCCTTGCCACCTCCAACCTTGGGCCTATCTGTTCCCTCAGACTTCTCTTTTACATGACCAAAGGTTTATGCTAACGCGGGTTGGAAACAAGGAGGCAGGGTAGCCTTTGCTACGGCTGCCCTAGGAATATATTTTGTCGAATCACATTGCTTTGTTGGCCCAATATTCGTTTCTTGCACGGAGCGGGAAGAAATAAGCTCGTTTGGCTTGCTGGATTGCATGGAATTTCTGCACCGCACGAGATTTAAAGCACGCTAAAAATTGGCCCGCTGGGAACACCGATTTCGGCCATTTCCACGGGGACAGGCCCGCTGGGTGCAAAATCTTCTCCCCACGTGCAACCCAGTCACGTGAACTTTTCTCACTAAACGTGGTTAACTTAACCCCCTCTGATCTACATAACCATGCACTGATTCAAAATAAGTTGTACATAAAAAATATGTGAATCGATGCTATGAATCCATTTCCACGATCTGTTCCTAATTTTATTAAATTTTTAGGGGTCTATTTCATGTTCATGTTTATACATTATGTGAAAAATTATACACAGGCAAACGTTTGAAATTTCCTTCGAGGTGTAGCTTCTTCTCACTATTTCACACAACTTTCATGTTGTAAGTTTTTATTTTAACATTCATAACCGAGTAGATCTAAGTTGTCCTAATATATGTATGTATACGTAAATTTACTCGTATAGAAACGTTAAATCATAAAACTTGCAACATGAATGTTGTGTGGAATGATGAACTGAAACTTCTCCTCAAAGAAAATTTCAAATGATCAACTGTGTGTGACAAATTTGATAAAATTAGTTTAAAAAAGCTCTAAAAATAAAAATGATGTAGCATTTCAAACACTCAACGAAATTGCAAATCGTTCGTAGTAGTGGATTCGTAACATCAAGGAGCATCTTTTTCATCTAGACATTATCTCAAATGGAGGCACGGTTGGATGTGATAGAGGATTAAGAAAACACATGTTAGTTAAACACAAAGCACATTTTTTGCACCGGGCAACCAAACACCGGGCCCTTTACTGGAGAAACCACCATGTGGGCTACCAAATAAAGTGCCAAAGTTGGCCCAAACCAAATCTCGCCGCATGCAGCACCCAACGGGCCAAGTGACAAAAACGAGAAATATATGGCCGAGCAACCAAACACGTCATCAAAAGGTCGAACGGACGTGTTCATCTTGGCATAAAAAAAGACGTTGATTCTTCCCTGTAGGCAGAAGCCCGTGCCATGCTCCTGGCTGCACACTTTGCTTCAACCATCAAACTCAGTTTTCTTCACGAACTTTGCAAAATCAACGGTGGTGCCGGGTGCTAAAGATCATGCAATGCTCTGGGAGATTAGAAGGCATGCAATTTAATTTTAGAATCTTGTCCATCCACTACAGGCTTCTATCTTCCACATCTCCAGAGAGTTAAATGGAGTGGCTCACAACTGCGCGTAACATGCCAGACAATCGCTTAGATCAGTGCCTACCTGTTCTTGTAGGAACTCAGCTCATAGCAACTTTCCTTGCCCAGTGCTCGCTGCTATCGCTTCAATTCGGCACCTGGACTATGTAATTCACGATATACAATGCTTCAGAGTTGAATGAAATTTAGGGTGCGTCCGCACCGTTCACCATTCAAAAAAAAACATCGAAAAGTTTCGAAATTACTCCCTCCATTCATGAATATAAGACATTTTTGGCAAACTAAAAGGCATTATATTAGTGAACAGGAAGTACTGTCTTATACGGTTCTGATGGGATAGATAGGGATTTTAGTTTCCCTAGAATTCATCAATAAATGTGTTTAGTTGGATCATCAACAGGTTACGCTCTTGAGTGCTGGTGGTAATAGGCATGCGGCCCTTCGACTCTAGTCTCTAAGCATCTGATAATGTACCTGTTCATTCATGTTTCAAATGACAATGATAATACTCAAATGTCTGTCTACAGTGCTCGTATAGAAGATATGGATGGCATTTTCAGTGAACAATGTAGGGGACACTGATCTTCGAACACTCAAAAGTTTATTTACTGTCATGCAACACTCTTCCGTTGCTCTCAGTCGGCTTCATCATCTTCTGCGCAGCAGCCTTGAGGGTCTCGTCGCTCTTGCAAAACGCAAACCTAACATACCGGTGATGGTAGCTTTGGTCGTCAGGATCTGTGTGGAAGAAGCCACTTCCAGGCACGGCCGCCACACCAGCATTGGTGATCAAGTTCGTCACAAAATCTATCTGCATTGCACAGCACGGACAGATGTTCTCAAATGTTTCAGTTTTAGTACTCCACCGCCTACTTCAAAAAGTAGTTAAATGATAGAGAATTAGAGATAACAACAAAATAGTGAATATTCAGTATTCTTGCATATACCTAAGTTGACGAGTCTGACAATATTAGTACACCATAAACTGAAAAATCTATATAGTTAACCATTTATTATAAATAACTGACGAGTTATTTGTCTGCAAAATGACTAATAAAACGACCCAAGTGCCCTTCTTTTACTTCCCAATGTAATAAACCACTGTTTGTTCAAATGGTTGAATTGTCAGATTGTACCGGTGTCTCATACTTCAACAGTAGTTCAGTAGCGCGTAAAAGGAACTCACATCAGAAATTTGCCAAGACTTGGGCAACTCAGCAAACACAAAGACTGAACCTTGTGGCTCGAAGCTAATGTGGAAACCATAATTTTTCAGCAACTGAAGAATAAAGTCTCTTCTCATTGCATAGTCCTGTCCAAGGTACATTCGCATGATGATAAGTAGCTAAATTTGATACAAATAACATTAATCATAAACAGTTAACAGGAAACTTTACTTTTTTAAGGGACTCATAGTAGTCTGGTGTGCTGGTTAACGCAATCAATGCAGCTTCTTGGAATGGTGCAGGGGCTGAATCTGTCAGTTTGACATGGATATTTCTTATTGCTGCTGCTATGTTTGCTACGGCACAAGCCCAGCCAATTCTCCAACCTAGTCAGTTTGCACAGCTCATAGTTAACACCACAAACCACAAGCAAGAATTTGCACGGAATGCAGTTATATAACGTTGTTTGGGTCATAATAAAAACGTACAATGAGCCTAGCTATGGATCTCAGTAATACCCACCAGTTACACTGTAAGTTTTTGACAGAGAGGATGTGATGATAGTCCTCTCTTGCATTCCTGGAAGAGAAGCCAGAGAGATATGCTTATTCTCGTCATAAGTAATATACTCATAAACCTGGAACATTTTCAGAGTTTCAGACTTCAGACTCATTTGAACAATGGACAAGCAGATAAATGAAATTTATTTAAGAGTTCATTGCGCATATTTACCTCGTCTGTTATTGCAAAGCAGTCCATTCTCTGACAGGCTTCAGAAATAATCAGCAAATCCTCCTTGCTAAAAACCTTCCCTGTTGGATTATGTGGGCTGCAGTGATGAGATTTAGCCATGTAACAAAGTGATATGCAAGATCGTTGGACTCAGGCAATTACTAGTACATTGAGTGTAAATCACTCTGTGGTATACTTTGAAAGGTAGTGAGCATAATTAAGACAGAACTTTAGCAGTATATTCATAGCCACTTATATAAAAACAATGTGGTGAACCATTCACCTATTTAGGATCACGGCCTTTGTGCGACTCGTAAACGACTTCAAAAACTTATCCCCATTCAGTGTCCAAGAAGGTGGATCCAACGGCACATACACCTTCATGTACAGGAATAAAATTACAGAAACATGTCATTAGCCAACAGACGGTCACCACCGTTCTTGTTAGACCATAAACCCCTGAACTGAATGCAAGGCTTACAGGGACACCTCGGGCCAGCTCGATGCACGTTTGGTACGTTTCGTAAGCGGGGTCGAAGAGCAGAACCTCATCCCCTGGGTCTGTAACTGCGTGAACAGACAGAAATGGCATAAGCCTAACCAACTTGCACCAAGCAATCAAGCATGATATTCCCCTTGAGATGCCACGATCGATTCAGCAGCTCATATCGATACAGAGAATGAATGGGCATTGGTAGTTTGCATGTACTACTTGCAAATATAGCCGCGGCGAAGGCCTCGGATTGGCCGCAGCAGATGGCGAAGTCTGTGAGAGGGTCGACGTGGAGGCCGTGGTCCCGTTTCATCGTCTCCGCGAGCACGTCGCAGATGCCCTGTACATGCCTTCAACCAGCCAGAGCCAACCGAAACGCGCGTCAGTAAGTAATGTATACGCCCGGTGGATGAAATTGCTAGCGATGGAGCCGTGGCAGCATTTACGGCCTGCTGGATCTACGCATTGAGATTTGAGTGGCGCGAGCCAGAGGCGGACCTGTATTGGTTGAGGTCGGCGGCGATGGCGACTGCGGCGGCGGCCTTGACGTGGGCGGGCGCTGGGAAGTCAGGGAATCCCTCGGCGAGGTTGACAGCGCCGACGCGCTGCGCGAGGTGGGAGAGCTGCTGGATGGGCGACGGCGTCGCCCGCCTCGACGCCTCTGACAGCTTCCGCTCCATTGCTTGCTCCCGCCGAGTTCAACCTGCTGCTCCGCCTAGTCCAGCACTCCAGCTGTTTGAGTCGCCGCATCAGCTCGGAACGTCTTGGATAAGGACCAGGCGAAGCTTCAGAAAAAGAAAAAAGAAAAAAGAAAAGCGAGCTCTCGCTCTCAGTGTTGTTTTTTCTTTTTGAAAAATCTAACGGTCGTACTGGCTTTCGTTCACGATACATGCACTCAACTGTGATTCTACTCTACAGGAGAAGGGAAGCAGAACAATTTTGTTTCGCATGAAGTGATTTAGAAACCTGTTTGGTTTTAAGGGTTATCGTAACACATGACTTTAAAAACGTAGAAACATGACATGTTGAATCCTACATGAATTGAAAATAGAGGATTCTTTCTGAAGAATTGTGTCTTTGTCATAATTGTAAGCTTTCATGAGGTTAAACCAAAGGATTTTTTTTAGGGAAGGTTAAACCAAAGGTTGTGTTTGGATGTTGGTATTCAGCCACAGAATTCGGAATTTTGTTGTTTTTGGTGGTTTGGAGGTTTATTCCAGAGGAAAGAGACCAAGCGTTCTGTTTCCAAGTTCAATGCGAATAGAGGACAACCAAACATGATTTGGAATTGGATCATGGGTTCATGTCCATTCTGCAATTTTCCTTGGCAGCCAAACAAAATATTTGCACTGAAGCCCATTTCAATTTCCACATTGATTTCGTATGTTCACTCAATTCAATTCCTCTGGCTTATCAATACTAATATCCAAACAGAGCCTAAGGAAATTTTCTTTGCACCAAACAGGCAGAACGCTACGGTATTTTTTCCCCTAGTATTTTGAGTTGGAACATGAATCTTTTTTAGTTGATGAGGATCACAATCTCTGAGTAAGATCGTCGTTGCTTCAACATGATGAGACTTCCATGTCGTCTGTTTTTGCAGTAATAAACAGGCGATGACGTTGGGAGTAACCGAACACTCCCCTCCTCTTCGCAGGTTTTGCAGCCAATGCTGCGCGTGCCGCCAGGTCCCGCTCACACTGCCGGCTCGTTCTAGAGCGCACACACAGTATTGACAAGGATTGGAGTCAAGGACCCGGCGCGGTGAGGCCACCCACGGGCGCAGAAGTTGTGTGCAAACACGGTGGCGGAAGTTGTGTTGAGACTCTGCGCGGCGTCAAGCAGCAACAGAACCTCCAGGTTTCAGCTCCAGAACCTTACATGTTCTTAACAACTTACAATTTCAAAGAAACGGAAGACCCAAGAAGTTCAGACACTGCTCAAATTAACAAACTGGTGAACTTCGTGCAGCAGCTTAGCAAGCTGCAACTACATTTCATGAGCAAGTGAGATCACACCAGATAGATGGGCAAAAATTATGGGCAACCCAAAGAAGGGTGTGGGAGGAATGAGCCTTCACCTAGTCACCAGTTTATAAAATTAATGGAAGAAAACGAGATGACCAGTCTACAACCAACCTACCATCCTTTTTTTCACTCACGCCGTTGTTCCCTATAGCCTAAAACCAAACAACCAGTTCCCTGCAAAGCCTGAAAACCAAACAACCCCATGGAGAGCATCCCCCTATTAAAGCACCCACACCATGCACACAACGAGATCACAGGAGTAGAGAACTTATCAACAGAGAGTGACAGCATAAGGAGCAATGGCTGGCCTTAACATCATCGGGGAGGGCAACGGCACAAGCCATGGCTCCGGGGGCAAGGCCAAGCTGCTGGCACTGGGCAAGGGTCTCCCTGAACAAGTCCTGCCCCAGGACAAGCTCGTCGAGACCTACCTCCAGGACACCAGCTGTGATGATCCCGCCACCAGGGCCAAGCTCGAACGCCTCTGTGAGTTCTCTTCCTTCATGCCATTGCTTTTTTTTTTGTTACATCCTGTTTTTCCGGCTGAGACTTTTAAGTTGGTAACAAGTATTACCTCTCTCCTTAAGGAGATCATTGGCACCAATGGGTTGTAGTAATAAGGTTGCCAGCTGGTTGTAGCACCATACTGTACAAAATCTATCATGCTTTACTATGACATCAATTACCATAGGAGCGAAATGGAATTAGTATAATGGGAAAGAAAGATTATTTTTCACTCAGTAACTCAAATGTTCGCATGATCATTACTGAGTACTATATAGCCCAGTTGCACTTTTTCAAGAAAATAAGTAGCATCAAACCTATTCAATGTATGCGTCATAATGTGGAATGGAAAATAGTGCAAAGAGAAGAACAAATTTATAATTAGAAATAACATGCGTTATGCATCAGTTGTATTTTTTTCTAAGAAAATTACTGGGACACCAATTAAGTTTTTTCAAGTTTCTGGTGTGAGCTGAGCAAATAAAAATTCATACTATAGAATCAGAATTTATAGAAAATAAGTAGTATCTAACCTATTTTGATATATCGATCATAATGTGGACAATAGTGTGATAAGGATGTAGAATTCCACCTAGAAACAACATATGCACAGAAAGTATCACTACTCATCAGTTGTACTTAAGCTCTAAGAGAATCACTAGAACTCCAGATTAGTTTAACTATCAATTATCATAGGTGTGAATTGGATTTAATACACTGAGAACACAGTTAATTTTAGACTCAGTAAATAAAATGTTCACATGATCATTACTACTACTACTACCTCCGGTCCATATTAGTGTTCTCAATTTTGAATCTAGACTAAATGCTTAACTAGATACATACAAATCTAGACAAAGTTGAGAACATTAATATGAACCGGAGGGAGTACTAAATTTCCAGTTGCACCACTGCTTAAGAAAATAAGTAGTAGCATATAACCTATTTTAGTGTATCTTTCATAATGTTGAATGGAAAATAATGCAATGAGAAAGAACAAGTTTCCACTTAGAAATAGCATGCGCACACTATCAGTTGTACTTACTAGGACACCCATTCAGTTTTTTCATGTTTCTGGTGAGGGCTGAGCAAATAAGAATTAATTGTGTAGAATCAGAATTTACAGACTATTTTTTGATATACCGTGATTTGCATCCATACCTCGAATGAACGCATAATTTTTCACATGTGGTTCGAGCTTCACAGGCAGGACCACCACAGTGAGGACAAGGTACACTGTCATGTCAAAGGAGCTCCTGGATGAGCACCCAGAGCTGAAGACAGAGGGTACTCCAACATTGACACCACGTCTTGACATCTGCAACGCTGCGGTGCTTGAACTTGGTGCTGCTGCAGCTCGTGCTGCCCTTGGTGAATGGGGTCGTCCCGTGGCTGATATTACCCACCTAGTCTACATCTCATCCAGCGAGCTTCGCCTCCCAGGGGGTGATCTTTTCTTGGCAACTCGTCTTGGCCTCCCTCCAAACACCGTGCGCACATCCCTTCTCTTCCTTGGCTGTTCAGGTGGTGCTGCAGCCCTCCGCACTGCCAAGGACATTGCAGAAAACAATCCAGGGAGCCGTGTCCTTGTAATAGCTGCAGAGACAACTGTGTTAGGTTTCCGGCCGCCAAGCCCTGATCGCCCTTATGACCTTGTCGGTGCTGCCCTGTTTGGTGATGGTGCATCGGCTGCAATTATTGGAGCAAGCCCTATCAGGGCAGAAGAGGACCCCTTCTTGGAGCTTGAGTTCTCAAGGCAGGAGTTCCTACCAGGGACAGACAAGGTAATTGATGGCAAGATCTCAGAGGAGGGGATAAACTTCAAACTGGGGCGTGATTTGCCAGAAAAGGTTGAAAGCCGTATAGAAGGGTTCTGCAGGACACTCATGGACAAGGTTGGGATAAAGGAGTTCAATGATGTATTTTGGGCTGTGCATCCCGGTGGACCAGCAATATTGAACAGGCTAGAGGTTTGTCTCGCACTTGAGCCAGATAAACTCAAGATCAGTAGGAAGGCCCTGATGAACTATGGGAATGTGAGCAGCAACACAGTCTTCTATGTGTTGGAGTATTTGAGGGATGAATTGAAGAAAGGGGCAATAAGGGAAGACTGGGGATTGATCTTGGCTTTTGGCCCAGGTATCACATTTGAAGGAATGCTAGTTCGGGGCATTAACTAAAACTGAAACAGGTCCAAGCACATGGAAAGATCACAGACAAGCTTTACATGGCACAATACCATTTCATGATTATGATTTATAGTCAAGAGTGTAATAAGGAGCATAGTGTCTTTACACTCTGCAACTACTTGGTCACTGTTTTACTGTAGTTTAATGATTTATCTATCAATTATGAAACAATGTCAGGTACTCCACTTTGTTCTCAACACAAATGTATGAGTCAGGCACTGATACTGCGTCATGTTCTGCCATATGACTTATTAATTTATAAGATTAGTTGTGTGAATATTAATTTCTAATATGTGGTGGTTGTACCATGGACATAATACATCAGCAAATTAATACCAGTACAACTACATTCCTCTCAAAATGAAAAAAAGGAAAGCAGAACTACTTAAGGTTGAGGCTTCAAACACACCATTATCCTTCAACTATTCTGAAGTGTACTAGAGAAACATATTACAGTGCAGAATAGTAGATAGTATCATGATCCCCTTATCACTTCAAGAAATGTTCAACTTTTTTAATATAACTAGGAAGACAAAAACATAGAAAAGCTCTTACAGAAAAGGGATTATGAAAAGGCACTTCTTACCATTCTGCTTTATAGAGACAGACATTACACCCCAGACCTTAACCATTTAACCTTGAAAAATATAACCCTATGATAGGACGAAGGAAAAACTAGATTCCATGTGAATGCCCTTCTTTTTCTCGTTATTATTCCAAGGCCAACACACGAGAACAAATCAGAAGTAATGTGCGTAGCTCCACCGAATCATGGATTTGAACTTGGCGCTCCCTCTTCAAGAGACAATTTACTGGTGATATTCTCCCACGTAACTTTAGCATCCCCTTTCACAAGGAAGTTCATCTTGGCTACAACACCCTTTGCCTCCGCAGACCTCCCACCCTTGACCAAACCCTCCACTAAACCCTTGACAGCATCAAATGGCGGGGCTGCCTTCATCGCAAAGCAGCTGTTACAAATCCACAGTGCATCATCAAGCCTTTCATTCTCTACCAAACTCCTAAACAGCACCATGTATGTCAGCGAATGCACCGACACTCTCAAGTCACTCCTCCCCTCCCGCCTCTTCATCACTTTCATCTTCTTGAACACACGCATCGCTGCCCCGACATTCTCCTCCTTACAGTACCCCTGCACAAGCCCATAGTAGGTAACGTAGTTCGGCAGCACCCCCTTGGACTCCATCACATCGAGCAGCTCCTCCCCCTTGAAGGTTTCCCCCTTCTTTGCAAGCCACTGCACACGGCAGTTGTACGTGGTGATGTTTGGCTCCAGCTTGTTTTCATTGATCTCCTTCAGCAGCTTCTCAAACTCCTCAGCGTCGTCCTGTGCGGAGAACCCAGCAAGGAGAGTATTGTAAGATATGATGTCTGGGGCAGGGCGGTGCTTAAACTTCTTTTCGGCCATTTCGTTGAGCAGCTTGCGGGCATCTGCGTGCTCAGAGTTCTTGACCAGAGCGTGGAGGAGCACATTGTGGGAGGCGCAGCCAGGGGCGACGCCGAGGGTTGACTCGGCGGATTTGAAGGTGGACTTGAGTTCGTCGAGGCGACCAGCACGGAGGAGCGCGGAGAGGAAGGCGGAGAGGGAGACATCGGAGCGGGCAGCGGGTGGAGAAGAGGAGAAGGCGCGTATGGCGTCTTCTGGGGCTGGGAAAAGGGACAGGGCGCGAGCGAGGAGGCCGGGGGAGGCCGGGGCGGAGGCCAGGAGCTGGTCAAGGAGGGAGGCGGCGAGGTCGGGGCGATGGAAGCGAGCGAGGCGGGAGGCAGCGAGGGAGAAGAGGGGGCGTGAGGTGTGGAGGCGGTGGTAGTCGGGGTTGGAGAGCGCGGAGGCGACGAGGGAGTGGACGCGTTCCGGGTTGGTCTCCGCGCGGACGGCGAGCTGGAGGTCGATGATGGAGGCGCGGGGGGAGGCAGGCGCCGCGAGGACGGGGGCAGAGTCGGGGGCAGAGGCCGGCGATGGATCTAAATCTGGGAGCGCGGAGAAGCGGCGGATGAGGTGGGCGGAGACGGTGGCGGTGGACGGGTGGGTGTGGCGGCGGCGGAGGAGGGACGCCATGGTGATGAGCGAGCACGGGGTTTGCCGAGGGTTTGGGACCTGGGGGCCTTTCTCTTCCCCCTTTCTGCTCGTAGCACTAGACTATTTCACACACAAAAAAAAAACTTTTAAAGGCAAGGTAACCATGGATTAACTTTAGATTAAACATAGATAATAACCAAATTAGATGGACATGGCACAAGAATCATAACCATGATGGTTGTCCTTGAAAATTTTCAAACCAAGGAATATCTCTTAGGGCATCTCTAGTTGATCCGTTGAACACGGTTAACTCCTTATCTATATCTAATAATAAAGGGGCTAAGATTTCTCTCTTGATCCGACGATTTCCGCTTTCAACCATCCGTCTATGCGTTGTTTTATCCGTCGTGGTTGTTTGTTTCTCAGCCACTCTTTGCTTCGCCCGTCCGCATACTCTAAACCCCAGTCCAGGGGCTAAGGTTTCTCTCTAGGTTCAACGATTTCCGCTTTCAAACGTTGTCGATGTGTTTTACCGTCGTGGTTGTTTGTTTGTCCGCCACTCTTTGTTTCGTCCGTCCGCATACTCTAAACCCTAGTCCAAGGGTTGAGGTTTTTCTCTTGGTCTGGCGATTTCCGCTTTCAACCGTCCGTCTATGTGTTTTATCTGTCGTGGTTGTTTGTTTCTCCATCGCTTTGTTTCGCCCGTCCGCGTACTCTAAGCCCCAATCCAGGGGCTAAGGTTTATATCTTGGTCCGGCAATTTCCGTTTTCAACCATCCGTCTATGCGTTTTATCCGTCGTGGTTGTTTGTTTCTCCGTCGCTCTTTGTTTCACCCGTCCGCATACTCTGAACCCTAGTCCAGCCTACGCGAGTTCCTATCAAACTCGCTTCCTCTCCAATAGAATTCCATAAAGATTGCTCGATTTCCTGCCCTCTCTCCCACAAAATTCGCCAATATATAGTATAATATCTTTTCTCCATGTGTGATGCCTGCAGAAGCAGTACAAAAATGCCTACCAAATCAATCTGCACGAGCTCGCCAGATTTTGCTAGCCACCGAAGATTGAAGTCAAGCTTTCTGACATCGATGGAGGACCGAAATTTTTTGTAGAAGCAGATGCGGGAGCATGGTGCGGCGCATGGGGCGAGGTGGATGCGGGAGCTGGCGATCAGGCCTTGCTCGTAAGAGGCGGATCGGGCGGTGTGGTGGTGTGGCGGCATCGGCACACGTCCCCCTTCGTTGGTGCCCCTTTTCGTCCCCTTGTTAATCCAAGGCCCTCTCGAGCAAGGTGGATGCGGCATCCAGAGATCGGGCCTTGCTCATACGTGGCGGGTCGAGCCTTGCGACGTGGTGGTGATGATCATCCAAACCGAAGGAACCGAGTGGATGTGCCTAGAGTCAGAGTGCATCAACATTGTCTTCTCGATGTTGTCATCGTTGCGCACGTTAGCTGCTTCAACCTGCTAGATCGAGTCTAGAGACAAGAGGGCAATGTACACACTGTGGTCGACCGCATGTGTGTCCCTCCTCACTACCCACGCGCGGGTCTGCTAGCCACGCACAACAATAGACCAGGTCAACGATGGAGTGGAGCTCCACGTAGAGATCCAGGAGCAGATGGCAAGCCGGCTGAGGCAGGTGCTAGGTGGGAGCGAGTCAACGTGAGGTACCGGGCGAGGTGGACCACGACGTTACTGTTGGCCATGGATGCTCGGGAAACTGTTGGGTTTGCAGCATAGAAAACAAACAAAAAATCCTATGATATGAACAACTAAGCACCAAGATCTATCTACCTAGATACAAGCAACGGGTAGATATATATCCATAGAGATCTTACCCTCGATGACCGAAAAGGTTTGTTAACGAAATCTGATTTCATGGATGATATAGTCATACACTTGCCGATCTCAAGATCGAGTTGAAGTCTAGCGCCACAAAGTAGTAGCGCATCCGTGATCGCACACACGTTCAGCACCCCGACAACCTCTGAGTCCTCACTCCTGCAGAGTAGCGAAAGCAGCAGATCCTTCTAGGAAAACCACCGAGAACATGTACTTCGCTAATCCGGAGCCATAGAGAATTTACTAGAGGGGGAAGAGAACCTTCACGAGGATGTTGGAGATATGCCCAAGAGGCAATAATAAAAGTGGTTATTATTATATCTTTGTGTTTATGATGAATGTTTACATCCCATGCTATAATTGTATTATTAGGAAACACTAATACATGTGTGTTTTGTAAACATAAGAGAGTCCCTAGTAAGCCTCTTGTTGAACTAGCTTGTTGATTAATTGATGATCATGGTTTCCTGATCATGGACATTAGGATGTGATTAATAACAAGGTTGTATCATTAGGAGAATGATGTGATGGACACACACCCATAGTAAGCGTAGCATAAAGATCAAGTCATTAAGTTCGTATTGCTATAAGCTTTCAAATACATAGTAACCTAATCCTTTGACCATGAGGCTGTGTTAATCACCATCACCGGATGGGTACTTTGATGACATCAAACACCGCTTCGTAACTGGGTGGTCATAAAGGTGTCATTGGGTATTCTGAAAGTATGTGTTGAAGCGCATGGATCAAGATTGGGATTTGTCCATCCATATGACAGATAGATATGCTCTGGGCCCTCTCGGTGGAATGTCATCTAGTTAGCTTGCAAGCATGTGACTGGGTCACAAGGGATGACATATCACGGAACGAGTAAAGAGTACTTATCAGTATTGAGGTAGAACTAGGTATGGAGATGCCGACGATCAAACCTCGGATAAGTATAGTATCGCGTGACAAAGGGAATTGGTTTCGTATGTAAATGGTTCAATCGATCACGAAGTCATCGTTGAGTATGTAGGAGCCATTATGGATCTCCAGGTCCCGCTGATGGTTATTGATAGGAGATGTGTCTCTGTCATGTCTACATATTCACGAACCGTAGGGTGACACACTTAAGGTTCGAAGTTATTTTAAGTAGATATGAAGTTATTTTAAGTAGATATGGAATGTGCGTTGGAGACCGAATGTTGTTCGGAGTCTCGGAATGGATCCGGGACATCA
Organism: Avena eriantha; assembly: GCA_910589775.1. Lineage (NCBI taxonomy): Eukaryota > Viridiplantae > Streptophyta > Magnoliopsida > Poales > Poaceae > Avena > Avena eriantha. The sequence continues at coordinate 226,968,545 of OU342740.1, forward strand.
CGAGGAGATCCGGAGAATAAGATTCATATATTGGGGATCATTTTCTGAGTTAGGAAATGTTCCGAAGTATTTGTATGAGGATTCTAGAAGGTTTTGGAATGTTCCGGAAGGTTCTGGAAGGTTTCTTGGAGTTTGCTTGAAAACCAAGGAAGGGATCAAGGAGTCCTGGTGGGTCAAGACAAGGAGTCGTGGGGGAGGAGGACTCCTCCCCTCCTCCCCAATCCGCCGGCCCAAGGAGGTGGGGAGTCCTACTAGGACTCCCCCTCCCCAGGCGCCCTCCCTCCTTTAAATAGAAGGGGGGGCGCCACCCCTTGTCTCTCCTCCATAACTCCCAATCTCCGCCGCCTCTCTCCTCCTCCTTTCTTCTGCATAGGCATAGGCGAAGCCCTGCAGAATTCTCTACTCCACCACCACCACGCCGTCGTGCTGCTGGGATTTCGTGGAGAAGATCTACTACCTCCGCTGCTCGCTGGAACGAGGAGAGGAAGGACTGCTTCGACTCCGCACGCGTGACCGACTGCGGTAGCGTTGCCGGAACGCGGCGCCGGAAGGATCGTCCACACGATCTTGAGATCGGCAAGTGATCGACTACATCAACCACGAGATCTAATCTCGTTAACGCTTTCGGATCTACAAGGGTTAGTTCCTATCTATCTCGTTGCACATGTCTAATAGATTAGATCTTGGCTTTTATCTAAAATAGATCTGGGTTTTGTTCGTTCTTGCGGTAGAAATTTTTTATTTTTCCATGCTACGAACCCATCAGTGGTATCAAAGCCGTATCTATGCGTAGATCTGTTGCACGAGTAGAACACAATGTTTTTGTGGGCGTTGATGCTTTTGTTGTTGGTGTCTTAGCGTGTACTTTGCATCTTGCGGCATGGTGGGATGAAGCGGCTCGGGCTAACATTACATGTCATCGCACATGAGACTTGCTCCACGCTTGACGTGCAACTTGCTTTGCACAAGTGGCTTTGCGGGTGTCTGTCTCTCCCACCATAGTTAAGATTCAATTTACAATGAGCATCTGACAACACTTGTATCAACGTTGTGGTCCTTGTTCGTAGGTAAGATCGGTCTTATGTGAAAGCCCCAAACCACGTAAAACATGCAAAGAAAATTAGAGGCGTCTAACTTGTTTTTGCAGGGGTTTTGTGATGTGATATGGCCATCATGTGATTGTGATTGTATTTGATGTATGCAATGATCCTTGTTGTAATATGGCAACCGGCAGGAGCCTAATGGTTGTCTTTAATTCTGTTAAGACCTGCGTGTCTATTCATCTTGTAATAGCTTTATTCCAAGTAGTTGTAATAGTTGCTGGTGATGATGGACAACCATGAAGAGGCGCCACTGACCTTGACGTAATGCTGGTGATGATGGAGATCATGTCTGTGCTTTGGAGATGGAGATCAAAGGCGCAAGAAGAAAAGGCCATATCATATCACATTAATTATGAATTGCATGTGATGTTAATCCTTTATGCATCTTGTATTTCTTAGATCGCGATGGTAGCATTATAAGATGATCCCTCTCACTAAATATCAAGTAATAAAGTGTTCACCCTTAGTTGTCACCGTTGCTAAGACTCGTCGTTTCGAAGCATCTCGTGATGATCGGATGTGATAGATTCTACGTGTGCATACAACGGGTGCAAGCCAGATTTGCACGTGCGGAAACTAAGGTTATCTTGACGAGTCTAGCATGTACAGACATGGTCTCGGAACACGGAATACCGAAAGGTAGAGAATGAGTCATATAAATGATATGATGAACATGAAGATTGTTCGCCGATGAAACTACATCTTCTCTCGTGAAGATCGGACTTGGTGTAGTGGACTTGTTCGTGTAATCACTAAGACAATGTGAGGGATGTTGTTTTGAGTGGGAGTTCACCTAGTTAGTTTTAAAAAATTAAATTTGAACTCAATTTGTCATAAACTTAGTCTAAACTACTTGCAAATTGTTGTAGATTATGGCGACCCCCTCCATCAATTTCAATGCATTCCTAGAGAAAGAAAAGCTTAAGAACAATGGAAGCAATTTCACGGACTGGTTCCGTGGACTAAAGATCGTCCTCAGGGCTGGTCAGTTGACCTATGTGCTCGAAGCACCGCTAGGTGACCCACCTGCAGATGATGCCACCGATGACGTAAAGAATGTTTACGCCACTCGGAAAAATCATTACTCCACAGTTCAGTGTGCCATCCTGTACGGTTTAGAAGCGGAGCTCCAAAAGCGTTTTGAGCACCACGACCCGTTTGAGATCATTAAGGAGCTCAGGCTAATTTTTGAGACTCGCGTGACCATGGAGAGCTATGAGGCCTCCGAAAAGTTCTTTAACTGTAAGATGGAAGCTCCGTTAGCGAGCATGTGCTCACCATGTCTGGGTATGCAAACAAGCTCCAAGAGTTGGGAATATCGATTCCTAATGAGTTGGGGATACACCGTCTCCTCCAATCACTGCCACCAAGTTACAAGAACTTTGTGATGAACTACAACATGCACTGCATGAACAAGACGTTGCCTGAACTGTCGTCCATGCTGAAAACTACTGAAGTGGAGATCAAGAAGGAGCACCAAGTGTTGATGGTCAATAAGACCACCAATTTCAAGAGACAGGGCAAGCCTAAGAACAAGGGCAACTTCAAGAAGGACGGCAAGAAAGCTGCCGCACATGCTAAGAAGCCCAAGACTGGTCCTAAGCCTGAAACTGAGTGCTTCTACTGCAAGGGTGCTGGTCACTGGAAGCGTAACTGCCCCAAGTACTAGGCGGATCTGAAGAACGGCAACATCAAGAAGAAAGGTAATTTGATATATGTGTTATAGATGTGTATCTTACTAGTAATCGTAGTAGTGCCTGGGTATTTGATACTGGTTCGGTTGCTCATATTTGTAACTCGAAACAGGAGTTGCGGAATAAACGAAGACTGGCAAGAGACGAGGTGACGATGCGCGTTGGAAATGGCTCCAAGGTTGATGTGATCGCCGTCGGCACGCTCCCTCTACATCTACCTTCGGGATTAGTTTTAAATTTGAATAATTGTTATTTGGTGCCTGCGTTAAGCATGAACATTATATCTGGATCCTGTTTATTGCGAGACGGTTACTCTTTTAAGTCTGAGAATAAAGGTTGTTCGATTTATATGAGTAATATATTTTATGGTAATGCACCTGAGATGAATGGTTTATTCTTACTGAATCTCGATAGTAGTGATACACATGTTCACAACATAGATGCTAAACGAATAAAATTGAATGATAATTCTACATACATGTGGCACTATCGTCTTGGTCACATTGGAGTGAAGCGTATGAAGAAACTCCATTCAGATGGACTTTTTGAATCACTTGATTTTGAATCACTTGAAAGATGCGAAGCATGTCTAATGGGAAAAATGACTAAGACTCCATTCTCTGGTACAATGGAGCGAGCTACAGACTTATTGGAAATAATACATACCGATGTGTGCGGTCCAATGAGTGTAGCATCGCGTGGTGGATATCGTTATGTTCTCACTTTCACGGATGACTTAAGTAGATATGGGTATGTCTACTTTATGAAACATAAGTCCGAAACTTTCGAGAAGTTTAAGGAATTTCAAAGTGAAGTGGAAAATCATCGTAACAAGAAGATTAAATTTCTGCGTTCTGATCGCGGAGGTGAATATCTGAGTTATGAGTTTGGCATGCATTTAAAGAAATGTGGAATACTTTCGCAGTTGACACCGCCGGGAACACCACAGCGTAATGGTGTGTCCGAACGTCGTAATCGAACTCTCTTAGATATGGTTCGGTCTATGATGTCTCTTACAGATTTACCGCTATCGTTTTGGGGCTATGCATTAGAGACAGCCGCATTCACTTTAAATAGGGCACCATCTAAATCCGTTGAAACGACACCATACGAATTATGGTTTGGTAAGAAACCTAAGTTGTCGTTCCTTAAAGTTTGGGGTTGCGAAGCATATGTAAAGAAGTTACAACCTGATAAGCTAGAACCCAAAGCGGAGAAATGCGTCTTCATAGGATACCCTAAAGAAACAATTGGGTATACCTTCTATCATAGATCCGAAGGCAAAGTTTTCGTTGCAAAGAATGGATCCTTTCTTGAGAAGAAGTTTCTCTCGAAGGAGGTGACTGGAAGGAAAGTAGAACTCGATGAGGTTATTGAACCTTCTCTCGGATTTGAGAGTAGCGTAGCACCGGAAGATGTTTTTGTGCCGCCTGCACCAATTGAAGAGGAAGCTAATGATAATGATCATGAAACTTCAAACGAAGTTACTGCTGAACCTCACAGGTCAACGAGGGTTCGTACCACTCCTAATTGGTATGACTCTGCCTTGAATGTCATGTTGGTGGACAACGCTGATGACCCTGCGACGTATGAAGAAGCTATGGTGAGCCCAGATTCCGACAAATGGCTAGAAGCCATGAAATCCGAAATGGGATCCATGTACGAAAACCAAGTGTGGACTTTGGTGGACTTACCGGATGGCCGTAAGGCTGTCGAGAATAAATGGATTTTCAAGAGAAAAACAGATGTTGATGGTAATGTTACCGTCTATAAAGCTCGACTTGTCGCGAAAGGGTTCCGACAAATTCAAGGAGTTGACTATGATGAGACTTTCTCACCAGTAGCGAAGCTAAAGTCTATGAGGATTTTGTTAGCAATTGCTGCACATTTCGATTATGAGATTTGGCAGATGGATGTCAAAACGGCGTTCCTTAATGGTGACATTGAGGAAGAGTTGTATATGGTACAACCCAAGGGTTTTGTTGATCCTAAAGATGCTGACAAGATATGCAAGCTTCAGCGCTCCATTTATGGACTGAAACAAGCATCTCGAAGTTGGAATCAACGTTTTGATAAAGTAATCAAAAACTTTGGGTTTATACAAACTTATGGAGAAGCTTGTATTTACAAAAAAGTGAGTGGGAGCTCTGTAGCATTCCTAGTACTATATGTAGATGACATATTGTTGATTGAGAATGATATAGAACTTCTTAATAACGTTAAAACCTATTTGAATAATAGTTTTTCAATGAAGGATCTTGGCGAAGCGGCATACATTCTAGGCATAAAGATTTATAGAGATAGATCAAGACGCCTAATAGCGCTTTCACAAAGTACATACTTGGACAAAGTTCTAAAGAAGTTTAGAATGGAAGATAGCAAGAAAGGGTTCGTGCCCATGTTGTCAGGTAATACCTTGAGTAAGACTCAAAGTCCAGCTACGGCAGAAGATAGAGTGAAAATGAATAATATTCCCTATGCCTCGGCCATAGGTTCTATCATGTATGCCATGCTGTGTACAAGACCGGATATAGCACATGCTGTTAGTTTGACTAGCAGATATCAAAGTGATCCTGGAATAGAGCACTGGACAACGGTCAAGAATATCCTAAAGTACCTAAATAGGACTAAGGATATGGTTCTTTCTTATGGAGGTGATGAACAGCTTGTTGTAAACGGTTACACCGATGCTAGTTGGAACACCGATCCGGATGACTCAAAGTCACAGTCGGGATACGTATTTATTTTGAATGGTGCTGCAGTGAGCTGGAGGAGTGCGAAGCAAAGTGTTGTGGCGAAATCTTCAACTGAATCGGAATACATAGCTGCTTCGAAGGCTGCACAAGAAGCAGTTTGGATGAAGGAATTCATTACTGAACTTGGCGTGGTTCCCAGTGCGTTGGACCCGATGGACATCTACTGTGACAACACAGGTGCCATAGCTAATGCACAGGAGCCAAGGTCACATAGCAAGCTGAAGCACATCAAGCTATGTTTCCACGCTATTCGCGAGTATGTCCGAGATGGTGACATAAAGATTTGCAAAGTACACACTGATCTGAATGTGGCAGATCCGTTGACTAAACCTCTCCCTAGGGCAAAGCATGACCAACACCAGAACGCCATGGGTGTTTGGTATATTACCATGTAATCTAGATTATTGACTCTAGTGCAAGTGGGAGACTGTTGGAGATATGCCCAAGAGGCAATAATAAAAGTGGTTATTATTATATCTTTGTGTTTATGATGAATGTTTACATCCCATGCTATAATTGTATTATTAGGAAACACTAATACATGTGTGTTTTGTAAACATAAGAGAGTCCCTAGTAAGCCTCTTGTTGAACTAGCTTGTTGATTAATTGATGATCATGGTTTCCTGATCATGGACATTAGGATGTGATTAATAACAAGGTTGTATCATTAGGAGAATGATGTGATGGACACACACCCATAGTAAGCGTAGCATAAAGATGAAGTCATTAAGTTCGTATTGCTATAAGCTTTCAAATACATAGTAACCTAATCCTTTGACCATGAGGTTGTGTTAATCACCATCACCGGATGGGTACTTTGATGACATCAAACACCGCTTCGTAACTGGGTGGTCATAAAGGTGTCATTGGGTATTCTGAAAGTATGTGTTGAAGCGCATGGACCAAGATTGGGATTTGTCCATCCATATGACGGATAGATATGCTCTGGGCCCTCTCGGTGGAATGTCATCTAGTTAGCTTGCAAGCATGTGACTGGGTCACAAGGGATGACATGTCACGGAACGAGTAAAGAGTACTTATCAGTAACGAGGTAGAACTAGGTATGGAGATGCCGACGATCAAACCTCGGATAAGTATAGTATCGCGTGACAAAGGGAATTGGTTTCGTATGTAAATGGTTCAATCGATCACGAAGTCATCATTGAGTATGTAGGAGCCATTATGGATCTCCAGGTCCCGCTGATGGTTATTGATAGGAGATGTGTCTCTGTCATGTCTACATATTCACGAACCGTAGGGTGACACACTTAAGGTTCGAAGTTGTTTTAAGTAGATATGGAATGTGCGTTGGAGACCGAATGTTGTTCGGAGTCTCGGAATGGATCCGGGACATCACGAGGAGATCCGGAGAATAAGATTCATATATTGGGGATCATTTTCTGAGTTAGGAAATGTTCCGGAGTATTTGTATGAGGATTCTAGAAGGTTTCGGAATGTTCCGGAAGGTTCTGGAAGGTTTCTTGGAGTTTGCTTGAAAACCAAGGAAGGGATCAAGGAGTCCTGGTGGGTCAAGACAAGGAGTCGTGGGGGAGGAGGACTCCTCCCCCCCCTCCCCAATCCGCCGGCCCAAGGAGGTGGGGAGTCCTACTAGGACTCCCCCTCCCCAGGCGCCCTCCCTCCTTTAAATAGAAGGGGGCGCCACCCCTTGTCTCTCCTCCATAACTCCCAATCTCCGCCGCCTCTCTCCTCCTCCTTTCTTCTGCACAGGCATAGGCGAAGCCCTGCAGAATTCTCTACTCCACCACCACCACCACGCCGTCGTGCTGCTGGGATTCCGTGGAGAAGATCTACTACCTCCGCTGCTCGCTGGAACGAGGAGAGGAATGTCTTCTTCGACTCCGCACGTGTGACCGACTGCGGTAGCGCTGCCGGAACGCGGCGCCGGAAGGATCGTCCACACGATCTTGAGATCGGCAAGTGATCGACTACATCAACCACGAGATCTAATCTCGTTAACGCTTTCGGATCTACAAGGGTTAGTTCCTATCTATCTCGTTGCACATGTCTAATAGATTAGATCTTGGCTTTTATCTAGATTAGATCTGGGTTTTGTTCGTTCTTGCGGTAGAATTTTTTGTTTTTCCATGCTACGAACCCATCAGAGGAGGTGGTGCAAATAGAGAGGAGGAGGAGGCATTCTTTTATGGGGGAGGGGTGATACATTGCAAATGTATCTATAATTTTTGATGTTCCATGCTTGGTTTTATCCACTTTCTTGTGTTTTGTTCCAACTTTGGAGTACTTTTCATATGATTTCTTGGACTAACCTATTAACAAGAGCCACGGTGCCAGCTGCCTGTTTTCTGCTGTTTTTGGTTCCAGGAAAGTCAGAAAATAAATATTCTCAGAATTGGATGGGACAAAAGCCAAAGTGCCTATTTTTCCGGATGTCATCAAGTGCCAGAATACGAGACGGAGAGGAGCCAGGGGGCCACCACACCACTTGGCCGCGCGGCTAGGCCTGGCCCGCGCCAGGGGGTGGTGTGGCCGCTCCCGGCACCCCCTCGGCCTCCCCTTCCGACTATAATATGCCCTCGGGATGAAAACCCTAAGTACCCGATTAAAAATCCACGAAAGAGTCTATAGTCGCCGTCATCTCCATCCCTAGATCGGGAGGGATCTGAAGCTCTTCCCGGCACCCTGCCGAAGAGGGGAATTCACCCTAGAGGCTTTCTTCATCACCATGCAAGCCTCCGGTGTGATGCGTGAGTAGTTCATCCGCGGACTATGGATCCATGTAGTAGCTAGATGGTTGGTTTCTCCTCCTTTGTGCTTTCATGTTTAGATCTTGTGAGCTCCGTTCATGATCAAGATCATCTATTTGTAATTCATACATGCTGTGTTTGCGGGGATCCGATAGATATTGAGATGCTATTTCAGATTGATTATTGATTTTATCATGTCTTTGTTATTTGAGATCTTGCATGCTTTCCGTTGTTAGTAGCTATCTTGGCCAAGTAGATGCTAGCAACTCCAAGAGTTAGTATTTATGCTCGATAGTGGGTTCATGCCTCTGGTAATCTGGGGAAGTGACAGAAATCTCTAAGGTACTAGATGTGTTGTTGCTACTAGGGAGAAAACAACAATCCTTTGTTCATAGAACAATCGTATTGTTTACTTTACACACAGTTTGTAAAGCAATAATCTGTTGCTTGCAACTTAATACTGGAGGGGGTTCGGATGATAACCTAAAGGTGGATTATTAGTCATAGATGCAGTTGGATGGCGGTCTATGTATTATGTTGTAATGCCCAATCAAGTCTCAGAGGAGTCAAGATGATTAGTATATGCATGTATTACTTTCTCGGTGTTTGTCAATTGCCCCGCTGTAATTTGTTCACCCAGCATGTTATCTATCTTAAGGAGAGCCACCTCTAGTGAACTATGGATCCTGGTCCTTTGTCTTTACATTCAATCTACAATCTTTTACTACTTTGTGTTTACTTTCTGCAAACTTTTACTTCTTTCCATTCGATACATTTAATCCTTTGTTTTCCGCAAAACACGATGAGATTGACAACCTCATCGCAAGTTGGGGACAAAGTTATGTGGTTGTGTTGTGCAGGTCTCCATGTTGCTACTAGCACCGATAGTGCGCCCTGCCAAAGCTCAGCTAGTAACACCTTTGAGGTGTTTCCTTGCTCCTACTGGTTCGATTAAACCTTGGTTTCATAACTAAGGGAAACTTGCTGTTGTGCTCATCATACCTTCCTCTTGGGGTTCCCAACGAGCTCTACATCAACACCGCCATCAAGAATTTTTCTGGGCGCCGTGCATTGAGCCATCAAGCATTTTTCGGGTGCCGTTGCCGGGGAGTCAAGGACATCTTCACAAGGGGAGTCCCTCATAACCAATCTCTTTACTTTGTTGTTTTTGTTTTGCTTAGTTTCTTTTTGCTTTGTTTGCTTGTTTTGTTCTTCAGAAAACACAAAAAAAATTAGTTCCTTTCTTAAGTTGCCTTTATGACTAGCTCTGCTCCAATCACTATTTCATTATGGATAGCTCACTCAGTTTCCTATTTGGGAACAGTTTTATGACTGCTAAGGTAATAGATGAACCACCGCATGCTAGAACCTCCATGGAAGAAGAAATTGCGGAACCTGAAAGCTCATTAGATGAAAAAGAGGAGGAGAGTGATGGACAAAAGGAGGAAGAATGGATCTACCCATGCCTACCTTCTAATGAGAGTAACTCTTTATCCCTTACATTATTTGATTGTTTCCTATGCTTATCAAAGGATGGTGAATGTTATGTTCCCGAGGATTCTTTTGAAAATATTTATAATAAAGCTCTAGTGCTTGTAGATCATGAAAAGCATGCCTTATGTGATAGTTATATTGTTGAGTTTATTCATGAGGCTACTGAAAATTATTATGATAGAGGAAAATATGGTTGTAGAAGTTTTTATGGTAATGAAACACCTCTCTATGTGTTGAAAGTTTTGAAGTTACTTTTGTTTTATCTTCCTATGCTTGTCACTTTGTTCTTTGTGTATTTATTTGCATACAAGATTCCTATGCATAGGAAGTGGGTTAGACTCAAATGTGTTTTGAATTTGCTTCTTGATGCTCTCTTTTACTTCAATTCATATTTCCTATGAGAGCATCTTCTCAAATTTTTATGCCTAACTTAAAGGCGTTAAAGAAAAGTACTTGTTGGGAGATAACCCAAGAGTTTTAGTTGAGTCTTGGAAGTTATTACCTCTGTAATAACCTCTCCTTATCCTTTTTATTTGCTTTTTGTTCCAAGAGTAACCTCTAATGAGAGAGAAGTAATGATTGAGAAAGTTGTTGTCCCAAAACAGATTTTTGTGCTTCACCGTAAAAATTCGTGAGAGAGCTATGTATGTGGGATTGAGCTGTAATTGTTTGTGCATCTGCCCCAGGTTGTCATCTAACTTTCGTTAGTTCAACACTTTTTGATTTGAGAAACAGAAGATCTTCGAAAAAATCGTCTTTACCTTCTGGTCTGTTTTGACAGATTTCTGCCATTTTCTGCATTTGCTTCTTGTTGGTCCCTTCTTGAGTTCTTTTGGGGAATTGAGCTTTTTGAGGGAAGTGCTACAGTATCTAGTGTTCTAATGGAAGTTTATTTGGTGTTAGAACTAAACCTTGAGACTTATTTATCTTAAGTGCACTAATGTTGCTAATGAGATTGTGTGAAGTTTTGTATGAAGGAAAATTTTCAGGTGTATGGAAGGAATGAGTAATGAGATGAAGGATGGACTAAAGCTCAAGCTTGGGGATGCCACGCGTGTCACCCCAAGAAATATCCAAGAAGTACAAGCGTCAAATCTTGGGGATGACCAAGGCATCCCCTTCTTCATCAATAAAAATTCCAGGTTTCTTCCAAACGCTTCATTTTTATTGTTTCATGCACAATTGTGTTTTTCTTGGAGCGTCTTCTTTTTTTGTTTTCATTTTGGTTTTTCGTTTGCTTGGTTTGCTTAGTTTTCTAAATAAATTGGTTGGACCCCCTCTTTCATACTTTGGTTTGCAAATAGTTTGGTTTTGGTTTGGAAAAGAGTAGGAAAGTTCATGCTTATGTGGTAAAAAGAGCTTGTTTTTGACTGTGGCCTATGCTTTGTCATGCCATGCTTGGTATTGTTTTGGCTTTATGCTTAGTATTCTTTGCTGTAGCATGACTTGTTATAAACAATTGAGATTGCTTAATGTGCCTTGGATGAATCATGCGTTGTTTTTAGCATATTAAAGCATAGTATAGTGGTATTCTCCTTTGATGCTTTATTTGGGTTGACTTGGCACATGCTCACACCATGTTAGGACTATCTCAAGTCACCATAGCCTTTATGAACCTTTAGTTTTCAACTTGTATATCACTTTATTCTTTGATCAATGATGTTTTGTCGCTCTGCATGATTTTGGCCGTTATTGCTCTCTTAGTTTATCGCTCCCAGTCTTTTGCTAGCCTCCACAACAAATTATGAGTTCCACTCATGCATCCAACTCCCTAAACCAAGTTATTCCAAAGAGTCCACCATACCTACCTACTAGCTTATGCTATTCCAATTACATTCATGATTTTGTTTACCTTCCACTTGTTATGAGAAAACTAGTGATTAAAGCTCTCACGAACTTGATGGCACACTTTACTTTACTTGCCATGTGTTGGAGAAATGCCTGGGCCGCTGGTCTAATCCATGCTGACATGGTGGAAACCTGCAGCATAACCATAATGAGCTGTCTATGAAGCATTCTTCTTATAAAAAAAGAGTCCTATATTGAGAAAAAAAAAGAGAAAAGAAAAAGAAAAAAAAGAGATACTATGAAAAGAGGAAAGAGAGGAAAAAGCACCATATTCCCATGGTAAATAAGAAGAATGCTGAGATGCTCGTTGTCTGCTTGCCTTGTCATTTTGATATGGGGATTCTTCCATATCATCGGGCAAGGGGTACCCCGTTGGCGGTTCTCAATGATACACATGTACTTACAATGACAAGAACTTACCGATGACTAAACTTGAGTAGCATGAGGAGCGGCCCTCGTATACAAGGGGCATGAGATTTCTGACTTATACTTCGTCAAGCATGTACACCATAGTTTGTTCACTTTAACCTTAATCACTTCAAGATGCTTATGATAGGGGCAATGAGACCTGAAAGCTATAAGTACCATAATTTTTGGAAGCTCTTTATGAGACTTGAATCCCTACTTCCTTTTACAAAAGGCCTTTCTTCCACCATTATATTGAGTCTCCACCTTCTATCTTTATGCACCTACTTTGAGAGCATAGTGGCCATTCTTAGTTCTATGTGCATTGTCCCAAGACTAGTTGATTGATGCATAACTTGTTATTGCTTGTTTGAAACTATTGTATCTAGTCACTCCTATGAACTTTGAAGGTGTCCTATGCATTTATATTTGCTACTCTATTGAGGGACAAGCTGATTACTATTATGCTATGTTTTCTTTATGTGAAACAAACAAATGTCTTGCAAAGCATTGTTATTCATGAATCTTTTGTTTGTTCCTTTTCATCTTGCATCATAGTTTCTTTGCTTATTGCTAGAACTTTGTCTCTCATGTTATGATTGAAGTACTATGATCCCAGCTTTGAATGTTTTGCAAATACTTTGATCAAGTCTTTGATGGTGCATGTCACCTCAAAAATTATTCTTTCTTTTTATCACTTACCTACTCGAGGACGAGCATGAGTTAAGCTTGGGGATGTTGATACAGTGCAAATGTATCTATAATTTTTGATGTTCCATGCTTGGTTATATCCACTTTCTTGTGTTTTTTTCCAACTTTGGAGTACTTTTCATATGATTTCTTGGACTAACCTATTAACAGGAGCCACAGTGCCAGCTGCCAGTTTTCTGCTGTTTTTGGTTCCAGGAAAGTCAGAAAATGAATATTCTCGGAATTGGATGGGACAAAAGCCAAAGTGCCTATTTTTCCGGAAGTGATCAAGTGCCAGAATATGAGACGGAGAAGGGCCAGGGAGCCACCACACCACCTGGCCGCGCGGCCAGGCCTGGCCCGCGCCAGGGGGTGGTGTGGCCGCTCCCGGCACCCCCTCGGCCTCTCCTTCTGCCTATATATTGGCCTCGGGACGAAAACCCTAAGTACCCAATAAAAAATCCATAAAAGAGTTTGTAGACGCCGTCATCTCCATCCCTAGATTGGGAGGGATCTGAAGCTCTTCCTGGCACCCTGCCGGAGAGGGGAATTCACCCTGTAGGACTTCTTCATCACCATGCAAGCCTCCGATGGGATGCGTGAGTAGTTCATCCTTGGACTACGGATCCATGTAGTAGCTAGATGGTTGGTTTCTCCTCCTTTGTGCTTTCATGTTTAGATCTTGTGAGCTCCGGTCATGATCAAGATCATCTATTCGTAATTCATACATGTTGTGTTTGCGGGGATCCGGTGGATATTGAGATGCTATTTCAGATTGATTATTGATTCTATCATGTCTTTGTTATTTGAGATCTTGCATGCTTTCCATTGTTAGTAGCTATCTTTGCCAAGTAGATGCTAGCAACTCCAAGAGTTAGTATTTATGCTCGATAGTGGGTTCATGCCTCTGGTAATCTAGGGAAGTGACAGAAATATCTAAGGTACTAGATGTGTTGTTGCTACAAGGGAGAAAACAACAATCCTTTGTTCATAGAACAATCATATTGTTTACTTTACACGCAGTTTATAAAGCAATAATCTGTTGCTTCCAACTTAATACGGGAGGGGGTTCGGATGATAACCTGAAGGTGGATTATTAGTCATAGATGCAGTTGTATGGCGGTCTATGTATTATGTTGTAATGCCCAATCAAGTCTCAGAGGAGTCAAGATGATTAGTATATGCATGTATTGCTTTCTCGGTGTTTGTCAATTGCCCCGCTGTAATTTGTTCACCCAACATGTTATCTATCTTAAGGAGAGCCACCTCTAGTGAACTATGGATCCCGGTCCTTTTCTTTACATATAATCTACAACTTTTTACTGCTTTGTGTTTACTTTCTGCAAACTTTTACTTCTTTCCATTCGATATGTTTAATCCTTTGTTTACCGCAAAACACGGTGAGATTGACAACCTCATCGCAAGTTGGGGACAATGTTCTGTGGTTGTGTTGTGCAGGTCTCCAGGTTGCTACTAGAACCGGTAGTGCGCCCTGCCAAAGCTCATCTAGTAACACCATTGAGGTGTTTCCTTGCTCCTACTGGTTCGATTAAACCTTGGTTTCATAACTGAGGGAAACTTGCTGCTGTGGTCATCATACCTTCCTCTTGGGGTTCCCAACGAGATCTACATCAACCACGAGCCATCAACACTTTTCTGGGCGCCGTGCATTGAGCCATCACCTGGTCGACCTGCTCGTACAATGACACGCATTTTGTGTCATGATAGGGAGAAGTCCAAGAAGAGACAATTCGGGAAGTAGTTCCCCAAGCCCATCCACGTACCATACCAACCTATCACAATTCACTACATCTCTGTATACAAAGAGCTCGGGTCACCACAACCTACTGAGTCCATCTAGCCACCCATAATCTCACTGGCATATGGCTGTACACGGAAGCTACCAAATCAAGACACTAATCATTTCTCAGAAACCTGGGTGGCCATCCACAAGTGAGATACTCGGGTAAACCATAGACATGGGCCCAGTATTCACGAACCAAGCAATTACCAATCCACCCAGAGAGTTCGCTAATTAAGTTGTTTAGTTGCACAAAACAAACACAATAACATAGAATGGTGTAGACCATTCCCTCATCTAAATAGCACGGCTAAGTACAACTAACTTACGATGTCTCAACTACAAGTAACTACTACCATGATACATAGGACATAGCATAGCGATAGTAATTTCTACTCATGCATCTACGAAAAATACACTGCACAATGCAGTAAGAAAATAGTAGGAAAATTCATGACCAAAATAGCATCCACTTGACTTGATAGTTGCTGGAGTCGTTCACACACTCATTGCAATCGCAAACGTTGCACTCCTCGCAATCTATCGATCAAACAATTGCATATAATATAAACAACCATAAACAAGTGCACAAATGCATACATGATGATTTAAACATGGAAAAGAGGTTTAGTTCAGTCCATAGGACAGTATTGTACCACATGATGCATGCAGAAGTATTTTGATGAAATATAGTATTTGTTATTCAATTTCAATTGTCAATAAAGGGGTTTTCAAAAAACTGTTGCAGCTTCTGTACTAGTGGTCGAATTAAATTTGTATCTGAACTGTAATGGATGAAGGGCTTCAGTACAAACCTGTAACAATTGGATTCACCTTAACCAGAGTTATAAATCTTTTTCTAGGATTTATTTAGTGTTTAATGGAGTTTACTTAATCTAAACCGATCGTACTGCCAACAATTAAAACTAAGTACATATCTGAAAAGTATGCAATATTATGAACTCAGGGACATATTACTCATATTTTTCGGATTTGTAGATAATTGACTATGAATTTAATGAGGTAAAAGGCCATTAATACTAATTAATTATTCTCCACCACTTGCTGGGGCAGATTGTTGTTGTTATTGATGTTGTTGTTGTTGTTCTGCTGGGTCAGAGCTTGCATCAACTGGGTATGTGCCTCCATCATCTGCTGCATGCCAGGTGGCAGGTCATTGGTGCGTCTTGGCGGCATCTGCGGTTCAGCATAGGGAAGTTTAGAAAGAGAGCACTAGAGAAGTAATCCTACCCATAGTTATAAGAAGCAATCAATTTACACACAAGCAACAAACATTACAGATAACACTCAAGACCAAAATAGTTTTGTTTTATGTTCCAGAAGCTTCATTTTAACAGTATTTCATCAATCTAATAGCTTACTTATGTCTACACTTCATTTGGGTGTGATCCTACAATCTTTGTAGCAATGGACAGAATCTGTCCTGAAACAAATGTTGTGTTCACGGATTTTTCCGGGCATATTAAGCTCATCAGGATTTTTAGCCATTTGTTGTGCGTATTCTACAGCAAATTTCGGTCCAGATCCTAGAATATGAGCCTCATCCGAGATACCAGAACGGAACTAAAAATCACGTGGTAAAAAGTATCAGGCAGAATCTGGAACGAGAATTACCACGGATTGATATATATATTTCATTTACTAATTCATTATCTTATCTCATGAAAACTCCTGGAACTTTATAGTATCAAAATAAGGAATCTAAGGAAATCAAATCAACTATTACACAAGCCTTTTGTATGATCGATTGCTAAACTTAACGATATCCTAGCGAAGTCTACCTGGTGCCTAAATCCTTCTTCTTGAAGCGGCGAGGAAACTCCGGGAACTTGGTGCACTTGTGCTTCTTCTTCCCACAAGAGGTTGGGGTATACTCCTTTTCCAAATCCTCATCACTTGTCGCTCCAATCTCCCTCTCCATGGATTCTTCCTCCTGCGCATTGGCTCCAGCTTCATCACCTCCTTCATCATCGTTGTCATCATCACTGTCGTCATCCTCGTCGTCGTCATCGTTGGGATTGTTGAGTTGAGCTCGGAGACCAGCGATGATGGCATCCTTGGTCTTAATGATGTCATCCTTTGCTTTGAAAACAGCCCGGGCTTGATAGTACTTCTCCATCATCTCTTGTAGCGCCTCCTCCATCCGGACGGCTTGTATCTCCAAATCTTCCATTTGCTTTGGAAAACATCCCATCTCATTCCTATCTCCAAGCGTGACCATGGCGTCTCCATCTCCATTGCGCTTCCCAAAATCGAGAAAGATGCAATTCTCATTCAGCTTTTGTTGGTGAGTATAGCAAATACGAGACAGGCCCTCGTGCATGCAAATATCCACTCCTTCTCAATTGTGGTACACTCCCCCATAGCATGTTTCTTCAGAGTCGTCCACCGATGGATCCCTGGCAATGATGGTGTGGATCTCCATGCACGCATCTCCACTATCTTGGGGGTTCACCCTCCTTCCTTTGAACATGGGCTGAGGCGAGCATAGCAACATGGCAAGCCTTCCCAATTGCTTTCCAAAGATCCTGTCAGACTTCACATGAGTGAACTCTCCCATCTAGACATGTAAAGGAATGAGTGAGATTAGCATTGATAAGAAGTACTAGATAGAAAAACATGAGAAATAATAGAAAGTGTTTGGTTAAATTCCTAATCCAGTTCTAGGTCACGATCCTACAGCCAACACACGTGCTCTGATACCATCTGTAACACTACAGCCTGAAAAGACTGTAGCTTCTATGCAACATGTCAATCCCTAGATCGATTCATTGGCTTACATAGAACATAGATGTATAACAAAGTAACACCGTGCATCATAAAGTATCAAAATGATCCAGAGTATTCAATTGTTACAAAGTGCATAGCTCATAGGCTAGCTCAAATAAACAAGAAGCAAACGGAAGCGTAAACATATAGTAGACTCCATCTTCAAATTGCCCACAAGTGAACAAGTGTCGAGTGGAGTACCGCGACCTAATACGATCACTAAGAATCGGTATAACCTGCAACATGAAATGTAGTAGCCCCAAAGGGTCAATACATGGAATTTATGGCAAGTAGAGCTAAGTAAGGAGACATTATACCTAGCAACTACATGCTTATTTGGCTAAGTGGGGCTTTGGCTAGCTTGCATTTTTGTAAACAGTTTTACCCTACTTTTAAATCAAGTTTGATCACAACAACCCATTAAATTCACCCATCATCTTTTGTAATGAGAAATTGGAATGAACAAGAACATGTCATAGCACCCATAATCCAGCAACTCAAACGTCCATTACCGGGGACACGACTAAGCACTTAGTTTTTACACCCTGCAGGGGTTGTACACTTTACCTATATGACCTGGTTGAACCGCTCGTACCATGACACGCATTTTGAGTCATTATAGGGAGAAGTCCAAGAAGAGACAATTCGGGAATTAGTTCCCCAAGCCCATCCACGCACCGTACCAACCTATCACAATTCACTACATCTCTGGATACGAAGAGCTCGGGTCACCACGACCTACTGAGTCCATCCAGCCACCCATAACTCACTAGCATATGGCTGTACATGTAAGCTACTAAATCAAGACACTAATCATTTCTCAAAAACCTGGGTGGCCATCCACAAGTGAGATACTCGGGTAAACCATAGACATGTGCCGGTATTCACGAACCAAGCAATTACCAATCCACCCAGAGAGTTCGTAAATTAAGTTGCTTTAGTTGCACAAAACAAACACAATACCATAGCATGGTGTAGATCCTTCCCTCGTCTAGATAGCATGGCTAAGCACAGCTAACTTACGACGTGTCAACTACAAGTAACTCCTACCATGATACATAGGACATAGCATAGCGATAGTAATTTCTACTCATGCATCTACGAAAAATGCACTACGCAATGCAGTAAGAAAATAGTAGGACAATTAATGACCAAAATAGCATCTATTTGCCTTGATATTTGCTGGAGTCGTTCACACACTCTTTGCAATCGCAGACGTTGCACTCCTCGCAATCTATCGATCAAACAATTGCAAACAACCTAAACAGCCATGAACAAGTGGACAAATGCATGGATGATGATTTAAACATGGAATAGAGGTTTAGTTCAGTCCATAGGACAGTATTGTACCACATGATGCTTGCAGAAGTATTTTGATGCAATATAGTATTTGTTATTCAATTTCAATTGCCAATATAGGGGTTTTAACATAACTGTTGCAGCTTCTGTACTAGTGGTCGAGTTAAATTTGTATCTCAACTGTAATGGATGAAGGGCTTCAGTACAAACCTGTAGCAATTGGATTCACCTTAATCGGAGTTATAGATCTTTTTCTATGATTTATTTAGTGTTCAATGGAGTTTAATTAATCTAAACAGATCGTACTTACAACAATTAAAACAAAGTACAGATATGAAAACTACCCAAGATTATAAACTCGGGGACATATTACTCATATTTTCGGATCTGTAGATAATTTACTATGAATTTAATGATTTAAAAGGCCATTAATACTAATTAATTATTATCCAGTAATCTACAATGCAAAAGCCAGATCTCGTCAGAAATTAATAAACTACACGCAATTATCTTCAATTTGATATATTATACGCAATTTTTGGGCGAAGTATGAATTTTCTATGAATTTCTGAAGTTGGATCTATTTTCTGCAATTTTTAAATTTATTAAACAATTCTTTATTGCGTTCAGCGCTGACTCAGCGCTGACTGTGCGTGCCACGTGGAGAGAGGCCATTGGCGCGTACCGGTTCGGCCCAGGGCATCTAATCTGGCCGCTGGTCTCAGATCAGACGGACAGGGGGGTGGGGCGGCGGCCGCTGGTCTCAGATCAGATCAGACGGACAGCTCCGGTGAATGGCGGCTGGACGTCTTGGCTCCGGCGGAACTCCGGCGAGCAATCGCCGACGTTTGGCTGCGAAACAGAGGGGGGAAAAGCCACTAGGTGAGGCTGTGGTCTGAGGCGAGCGTCGTGGTGCAAAAAGGAGGGAGAGGGGAACTCGGAACCGGTCGGCGGCGAGCTCCCGAGGCGGCGGCGGTGGCGGCGGTTCGTGCTCGTTTCCCGAGCTCTGGCTAGGGTTTTTCGTGCGGCGTTCGAGGGGAAAAAGGCGGCGGCATGGCTGCTTATCTGGGGGCAAAGACGTGGGCGAGGGGACAGTGGATAGAGGCCGAATCGGAGCGGAAAGGGCGGCAGCCGGTGCAGTTAGGGGCAGCGGCGTCGTGTCCGTGTCGAGCACGAACGGTGCATGCTGACAGGCGGGCCCTGCCTATCAGCAGGCGGAGGCAACGCGCGGGCTGGCGCTAGCGGCTGCTAATGGGCCGGCCCAGCAGCGATGGCTGCTACGCGCTGCGCAGGGGCGGGCAGCGAGCGGCGAATAGGCAGGGTTAGGTGGGCTGGCTGGGGCTGGCCTGCCGGGTAGGTTAGATGTTTTTTTTCAATTTTTCTTTTTCTGTTTTCTTATTTGTCCTATAACTTTTTCATATTTAATCCAAATTACATGAAATTTGATTCTAAAATTTTCTAAATTCAAGTAGACTATATTAGGCTAGTATTTAGCAATATTTGTTGTCTTACCATTAGTAGGTTTTATACATCCATTTTAATTCCCTTTAGGAATAAGGTACCACATAGAGTTTGAGGTTTGGTTTATATTTATTTTTTGAATTATTTGCAAATTTCTTTATGGATGCAATGGAATGTTCATGAAGGACATGCAAATGCAGAATTTCTTTTCTAATCCCAATTTCTAAACCTTGGGGTGTGACACATGTGGTTTATGAAAAGAACACACATGCAATAAACTCTAGTTGTGGTTTGTGAAAAGCGCAAACAAGGACTAACTCTAATTGTGATTTATGAAAAGAACACATATCCAATGAATCTAGTTGTGGTTTATGAAAATAACACACATGTAATAACTCTAGTGGATCCATGTGGTTTATGAAAAGAACACACATGCAATGACTCTGGTGGATCCATGTACTTTATAAAAAGAACACACATGCAATAACTCTGGTGGATCAATGTGGTTTACGAAAAGAACACCCATTGAATGACATTGGTGGATCCAGAACACACATGCAATGACTCTAGTTGTGGTTTATGAAAAGAACACACATGCAATGATTCTAGTTGTGGTTTATGAAAAGAACACACATGCAATGACTCTGGTGGATCCATGTGGTTTATGAAAATAACACACATGCAATGACTAGTGGATCAATGTGGTTTATGAAAAGAACACACATGCAATGACTCTAGATGAGGTTTATGAAAAGAACACACATGCAATGACACTGGTGGATCCATGTGGTTTATGAAAAGAAACCAGATGCAATGACTCTAGTTGTGGTTTATGAAAAGAACACACATGCAATGACTCTAGTGGATCCATGTGGTTTATGAAAACAACACACATACAATGTACTCTTGTCGTGGTTTATGAAAAGAACACACATGCAATGACACTAGATGTGGTTTATGAAAAGAACACATATGCAATTAACTCTAGTGGATCCATGTGGTTTATGAAAAGAACACAGATGCAATGAACTCTAGTACATCCATGTCGTTTATGAAAAGAACACACATGCAATGAACTCTAGTTGTGGTTTATTAAAAGAACACACATGCAATGACTCTAGTTGTGGTTTATGAAAAGAACACACATGCAATGACTCTAGTTGTGGTTTTTGAAAAGAACACACATGCAATGACTCTGGTGGATCCATTTGGTTTATGAAAAGAACACACATGCTCACACCATGTTATGACTATCCAAAGTCACCATAGCCTTTATGATCCTTTAGTTTTCAACTTGTAGTATCACTTTATGCTTTGATCAATGATGTTTTGTCGCTTTGCATGATTATGGCCATTATTGCTCTCTTAGTTTGTCGCTCCCAGTCTTTTGCTAGCCTCCACAACAAAGTATGAGTTCCACTCATGCATCCAACTCCCTAAACCAAGTTATTCCAAAGATTCCACCATACCTACCTACTAGCTTATGCTATTCCAAGTATATTCATGCTTTTGTTTACCTTCCACTTGTTATGAGAAAACTAGTGATTAAAGCTCTCACGAACTTGATGGCACACTTTACTTTACTTGCCCTTAATAAACTTGAACCATTGTTACTTCTATGTTGTATATTCTTGCACTTATTTGCTGGGAATTAGCAGAACCATGCTTTCATGGGGAACGCTTTCAACATTGCACTTGGTACTTGTACCTAGTTGATATCATGCTCTTTTGTATATGGATGTCGTCGGTGTGAAATGAAAGGGGAGCTTGTAAGTCCATGGAGTTATGTATATGTGTTAGAGAAACGCCTAGGCCGCTGGTCTAATCCATGCTGACATGGTGGAAACCTGCAGCCTAACCATAATGAGCTGTCTATGAAGCATTCTTCTTATAAAAAAAGAGTCCTATATTGAGAAAAAAGAGAAAAGGAGAAATAAAGAGATACTATGAAAAGAGGAAAGAGAGAAAAAAAGCACCATATTCCCATGGTAAATAAGAAGAATGCTGAGATGCTCGTTGTCTGCTTGCCTTGTCATTTTGATATGGGGATTCTTCCATATCATCGGGCAAGGGGTACCCCGTTGGCGGTTCTCTATGATACACATGTACTTACGATGACAAGAACTTACCGGTGACTAAACTTGAGTAGCATGAGGAGCAGCCCTCGTATACAAGGGACATGAGATTTCTGACTTATACTTCGTCAAGCATGTACACCATAGTTTGTTCACTTTAACCTTAATCACTTCAAGATGCTTATGATAGGGGCAATGAGAGCTGAAAGCTATAAGTACCATAATTTTTGGAAGCTCTTTATGAGACTTGAATCCTTACTTCCTTTTATAAAAGGCTTTTCTTCCACCATTACATTGAGTCTCCACCGTCTATCTTTATGCACTTACTTTGAGAGCATAGTGGCCATTCTTAGTTCTATGTGCATTGTCCCAAGACTAGTTGATTGATGCATAACTTGTTATTTCTTGTTTGAAACTATTGTATCTAGTCACTCTTATGAACTTTGAAGGTGTCCTATGCATTTATATTTGCTACTCTATTGAGGGACAAGCTGAATACTATTATGCTATGTTTTCTTTATGTGAAACAAACAAACGTCTTGCAAAGCATTGTTATTCATGAATCTTTTATTTGTGCCTTTTCATGTTGCATCATAGTTTCTTTGCTTATTTCTAGAACGTTGTCTTTCATGTTATGATTGAAGTACTATGATCCCAGCTTTGAATGTTTTGCAAATACTTTGATCAAGTCTTTGATGGTGCATGTCACCTCAAAAAATATTCTTTCTTTTTATCACTTACCTACTCGAGGATGAGCAGGAGTTAAGCTTGGGGATGTTGATACATTGCAAATGTATCTATAATTTTTGATGTTACATGCTTGGTTTTATCCACTTTTCTTGTGTTTTGTTCCAACTTTGGAGTACTTTTCATATGATTTCTTGCACTAACCTATTAACAAGAGCCATAGTGCCAGCTGCCTATTTTCTGCTGTTTTTGGTTCCAGGAAAGTCAGAAAATGAATATTCTCGGAATTGGACAGGACAAAAGCCAAAGTGCCTATTTTTTCGGATGTCATCAAGTGACAGAATACGAGACGGAGAGGGGTCAGGGGGCCACCACACCACCTGGCCGCGCGGCCAGGCCTGGCCCGCGCTAGGGGGTGGTGTGGCCGCTCCCGACACCCCCTCGGCCTCCCCTTCCGACTATAAGATGCCCTCGGGATGAAAACCCTAATTACCCGATCAAAAATGTACGAAAGAGTCTGTAGCCGCCGTCATCTCCATCCCTAGATTGGGAGGGATTTGAAGCTCTTCCCAGCACCCTGCCGGAGAGGGGAATTCACCCTAGAGGCTTTCTTCATCACCATGCAAGCCTCCGGTGTGATGCGTGAGTAGTTCATCCACGGACTACGGATCCATGTAGTAGCTAGATGGCTGGTTTCTCCTCCTTTGTGCTTTCATGTTTAGATCTTGTGAGCTCCGTTCATGATTAAGATCATCTATTTATAATTCATACATGTTGTTTTTGCGGGGATCCGATGGATATTGAGATGCTGTTTCAGATTGATTATTGATTTTATCATGTCTTTGTTATTTGAGATCTTGCATGCTTTCCGTTGTTAGTAGCTATCTTGGCCAAGTAGATGCTAGCAACTCCAAGAGTTAGTATTTATGCTCGATAGTGGGTTCATGCCTCTGATAATCTGGGGAAGTGACAGAAATATCTAAGGTACTAGATGTGCTGTTGCTACTAGGGAGAAAAAAACAATCCTTTGTTCATAGAACAATTGTATTGTTTACTTTACACGCAGTTCGTAAAGCAATAATCTGTTGCTTGCAACTTAATACTGGAGGGGGTTCGGATGATAACCTGAAGGTGGATTATTATTCATAGATGCAGTTGGATGGTGGTCTATGTATTATGTTGTAATGCCCAATCAAGTCTCAGAGGAGTCAAGATGATTAGTATATGCATGTATTGCTTTCTCGGTGTTTGTCAATTTCCCCGCTGTAATTTGTTCACCCAGCATGTTATCTATCTTAAGGAGAGCCACCTCTAGTGAACTATGGATCCCGGTCCTTTGTCTTTACATTCATTCTACAATCTTTTACTGCTTTGTGTTTACATTCTACAAACTTTTACTTCTTTCCATTCGATACGTTTAATCCTTTGTTTTCCGCAAAACACGGTGATATTGACAACCTCATCGCAAGTTGGGGACAAAGTTCTGTGGTTATGTTGTGCAGGTCTCCACGTTGCTACTAGCACCGGTAGTGCACCCTGCCAACGCTCAGCTAGTAACACCTTTGAGGTGTTTCCTTGCTCCTACTGGTTCGATTAAACCTTGGTTTCATAACTGAGGGAAACTTGCTGTTGTGCTCATCATACCTTCCTCTTGGGGTTTCCAACGAGCTCTACATCAACACCGCCATCAAGCATTTTTCTGGGCGCCGTGCATTGAGCCATCAAGGGGGCTGCCCTAAGGGGCATGGCCACCGGCCATGGTGGTGTCCCACTTCTCCCTCCATAATGGTGAGTGGAGCTTCCACTAAGCCCACTCCCATTAACACAAACTCCACTCATTTTGCATTAATTACCCACTAATTTAAATGCATTTTTCTCTTTAAATAAAACACTTTTATTTATTTTATTCAGAATTTTGTTAATTACTTTAATTAATAAACATCTGCAGAAAATCCCTTGTATAACTTTGATATTACATCTCAAACCAATTTTAGCAATTTGACACAAAATAATTCTAGTGTCCATCGAAATAATCCTAGCGCTTTCAAACCCTTTCTCTGGTATTATATCTGCTTCATTTGGTGTTGGTATACCTTAAGTGTGTCACCCTACGGTTCGCGGATAATGTAGACATGATCGAGACCCCTCTCTGATCAATAATCAGCAACGGGATCGGGAGATCCGTACTGACTCCCACACATTCAACGATGACTCTAGTGATAGTGAGAACCTTTGATATCGTAACTAAATCCCTTTGTCTCGCGATATATTACATGTCCGAGATTCAATCATCGGTATCCCCATGCCTAGTTTGGTCTTGTTACTGACAAGTACTCTTTTCTTGTTCCCATGATATAACATTCTTAGTGATCTTATCACTTGCTTGCAAGCTATGTCAATTTGATATCACCAAGAGGGACCTGAGTATATCTCTCTATCATCAGGATGGACAAATCCCACTCTTGATCCATAAGCCTCTACATAACACTTTCGGAGTATCTAAACCCACCTTTATTGTCACATGTTATGGTGTGACGTTTGATGTTATCAAGTTACTCTTCCGGTGTTAGTGATTGACATGATCTCATGCTCTAAGGGCTAAAGTTATTTTGCATGATATTATAGCAATGTAAACATAATGACTTTGATCGTATTACTGTACTTTGGGTGAATATTCATCACATCATTCCACCAATGTTGTGTTCTCATTATTAACAACATCCAATGTCCATGATCAGGAAACCTTGATCATCTTATTAATCAACGAGCTAGTTTATATGAGAGGCATAATTAGGAACTCTTTATTTTTTTATTAAACACACATGTATTAATGTTTCCAATTAACACAATTATAGCATGAGAAATAAATGTTTATCATAAGCGTGGAATAAGATAATGACCACTTTATTATACCCCTCAGGCATATTACCTCCGGTATCTCACTTGTACTAGAGTCAATAATCTAGTTTGAAAACATGTGTATTTAACACCTATGGATTTCTGGTGTTGTATATATGCGTTTGCCAGTGGTAAACATAATCTCCAGATCTGACACTTTCAGGACCGTATGTATTTGCATGTCTTTGCGTCTCTATGCATCACTCATTCTCAAATGAGATGGCATCGTATGAATTCAGTCCTTTGGTGAGACCTCGGTCCCTTGGGTTAAAACATGTCGATATTATTGTCGTACAATATATATTCATAATACTAGCCCGCTATGAACCACACCAAGTTTGATAACAAACTAGTTAACACAAATGCTCTCATTTGCTGCTACTATAGCAATCATATACTCAACCTTTTGTTGTTGTATCTGTCATAATGTCTTAATTTTGGATCTCATCCAAATCCATCATGGAATCTCCTTTCCATTACACTGTTCCACCCATAGTCTAAATTGAGATAAACTTAACTTATATTTTGTGACAAAACTAGTATAAATGTAACACTTTACAATGAACTATTTGTAACTATTTGTCACATATACATAACATATTCTTAGTTCTTCCAAAGCTCATAAGAATATCCTTACTATCGTCCAATGATTATCTTATGAATCATTCTGGTATATGCACATAACATTTAGATCATAAGACATATCTAGATATGTACATATCATGGTATACATTATTGATCCAAATATTCATGTGATTTCACTCACCAAGTGTCAAAACACTTGAATCGTGTTTCACCTACCAAGTGTCGATACATTTGAATCTTGATTCAACCCTTTACATGTGGCAAGAACCTTTCTTGTTGTTTCCATATTGAACTCGTTCAATGTCTCATATATGTAAATCTGGCATAACCATATTAGCACATCAATTTATCCATATAGACATTGATGCCTAATATTCTGGTTTTACCCAAGTCTTTCATCGAAATCTGATTTTAATAAAATTATTTACCTGTGTCAATAAAAGATGCATCATTTACAATCAACAACATGTCTTCTATATGATATATTAGAAATATGTCTCAGCTCTCCCACTTAATTTCTTGCAAATATAAACATCTTCATCGTTTCTAGTGAAATTAAATATTTTAACAGCTTCATCACGGTGAAGATTCTAACTCCGCTATGCTTACTTCAACCATTGAAGTTTCCACGCTCTTTTAGCATCCTTTGAGGTAACCATTCTATGAGAAAAACTTTTTTTGTTTGTTCAACTACCATATACCAAAATTGACATATGTATTGGTTGCTACAATAATTCATCCAGAATAAATATCGCTACGAAAGATCAAATTTTGTCGTAGTGAACTCCTTGAACATTGTCATAAACTCTTTTCTGACATGTCGACTATTTCATAGATGTGAAATATCCATGTCTATTTCTTTAAAGATACAATAGGACCGATAGGCTTCATGCCTTTCAGGAGGGTCTTCCAAGTTCAAAAGCTTGATTTCTCGTGTATGGAAACTATCATGGATTTTATGACTTCTATTCATTTGATGGAGTCAAGGCCCATCATCGCTTCTTTGCATGCAGTCGGTGCATCATTGTCAAAAAAATAACGACTTATTTATCAAATCTCACCATCTGATTGTTACCCGACCCACACGGTTCAATAGGAACTCTGAGATCACAACCTTTGTAGTTACGGGAGCCATGAGCATTGTGGTAGCCTCCGGGACATTTTCCAGCACTATGCTACTTAGCACATGTTGCTTAGGTTCATCAACCTAATAAAAGTCTATTGTCCTCCCACTTAACTTTTGCGAAAAAATCCTTCTTAAGAAACTTGACGTTCTAAGCGACAAACTTGTTTTGTCTTTCATATTATGGAGGAATAACCAAATGTTGCTTTGGGATAACCTATAAAGACGTGTTTATCTTACTTTGGTTGTAAACATTTTACTTATGCCTAGCATACCAAATTTTAAGAAAAAACAACTTAGGTTTTATCCCAAGCCATAACTCATATGGTGTCATTTCAACGGATCACGATGGTGCTCTTTTCAGTGAAAAAGTAGTAGTCTCTAAAGCTTTCATCCTTAAAACCTAATGGCAGTTTTATAAATGACACATTTGATCTTACCATGTCAAACAAGGTTTGATTTCATCGCTCGAACACTCCATACTCCTATGGTTTATCGGGAAACACAAATACATGGAATGATTCCTCAAATCTTAGATGTTTTGCTAAACTTGTAACTCAAATATCTTCATTTATGATACAATCATAAATTATTTATTTTCTCATTACAATGATTTTGTACTTCATCTTGAAAGTCTTTGAACAATTTTCAAATGTTTCATATTTCTTCCTTATTAAGTAAATAAAAATATATATTCACTCTAATTTCTGGATAAAGCATATGAAGTTGAAAGATCCACCGGACATGGCTACACATAATGGACTATATACATCAACATGCTACAATGTCCAATAAGTTAGTCCTCCGTTCCTCTTTGGCCGATGAATAGAGTTTTAATTATCTCCAGGAAAGTCTCACAAGCGTCAATTGATCAAAATCAAAGACTCCAAAATTCCATCAACATGGAGTTTCTTCATGTTTTCTTTCCACTTGTGGCGCCCCGCAAAAACCACTACTAGAAAATCGTGTTGTTTTTGTGCATTGCATCATCATGACCGCATGCTCATGTCATCATGCCACCTTGCATTTGAGCATCGTCATGTCATCTTGCATTTGTTTGCATAAAACTATTTTTGAAAAGTCTATTTTTGTTTTCTAAACGCCCCGTCTTTATTCAAATACAAAACCCGGGTCTCTGGATTTTTTTTTCTACCAACGGTTTTCAAAATCCCCGTTTTAAATAATAAAATAATCCTTTTATTTTTAGGAGGCAGCCCGCCAGGCCCGAAAGCCTGACCGGCCACCTCCAAAATTCCTAAATCTACCCAATCCTAGTCTACCCAACCCCCTCCACCTCACTCCATCCCCTCACATCGCGCCACCTCACCCCACTCACCAATCCCAGCCCGCCACCTTAGCCTCCCCAGCCACCCATCGCACCCCCCACGCGCGGACAGGGAAAACCACCCCGCCGCCAATTTTTTTTCCCGCCTAGCACGCCACCTGAGCCGCCAGCCGGGCCCCACCCTGGACCCGCTCCCGACCAAACCTCCCCCGACCGCCTCGTGCTCCACCCTGCCTCCTGGCCCACCACTCCGCGTCCCACCCCCTAGAGCGCGCGCCCCCAGGCCCTCCCCTGACGCGCCCCTTCTCCCTCCCGCTTCTTCCTCTCCGACCCCGCTCCCATCCGCTTCGCCGCCTCCCTGCCGGCGTGCCGCCCCGCCTCTCTCCTTCCTCACGAGAACGACTCCCGCCGCCACCGTCTTCTCCGCCATCGACCGCCACCACGGGGTCCCTCCTCGGCCGCCTCCCGCCCAAATGCTCTGCCGCCGTGCCGTGTCCTCCTCCCCGAGGCAGACCGCCTCCCTCGCCGATGCCAAACCCCCGAGCTCCGCGCCGCCGCTAGGCCGCCGCCCTGCATCCTCCTCTCCGCCTCCAAGGGCCCCGTCCTCGCCCTCTTTTCCATCCGCTCGGCCTCGCCGCGGCGACCTCCTCCTCTCCGCGACGCCTCCCTGTCTAGCGCCTCCACCCCGCAGTCGCCTCCTCCCGCTTCCCCGACAGACGCTGCCGCCCGCCGCCCTCCAGCGCCGGCCCTGGCCGCACGACCCGCCGTCGTCCCCGCCGCCGCCGCCTCGGGCCTCCTCTCCTCCGGTCGATCCCGGCCACCTCGTCGCCGTCTTCCCCTCCTCCAATCACGACGGCCACCACCACCATCGACCCTGCCGCCTCCGACGGCTCGCCTCTGCCGACCCCGGCCCGCCTCCTCCTCGTCCGCATCGGCCCCGCCGTGGCCGCCCTCCTCCCCGTCCTGCGGCGTCCCTGCCGCTAGCGAGCCGCCCCATTGCCTCCACCACCGGCTTGCTCCCTGCCAGCCGTCGTCCCCTGCGCGGTCGCTGCCACCTCCGAGCCGAGGCGCCCTTGCAGTTCCCTGTCCTGCTGCGTCCTACAATCAGTAGTCGCTCTAGCCGCTGCCAGGTGCTCGAGCCAATGTCCGGATGGGACGTGCCCCAAGAGTGTATTTTTCGGCTTTGACCTACCGTTTAGCCTTCAGCCATGTGCCCGCGTGATGTGCTGTATCAATGTTGACCCATGGCTCTATCTACACCGATGATGTACGAGTGTGGTGTTAATTGCTCTCCGGACAATCTCTTCACGGAGCTATCGGACTATGCAAGACCACCGACGCAACCGCAAGTGCCTCAGACCCCGGCGTCGAACCCGTTAACCCGAGCTCTACGTCATGGATTCGATGGCCGAGACCCCGGATTCGAAGATCCAAAGACCAAACCCCGAAGCCCCAATCCCGGAGCCCGAAGACCGATCTAGTCGAGCTCGAACCTCGTCGACCCCCGGGCGCGCTAAGTTCTCCGACCCCGAAGACCGATCCGGAGCGCCAAGGCCTTCCACATGGAGTCGTCAAGATCATCGCGGAACTCCAAGGACCACTTCGTAGGGTGCCGAACGCCAAGGTCGTCGACACGGTTACGCCAAGTACTCCCTCGAGGACGCCAAGTTCTTCACCCCGACCCCAAACCAAGTCCTTCCCGGATGCGACAAGATCTACTTCCGTTGTCCGAGACCGTTCCCGTCGAGCTATTTCCGCCCCGTCGAACCCTGTCGCACCCCGAATCCCTCGGAGCCCAAGTTCGCCGAACCCTAAATGTGATTCCCTATCCGAGACCCCCATTATTTTTGTAATATGACATTATCGACTGTCGCATATTAAATTGTTCATCTCGCATGCATATCATAATCATGCCGGATCTTCTACCGTAGTATTAAATATTGCATCCGGTGTTTCTGCTAGTGTTTGCTTCTTCGCGGATTAGGCCGATGAGTTGATACAAGTATCGACAAGTTCTCCGGATATGAACCTTCGGCAGTGTTTCCCAGGCGAGCATCTCTCCTCCTTCTACCTATTTTGCATTTATAGTCTTTACTTCCTCCTGTTGATCTATTGCTATCCTTGTCGCGATGCTTTAGTTCCGTACCCGATATATTCCGTGCAGCCGATATATTGCCCTGGACACCTCCTATTGCCTGTGTTTGGTAGATAGCTGGCCTTGCGAGTCGTAGTTTCTTGCTCAGGTGCGATCTTGTATTGTCGAGTACCACAGTTGTTGTATTGATGGCAGATGTTTATTGGTGGAGATGCTTAATGGTGGAGATGATCATGACTTTAAATACAACTATTAAAATGCTAGATATAACTAAGAGGCATCGGTGAGCAATAGATGTTATTTGGTTCTTCCATGCTCACTTGTGTCCCGTAGGACCCCGAGTACTTGATACCAGTTCCTTGATTTTTCGCACTATCCACATCCGGGAGGCCTTATGGACCCCCCTGAGCTAGAGCTTGATTCATTTCTATTTCTTGGGGCCACAAAGTAGTTTGGGGCTTTATTACTATCTTGTAATTATGCCATGCTTTACTGCTTTATTTAAGATTGTGCGTGGAGCACCTGTACTGTTTACGATCGTGGCACGTTTTCGCTGTATCGACAAGCCCAGTCACACTTTCGGGTTCCCAGTCGTTTACAGCCGTCCACACAAACCCTGGGTCCGTTCCGGAGCCGGCCAACTTTATTGCGGGTAGCTTAGTGGGGTGGCCCCCTGAAATATTTCTGAATCCTGTGATCGCTTTGTCGTGAATGCCTCGTTGGGTTTCGAGTTGGTTTTTCCGAGGTTGATCGAGTGTGTGTTGCTATTTGTGCACCCCTGCAAGGTAAAAATTTCTAAAAGCCGTGTCCGCGGATATGGACGACTTGGAGCACAGTATCTCGATCATAGACAAGCATAACTAAAGTAGTGCTATAAACTTGACTTCGATCATGGACGACTTGGATCCGAATAGGTCCTTCTTATCCCTCTCTGATAACCGCCAGTTGTATCGAGTCTCTATAGGTTGTTTAGTGCCGCTGCGCTGCCGCTTCAGCCCACCATACCTATGTAGGCGAGAGCCGCCGAATTCTAGCCTCGCCGTGTACTGGCCTCAGTACTGACGCTCCTCTTTTTCCTTTGCCCTTTGTCGGCACCCCTTTTTGTTTTAGCAGGTTTGAGATCAACGTCGTTATCAGGGTTACCCTTCCGTCTTGGCCTGGGCAAGGTTATGGATGCCATTGGTTATTCTTCAGGGCTCTTAGCCCCATTTGCATTTTGCCCGTAGTCGGACGCTCTATCATTTTCAAGGTGATTTGGATCTTCGTATTGTATATCGGTATTCTTGACTCATGGAGTCGTGTTGTATATATATCTGTTCTGTGGGTCCCATCGAGGACTGTTGTGTAATGGTATTACTTCGTGTTCCACCCGCACGAAAGTGCCGGGTGGGCGTCCTTGAATCGTTTCTATGCGGGTTTGGCGGAAAGGGCTAAAACTTGCATAGGGCCGATTTGAGGGTGTTACACCACTATAATTTGAATGGCGATGTCAATTTGTAAGTGATCTTTCAATCACTTGTCTTGTGACATTTTAGCATTAGTTTTTATGGATGTGATTTATCCAACTAGACTTGTAAAAGTTCATCCATCTTCTATGGAATCCGTTAATTATT
The DNA here is from genome assembly GCA_910589775.1 of Avena eriantha. Taxonomy (NCBI): domain Eukaryota; kingdom Viridiplantae; phylum Streptophyta; class Magnoliopsida; order Poales; family Poaceae; genus Avena; species Avena eriantha. The sequence continues at coordinate 227,000,973 of OU342740.1, forward strand.
TGAACAACCTTTGTTCTTATAATACCTGAACAAAATAACAATTATTAAAACAAATCTTGAAGTCAAGATTTGATGTCAATGAATAACACAACAACAACACTTTATTTGTTCTTGATGAACATCATCACATATTCTCTTGCTAGTTACTTATGCCATTGTAGTTCTTGAATAGCGTTGTTCTGTATGACATTTCACACCAACCAATTCAGTATCCAATACCCAAGAACCACATTGTTTAACAAGCCAAGAATACAACCATAACATGTATATCATCTATATACCTAAACTGGACATTTCCAGTCTTTTCTTTTCTATCAAATATTTTATAGATTCTCTTTCAACATTTCCTTTTATTTTTAAAAGAATCTATCGACATAAATAGTGACGCCATACACATGACACATAGTCTAAAGCGTGTATAGTCAAATACTAATACCTTTGGACTTTCACTTTGAAGTGGATCACCATCATCAAATGTTTGGCGTTATTTGAAAATCCATTCTTTAGTAATCTTTTAGTGTAGTAAACATTATACATACATCTTCTATTCATCCTTATCATGATAACTTTCATGATGAAGCTACTATAGCTTATAAAGTCAAATCATGAGTATAATGTCAGTTCCCAAAACCTTTTTGGGAGATCAGGACGCCTAGCATCTCCAATATAACATCCCAAAACTTAATCCAAGGTTAATCAAGATCAAATCTACCCAATTTAGGGTTAACAAAAACTTTTCCATTTAAAAACAATTAAGCATTCATATGTGTGTGCATTTAAATAGGAATTGTTTTGAATTGCCATGGTTGAGTGATACATTGGTTGTAAAATGATTCTAAGGTGAATTAAACATCATCTAGATCATCCCCAAGCAAATCCCAAAGAAAAATAAATCAAAAAGAATAAAATTAAGCAAATGGTCACTTTTGCCATTTTAATCACATAGCCTACTTTGGCTATTCCTAGAACTCAAATCTTAACAGAAATAATTGTGGTTCTTTGCACCCCCTACTAGTACAAGTAGTGATGTACCAAGGTCCACTTTATTTCATCCCAAAATCTTTCAAACACTAAATTTAAATGACAATTAAAAATTGAATCTAGTGTAGGTATCAAGATCACACCAATTCAAAAACCACTCAAATGAACTCCAATTTAAAATCCCAAACACACCTAGAAGCTTAAGCATAAGATACACCACTCCACCGGTAATCAGCCCAAAATTCAAAACTTTTTCTCTTGCGGCCATTTGATCAAACACCTTGTTAGCAGAATCATTATGGCCTAACTATTACTGTTTTGGAGCTAATCTTGTCGAGCCATTTGGTGTGCATTGATCATCCTTGTCTCCCCCAGGCCCAAGCAGACCAAACCCACCTCTATCCCTAGCCCCTGGCGCCAGTGCCATGCCGCCCCGATGCCATACTCGCCGGCCAAGTGTGCACAAGGCGCAGGAGACCACCATCCCCTCTCCGCCGCTCCAGGAAGTTAGGCGCCACCTCACCGCCGCCCACGGTCCACCCCTCGATCAACCCCAGCCCCTGGACCACTCCCTAGCCTCGCCGCCCTTTCTCTCTGCAAGCAAGCCAGAGCGCGCCAGAGTGCGATTGCCGCCAGCACGCAGCAGACCGCGCCTTGACAGCATACCGCGCACGCCGCTCCGCCTCGACCCCAGCAAGCCGCCAGACACGGCCGTGCACCGCCGCGCGACACACAGTCGCCGTGATCGCCGTCGAGCACCACCTCTGTCTCCCAGAGTGCGTGAAGCCCTCGGCAGTTAGGCACCGCCCCTAGCCACGCCATTGCACCGTAGCTGACCGCCAGTAGACTTCCCATCGTCCGCCTACCTCGCCACGCCGGTAGCCCCCCTGTTTCGCCATCACCGACGAGCCGCGCCCATGCCTCTCGGTCTCACCGTCGAGCCTATATAAGCAGGCCACCCTGTGGCATCTCGCTAAAACCACTACTAGAAAATCGCTGTGATTTTGTGCATTGCATCATCATGACGGCATGCTCATGTCATCATGCCACATTGCATTTGAGCATCGTCATCATCTTGCATGGTTTGTTTAAAAACTATTATCGAAACGCCTAGCTTTATTTTTCTAAATATTACTGTCTTTATTCAAATTAAAATCCGGGCCTCCGGAATATTTTGGTTTGTCTAAATACGGTGTGCAAAAGCCTTGTTTTTAATAAATAAAATTATTTGTTTATTTTTAGGAGATAGCCCGCTAGGCCCGAAAGCCCAGCCGGCCACCTCCAAATAAAATCCTATCCTAACCCAAAACCCTAATCCACCTACCCCTCCTCCCTCTTTTTCCCTCCCCAGCCGCTAACTCCCATCCTCCCGCCCAAATCCCAGCACCACCAACCCCTGCCGCCACCTGGGCTGCCCTCCACCTCACTCCCTCCAATCCCGTCTCGCCACCTCATCCCCCTGGCCAATCCCCACACTCCACACACCCCACCAACTCCCACTCACGCGCGCAGCACCCCGCCGCCCCTGCACGCGTCCCACCTCCACCTGGTCCCCACCTGAACGCGCTCCCCCCGCACGGTCAACCACCCCTCTCCCCCCGGCCCACCACTCCTCCCGCCTGACCCCTTCCACCGACGTGCCCCTCTCCCTTCGCATTCCACCCCGCCGCCCGCCGGGCCTCGTCTATGCAGAGGACGCACGCCCCGCCGCCACATCCTCCCTGGCCCGGCCACATCTTCGTCGCCGCCCTCTCGGCCTCTTCCCCGGCCGCGGCCTCCGCCTTCCCCACCTCTGCGCCAGCGCCCTCCTCGTCGCCCTGCAAGCCGCTGTCCCCGCGCCGCCTTGTCGTCGACCCCTCCGCCACTCGCCGGGGCCCGCGCTTCCTCTACCTCTGCACGGACTCCGCGCCGGCTCGACCGTTGACTTCATCGCGTCGTCGGCCTCCCTCCACCTCACCGAGCTCCGCCGCCCGTCCGCAAGCCCCGGCCATGTCCGCCACCTGCTCCCATGACCTCGGCCTCGCTCACAGCCGGTGCGTCCGCGAACCGCCGCCGGCCGGCCCGTTCCTGCCGCCGCGCTCGCTCGCTGCCAAGCCCTACCCCAAGCATCGCCGGCCCCTCTCACATCAAGCCTCGGCCTCCTCGCCACCTTCGTCGAGCGCCGGCCATCTGCGCGCTCCACCGTGGCCGCGAGCTCCTTCTCGAGGCAGAGCCCCGTCGCGTGTTCCTCGTCGCCCCTCGCAAGATCAGCCACCGTCGACCGGTCCTCTTCAAAGAGCCTGCCCGACCTCTGTTCTGCGACCGCCACCTTCCGTCGTGGTTGCCCCTAAAATAATGCACCTGGCAGGTTGTTTTCTGTCTCTGCCTTGTGGTCAACGCCCGGGCTCCCAGAAGGTGTTTGAGGAAATGTCTATGCAGGACTCGTTCACTCACAGCATTTTTATCCTTGTGTCTTGCACCCGTGTTTTGGTAGTGTGTTGTACCGATGATGGCGCAACGGTCGTGGTGTGGCATGGACAACGACCGTTTGAAGTTAGGTGGAGCCACCTAAAGAGTACCAGATCCTCGCCAAGATCTTCTCCCCGGAATCGCCATGACCTCCATCACGGATATCGAAGACCACCAAACTCTCCGACCCGGTATCCGAAGACACCGAGACGATCCGCAAGCCCCCCACAAGGATATCGTGTCGCCGCCGAGATCTTCTTCATGGAGACTGGAGACCTTGAACCCCGGAGTCCGAAGACCGAACCCGAACCCCTCGGTGAACCCCAAGATCGCCGATACCCTAATGTGTGACCCCTATCCGAGCCCCCTTATTCTTATAAAATATGACATTCATCTATTGCATATTAAATTGTTCGCACATGCATACATATTTTGTGGGTACGGGTTATTTTATTGATTCACCTAATAATTAAATATGGAGTGTTTATGCGGAATATCTTTGTCTTATTCCAGACTCCATTTAAATTTGTGTAGCGAACCGATACCTTGTTTTGCCTTGTTAAGACAACATTTAAATTGCGGGAGTTCTAAATAACTTGAACCTTTTAATTAAATGTCGGGACCCTGGTTCCGCTTAATACTGCCTAATTGCACCGCATTTGCATCATATCATGATCATGCCGGATCTTCTGCCGTGGTATTAAATATTGCATCCGGTGTTTCTTCTAGTGTTTGCTTCTTCGCGGATTAGGCTGATGAGTGGATGCGAGTACCGACAAGTTCTCCGGATATGATCCATCGGCAGTGTTTCCCAGGCGAGCATTCTCCCCCTTTCTACCTATTTTGCATTTATAGTCTTTATTTCCTCCTGTTGATCTATTGCTATCCGTGTCGCGATGCTTTAGTTTCCGAACACCAATTATATCCCATGCGGCCTCTATATTGCCTTGGACACCTCCTATTACCTGTGTTTGGTAGATAGCTGGCCTTGCGAGTCGTAGTCACTTGCTCAGGTGTGATCTCGTGTTGTCAAATACCACAATTGTTGGAACGCTCGCAGATGTTAATGGTGGAGATGGTTAATGGTGGAGATGATCATGACTCTAAATACAACTATTAAAATGCTACATATAACTAATGCAGAGGCATCGGTGGGCAATAGATGTTATTTGGTTCTTCCACGCTCACTTGTGTACCGTAGGACCCCGAGTACTTGATACCTGTTCCTTGATTTTTCGCACTATCCACATCCGGGAGGCCGTGGACCCCCCTGAGCCAGAGCTTGATTCATATATATTTCTTGGGGCCACAAACTAGTTTGGGGTTTTATTACTATCCTGTACTTATGCCATGTTACTGCTTTATTTAGGATTGTGCGTGGAGCACCTGTACTGTTTCGGATTGCGGAGTGTTTTCACGGTATCGACAAGCCCAGTCACACTTTCGGGTTCCTAGTCATTTACATCCATTGGCGCAAACCTTGGGTCCGTCTCGGAGTCGCCCAACTTCATTGCGGGTAGCTTAATGGGGTGGCCCGCTGAAATATTTCTGAATCCTGTGATCGCTTTGTCGTGAATGCCTCATTGGGTTTTGAGTTGGTTTTTCTGTTGTCGTTCGAGTGTGTGTTGCTATTTGTGCACCCCTGCAGGGTAAAACTTTCTGAAAGCCATGTCCGCGGTTATGGACGACTTGGAGCACAGTATCTCGATCATAGACAAGCATAACTAAAGTAGTGCTATAAATTTGACTTAATATGTGACTAGTAATCAGATTCAAATACAACAGAATGGATATTAAAAATGCTAACAACTGGTGGAGCTGGGGTTCCTTGTGTCATGTTATATCTGCCTAGTAAGTATTACAACTCCAATGGAATGTGATAAAAGTGCCAACAATTGCTGGGTTTTGGGATTCCTCAGGACAATTATATCTGACTAGTAAATGTTCCAACTACAATGGAATGGTGATTAAAACTGCCCACTACTTATGCTTCAGGATGACTCATGATATCTATATCTGATTAGTAAGAGCTTCAACTATAACGGAATGAGTAAAATTGCCAACTGTGTGAGTTCCTCGGTTCGACTTCCTCGTTTGGTCTCGAGGGGGAAATACTAGGATGGGTTGTTTGGTGTTAGCTTCAGGTTCGAACCGAATAGGTCTTTCTTATCCCTCTCTAATAGCCGACAGTGTACCGAGTCTCTATAGGTTGTTTAGTGCATGCTGCGCTGCCGCTTCTGTCCACCATACCTATGTAGGCGAGAGCCGCCAAATTCTAGCCTCGCCGTGTACTGGCCTCAGTACTGACGCTCCTCTTTTTCCTTTGCCCTTTGTCGGCACCCCTTTTGTTTTAGCAGGTTTGAGATCGACGTCGTTAGCAGGGTTACCCTTTCGGCTTGGCCTGGGCAGGGTTATGGACGCCATTGGTTATTCTTCAGGGCTCTTAGCCCCATTTGCATCTTGTCCGTAGTCGGACGCTCTATCGTTTTCAAGGTGATTTGGATCTTTGTATTGTATATCTGTATTCTTGACTCATGGAGTCATTGATGTATATAAATCTGTCTGTGGGTCCCATCGAGGACTGATGTGTAATGGTATAACTTCGTTCTCCACCCGCACGAAAGTGCCTGGTGGGCGTCCTTGAATCGTTTCTATGCGGGTTTGGCGGGAAGCGCTAATACTCACATCGGGCCGATTCGAGGGTGTTACAAAAGCAGTTTTCTATATGACTATACGGGCAGTGCACTTAGAGTACAAGGAAGTCCTGCATTCGTTAGGGGCTAGTACGGTGACGCCTGAATTTCTAGGTAAGGCAGTGCATGTGGCTGAGGAAGCGCAGTGCTTCGAAGAGAAACAAAGGTATCTGTAGCATTACATAGAGCAGTGCAATTGTCGAACTAAAGGCAGTGCACACATGATAAATTGGGCAGTGCACGCAGGATAAATAGGGCAGTTCTTCGAAAGTGCATAGGTGTATCTCTGTAGAAAGCAGTTTTCTATATGACTATACGGATAGTGCACTTGGAGTGTAGGGTAGTCCCGCATTCGTTAGGGGCTAGTACAGTGACGCCTGAATTTCTAGGTAAGGCAGTGCATGTGGCTGAGGAAGCGTAGTTCCTTGAACAGAAACCAGTGTACCTGCAGCATTACATAGAGTAGTGCAATTGTCGAACTAAAGGCAGTGCACATAGGATAAATTGGGCAGTGCACGCAGGATAAATAGGGCAGTTCTTCGGAAGTGCATAGGTGTATCTGTGTACATGACTATATGACTATACGGGCAGTGCACTTAGAGTGCACTTAGGGGCTAGTACAGTGACGCCGGAATTTCTAGGTACGGCAGTGCATGTGGCTTAGGAAGCGTAGTGCTTCGAATAGAAACTAGTGTACATGCAGCATTACATAGAGCGGTGCAATTGTCGAACTAAGGGCAGTGCAAGTAGTCTGAGTACATGGCAGTGCACACAGGATAAATAGGGGAGTTCTTCGAAAGTACATAGGTGTATCTGTGTACAAAGCAGTTCTCTTTATTACTATATGGGCAGTGCACTTATAGTGCAGGGTTGTCCCGCATTCTTTAGGGCCTAGTTCAGTGATGCCTAAATTTTTAGGTTAGGCAGTGCATGTGGCTGAGGAAGCACAGTGGTTCCACCAGAAACCAGCGTACTTGCAGCATTACATAGAGGAGGGCAATTGTCCAACTAAAAGCAGTGCAAGTAGTCTGAGTACAGGGCAGTGCAAGTAGGATAAATAGGGCAGTTCTTCGAAAGTACATATGTGTATCTGTGTAGATGACTATATGACTATACGGGTAGTGCACTTAGAGTGTAGGGTCCTCCCGCATTCGTTAGGGGCTAGTATAGTGACGCTAGAAGTTCTAGGTACAGTAGTGCATGTGGCTGAGGAAGCGCAGTGCTTCGAACAGAAACCAGTGTACCTACAGTATTTCATAGAGCAGTGCAATTGTCGAACTAAAGGCAGTGCACACAGGATAAATAGGGCAGTTCTTCGAAAGTACATAGGTGTATCTGTGTAGAAAGCAGTTTTTTGTATGACTATACAGGCAGTGCACTTAGAGTGCAGGGTAGCCCCACATTTGTTATGTTCTAGTAGAGTGACGCCTGAATTTCTAGGTAATGCAGTGCATGTGGCTGAGGAAGCGCAGTGCTTCGAACAGAAACTAGTGTATCTGCAGCATTACATAGAGCAGTGGAATTGTGTAACTAAAGGTAGTCCACACAGGATAAATTGGGTAGTGCAACCAGGATAAATAGGGCAGTTATTCGAAAGTGCATAGGTGTATCTGTGTAGAAAGCAGTTTTCTATATGACTATACGGGCAGTGCACTTAGAGTGCAGGGTAGTCCCGCATTCGTTAGGGGCTAGTAAAGTGACGCCTGAATTTCTAGGTAAGGTAGTGCATGTGGCTGAGGAAGCGCAATTCTTCGAACAGAAACCAGTGTACCTGCATCATTACATAGAGTAGTGCAATTGTCGAACTAAAGACAGTGCACACATGATAAATTGGGGAGTACACACAGGATAAATAGGGCAGTTCTTCGGAAGTGCATAGGTGTATCTGTGTACATGACTATATGACTATACGGGCAGTGCACTTCGAGTTCACTTAGGGGCTAGTACAGTGACGCCGAAATTTCTATGTACGGCAGTGCATATTGCTTAGGAAGCGCAGTGCTTCGAATAGAAACTAGTGTACCTGCAGCATTACATAGAGCAGTGCAATTGTCGAACTAAGGGAAGTGCAAGTAGTCTGAGTACAGGGTAGTGCACGCAGGATAAATAGGGCAGTTCTTCGAAAGTACATAGGTGTATCTGTGTACAAAGCAGTTCTCTTTATTACTATACGGGCAGTGCACTTAGAATGCAGGGTTATCCCACATTCTTTAGGGGCTAGTTCAGTGACGCCTGGATTTCTAGGTAAGGTAGTGCATTTGGCTGAGGAAGCGCAGTTCTTCCAATAGAAACCAGCGTACCAGCAGCATTACATAGAGTAGTGCAATTGTCCAACTAAAGGCAGTGCAAGTAGTCTGAGTACATGGCAGTGCACGCGAGATAAATAGGACAGTTCTTCGAAAGTACATAGGTGTATCTGTGTAGATGACTATATGACTATACGGGCTGTGCACTTAAGTGCAGGGTCCTCCCGCATTCGTTAGGGGCTAGTATAGTGATGCCGGAATTTCTAGCTATGACAGTGCATGTGGCTGAGGAAGCGCAGTGCTTCGAATAGAAACCAGTGTACCTGCAGTAGAGCAGTGCAATTGTCAAACTAAAGGCAGTGCACGCAGGATAAATAGGGCAGTTTTTTGAAAGTACATAGGTGTATCTGTGTAGAAAGTAGTTTTCTATATGACTATACGGGCAGTGCACTTAGAGTGCAGGGTAGTCCCGCATTCGTTAGGGGCTCGTACAGTGATGCCTGAATTTCTATGTAAGACAGTGCATGTGGCTGAGGAAGCGCAGCGCTTTGAACAGAAACCAGTGTACCTACAGCATTCCATAGAGCAGTGCAATTGTGTAACTAAAGGCAGTGCACACAGGATAAATTAGGCAGTGCACGCAGGATAAATAGGGCAGTTCTTCGAAAGTGTATAGGTGTATCTGTGTAGAAAGCAGTTTTCTATATGACTATACATGCAGTGCACTTAGAGTGTAGGCTAGTTCCGCATTCGTTAGGGGCTAGTATAGTGACGCCTGAATTTCTAGGTAAGGCAGTGCATGTGGCTGAGGAAGCGCAGTTCTGAGGCCATAATTCGGCGGCTCTCGCCTACATAGGTATGGTGGACTGAAGCGGCAGCGCAACATGCACTAAATAACCTATAGAGACTCGATTAACTGTCAGCTATTAGAGAGAGATAAGAAAGACCTATTCGGAACCAACCTTATACTAACACCAAACATACCCATCCTGGTATTCCCCCTCGAGACCAAACGAGGAAGTCAAGCCGAGGAAACTCACACGGTTGGCAGTTTTATTTAATCTTTCCATGGTGGTTGTCCAACTTACTAGTCATATCCGATACAAGTCATATTATAACAACAATTCTTTAGTTATAGTTGTCTATGATCGAGAAACTGTGCTCCAAGGCGTCCATAACCGCGGACATGGCTTTTTGAAAAGATTTAACCCTGCAGGGGTGCACCAAAGTATCCACACGCACTTCGACCATTTTTGCCAGATCAATTAACATACACCCATCGGTATGTCAGCGGGGCCTAAGTCATGATGTTTCCCAGACCCAAAGCAAGTACATGGGGGCCACCCCACTAAGCTACCCGCAACAAAGTCGGCCGGCTCTGGAATGGACCCAGGGTTTGTGCCAATAGCTGTAAACAACTGGGAACCCGAAAGTGTGACTGGGCTTGTCAATACCATGAAAACATTCCACATCCTAAACAGTACAGGTGCTCCATGCACAATCTTAAATAAAGCAGTAAAGCATGGCATAAGTACAGAATAGTAATAAAGCCCCAAACTACTTGTGGCCCCAGGTATAGTACTTTGAAATCAAGTAGTAAGCCGATGGGGGTGCCCACACACCCCACCGGTGGTTAGCGCGCTCGATCTCGGAACAGGTGTCAAGAACTCGGGTCCTAGATGGACACAAGTGGGCGGTTAAAAACCAAATATTGACTATTACCCACCGGTGCCTCTGCATTATATCTATTTCCAGCATTAATTAACAAGTTATAATGTAAGCCATGATCATCTCCACCGTTAAGCATCTCCATCATTTAGCATGTGCCAACCTCCCAACAACGGTGGAACAACAACGACGCGATGCAGCACTTGAGCAAGCGACTACGACACGCAAAGGCTGACTATCTATCAAACAACAGGCAATAGGATGTGTCCAAGGCAATATAGAGGCTGCAGGGAATATAAATGGTGCACAGAAACTAAAGCATCATAACACGGATAGCAATAGAGCAACAGGAGGAAGTAAAGACTATAGACACAAAATAGGTAGAAAGGGGGAGATTGCTCGCCTAGGAAACATTGCCGAAGGTTCATTATCCGAAGGACTTGTCGATACTCGCATCAACTCATCAGCCTAATCCACGAAGAAGCAAACACTAGAAGAAACACCGGATGCAATATTAATACTACGACAGAAGATCCGGCATGATTATGATATGATGCATCGCATGGCACAGATGCGGTGCAATTAGGCAATATTAAGCGAAAAAAGGGTCCCGACTATTAAGTAGGAGGTTTATGTTGTTTAGCTACCCCGCAATTTAAATGTTGTGTTAACAAGGCGAAACATAGCATCGATTTGCTACACAAATTTAAATGGAGACATTATAAGGCTAGAATATCCCGCATATAGACTCGATATTTAATTTAGATGAATCGTCGAAATAGCCCCAAACACCCACAATGTGTATGCAATCATGAACAATTTAATATGCAACAAGTGTATAGATGACATTTATAAAATAGGGTTCTCAGAAAGGGAATCACACATAGGGTCGAAGATCTTGGTGTCCACCAGGGGTCGACGGGGTTCGGTCTTCGCGGGATCGGTCTTCGGGCTCCGGGAACGGGGCTCTAGGATATGTGGGAAGATCGTGGCGTTCGAGGTCTCATCATCTTCGGTACCGGGTAGGAGAGCATGGCGCGCCGGGGTTCGGTCTACGGATCCAGGAAAGTCTTGTCAGCGTACTTGGAGCATCGTTGAGTAAAATCTCGGTAACGTGTCGGATCTTGTCGATGGCAAAAACATGAACACGGTCATCAGTGGTTATCGAGGCAGAACGCATCAACAACACAAGGGAGGATGGGGATAGTCTAGTTGTTCTGTACCACCAGAAAAACATCATGTGCCCTTCACTGTCTGCCGACATCAACAGGGGACGACCCCAAGGGCAAGCCTGACGGCGGACGGACCAAGGCGAGGCGGCGGGCTGGAATCTTGACGGCCGCGAACGCGAGGCCTCGGAGGCCTTGCGAGTCATAGTTGCTTGCTCACGTGCGATCTCGTGTTGTCAAGTACCACAATTGTTGGAAGGTTGGCAGATGCTTAACGGTGGAGATGCTTAATGGTGGAGATGATCATGACTTTAAATACAACTATTAAAATGCTAGCTATAACTAATGCAGAGGCATCGATGGGCAATAGATGTTATTTGGTTCTTCCACGCTCACTTGTGTCCCGTAGGACCCCGAGTACTTGATACCTGTTCCTTGATTTTTCGCACTATCCACATCCGGGAGGCCGTGGACCCCCCCCTGAGCTAGAGCTTGATTCATTTCTATTTCTTGGGGCCACAAAGTAGTTTGGGGCTTTATTACTATCCTGTACTTATGCCATGCTTTAATGCTTTATTTAAGATTGTGCGTGGAGCACCTGTACTATTTAGGATCGCAGAGTGTTTTCGCGGTATCGACAAGCCCAGTCACACTTCCGGGTTCCCAGTCGTTTACAACCATTGACGCAAACCCTGGGTCTGTTCTGGAGCCGGCCAACTTCGTTGCTGGTAGCTTAGTGGGGTGACCCCCTGAAATATTTTATGAATCCTGTGATCTCTTTGTCGTGAATGCCTCGTTGGGTTTTGAGTTGGTTTTTCCGAGGTTGATCGAGTGTGTGTTGCTATTTGTGCACCCCTGCAGGGTAAAACTTTCTGAAAGCCGTGTCCGCGGTTATGGACGACTTGGAGCACAGTATCTCGATCATAGACAAGCATAACTAAAGTAGTGCTATAAATTTGACTTAATATGTGACTAGTAATCAAATGCAACTATAATGGAATGGATATTAAAAATGCCAACAACTGGTGGATCTGGGTTGTTTCGTGACATGTTGTACCTGCCTATTAAGTATTGCAACTCCAATGGAATGTGATAAAAGTGCCAACAATTGCTGGGTTTTGGGATTCCTCAGGACAATTATATCTGACTAGTAAATGTCCCAACTACAATGGAATGGTGATTAAAACTGCCCACTACTTATGCTATCAGGACGGCCCACGCTATCTATATCTGACTAGTAAGTGCTTCGATTATAATGGAATGAATAAAATTGCCAACTGTGTGAGTTCCTTAGTCCGACTTCCTCGTTTGGTCTCGAGGGGGAAATACCAGGATGGGTTTGTTTGGTGTTAGCTTCAGGTTGGATCCGAATAGGTCTTTCTTACCCCTCTCTAATAGCCGCCAGTGATACCGAGTCTCTATAGGTTGTTTAGTGCCGCTGCGCTGCCACTTCAGCCCACCATACCTATGTAGGCGAGAGCCGCCGAATTCTAGCCTCGCCGTGTACTGGCCTCAGTACTGACGCTCCTCTTTTTCCTTTGCCCTTTGTCGGCACCCCTTTTGTTTTAGCAGGTTTGAGATCGACGTCGTTAGCAGGGTTACCCTTCCGGCTTGGCCTGGGCAGGGTTATGGACGCCATTGGTTATTCTTCAGGGCTCTTAGCCCCATTTGCATCTTGTCCGTAGTCGGACGCCCTATCGATTTCAAGGTGATTTGGATCTTTGTATTGTATATCTGTATTCTTGACTCGTGGAGTCGTGTTGTATATATATCTGTTCTGTGGGTCCCATCAAGGACTGTTTTGTAATGGTATTACTTCGTTTTCCACCTGCACGAAAGTGCCTGGTGGGCGTCCTTGAATCGTTTCTATGCGGGTTTGGCGGAAAGGGCTAAAACTTGCATAGGGCCGATTCGAGGGTGTTACACACCCCAGCACCATCTCTTCACAGCATTCCACTCCCCTCTCTCCACTGACCATTTCCCCTCTCTCACCGGAGCCGCTCGAGCCGCCGTTTGCCGGAATTGCACCGGAGGAGGCCGCTGTAGAGGAGGAGACGCTGCCGTCGATTTCGTCCACCTCAGCCCCTGTCGTGACTTTGCCTGAGCCCGCCGTCGCCGTCCAGTTCGATCGCCCGCCTCGCTACACTAGCTGGAGCCCTGGTACATCCCTAGTAGACCCCCACCGGCCGTTTAGGGTTCGGTCTCGCCGACGACGAGTCCGTCGTCGATGACGACTATGATCCGTTGATCTGCGTTCTAATCGTAGCGCCCAGATTGCCCCATACCGTTTCGGGTTTTAAGTGTCACTGACAAGCGAGACGAACCTGTCAGCCACCCTCCGCGCCACTGGGCCGGCCCAGTTGCTTTCCCGTTTCGGGTTAATTCAAAATAGAATTTTTTCTATTTAGGTTTAAACTCAAATCTGTCCCTTAGTTCAAAAATCAATTTAGGAAGATTTACTGAACCAAATGGAGTGATTCCAATTTTGTTGGAAAGCTACTGAAATTATCTATCCTATTTGTATATGTAATAATAGCTTTTGAGTTGATTCCAACTCTCAAAAATCACATTTAACCATACCTATTTGTATATGTAATAATATTAAGGTTGACATGAAGTGACTCTAGACTAGTTCCAAAATAATGCTATATAGGCATTTCTAGTCACTTTAAATCTTTATTTGTTAAACTTAATCTTATTAAAATGTGATCCAACCTTTAAATCGCATTCCCATACGTTAGAATATGTGGTGATGACATGTGTCCACATGATACCATATTTTAATTAGAGAATATTAAATCTTAGTTATTTTCAATGAGTAGAAATTACTTTTCTCAAATTAAAAGAATAAAGCTAGTTAATAAAACCTTGTGATTCTTGTGATGATAATAGCTCATCAAATGTGTGCCCTAGTATGCTAAGTAGACTAGTTAAGTATTGTTTGGTGATTGTGTATCCCGTATGTATTTATAGACGATAGTACCGACCAAGCTTTCGAGGAGGAGGAGTTCTATCAAGAGGAGGAGGAAGAAAACTTCAACCACTGCACTACCCAAGGCAAGCTATTATTGGCAAGCTAACACTTGCAAGTATTATACTAGCAAGCCATCATTAACAATGCAAGCTAAACCTTGCAAACTAGATAACCTAAGCAAGATGCATTAGGCATGCTTGGGGTTATACCATTTTGATTATTACCTACCCCAAGTTTTATTTACAAGATTTACTTCCTTACTCTACCAAAGTCCCTTACTTGTTTGAAGGTAGCATAAAAAGTATAAAACTTTACCTATCTAGTGAGATTTAGATGTCATTCTATGGCATGAGATTGATCTTAGCATCCCACATTAGTGAACACTCTTAACTTAGTAGCTTAGAGATAAATCAAAACTTGAGTCACTTAGATGGGAATACTTGGTGAAAATGAATTGTGAAAACCTTGGAATGATGAGTCATTCTATTGAGATGTTTTGACATGTGTTGAGAAACACAAATGGTTTATGATGAGGAAAATGTTGAGGCATGAGCCTTAACCCTTTTATAAAACTGATGGTTGGGTTCGGATGCGATACCATTCCAATTTTACCGTAGAACCACAATACCTGAATTGGGTAAGGCTTAGCCGGAAGTTTATATGCATTAGTATTAGTTCCCTTGCGGGAGAGGTTTGAGCTGAGGCTACCTCTCAATGTTGTCCACCTATGCAGTGCCCAAGATGACAGATGTTCATGGTTGGGAGGCCATACTCATAGGAGAGGTGCTTATACTAGGGTGTGTAAAGGAAAGGTTATGTTTGATTATCTACATACTAAGTATGATGATTCAGGGTTATCCTTGACAGATGTATCGAATCTTGTGGTGAAAGTGTAACACCTCTGTAGAGTGTCAAACTATTCGAATAGCCACGTCCGCGGTTATGAACAGTTGGAGTGGCCATACTGTTCCGTTGTCAGTGTTTTCAAAACAACTTATGAAATGAATTGTGACATGACTTGACCACAACAAAGTTGTGACTATGACAATTAAGTTCCCACTTAGGTGATTTCCAACTTTATTTTTATCTTTCTTTGTTTCTGAACTCAGCTTAGGTTTCAAACTTAACTTTACAAATGAACCTAGAGTTAGCATTTTCCCACTGATACGTCCATTTTGCATCACTATTCTATGTCTTAATTCACTATTATTCATTGATATATTTCATATCTAGAGGTGATACTTATGTTATTTCATCTATTTTTGCATGGTTGAACACTTTTGGAGCATGGACCGCTGCAGTCAGGATTCTGATGGAAAAGGTGCTGTTTGGAGGAAAAATTCGTGAAGATTAGAAAATCCGAGAAAATCTACGGAAAATCCTATTTTTCCAGAAGACTAAGGATGCCAGAAGATGGAGTGGAGGTGGGCCACAGGGGGCCCACACCACCCCATGGCGCGGGCAGGCCTAGGCCGCGCCTGGAGGTGGTGTGGCCGCCCTTGCCCACTCCAGCCTCTCCCCTCTGGCGTATATCATCCTCCTGAAACCCTAAGACTTAGGGAGCGACCACAGAAAGATTCCGCCGCCTCTATGGGGCAGAAAACACTGAGAGAGAAAGATCTCTCCGGCAGACAGATTTCTGCCGGGGGAATTCCTTCCCGGAGAGGGGAGATCATTGCCATCAACACCACCATCAAGCTGGACTTCATCGGGATCATCATCATCACCACCATTATCACCATCATCACCATCTCCATATTGCTGTAACAATTGCGTTGAATCTTGCATAGTTCATAGGGGAAACTTTCCCGGTGTTGATTACTCTTTGTAGTTGATGCTATTGAGTGAACCATTGAATTATTGTTTATGTTCAGATTGTTATACATCATTATTCCATCTCTGATCATGATCCATATGATGTCTTGTGAGTAGTTCGTTTTTTCTTGAGGACATGGGAGAAGTCTTGTTGTTAGTAGTGGAGTTGCGTTGAGAAAGATTCAATAGATTGTTATTTAAGTTGTGGTGTACTTATTCTAGTGGTGTCATGTGAACGTCGACTACATCACACTTCACCTATATGGGCCTAGGGGAATGCATTGTGTATTTGGCTACTAATCGTAGGGGTTGCCAGAGTGACAGAAACCTGAACCCCCGTTAGGAAACCATTGCACAAGGGACATAGGGGTCTTAGAGTTTAAAGCTGTGGTTAGGTTTCTACCTGAATTACTTTCTTGTACTTACGGATGTTTGCAAGGGGTATAATCATAAGTATGTATTAGTCTTGGATGGGGCGGTACATTAGCACAGGTTCACCCACACAACACTTAGCAAGCTAAAGAAGATTAATCGACTATATGAAGCGAAAGCACTTGACAGTCTTCCCATGTGTCCTCGAGAAAGTTTGGTCATCTTAAGTAATACAACCGGCTTGTCCTTTCTGCATAAAGGATTGGGCCACTTGCTGCATTTATTTCCACTGTCTTTTGTTTACTCGTACTTTGTTTACTTCCTTATCAAAAACCCCTAAAAATCCATTTGCTAAGTATTTGTAGAGAATTCCTGATCCATACCACTAGCCAGCACCTTCTGATCCTCGTTGGGTTCGACACTCTTACTTATCGAAAATACTGCGATACACCCCCTATACTTGTGGGTCATCAAGACTATTTTTTTGTGCTGTTGCCGGGGAGTGAAGCGCTATTGGAGAGTGGAACTGGTGAAGGAAACTTCTACTATGAGTATTGTCTACTTCTGCTAGTTGCTTTATTTTTGTTATGGATAATTCGCTAAGTTTCTTATTTGGTAATGCTACTACCACTGCTAAGGTAGTAGATAAGCAACCACCTGCTGAGAAAGATGTTTTCAAAATACCTACAAGAATTATTGATCGTGTTATGGATAACTACTATGTTGGGGATGGAACTGTCCATCCCGGTGATCATTTACTCTTTATACACGAATTATGCGGGTTGTTCAAGTGTGCAGGTATTACTACATATCAAGTTAATAAGAAGTTATTCTCATTATCACTGAAAGGAAGAGCTGAGGAATGGTATAAGCTGCTGAAGAATGGTCAAGCTCTAGAATGGGAGGAAATAGTGCCTCTCTTTTATTCAAAGTTTTATCCTCCTAGTGAGATTCATAAAGATCGGAATCAAATATACAACTTTTGGCCTATTGATGGAGAGAGTACAGCTCAAGCTTGGGGGAGATTGAAGTTACTAATGCTCAAATGTCCCACTCATGAGCTCCCCAACAATATTATTATCAATAACTTTTATGCAAGGCTCCCTGTACATGATAAAGATTTATTGGACGCCTCTTGTGCTGGATCATTCACTCGTATGGAAGAAGAAGCTAAATGGGATCTTCTGGACCGTATTCAAGACAATGCCGAAGCTTGGGAGAATGACAAAGGTAGAAAGTCGGTATAAATTATGATTATGAATGCATTGAATCTTTTATGGGAACTGATGACTTTCAAAATATTAGTAATATTTATGGTCTTGATTTGCAAGTTATTACGAATTGCTTTAGAGCTTTTGCTTCCGATATCGAAATTCCAAAAAGGGGATGGAATAAGTACCATGCACCTTATAAAGATATTGTTGACCGTGTTCCTGTTGGGAGCACTGAGTGTTGCATTATTGATCACATCTTACCTGAACCGTATATCGAGAAGATTCCCTTCCCGGATAAGGTAAAGGATCATCCTATGATAACTAATGTAATTACTAAAAGTGAAAAGAGAACTATAAAACCTGATGAACAAATAAACATTGAACCTGTTGTAGAAATTGCGAAAGACCTTGTCACTAAAAGCGTAGAAGATGGGCACATTGTCTTTTGTGAGGATGCTTCTAGTATTGTTTCACATCCCAATAGAACTAAAAAGGCTAGTGTTCCGTGCTTTCTGTTAGAATTGGCGATCATTGCTATTATGGTTTATGTGATATTGGTGCAAGTTCCAGTGATATTCCTTATGAGCTTTACAGAGAAATTATGCATGAAATTAGTCCCTGCGAGTTGGAAGAAATTGATGTGGTTATTCACCTTGCTAATAGAGAGACCATCTCTCCAATTGGTATCGTACGAGACGTGGAAGTCCTTTGTGGTAAGATCAAGTATCCTGCTGATTTTCTAGTACTTGGTTCAGCTGCTAGTAAAACTTATCCTATCATTTTTGGTATACCTTTCTTGAGTACTTGTGGAGCTATTATTGATTGCAAGAGGGAGAAAATCTTGACTAAGTTTGATGGGGAATCTTATGAGTTTAATTTTTCGAAATTTACTAAAGAACCTTGCGAAGAGGAAACCCATAATGAGGATTTTAGAGTTGAACAACTTGCTTCTATCTCTCTTGCTCCTAACAATGCTTTGCAACAATTTATGGAAGATCACGAAAGTGAGATCTTCATTGAAGAAAGGAATGAGATTGACGAGATCCTCCGTCGTCAACCCAGGTTGCTTAAGCATGACTTGCCTATAGAAGACTTGGGTACCACGGTACCACCTAAAAAGGATCGAGTCTTCGATCTAAAACCCCTCCCTGATGATCTTAAATATGCTTATATTGATGATAAAAGATATATCCTGTTATTATTAGCTCTAAACTTTTAGGAAAGGAAGAAGAAAGGCTGTTGGAGGTTTTGAAGAAACACCGAGGAGCTATGGGCTATACTCTAGATGATTTAAAAGGGATTTCACCCACTATATGTCAACACTCTATCAACATAGAACCAGATGCGAAGCCAGTAGTGGAACACCAACGACGTTTAAATCCTAAGATGAAGGAAGTGGTAAGGAATGAGGTATTGAAACTCCTTGATGCTGGTATTATCTACCCTATTGCTGATAGTGAATGGGTTAGTCATGTTCATTGTGTTCCTAAAAAGGGAGGTATTACCGTTGTCCCTAATGATAATGCTGAGCTTATTCCTCAAAGAATAGTGGTAGGGTATAGGATGTGCATCGATTTTAGGAAAGTCCATAAAGTTCCTAAGAAAGATCACTACCCGCTTCCTTTTATTGATCAAATGTTGTAAAGGTTGTCTAAAAAGACCCATTTTTGTTTTCTTGATGGTTATTCTGGTTTCTCTCAAATTGCTATTAAACAACAAGATCAAGAAAAAACTACTTTTACCTGTCCTTATGGAACTCATGCTTATAGACGTATGCCTTTTGGTTTATGTAATGCTCCTGCTACTTTCCAAAGGTGCATGTCTGCTATCTTTCATGGTTTTTGTGAGGAAATTGTAGAAGTGTTCATGGATGACTTTTCTGTCTATGGAACTTCTTTTGATAATTGTCTACACAACCTTGATAAAGTTTTGCAGAGATGTGAAGAAACTAATCTTGTTCTTAATTGGGAGAAATGCCACTTCATGGTTAATGAAGGGATTGTTCTTGGGCATAAAGTTTCTGAAAGAGGCATAGAAGTTGATAGAGCTAAGGTTGAGGCAATTGAGAAGATGCCATGTCCAAGAGACATCAAAGGTATTCGTAGTATCCTTGGTCATGCTGGTTTCTATAGGAGGTTTATTAAAGACTTCTCTAGGATATCAAAACCTCTCACTAATCTTCTTCAAAAAGATGTACCTTTTGTTTTTGATGATGATTGTAGGGAAGCTTTTGAAACTCTTAAGAAGGCTTTAACTACATCCGCTATTGTTCAACCACCTGATTGGAGTTTACCCTTTGAAATAATGTGTGATGCTAGTGATTTTGCTATAGGGGCTGTCCTTGGGCAACGTATTGATAAAAAGTTAAACGTTATCCATTATGCTAGTAGGACTTTAGACGCTGCTCAAAGGAATTATGCCACTACTGAAAAGGAATTTCTAGCTATTGTCTTTGCCTATGATAAGTTTAGGCCCTATATTGTGGACTCAAAAGTAACCATTCATATTGATCATGCTGCTATTAAATATCTTATGACAAAGAAGGACGCTAAGCCTAGGCTTATTAGATGGGTACTTCTTTTACAAGAGTTTGATCTACATATAGTAGATAGGAAGGGTGCTGAAAACCCTGTAGCTGATAATTTATGTCGTTTGGAAAACATCTCTTTTGACCCTATGCCTGTTAATGATAGTTTCCCAAATGAACAGTTAGCTGCAGTAGGGGTGAGATCATGAGGAAGCCCTTGGTATGCTGATTATGCTAACTTTATTGTCTCCAAGTATTTGCCTCCAACTTTTACAACTCAGCAAAGAAGAAAGTTCTTCTATGATTTGAGGCATTATTTTTGGGATGACCCACACTTATACAAAGAAGGAGTTGATGGTATTATGTGAAGATGTGTTCCAGAATATGAACAAAAAGAGATAATGCGTAAATGTCATGGTAGAGCCGATGGAGGACATCATGCAGGAGATAGAACTGCACAAAAGGTACTACAATCAGGTTTCTACTGGCCTACCCTTTTTAAAGATGCAAGAAAATTTGTTTTATCTTGTGATGAATGTCAGCGTGTTGGTAATATTTCTAGACGCAATGAAATGCCTATGAATTACTCTCTAGTTATTGAACCTTTTGATTGTTGGGGATTTGACTTTATGGGTCCTTTCCCTCCTTCGAAGGGTTACACTCATATTCTTGTTGCCGTTGATTATGTTACTAAGTGGGTAGAAGCCATTCCTACGAAAAGTGCTGACGGGGAAACCTCTCTAAAAATGCTTAAGGACGTTATCTTTCCTAGGTTTGGAGTGCCTAGGTATCTCATGACTAATGGGGGTTCTCATTTCATTCATGGTGGTTTTAGGAAGACCCTAGCCAAATATGATGTTAATCATAGAATTGCTTCAGCTTATAACCCCCAAACTAGCGGGCAAGTTGAGTTATCAAATAGAGAAATTAAATCTATTTTGCAAAAGACTGTTAATAGGTCTAGAAAAAACTGGGCTAAGAAGTTGAATGATGCTTTATGGGCTTATAGAACTGCTTACAAAAATCCTATGGGAATGTCTCCTTATAAAATGGTTTATGGGAAAGCTTGCCACCTACCCTTAGAATTAGAACACAAAGCTTACTGGGCAGTGAAAGAACTAAATAGAGATTGTAAGCTCGCTGGTGAGAAAAGATTATTTGACTTAAGTTCTTTAGATGAATGGAGGAGTGAAGCCTATGAGAATGCTAGGCTCTTTAAGGAAAAAGTCAAAAGATGGCATGACAAGCGAATAATTAAGAGAGAATTTCATGTTGGTGAGAAAGTTCTATTGTATAGGTCTCGTCTCAGATTTTTTGCAGGTAAGTTACTATCAAAATGGGAAGGACCTTTCATCATTGAAGAAGTATACCATTCAGGAGCAATAAAAATTTCTTCTCTAAAAGATAATACTACACAAGTAGTGAATGGACAGCGACTCAAACACTATATTGCTGGAGATTCTTACAATGAAGATGTTGATGCCTTTCAAGTTATAACTCCAGAGAAATTCATTAAGGACCAAATTCAGAGACCTGCAAAGTCTGTTTTCATGTAGGTAATGGTTCTGGTAAGAAAAGTTCCGCGAAAACACAATCCAACTATATTTTTGCAGTTTTCAGTCAATAAGGAAAGCTACGGAGCAAAAAAGAGACAAAAACGGAGCCAGGGTGGCTCACACTACCCTGTGGCGCGGGCCCTCCCCTGGCCGCGCCACCAGGTGGTAAGGCCACCTAGGACTCCTCCTCCGACTCGTTTTCACCCAGTACCTTCCTTTTGATATGAAACTTCGTAGTATATAACCCCCCAGATCCCCCGAGGTTCGTATATCGTGTTTTCGTCGTGTTTTTGTTCCAATCTGTTTCTGCCAGGTAGAATCCCAGATTTGGAGCCACAATGTCTTCCTCTGGATCATCCAAAGGAGATTCTTTAGAAGATATCATCAACCCATACATGAGAGAATTAAAGATTCATCCCAAGGAGTTGTTGCTCGAAGGTGGGGAGGTCCGAATTAAAGAGGTTCAAGGCCCTAAAGGTGAAGGAAGTCTGGAGGATAGGATGGAAGCACTGGAGCAAGAAGTCTTTAGGTACAGGAAGATGGCGGAGCGCGAAGTGGATATCATCCATAGGATTTGTTCCGAACTCATCACCGAGCACCAGAAGGAGACTGCTGAACTCAAAGACGAAGTCTTCTCACTCCGCCAAACAACCAACGAACTGCAAGCACAGTTCTATGACATTCAAAATCAAAACTGTGAGTATGAGGCTAGATTTAAACGCATAAGCGCTGCTGCAAGTTTCAGGATGTTGGAAACCACGATGTCCTTTGTTGATGGGAAACCTTTACCTTGGAAGACGGACGAAGAGGTTTGGCATCCCCTTGGGTTGTTCCAAGCTTGGGGGAGTGCCGCGGTATCATATCACTATCTTCTATCTTTTTACCTTATTAGTAGAGTCATATCATGAATAGAGGAGTTATTTTGTAGTATGGTTTGCATTATGGAAGTGTCCCCTCTCTCGTTAGATATGTATCCCTTGGTGTGAGTTTCCGTTATGGAATATTAATGAGAAGTTCTATCATTCACTCTTTTGCATAGCTTATGTTAGTTTTCAATTCGTGGTTATATGATTGATCTTGTTGTTAGTATTGGTAGCACTTTGGGATCATTGAGTTAATTTAGTTGGTTTTGGCAAACCTGGCTCGGTCAGTAGCAACACTTTTTTGAGAGTTGAAAAGAAAAAGATAGAAGTACTCTAGAGAAAAATAATTTCATCATCTTTCTTTCTTGATTTTCTCATAAGTCTAGTATTCTCTAGTTAAGATCTTTTGTGCTTCCAAGGAAGATTGCATGTTTTTTTTCATTTGTATGTTTCCTTCAACTCTTGTACTTGCTACCCAGCCTTGCTAGCCAAAAACCTATACTGAGAGGGAATTCTTCTCGTGCATCCACTCCTTTAAACCAAAACCTTTGCCATTTGCGTCCACCATACCTACCTAGTAGCATTATTGCTATTCCAAGTAAATTCTTGTTTTGTCTACCTCCCAAATTAAACTTGTTATGCGAAAATTAGTGATTAAAGCTCTCACGAACTTGATGACACACTTTACTTTCTTGCATCTAATAAACCTGAACCATTGTGAACTCTCCATGAAAGTTATATGCTTGCAAATTATAGGCTGGGGATTAGCAGAACCGTGCTGTCATGGGGAATGCTTTCAACACTTGTAAATATATACCCAATTGATACCTTGCTCTTTTGTTTGCGGATGTCGTCGGTGTGAAGTAAAAGGGGAGCTTGTAAGTCCATGGAGTTATGTATGTGTGTTAGAGAAACGCCTGGGCCGCTGGTCTAATCCATGCTGACATGGTGGAAACCTGCAGTGTAACCATAATGATATCTATGAAGCATTCTTCTTATAAAAAAAGAGAGAGATAGCTATTGAGAAAAAGAAAAGAAAAAAGAGATACTATGAAAAGAGGAAAGAGAGAAAAAGCACCATTTTCCCATGGTAAATAAGAAGATTACTAAGATACTCATTGTCTGCTTGCCTTGTCATTTTGATATGGGGATTCTTCTGTATCATCGGGCAAGGGGTACCCCGTTGGCGGTTCTCAATGATACGCACATACTTACGATGACAAGAACTTACCGGTAACTAAAGTTGAGTAGCATGAGGAGCGACCCTCGTACTCAAGGGACTTGGGATCTTCAGTTTATAGTCTGTCAAGCATATAACTCAGATTGGACCTCACTTTCACCTTAATCACCAAAAGATGCCTATGATAGGGGCAATGAGAGCTGAAAGCTAGTAAGTATCATAATTTTTGGGAGCTCTTTATGAGACTTGCAATCCATGCTTCCCTCTGCGAAGGGCCTTTCTTTTACTTTGTAGATTGAGTCAGTAAACCTATTCCCTTCTATCTCAGCAAGTATTTTGAGTTGATGTGTTTCATTCATTCATATGATGATTTATTCAATCATGTTTCTTATGTTCCTTGTTTTGCACATTGCTCTTATCTTGATGTTTACTACTTTGAAAGCTTTCATTGAAAACTAGCTATTTGTGAACTCCAGCAAATTATCAACTATTCTTCGACCAAGAGTTAAGTTTGCCATTACCAATTCTGATTCACTTTATGTATCTTTATTGTGTTTCCTTTACTCATTACAAGTTGAGTTATATAATAGTGAGTTGTCTTCTATTATGATCTATGTATTTGATGAATGTGATGCTTCTTGTCCGTATTCTTTTATCGACTCTTGACTCCATAAACCTGAGGTCATGTTTATTGAGCTCAGTTTCGCTTGGGACAAGCAAATGCTAAGCTTGGGGGGAGTTGATACGTCCATTTTGCATCACTATTCTTTGTCTTAATTCACTATTATTCATTGATATATTTCGTATTGAGAGGTGATACTTATGTTATTTCATCTATTTTTGCATGGTTGATGACTTTTGGAGCATGGACCACTGCAGTCAGGATTTTGATGGAAAAGGTGCTGTTTGGAGGCAAAATCCGCGAAGATCAGAAAATCCGGGAAAATATACGGAAAATCCTATTTTTCTAGAAGACTAAGGATGCTAGAAGATGGAGTGGAGGTGGGCCACAGGGGGCCCACACCACCCCATGGCGCGGGCAGGTCTTGGCCACGCCTGGAGGTGGTGTGGCTGCCCTAGTCCACTCTAGCCTCTCCCCTCTAGTGTATATCATCCTCCTAAAACCCTAAGACTCAGGGAGCGATCACAGAAAGATTCCGCCGCCTCTGCGGGGCGGAAAACACCGAGAGAGAAAGATCTCTCCGGCAGATAGATTTCTGCCGGGGGAATTCCTTCTCGGAGAGGGGAGATCGTCGCCATCAACACCACCATCAAGCTGGACTTCATCGGGATCATCATCATCATCATCACCGCAATTATCACCATCAGCACCCTCATCACCATCTCCATATTGCTGTAACAATTGAGTTGAATCTTGCATAGTTCATAGGGGAAACTTTCCCGGTGTTGATTACTCTTTGTAGTTGATGCTATTGAGTGAACCATTGAATTATTGTTTATGTGCAGATTGTTATACATCATTATTCCATCTCTGATCATGATCCATATGATGTCTTCTGAGCAGTTCGTTTTGTTCTTGAGGACATGGGAGAAGTCTTGTTGTTACTGGTAGAGTTACGTTGAGAAAGATTCAATAGATTGTTATTTAAGTTGTGGTGTACTTCTTCTAGTGGTGTCATGTGAACGTCGACTACATGACACTTCACCTATATGGGCCTAGGGGAATGCATTGTGTATTTGGCTACTAATCGTAGGGGTTGCTGGAGTGACAAAAACCTGAACCCCCGTTAGGAAACCATTGCACAAGGGACGTAAGGGTCTTAGAGTTTAAAGTTGTGGTTAGGTTTCTACCTTAATTCATTTCTTGTACTTACGGATGTTTGCAAGGGGTATAATCACAAGTATGTATTAGTCTTGGATGGGGCGGTACATTAGCACAGGTTCACGCACACAACACTTAGCAAGCTAAAGAATATTAATCGACTATATGAAGCGAAAGCACTTGACAGTCTTCCCATGTTCCCTCGAGAATGTTTGGTCATCTTAAGTAATACAACCGGCTTGTCCTTTGCTGCATAAAGGATTGGGCCACTTGCTGCATTTATTTCCATTGTCTTTTGTTTACTCGTACTTTGTTTACTTGCTTTATCGAAAACCCCTGAAAATCCGTTTGCTAAGTATTTGCAGAGAATTCCTGATCCATACCACTAGCTAGCACCTTCTGCTCCTCGTTGGGTTCGACACTCTTACTTATTGAAAATACTGCGATACACCCCCTATACTTGTGGGTCATCACCCACTAGAACTCCCTTACTTGTTAGTGATAGTTTGCGAGTACTTAAAGAGTACTCATGGCTTTTGTCCCTGGCTATTCCTATGGCCAGACTATGAAGGAGACTACCAAGATGAAGGACAGCAGGACGACTATGATAACTAGGACTATCTTCCATCATCAGCATTGCCTGTGCCACTGAAGATGGACCCCACTGCTACGCTTATTATTTATTCCGCTGCTTGTTGTATTAAGACTGGATCATGAGATCCTTTATTCGTGTAAGACCTTATTATGGTTTGTAATGGATGATGTACTGTGATATCCAATCTGTTATGTCTCGCAAAAATGGTAATCCTGGGATTGCGATGTATGACATAACATGCATCTGGGATTAAAAATCCGGGTGTTGACAAGTTGGTAACAGAGCCATCCTGACCATAGGAGACCCTAGTTAGAATGGACGTCCGAACAAAAACTTAATTTCAAAACCAAAGTGAGTATTTATGAAAAACTATTTCTTCTCTTACCCTCGGGAATTCATTCTTTCTCAAAAATTCATATTCCTCAAATTCTTACATTACTACGTAAAATTTGACACACTTGATCACTTCACTAACTTCCCCATCCTTAATTCTTGTAGATGGAGACTCAGTTCTGCAAGTTCTATCAGTTGGGCAACAGAGGCCAGTTGATCTTCGAGAGGGATCTTGACGCACTATTGGAGTACTTGGGACGCCCACATCCAGAGTTTCTTGGAGCTCAACTTCCTGGAACCCCAGGAGGAGATTTACAATGGCTAGTCACCGCTGATCTTCGAGGAAGTATAGAAGCACCAACATCCGGGAGAATTCAGTTCTCCGTAAGAGAGAACAACTGGCTAGATGGATCAGCCAGGGAAATGCATGAAGCTCTCGCACGTCTGTGTGCCCTGAATGTCAACCAAATCCAAGGAACCCGCTTTGTTCACTATGCAAGGCGTGACTTCATGGGAATGCCAATGGAGATGCCAAGTCACCCGGAGTTGAAGCGTCAAGTGGAGAACCTTGACTTCCTGCTGTACGACCGCCAGAAGGAATTGGACAATGCTAGGGAGTTCGCCAACCACAACCTTTCCATTGCCGCCCAGAAGGCCCAGACTTTCTCACTGCTTGTCAAGGACCGTCAGTCTCTTCGCCGCCAACGCGAAAAGAAGGATCACACCATCGACCGTCTTTGCAAGAAGGTGGCTGACCTCGAGAAGACCATCAAGGAGCAAGAAGCTCAACTTGCAGCAAAGGAGGAAGAAGAGGAAGGTGAAGACATCCAGGGAGATATGGACTCTTACCTCAGCAACGACGATGACTTTCTAGAGGAGGATGCCGTGGACTTCTACACCGACGATGATGACTCCGACTTTATCGATGCTGAGTAGATGCACTAGAGCACTATCGTAGCATGAGGAGTATCGGTCCCATTGTATCATAGCTTGCAGAAGGGTTCTTAAAACCATCTGTTTTCCCTTGTCGTTGTGGTGTGTGTGTGTTTGTATCGTATGCTTGTTTGAATGAATGGAAAAGAAGTTAGTTGCAAAACCTGAGTCAAACTCAAAGTTTTAGCTTTGAAACCAAAACCATGAACCTTAGAACTTTCCCTCTTACCCCTTTATCTATCTCAATCTTCAGATGACTCGTGGAAACCCCGGAGGGAGCAGTGATACATTGCAAATGTATCTATAATTTTTGATGTTCCATGCTTGGTTTTATCTACTTTCTTATGTTTTGTCCACACTTTGGAGTACTTTTCAAATGATTTCTTGGACTAACCTATTAACAAAGAGCCACAGTGCCAGCTGCCTGCTTTCTGCTGTTTTTGGTTCCAGGAAAGTCAGAAAATGAATATTCTCGGAATTGGACGGGACAAAAGCCAAAGTTCCTATTTTCCCAGAAGACTCATAGAGCCAGAAGGAGAGTCGGAGAGGGGCCACAGGGTGGCCACACCCCCCAGGCGCGGGTACCCCCAGGACGCGCCAGGGCATGGTGTGGGCCCCCTGGCTGGCCACCGACCTTGCCTCCTTCGCCTATATATTCCTCCCGAGGCAAAAACCCTAGATCGTAAATCAGAAATCCATGAAAAGTTCCGCTGCGCCGCCGCCACCGAAGGGGAGATTCGGGGGACAGAAAGTCTCTGTTCCGGCACCCTGCCGGGATGGGGAAGTGCCCCCGGAGCCATCTCCATCGATCTCCATCACCATCTCCATCACCGTTGCTGATTCCCATGATGAGGAGGGAGTAGATCTCTCTCGAGGCTAAGGGTTCTACCGGTAGCTATGTGTTTATCTCTCTCTATGCATGATCATATTGTGATCATGAGCTTGTAATCTATAGACCTACCTTGCTACTCAAGTGCTTTAATGAATCTCTGCTCTCCCCTTGTGTGTGAAAGTGACAACGTGCTCACCATGGTGGCACTTAGGCTAGAGATTACAAATACTTGTTATGAGTTATATTTGGAGTTGGATGTCTTTATGAAATTGTGGTGTTTGTTGGACTCATCTAGTACTCAAGGTGACAGTGTGGGGTTATCTAGATGGGAAATATGAACTTTGAGGTGTCTTGTTATAGCCCTACCAACGATTAGAGTGTCCAACCGGAGAGTAGTTTAGTGTAGTATCATGAAGATGATATATTTATATGAGAGTGTTCACTAGTGAAAGTATGATCCCTAGGCCTTGTTTCTAAGCATTGATACACCGTTTGCTACTAGATCTGTTACATGTTTGCTTGCTTCCATCTTTATTTCAGTTTTCCTTTAGTCTTTTCCACGCCATCAAACTATTTTCTATCACCGTTACCACTTATAATTATCCATACCACTTGTATTTCACTATCTCTTCGCCGAACTAGTGCACCTATACACCTGACAAGTGTATTGGGTGTGTTGGGGACACAAGAGACTTCTTGTATCTTGATTGCAGGATTGCTTGAGAGGGAATACCTTTGACCAATTCCTCCCTGAGTTCGATAAACCTTGGGTGATCCACTTAAGGGAAAACTTGCTGCTGTTCTACAAACCTCTACACTTGGAGGCCCAACAACTGTCTACAAGAATAGAAGTGCGCAGACATCAAGCAGCTCATCGCAGGACCTAATGCTGCAAATTATGCAGATGTTAGTTGCAGACCGTGAAGCAAGCAGGGCAGAGCGCTAGGCTAACTAAGCAACTCTGCAGCAGATAGCTCAAATGGCCCAAAACAACCAAGGGCATGGAAATCAGGATCATCAAGGATCCAAGCTAAAAAACTTCCAGAATACCAATCCTCCAATCTTTATCACTTCGGAGAACCCACTAGATGCATATGACTGGTTGCAGACAATGGAGAACAATTTGGAAGTAGCCAGAGTTGATGACAACGAGAAAGTTCTCTTTGCCACCCACTACTTGGCAGGAGATGCAAGAGCCTGGTGGAACAACATCCGCCTGATGAACCATGGTCAAGTGATGACATGGGAAGCCTTCAAAATCAAGTTCAGTCGCACCCACGGGCCACAAGGTCTAGTCACCAGAATGAGGGATGAATTCAGAGAGCTGAAACAAGGCAGGATGACTGTAGTGGAGTACCGTGACAAATTCCTGACGCTTGCCAGATATGCACCTGATGAGATCAACACCGAGGCCAAGAAGAAGGAGAGATTCCTAAACGGACTGCATGATGAGATGCAGACTGTCCTCGTTAACATCCGTTTCGAGGATCTCGAAGAGCTAGTCGACTCTGCCATTCAGATGGAAGGGAAGATTACCCAGGCAAACGACAACCGCAAACGTCGTATGATGCACCAAGCTAGATCCAACATCCACCAGAATTATCATCCCAACCTGTCTGCAGGATATGCACCGAGAAACAACCGACCCCCAATGTCTCGCCCAAGCTACCCCAACCATAGCGGAGGCAATGTGAAGTCCGGAGGAAACAACAGCAACCCCGATAACACCAAAAGTTTCAACCGTCACCTCCCAAGAGCAACAACAACAACAACACAGCACCTAGAACTGGAAGCAATGATGTGCCCGTCGCAGCTAAGGACAAGATCACTTGTTTCGAGTGTGGAGTGAAGGGTCACTATTCCAATGAGTGTCCCAAGTGCAGATGGCACCCGCCGGGTTCGGGGCCGGGTCCGCCACCCCCATACCCACCCCGTTTAATTAGTCGGGTCTAACTTTTTACCAGACCTGCGACCCGACCGGGTTCGGGGCCCCAATGGGTACCCACCGGCGCGTGAGAAGGTAGCGATGTTGGCACATGCGGGAATAAAATGATGGGATATTGGGATGGAGTTGGTGGAAATTGACGTGTGTATGCGTGTGTTGTCTACAGGACTCCATATTCCATCACGTGCATGTGATGTGTGTTGTGTGTGTGCGTGGCCGTGTGTTTACGAATAGGATTATTAGGGATAGGATTAAGGCTTAGAGCGGGTTTGTCGGTCTGCGGGTATGGGTTTTCCACCCCCAGACCCGCCCCGTTAGACTTGGCGGGTCCAACTTTTTACCAAACCCTCCCCGTTTAAGGCGGGTACTCGTCGGGTTTGCGGGTTTCGGGGCCCCATTGCCATCCCTAGTCCCAAGAAGACTCCCGCCACTGCCAATGTGAATGCCCCAGCTCAACAACAGCATCGTGTTCAACTTGGAAGAAGATTTGCCCCAGGGAACCCTCACAACCGCAACGGCCGTCTCTTCCACATGAACACCGAAGAAGCCCAAGAAGCGCCAGATGTAGTGTTGGGTATGTTTTCTGTCAACTCAGTTTCAGCAAGAGTATTGTTTGATTCTGGAGCATTGCACTCATTTGTCACCGAAGAATTTGCATGCACTAGTAAGATTCACCCAACCAACCTGAAGTATGTTATGATAGTTCAAATCCCCGGTTCAACTACAAAAGCTAGAAAAATTTGCAAAGCTGTGCCTATCAGAATAAATGGGATAGATTTTTATGCCAATCTAATAGTACTTGGAACCAAAGGTTTGGAAGTAGTACTAGGAATGGATTGGATGTAAAAGCATAAAGGATTGATAGACTGTGCCAAGAAAGCCATCACCATGACCAGTAGCTCTGGAGTCTCAGTAGAGCATGTATCTGAAACCTTACCCTGTCAATTCAAGTGCAACAAGAGTCTAGCCCTACCCACCATAGACCAAGTCAGAGTAGTCTATGAATACCCCGACGTATTCCCAGATGAATTTCCTGGTATGCCCCCGGATCGGGATATTGAGTTCATTATTGAACTAGTCCCTGGAACCGGACCCATAACCCAGATACCCTATAGCATGAACCCCTCAGAGTTAGTAGAATTGAAGAAGCAGTTGGATGCTATGTTGGCAACATGCTTGATTCAACCAAGCGCCATCGCCATGGAGATCCCCGTGTTATTTCTCGACAAGAAAGATGGAGGCAACCGTTTGTGCACATATTATAGGAAGCTGAATGATGTCACCATCAAGAACAAGTACCCTTTGCCAAAGATAGAGGACCTATTTGATCAGCTGACTAGAGAAAATGTGTTCTCTAAGATTGATCTTAGGACTCGTTATCACCAACTTAATATTCGTGCAACGGATATTCCGAAGACCGCCTTTACTAATCGTTATGGATTATACGAGTATACGGTTATGTATTTTGCTTATTTCATGAATCTCATGAATAAGATCTTTATGAATTTTCTAGACAAGTTTGTCGTTGTGTTTATTGACGATATCCTTATCTACTCCAAGTCAGAATAAGAGCATGAGCAACATCTGAGAATCATCCTTGAAACCCTTAGAGAGCATCAGTTGTATGTCAAGTTCAGTAAATGTGAATTTTGGCTAAAACAAGTAGGATTCCTAGGACATATTGTGTCTGCCGGAGGAGTCGCCGTTGATCCCGCCAAGATCAAAGATGTCAAAGAATGGGAAGCCCCAACCACCCAAACCCAAGTCCGTGCATTTCTCAGATTAGCGGGATACTACCGCAAGTTCGTAGAAGGGTTCTCAAGCATCACCAGACCCATGACCCAATTGTTGAAGAAGGACAAGAAGTTTGAATGGACCGACAAATGTGAAGCAAGTTTCCAAGAGCTGAAGAAGAGATTGATTTCAGACCCAATATTGATCATGCTAGATATCAAGAAGCCGTTTGATGTGTATTGTGATGCATCCAAGATTGGTCTCGGATGTGTACTAATGCAAGAAGGCAAATTCATCACCTATCTGTCTCGACAACTGAAGCAGCATGAGCAGAATTACGCCACCCATGATCTTGAGTTAGCAGCCGTAGTTTTGGCATTGAAGACATGGCGTCATTATCTTATGGGTAATTGCTGCGAAATTTACTCAGATCACAAAATCTTGAAGTATATTTTCACTCAGAAGGAGCTGAATATGAGGCAAAGGAGATGGATAGAGTTAATCAAGGATTATGACCTTGACACTCACTATCACCCCGGCAAAGCCAATGTGGTAGCGGATGCTCTTAGCAGATTGCCGTGTAGGCTAAACACCATGATCAAGGAGAAGCAACCAAGTTTGTATGAAGAGTTGGAGTAGTTTAGAACTGAGCTTGTTAGCAAAGGATTTTTAGCTAGCATTGAACTCCAACCCAATTTGATTAGCCAAATCAAGGAAGCCTAGAAGGGAAATGAAAGTATCAACAGAATCAAACATCATATTGGTACAGGAAAGGTACCTGGATTCACCGAAGACGACGAAGGAGTTATGTGGTACAAAGGACGTATCTGTGTGCCAGTAGATTCGGAGCTAAAGCAAGTTATCATGCAAGAAGCTCATGATACTCTTTATTCTATCCACCCCGGAGGAACAAAGATGTATCAGGATTTGAAAGAGCAATTTTGGTGGCACAAGATGAAGAGATAAATCGGAAGCTACATCGCCAAGTGTGACATCTGTCAAAGAGTCAAAGCAGAGCATCGGAGACCCGCGGGACTATTGCAACCATTGTAGATTCCGGAATGGAAATGGGATTTTGTCGGAATGGACTTTATCACCGGATTGCCTACTTCTAGTAGGGGGAATGACTCAATCTGGGTCATTGTTGATAGACTGTCCAAGGTAGCTCACTTTATACCTGTCAAGACAACCTACCAAAGTTCGAAGCTAGCAGAGTTGTATATCGCTAGAATTGTCAATCTGCATGGAACCTCCAAGACCATAGTATCAGATTGAGGAACCCAATTTACCTCGAGATTTTGGCAGAAAGTCCAAGAAGGATTGGGGACCAAATTGAATTTCAGCACCGCTTATCACCCGCAAACTAATGGACAGACTGAAAGAGTCAACCAAATCCAAGAGGATATGTTGAGAGCTTGTGTGTTAGAGTATGGATCAAAATGGGAAGATGGTCTGCCTTTCGCATAATTCTCATACAACAACAGTTATCAAGCCAGTTTGCAAATGGCACCATTTGAGTTCCTATACGGAAGAAAGTGTCGTACCCCTTTGAATTGGTCGCAAGTAGGAGAGAGTCAGATTTTTGGACCCGCCATTCTCCGAGAAGGCGAAGAGAAGGTTCACAAAGTTCGTGAGCACCTCAAGACCGCCCAATCCAGACAGAAGAGTTATGCTGACAAGAGAAGGAGAGACCTGACTTTCAATGTCGGAGATTTTGTATATCTCAAGGTTTCACCATTGAAGGGAACACAACGCTTTAGTCTGAAAGGAAAGTTTGCCCCAGATATATCGGACCTTTCAAGATTCTGAATCACCGAGGAGAAGTATCGTGTCAACTGGAACTGCCAGAAGAGATGTCAGCCATCCACAATGTGTTCCATATCTCGTTACTTCGTAAATGCCTAGAAGTGTCGGAGAAGACTGAAGTTTTCAAGAACATCGATCATCGAGTTGTGGATATCAACAAGGATCTGACCTATCGTTAAGTGCCCATCCGTATCTTGGAAGAAGCTTACAGAACCACCAGGACCATAAGTATCAAATTTCTCAAGATTCAATGGAGCAACCATACAGAAGAAGAAGCCACTTGGGAGCGAGAAGATTACATTAGGACGGAGTTCACAGATCTCTTTAGTTCCTAGTTTTCGTTCGTAAATCTCGGGACGAGATTTGGTTTTAGGGGGGAAGGTTTGTAACATCCCAAAACTTAATCCAAGGTTAATCAAGATCAAATCTACCCAATTTAGGGTTAACAAAAACTTTTCCGTTTAAAAACAATTAAGCATTCATATGTGTGTGTGCATTTAAATAGGAGTTGTTTTGAATTGCCATGGTTGAGTGATCCATTGGTTGTAAAATGATTCTAAGGTGAAGTAAACATCATCTAGATCATCCCCAAGCAAATCCCAAAGAAAAATAAATCAAAAAGAATAAAATTAAGCAAATGGTCACTTTTGGCATTTTAATCACATAGCCTACTTTGGCTATTCCTAGAACTCAAATCTTAACAGAAATAATTGTGGTTCTTTGCACCCCTTGCTAGTACAAGTAGTGATGTACCAAGGCCCACTTTGTTTCAACCCAAAATCTTTCAAACACTAAATTTAAATGACAATTGAAAATTGAATCTAGTGTAGGTATCAAGATCACACTAATTCAAAAACCACACAAATGAACTCCATTTTAAAATCCCAAGCACACCTAGAAGCTTAAGCATAAGTTACATCACTCCACCAAAAATCAGCCAAAAATTCAAAACTTTTTCTCTTGCGGCCATTTGATCAAACACCTTGTTAGTAGAATCATTATGGCCTAACTATTACTATTTTGGAGCTAATCTTGTCGAGCCATTTGGTGTGCATTGATCATCCTTGTCTCCCCCATGCCCAACCAGACCAAACCCACCTCTATCCCTAGCCCCTGGCACCAGTGCCATGCCGCCCCGACGCCATACTCGCCGGCCAAGTGTGCACAAGGCGCAGGAGACCACCATCCCCTCTCCGCCGCTCCAGGAAGTTAGGCGCCACCTCACAGCCGCCCACAGTCCACCCCTCGATCAACCCCAGCCCCTGGACCACTCCCTAGCCTCACTGCCCTTTCTCTCTGTGAGCAAGCCAGAGCGCGCTAGAGCGCGATTGCCGCCAGCATGCAGCAGACCGCGCCTTGACACCATACCGCGCACGCCGCTCTGCCTCGACCCCAGCAAGCCACCAGACACGGCCGTGCACCGCCGTGCGACCCACAGTCGCCGTGAAGCCCCTCATTTCCGGGGTACCTCTGATCCGGCTGATGCTGGTTTTCCACCTGATGCACTGCATCTCTTCTCTCATGGTTTTCATACCTCGGCGGAGGAGGAGGCAACATTAGCTATTGCGTGTTCGCTCCGGAGAGCAACTGCTGCCGGGGTAACTCCTGCCGAGGTTGATCATTTTGGGGTGCCTGAGCATTCCCCGAACCACCTTGTTCTATTTTGTGCATCCACTCATAGTGCCTTGTTGTATGACCAGCTGGGTTATTCGGATTTGGCATGTGAAATTTACATGGCTGATCCAACATTGACTCATAAGTATACCATGGACGGTCCTTCTTTTCCTGCCACTGTTTCTTTTGCTCTAGCGTCCAAGTTTTCTTGCCATCGTTTCTCGGAGTCCATTGCCCTCCAGTTTTCTGACGCTGACTGCCCTACTCCGGGCTGATCTTGATTCACAGCTGCAACTTGTTGCGAACTGTACCGGTGATCCGGTTTGTCATCTCTTCTTTTACCTCTGTAGTCATTCCTCTGGGATGATCCGGCTCCATCTCTCTAGTAGTACTCATCGTTTGACTCGTTTGACACGAGCCTAGGTTGAGTCGGATCACCCAGAGCATACGAATCAGCGATCCGGATCATCTCTGCCAATGTGGTTGGCATTTTCCTTTGCAACTTTTGCCACAACTCGCTTTCATGTCTGCACCCTTGTGCAAACCATGCTATGTCCTGTGATTCCATCACGCCCTCACATGAGTTTCTCACGGTACACCACCGGATTAAAAACTCCCGGTCCATCTCGTTTGGTCTCTGCTTACACATGGCTAGGGTCTGTGGCCTATTTGGCCTCTGATACGTACTTGAGAAATTGCTGATAAACATTTTCTCAAAATCGATCCAGCAGTTAATGCTTCCGGGCGGCAAATTGTTTAGCCATACCTTTGCTGGGCCCTCCAACATCTGGGGTACGTATCTCACAGCCCATCTCAAGTTGCTTGTGGCAATTTTCACAGCTGTAGCATAGTTTATCAACCAATCCTCCGGCTTGATACTGCCGTCATACGTCTTTGTGCCTCTGGGTAACTGGAAGTTGGGTACCGGTGGCTCCTTCATGATCCGGGGCCCAAAACACGCAGGACCCGGTGGACCTTGACATTCGATTTGTTCTGACCTATACAGTCGATCCAGTTTCAACCTGGCATCATCTGGCATCAAATCCCTGCTTCCCAATCTTGACCCTATCACATGATAGTCCGGCCATGGGTATCCCACGTTCACCATTTCCGAATCTCCATCATTGTATCGGTCTTGCTCTCATGGAGCACCTCTCTGTTGCATACCTCGGCCGGCACTTTGCTCTTGCCTTGGTATATTCCACTGCTGCGGTTGTCCTGCTCCTGCCAAGTTTCGCTGTCCGGCATTGCCGTTCACAGTGTTCCCTTGACCGGCGTTGCCTTGGTCGCGTTTACCCCGGCCAGCTTCACCTCGGCTCACACTTCGTCGATCATCATTTTTCTGTGCCTCTTTTCCTTTCCCTGCCCGTGTTGGGTCATACGGGACGATCTGTTTGTTCCTTCTGGCCGAGGTTACTACTTCTTCTCTCCTTGGATCACCATGAGGAGACGATGCGGCTCTAGTGGATTTCTCTGGGTTACCCACCGCCGAACGAACGATCTTGGAGGCCCCAGCTCTCTCCGGGTTAGCTCTGAGCAGTTCCTCATTTTGTCTATTCGCGATCCGAACCAATTCATTGACCCTATCTTGTTGTCTTTGACGGGCCTCACCCGTCAGACCCTCTAGCTCGGATGCAGCTGCATCTGCCGCTCTGAGGTTCTTTGCCAGGGTACTATACCTCGGCAGCCCCACGGACAAATAGTTCTCTGACTTCTCAATCCTAGTATCACCCTCTCTGTTCATTTCACTCATGAGATTTCTCCCCTTCACTTTTACAACATCAACTTTGTTTGCCTTTGCGTACTCACGCAACGTCATGTTCAATGACTGCTGAGCCGCGGCTATCTTTTTCGCACCCTCTAGTATTTTTTGCCTAGTTTCCTCTAGCTCGGCCTGTGCCTGAGCCGGATCTACTGCTGCTACTACAGGGTTTGCCAAGCTATCCATCGCTTCCCGCAACACATTCTCTGGCCTCTCTAGTGGAGGACCTCTACCTTTCCTTGGTGCCTTAGGCGTTACCTCCAGATCTGGTGCCGGATCCTTGCTTGCGCCTGCACCAGGCGCAGTCATCATCACCTCAGCGCGGTCCGGGGAGCGAGTGATACGCGCCCCATGAACCACGCTAAGGGGTGGATCCCCTGCCTCGACGACGTGCCGCGGATGAACGAATGATACATCCACAGCGACGTAGACCTTGTGCGCGCCGAGCTTGATGAAGATTTTGTTGCACGGAAGAGGGCGTGTGCCGAAGCAGCCAGCGTTGTCGCTGACGAAATCCAGTGCTCCAAAGCGCTGGACGAGCCCGGAGACGATGTGTTCCCCGGTGCCGATGAGGTTTCCCGTCCAGATCTTGACCCCTGCTAGCGCCGCTAGCCCCACGGTGGGCACCAACTGTCGTGGTGGTGTCACGGCAGATGCCATGGATATGCTAAAGGTGGGGACTAAATGCACTAGGGGAATCCAGAGAGGGATAATGAGGTGATTCCTCACACAGAAGTTTTATATATGATTCACTTCCAAGGTTAAAAGTACTCCTAGAGCTGTATTGGCAAGAGGAGGAAGAAGGAACTCTCTTACTCTCACCCATAGCTAACCCGTACGAGACCAACTAGAGATCAACCCTTAGAACCTAAAACCAATCAGAATAGCGGAACCCCTTCTACAGAGGCCCTAGCCCTCCTTATATAGGGGTGGCTAGGTCTCCACTTAGGGCATACGTGGAGGCATATTCCTGGGAATATGCCTCCTCCCAAAATAGTAAGCCGACCGGGTTACTTTCCCCCCGCGTCATCCATGCAGAGGCTACGTGAGCCTCTCCGGCGCTTGCGTCACCCGACATTGGCCTTGTCACCTTTGTCAGCCACGCCTCCCTGGTCCTGTCTCTGTCCGCTTCGCTCATGCCGTGCGTACCGGGGCTACTTTTGACCAGCGAGATTCCTTCCTTCTCCTAGAAGCTTGAAATGACCCGGATCGTAGTAGATCTGGCCACACCCGTTCCTGCATGAAAGTTAGATACATCGTTCCGACTTACGGCTTAAGTCGGCTGAGACCCAGTTAGGTGGACATCCCTTGGTCCGGGTTACTCCATGATTCGGCCCGCCTTGAGGTGACCCAGCCAGCATCCGCTTTGACCTTGCCGAACCTCGGCTAACTTGGCATTTATACCCCGGCGTGACCCTACCTGGGGGTATCCCCCCAACACTAGGGGATAACATTGTTGAACCCTATATGTCATTTGATAATGGCAAGGACATGTGGGCTGCGCTCGAGGCCAAATTTGGGGTCTCGGACGCTGGTAGTGAACTGTATGTCATGGAACAACTCTATGACTACAAGATGACTAATGACCGCTCCGTGGTTGAGCAGGCTCATGAAATACAATCACTGGCCAAGGAGCTTGAGCACTTCCCTTGTGTTTTATCGGACAAGTTCATTGCCAAGGGCATTAATGCCAAACTTTCCCCTTCGTGGAGGAACTTTGCTACTTCCCTGAAACACAAGAGACAAGAGTTTTCCGTATCGGATATCATTGGAACTCTGGATGTGGAAGAGAAGGTGAGAGCAAAAGACACACGTGCTCGAGGTGCTGAGGGAGGTTCAAGTGCCAATCTGGTACAGAAAAAGAACTTCCAGTCACACAAGTCCAAGAACAAGGGAAAGTTTGATGGAAAAGGAAAGTTCAATGGAAAGAACAAAGCCTCACAGTATACTAGCTTCAAGAAGAAGACTGATAAGAAGAAAGGTGATTGTCATGTGTGCGGTGATCCTGATCATTGGGCTCCTGCTTGCCCCAACCGCTTTGACAAGCGCCAACATGGAAAAGGAAGCAAGACTGCTAATGTTGTCATGGGTGACGTTGAGATGAAAGATGTTGGGTATGGTATATTACCTACTGTTCTTTCATTATGTCATTCTCCTTATTGGTGGATTGACATGGGCGCTAATGTACATGTTTGTTCTGATGTTTCCATGTTTTCCTCATATAGGTCAGAGGGGCTCAGTCTGTGCTGATGGGGAATGGCTCGCATGCTTCTGTTCATGGTGTTGGTATGGTCGATCTGAAGTTCACTTCGGGAAAGACCGTGCGCCTGAAGAACGTGCATCATGTTCCCTCAATAAATAAGAATCTTGTTATTGGATCACTTCTATGTCGTGATGGCTACAAGATTGTGTTTGAGTCCAATAAATTTGTAATGTCTAAGTTTGGAACATTTATTGGTAAAGACTATGAGTGTGGAGGTTTGTTCTGCCTGTCACTGTCAGATGTGTGTAATAAAGTCGTGACTCATGTTTCATCTGATCTTGTATCAAATGTCTGGCATTCACGTCTTTGTCATGTTAATTTTGGTTGCATGACGCGGTTAGCTAAAATGAATATAATCCCAAAATTCACTACTGTGAAAAGATCTAAATGCCAAACTTGTGTGCAAGCAAAGCAACCTCGCAAGTCACATACGACTGCAGAGGTGAGAGATTTGGCGCCACTAGAGCTCATACATTCAGATCTTTGTGAGATGAATGGTGTGTTAACAAAAGGTGGAAAGAAATATTTTATGACATTGATCTATGACTCTACAAGATATTGTGATGTGTATCTTCTGAAATCAAAAGATGAGGCTTTGAGGTACTTCAAAATCTATAAAGATGAAGCGGAAAACCAACTTGATCGAAAGATTAAGAGGCTTAGGTCTGATCGTGGTGGAGAGTACTTTTCCAACGAGTTTGATTCTTTTTGTGCGGAACATGGTATAATCCATGAGAGGACGCCTCCCTACTCGCCCCAGTCAAACGGGGTAGCCGAAAGAAAGAACCGTACTCTAATAGATTTGGTTAACGCCATGTTAGACACATCGGGTCTATCCAAGGAATGGTGGGGGGAGGCATTACTGACTGCATGTCATGTCCTAAACCGACTTCCCACTAAGAACAAAGAGAATACTCCATTTGAAGAATGGGAAAAGAAAAGATTAAATCTTTCTTACTTGCGAACTTGGGGCTGTCTGGCAAAGGTTCATGTGCCAATCCCAAAGAAGCGCAAACTTGGACCAAAAACCATGGACTGTGTTTTTCTGGGATATGCTTTTCATAGCATTGGCTATAGATTCTTGATAGTAAAATCTGGAGTACCATAAATGCATGTTGGTACAATCATGGAGTCAAATGATGTGACTTTCCTTGAGGATATATTTCCCATGAAGGATATACCTAGCTCATCAAATCAGGAGATACCTGACTCATTGAATCAGGAAATACCCACAATTCCTGAACATACCATTCCTATTGAACACTCGGAAAAACATGAGGAGGATGATAATGAAATTCCTAAGAGGATTAAGAGAAAGAGGACTGCAAAATCCTTTAGTAATGATTTCATTGTGTACCTTGTGGATGATACTCCTACTTCTATTTCAGAAGCCTATGCATCTCCTGATGCTGACTACTTGAAGGAAGCCGTTCGTAGTGAGATGGATTCCATCTTAGCGAATGGAACATGGGAGATCACTGATCGTCCTTATGGGTACAAACCTGTAGGATGCAAATGGGTGTTTAAGAAGAAACTTAGGCCTGATGGTACTATTGAGAAGTACAAGGCAAGACTTGTAGCCAAGGGTTATACGCAAAAAAGAAGGTGAGGACTTCTTTGATACTTACTCATCCGTAGCCAGATTGACCACCATTCGCGTACTACTATCTTTGGCTGCCTCACATGGTCTTCTCGTTCATCAAATGGACGTTAAGACGACTTTCCTAAATGGAGAGTTGGACGAGGAAATTTATATGGATCAGCCAGATGGATTTGTAGTGAGTGGTCATGAAGGAAAAGTGTGTAAGTTGTTGAAGTCTTTATATGGCCTTAAACAAGCACCTAAGCAGTGGCACGAGAAGTTTGAGAGAACCCTAACCACTACAGGTTTTGCTATAAACAAAGCTGACAAATGTGTGTACTATCGCTATGGTGGGGGCGAGGGAGTAATTCTTTGTTTGTATGTTGATGACATACTGATTTTTGGGACCAATCTTAATGTGATTAAGGAAGTAAAGGATTTCTTATCTCGGTCTTTTGAGATCAAGGATCTATGAGTAGATGATGTTATTTTGAACATCAAGCTATTGAGAGATGATAATGGTGGGATCACACTGCTTCAGTCTCACTATGTGGAAAAGATCTTGAGTCGCTTTGGGTATAGCAACTGCAAGTCTTCTCCAACACCGTATGATCCTAGTGTGTTACTTCGAAAGAATAGAGGCACTACTAGAGATCAATTGACATATTCTCAGATTATTGGGTCACTTAAGTATTTAGCTAGTGCTACGAGGCCTGACATCACTTTTGCTGTAAGCAAACTCAGAAGGTTTGTTTCAAATCCTGGAGATGATCATTGGCAAGCTCTTGAGAGAGTCATGCGCTATCTAAATGGCACTGCGAGCTACGACATTCACTATACTAGATACTCAAGGGTGCTAGAGGGATATAGTGATTCAAATTGGATATCTGATGCTGATGAGATAAAGGCCACGAGTGGATATATATTTACACTTGGTGGTGGTGCTGTTTCTGGGAAGTCTTGCAAGCAGACCATCTTAACGAGGTCAACTATGGAAGCAGAACTCACAGCATTAGACACAACCACTGTTGAAGCAGAGTGGCTTCGAGAACTCTTGATTGACTTACCTATGGTTGAGAAACCTATACCCGCAATCCCAATGAACTGTGATAATCAAACTGTGATTATTAAAGTTAACAGTTCTAAGGATAATATGAATTCCTCAAGACATGTGAAGAGGAGATTGAAATCTGTCAGGAAAATGAGAAACTCCGGAGTTATTGCATTGGATTATATCCAAACATCTAAGAATCTAGCAGATCCCTTCACAAAGGGTCTATCACGTAACGTGATAGAAAATTCATCAAAGGAGATGGGTATGAGACCCACAATATAAGTTTTCCACAGTGGTAAACCACTCTATGTGATCGGAGATCCCGTGAATTAGAATTGGGAGACAAGCTGTTGGTTAACTGAGAGGAAAGTATCCCTACTTTAAAACACCACTCCGTGAAGATGCAATGCTTTCCTATTCTGCATGGCAGGTTGATTTATCTTAATGTGTTCTAAGTGGCTTAGTTTAAGCAGAGATGTTGTCCTGCAGAACATCTTTTGAAGAACACACCTATATGAGTCTGAATATTAGAAGTCGCAGTCTATGAGAGTTGGGTGCTCTCTAATAAACTCATGAAAGGCTATGAGGTATGATGCATAAGCTCCACCCGAGGGGAAGTCCCACGGCAGCCCAGTATTGGTCAAGGCTTTGTGTAAAGCTAGAATGCAGCAAACTTGCAGTTCAAGGCATAGTCCACTGTACAAGTTGCAAACTAGTGTAACATAGAGTTCTAGGTGGAAGTTCAACTTAACAGTCTCCACTAGTACCAGTATATAAACAATGTTTTGGAACCATAGGCAAATTTATGTGTGCCTCTGGGATCTGGTGGGGGATTGTTGGAATTTTGCCTAATAAAGGCCCAGCCTATTTATATTATTCAACAATTCCTGAAATCCTAGAGGCCCACTTGGCCCATTCATGCAAGGCAAGAGGTGGGACAAGAGTTTAGTCCCACATTTCTAGTTGAGTGGAAGTTAGACCAGCTTATAAGGAGAGCACTTCCACCACTTGTACGAGCTTGAGAAGAGAAGACATATACACGCGCGCTCCTCCTCCGCCACCTGCCTCGCCTCGCCTCGCCTCGTCACGACGCGACGCGTGCGCGCGCGCCGTGGGTTGCGGGAATGCCTCGAGCCGAGAGCTTCTCTTTCTTTTTGCCACGCATAAATGGATAATAATTTGAACAGTCTGCGTGAGTGTATTTTTAATACGAACTCAATGGAGATTTATTTCGAGCTTAGTGGAGGATGTTTGGCTTCGGTCGATGCATGTTCGCTTCCTCTCCCGACGCCGACTGTTCGC
The DNA here is from genome assembly GCA_910589775.1 of Avena eriantha. Taxonomy (NCBI): domain Eukaryota; kingdom Viridiplantae; phylum Streptophyta; class Magnoliopsida; order Poales; family Poaceae; genus Avena; species Avena eriantha. The sequence goes on from OU342740.1 coordinate 227,044,217, forward strand.
CTGCCTACTCGTGCCTATAAGAGCGAGAGGTCGCTCCTCTCCTTAGACACACCAACGCACACACCTCGCGCCTCCAGCTCCAGAGCATTGCGCTTCTTAGATCTTCACCATCCCGTCTTGCGGCGTGCACCGCGAGCTGGGACAGTAGGCCTCCGAGACCCCGCTGCTTCGAGTCCTGTACGGGAGAAGGGCGATAAGGTTTTTGGGGAGCGCTACCAACGCGACTACTGGCTTCATCTAGGACTCCTTCACGGATAGCGACTGTAGTGACGTCTTCCCCAATGACGACTTGTTCCCCGACATCAACGACCTTTTCCTCGACAACATGATTGACGACGGTGCCAATGCTAACGGGAACACCGGCGGTTCCTCTACCGTGATGTATATCATCTTTTGGTCCTTTTCTATTATTCTGCCTATGCTTTATCTGTTTTTTACTATGGTTAAATCTCTTGGAAAATTTCTCTATTTCTCAAAAATTTGTACTTTCATTAACCATACTAGCTATCATAGAATGTTCCTTTACCTTAACTGGGAAAGGAATTTTCTCAATGTAAGGTTCAGGTAAAATATGATGAGCAGTGGAAACTTCAGTATCTCTTGTAGGAACACAATTGGCAATATCTTTATATGGCTCATGATACTTATTCCATTTCTTTTTAGTAATTTCAATATAAGAAGCAAAAGCCTTAAAATAATTTGCAATACTTTGAGAGTCTAGACCATAAGCATTACTAATATTATGAAAGTCTTCAGTTCCCATAAAAGATTTAATGCATTCATAATCATAATTTATACCTGACTTTCTTCCTTTATCATTCTCCCATGCTTCAGCATTATCTTGAATACGGTCTAGAAGATCCCATTTAGCTTCTTCTGCCATGCGTGTAAATGATCCAGCACAAGAAGCATCCACTAGATCCTTATCATGAAGAGAAAGTCTTCCATAAAAGTTATTAATAATAATATTGTTAGGGAGCTCATGAATAGGACATTTGAGCATTAGTAACTTCAATCTCCCCCAAGCTTGAGCTCTACTCTCTCCATCACGAGGCCAAAAGTTGTATATTGGATTCTGATCTTTGTGAATCTCACTAGGAGGATAAAATTTGGAATAAAAGAGAGGTACTACTTCCTCCCATTCAAGAGATTGGCCATTCTTCAGCATCTTATACCATTCCTCATCTCTTCCTTTCAGTGATAATGAGAATAACTTCTTCTTGACTTGATCTGTTGTAATACCTGCATACTTGAACAACCCGCATAATTCATGTATAAAGAGCAAATGATCACCGGGATGGACAGTTCCATCTCCAAAATAGTAGTTATCCATAACACGATCAACAATTCTTGTAGGTATCTTAAAAGTATCATTTTCAGCAGGTGTAGGTTCATCTACTACCTTAGTAGTGGTAGTAGCATTACGAAATAAGAAACTAAGTGAATTATCCATACTGAAATAAAGTAACTAACAAAAATAAACAATACTCATAATAGAAGTTTCCTTTACCAGTTCCATTCTTCAATAGCGCTTCACTCCCCGGCAACGGCGCCAGAAAATATTCTTGATGACCCACAAGTATAGGGGGTGTATCGCAGTATTTTCGATCAGTAAGAGTGTCGAACCCAACGAGGAGCAGAAGGTGTTGACAAGTGGTATGGATCAAGAATTCTCTGTAAATACTTAGCAAACGGATTTTTAGGGGTTTTTGATAATGCAGATAAATAAAGTGCGAGTAAATAAAAGACAATAATAATAACTGCAGCAAGTGGCGCAATCCTTTCTTTAGCAAAGGACAAGCCGGTTTTATTACTTAAGATGACCAAACGTTCTCGAGGACACATGGGAATATCGTGAAGTGCTTTTGCTTCATATGGTTGATTAATCTTCTTTAGTTAGATAAGTGTTGTGTGGGTGAACCTATGCTAATGTGCTGACCTTCCTAGGACTAATACATACTTGTGATTATACCCCTTGCAAGCATCCGAAACTACAAGAAAGTAATTAAGATAAAAACCTAACCACAACCTTAAACTTTGAGATCCGACACTCCCTTGTGCAAAGGTTTCCTAACGGGGGTTCAGGTTTCTGTCACTCCAGCAACCCCTACGATTAGTAGCCAAATACACAATGCATTACCCTAGGCCCATAAAGGTGAAGTATCATGTAGTCGACATTCACATGACACCACTAGAAGAATAACACCACAACTTAAATATCAAACCATTGAATCTTTCTCAACACAATTCCACTACTAACAACATGACTTCTCCCATGTCCTCAAGAACTAAACGAACTACTCACAAGACATCATATGGATCAAGATCAGATATGAAATAATGATATGTAATAATCTGAACATGAACGATAATTCAATGGTTCCACATAATAGCATCAACTATAACAAGTAATCAACACAGGGAAAGTTTCCCCTAAGAAATATGCAAGATTCAACCCAATTGTTACAACGGTATGGAGTGGTGATGATGGTGTTGGTGGAGATGATGATCCCGATGAAGTCCAGCTTGATGACGGTGTTGATGGCAATGATCTTCCCTCTCCGGGAAGGAACTTCCCCGACAGATTTCTGCCTGCCGGAGAGCTCTTTCTCTCTCTGCAGTTTTTCGCCCTGTAGAGGCGGCGGAATCTTTTTGTGGTTGCTCCCCGAGTCTTAGGGTTTCAGGAGGATTATATACGCCAAAGATCAGAGCCAGAGGTGGGCCAGGGTGGCCACACCACCTGGTGGTGCAGCCAGGGCTGGCCCACGCCAGGGGGTGGTGTGGGTCCCCTGTGGCCCATCTCCGCTCCCCCTTTGGCTTCCTTCGTCTTCTGGAAAAATAGGATTTTCCATATATTTTCTAGGATTTTCTGAACTTCATGAATTTTTCCTCCAAAAAGTGTCTTTTCCGTCAGAATCCTGGCTTCAGTGGTCCACACTCCAAAAGTCATCAACCATGCATAAACAGATGAAATAACATAAGTATCATCTCTTAATATGAAATATATCGATTAACAATAGTAAATTATGATATATATGGACGTATCAGCATTCATGCAACATATCTATCTCAAGCTCACCAAGTCCCATGCTTGTCCTCAAAGGTATATTGATCTCGAGTACATGCGTTCCCACAACTACTTTGAAGATGTTGTGTGGATTACTGTGAAACTTGGACTGCATGGGCTCATCGTGCTCCGAGAAAATTACAGCATCACTCTTGTCCAGCAATTCTAGGCAACTATTTTGTTTGGGACTTATCAAGCAAGGACCATGACCTGGATGACTGGCAATGTCCACTACACTTCAAACTTCTTTGACTTTGCAGGGGTCATCAATGAGACTTTCCAGGGTGTGTCTATTCATGTTGGGCACTGTATGCATGACGCTGCTCTTGGCAAGAACAAGACCAAGTTGGCACCTCTCTATGGTAGCAAGGGTGTTGTCGGTGAGGCCAAGGGCCTCAAGCCTCTCTACAACTTACTGTTGAAGATTTTTCGTCACCACATTTCCCCTAGAGCTGGCAATGATGATGCCATTAGGTGTGGCCTTGTCAACTTGCTACACCATGCTCACAAGGTATAGAGTGATGGCCCTGATGCTGAAGGATATGCTATTGACATTATGGATTTCATTTTTGAGGAGATGCACCATGCTATTCTCTTCAAGAAGTCTCCCCAATATGTTGTGCTTGTGATGAGGCTTATCAATACTCAGGCCCATGGTTCACCTCTTGCCCTTCCTCCCAACCTTATGGAGAATGCCCTGGTGTGTCTCCAAAATAAAGGGAGAATGGGCCCTACTCCTAGATAACCCTATGCCAGCAAAGATGATGAGATTTCTGAGGCTGAGCGGGCTCCCACTCCACCAAGGGGCTCTAGGAGGAAGAATTCCTCCAATGCTCCCATGGCTCCTGTCACATGTGAGTTTGTTCAGGAGAAGGTCAAGAAGGCGTCTTTATGGGAGAAGACACTTTGCTGCATGAATGTTGACATTTGCAAGGGATAGCATGACTCCTACAAGAGCAACCGCAAAATTGAGAAGGTCTTCAAGGAAATTAAGGCTCAAGGAGAAGAAGAAGAATAGGAAGGGGAGTCTAAATATAATGATGAGCATGGGGTTGAACCATCTACAGAGTCAGATCACACACTATCCTTTGGTGCTTGGAATGCCATGAATGGCAGCTTGGTTGATTGGCAGACATTCTCAGAGGTCACTTCTGATTTTGCACCACAGGGCACTTCCTACTATCGCCCTCATGGCAAAGGCCCACAGACTTCTGTGTTGATGATGACTATGATGAGGATGAGGATGAGGATGATGATGAAGACGATGACTCTGAGTGATTCATTTGGGGCAGTAGCTTGGACTTCTCCCTTTTTCGGCATTTCGATACCAAAGGGGGAGAAGATGTCCATTAGAATCATCCGAGATTTGCATGGATCAGGGTGATATTTGAACATTTGCTTTTATTTGGCTCTTGTGAAACTTATTTGGTTCATGTGAAACTATCTATGTGTGTGTGGACATGCTATGCCCGTTCCATTATTGTAATGGTTAAACCTCCTCATGTTTAGTTTCTATTACCTGACTTGCATGTATCACATGATTATCTTGTTGTACATCGTCAGGGGGAGAATAGTTATGTATCTTATTAAATTTCCCATGCAAAACCTCTTGTTTTCATCAAACACCAAAAATGGGGAGATTGAAAGGACATTTATTGTCCTAATCTATTTTGGTGTTCATTAACAACATAAGGATCATTTTACTGTGTGTTAATGCCTACAGGTCAATCTATTGAAAATAAAAAAGGCCATAACATTGTGGGAAAATTCCTGGTTAAAACTGATGTTTCCTGGAGAATCTAGACCGGAGTCTCCGGTGTGTTCATATCGGAGTCTCCGATGTGGTCTAGAGTTTCCCCGCAAGTCCCCGGAGTGGATTCAAGATGCAGTCCAAAGTCATTCTGTGTGGGAGTCCGGAGACAAACCCAATGTTGACCAGAGTCTCTGGTGTGGTGTCTCAGACCGGAGTTTCCGGTGTGAAAACACCGAAGTCTCCAGTACCCCCCGTACCGGAGTTCCTGCCAGGTCTCCGGAGTGGACGAAAAATCCTGGCCCAGGTCATTCTGATAGGCGGTCTGGAGATGGACCGGAGATGGGCTGTAGATCAAGGCCTCCTCCTCTGATTCCCCAAAGATTAGTGATTTTGGATGGTTGGATGAAGAGATCTTGGAGTTTTGGTAGCTCTAATGGTGGTGCTTTTCTTTTCTGGAACGAGCAGCTGGACGTTGAAGATGAGGTCATGTATTTATAGCCTCCACTATTGTTGACTGTTTTCTGCCCGTTGGAGAACTTCCACACCAGAAATCTTCGGTGTAGACCGGAGACGAGAACTTCCACACCTCTGTTCTACACCGGAGATTTCCGGTGTGGAAGTTCTCCAACGGGCAGAAAACGGTCAGTAGTAGTGGAGGATATAAATACAAGACCTCATCTTCTACCTCTAGCTGCTCGTTCCAGAAAAGAAAAGCACCACCATTAGAGCCACCAAAACTCCAAGATCTCTTCATCCAACCATCCAACCATCCAAAATCGCTGATCTTTGGGGATTCGGAGGAGGAGGCCTTAATCTACAGCTTCACCAAGAGAGATCTTCATTTCCCCCTCATTCACTTGAGGGTCCCTTGCTCTAGGGTTTCATTGGAAACCCTAAGCCTTGTTTTGGTTCTTACAAGCTTGTCTTTGATTGTTGTGATAGCTTGCTTGGATTCAGAGCCTCCAATTAAGTTGTGGATGTGTGCCTCGAACTTGTTGTAAGGGTGCCGGCTACCACCTTGAAGGTTGCCGATATAGTGGAAGAATGAATCGATCCCCTTGGGGTGAGGTTCACTGGAGAACAAGGGAGACCTCTCGTGGAATTGGTGGTTTGATACCACCCCCTCTCCAAACACAGACGTACTTCCCCTCAAAAGGAAGGAACTACGAGAAATAAATGTTGTGTCTCCACGTGCTTCATTTTGGTTACGTCTATCCTTTACCGCACCTTACTTATATCTTGCTCTTGCTTAGTTAGTTGTGCTAGTGTGACATATAGGTAAATTCACCTTAGTTGCATATTTAGAGAATTTACCTTTTGTGTCAAACCCTAATTTGAAAAAGAGTAAATTTTGAAGTAGCACCTATTCAACTCCCCTCTAGGTGCTCATACGATCCTTTCACAAGTGTTGTGTTCCCTCACCTACTCGCCTATATAAATTAAGGTGGGTGGTGGCGGACATGACAAGGTTTTTGGATCCAGTGCTGCTTCCTAGGGTTTTGCTAGACTTGGCAATCACCTTCCTATCCCACGGCGGCAAGACCGAGACTAGTGTCTCTCTTGCTGTTGTTCTAGCTTGTACGTGTGTGTGACAGCAGAGGCACCACATTTGTGGTGCTCGTCGGTGACGTTGGGCTGTGGCATAGTCGGAGGCAAGAAGGAGCACGAAGCCGGCGATGAGGTGATACCAAGATCGAGAAGTTTGTCGGAGCCGACGAGATGAGGGGAATGTATGGCACCACCACGACGCACTTCCTCAGCTTCCTCACCTCCACGGCGAGAGGTATAGACTATTGCCTTTGACCTTAGCCGGATCTTGGGGTGGCTCGCTGGAGACCTTGCCAGAGCAGAAAAGTTTTTGTTTTCGGCCTAGCTCTACGCATTGCCCAACAGTGGTATCAGAGTATCGGCTCTAGGTTTTTGGCCTAGTTCTCGCGCATGAGATGTGCTAGTAGGAAAGATTGGATCTTTCTCGCTATTTTTGTTTTGCATTTTTTATCTGTTTTAATCTAGGGCAGTGGCTAGATCTGGTTTGTCTTGGCCAAGAAGTTGGTAAAATTGGTCCAAATCTGAGTGGGAGGTCACGTGGCTGACGTCCACGATCAACCACTAAAGTTGCTTTTCTAGTTGGACAAGAATAGGACAGATGTACCCTGTTAAAAGTTACAGCTAAGAGTTAGCTAGTGTGAGTCGGAAAGGTTCCGACTTGCAAGTTTTATTTGCTTATTTTTCCCTCAAAGAAGGTATAGTTGGATTACCCTGCCATTTGCTACAACACTACAAGTCGGACAATCTTGGTTAGTGGGCCATATTGTTGGGGCACTACCAATTCTCTCCTATAAAGTGTGAGAGTCGGACTCTCTCAAGTAGGGCACTTGGTAGCTGGATGGAGCTATCACAATAGTTGTGGGCTTTGGGGTAAGGAGGATTGTCGGACAATCCAACAGGAATCAGATAGAGATCTGATTGGCAAGGTGTTGCCTACTTGGAAGGTTCTCCGACTAGCAGTGACACATTGGCTCACTAGTCGGATAAGTGACCAGGATCTTGAATCATTGTCGAATATTGGAGGGATATCAGTCTCAGTGGGAGTGTACACGATTAAATAGTTTAATCCGCCTTCTCTTGTTACATATACATTGTCTTAAGTGTTTGCATCTTTCGTCTATAGATGGCACCAACTAGGACCGTTCAAATTTCTAGTTTTGCAATGTGTATGATCCTTGAGAAGGACAAGTTGAATGGAACAAACTTTACCAACTAGTATCGCAACTTGAGAATCATTCTCAAGCAAGAAAAGAAGGAGCATGTCCTGGACAATCCAATTCCAGACGAGCCTGCCACTTATGAGCCTAACGCTATAAGAACCGCCTTTCGTCGGGCTCAAGATGAGTCAACGGAAGTCAGCTGCCTAATGCTCGCTCACATGGAGCCAGAACTGTAGCACCAGCTTGAGAACATTAAGGCATACGATATGATCGTTTCCCTCAAGAGCATGTTTGAGACACAATCTAGGACGGAGCAGTACAATGTCTCCAGAGCCTTGCTCGGGTGCAAGATGAAAGATGGAGATCCACTAGGACCGCACATGATCAAGATGGTCGGATATGTGCAGTCCTTGGATCGTCTAGGTTTTCCCTTGAGCGAAGAGTTTGCTACCGAGATTCTCCTGAATTCTCTTCCTAGTGTTTATGGTCCATTCATCTCGAACTACCATATGCATGATATGGATAAGAAGCTGGCAGAACTTCAAGGGATGCTCAAGACAGCAGACGCCGACATCAAGAGAGGCGGCACCAGTCAAGTGTTGATGGTGCAGAACGCTTCCAAGATGAAGAAGAAATCTTGGTCTAAGAAAGCCAATCCAAAGGGAGACGGCATGCTGGATCCAAGTCCCAGCGTCGGCTAAGTGACTAGCAAGCCGGCGAAACCTCTGGGTACAGTATGATTTTACTGTAAGGCGGAGGTCACTGGAAGAGGAACTGCGACAAGTACAAGGCGCATAAAGCCAAGAGTGGAAGTATGACTTCTGACTCAGGTACACTTGTTGTGAATGTTACAGACATTTATCTTGCCAACACTCCTAGCAGTACCTAGGTATACGATACCGGATCGGTTGTTCATGTGTGCAACTCGATGCAGGGACTAGTAAGGCATAGGAGCGTGGCGAGAGGGGATATTGACATCAGAGTCGGAAACAAAGCAAGAGTTGATGCGTTAGCCATAGGGACGATTGTGAGATCCAGGCACATGGATTAATAGGATTGATAGGATACCCATATCAACAAGTTGGAACTTCTTTTTCGGAAGCTCATTCGAAAAGAACTCTAAGGTTAAGCGTGCTTGGCCTAGAGCAATTCTAGGATGGGTGACCGACCGGGAAGTGGGTACCGGGTGCGCACGAGTGAGGACAAAGTGCGCAGAAAAGACTAGTGTTGGTCTGTAGGGCCAGTCTAGATATCCTATTAAGCTGCCAGGAGTGACACCCCCCAGGCCCAGGAGTGGACGGGGTGTTACAACGATGCAACTCCAGTTACCTTTAGGATTTGTACTAGAACTAAATAAATGTTATTATGTTCCTGTACTAAGCCGAAACATCATTTCCGCCTCATGTTTGTTGGAGCAGGGTTTTGAATCAAGTATTAAGAACAATGGTTGTTCCTTTTATTTGAATAATGTGTTTCATGGCTATGCATTTGTCCAAGCTAGACTTTTTGTGATAGATCTTGAATGTAAAACAGTTTATAACTTGAATGCTAAAAGGTTGAAGCTGAACGACCTTAGTTCTACTTATATGTGGAATTTTCTCCTTGGTCATATCAGATGGAAACATATGCAGAAGCTCCATGGTGATGGACTCCTAGATTCATCCAGCTTGGAGCCGTTCAAAACATGTGAATCTTGTTTGCTGGGAAAGATGACCAAGAAACCTTTCGCAAAGAGTTGCGAGAGGGCGTCCGACTTGCTAGAACTGATACATAGTGATGTATGCGGTCCAATGAGCATGATATCCAGAGGTGGTTATGAGTATTTTTTCATGTTCACGGATGATCTCGGTAGATATGGCTATGTCTACCTGATGAAATCTAAGTCGGAGACCTTTGAAAAGTTCAAAGAGTTTCAAAGTGAAGTGCAAAACCAACTCGGCAAGAATATTAAGTTTGTACGATCAGATCATGGAGGCAAATATATGAGCCCTGAGTTTGATGACCATCTCAAGAGTTGTGGAATAGTTCCACAGCTCACCCCACCAGGAACACCTCATAGGAATAGTCTGTCTGAAAGGAACCTTGTTAAACATGGTGAGGTCAATGATGAGTAAGACAGATCTACCTTTATCATTCTGGGGGTTTTGTCTAGAGACAGCAGCGATAACACTAAACAAAGTACCATCTACATCAGTAGAAAAGACACCACATGAGATGTGAACAGGCAAGAAGCCGGCCCTAGATTTTCTTAAGATTTGGGGATGTGAAACTTTTGTCAAGAGATTACAATTCGACAAGCTCAGCCCCAAGTCAGATAAGGTAGTTTTCGTAGGCTACCCTAAGAAAACTTTGGGTTACTATTTCTACAACCGAGAAGAGGGAAAAGTGTTTGTCACTCGAAACATGGTCATTCTGGAGAAAGAGTTTCTTAGCCGGAAAGATTGTGGGAATAGGGTGCACCTCGAAGAAAATTGGGATTCACCGACTCAGGACAAGTCGGCAACCTTGGAGGTTGAGACGGACATTGTGACTAAGTCGGCAAATGCATCAGAGCCATGAAGATCGGCAAGACTACGTGGAGACGTACTTATGCTTGATGGCGATGAGCTAACTACCTATCAAGATGCGATGGGAAGTGCTAATTCCGGGTCATGGCTTGGAGCCATGATATCCGAGTTAAAGTCCATGGATGACAATCAAGTTTGTAACTTGGTTGATCTGCTAGATGGTGCAAGATCCATCGAGAGCAAATGGGTCTTTAAGAGTAAAACTGACCAAGACGGAAACATTTCTGTCTATAAAGCATGGCTTGTCGCGAAAGGGTTCTGACAAGTTCAAGGAGTTGACTATGATGAGACTTTCTCACCAATAGCGATGCTTAAGTCAGTAAAGATCATGTTAGCACTAGCTGCATATTTCAATTGGGAGATATGGCAGATGGATGTCAAAATGGCTTTCCTTAACAGAAATTTAATCAAGGACTGATACAACCCGAGAGTTTTGTTGATCCGGCTAGCCCTAATGCGGTGACCCAGCATACCACTTCATGATGTAGTACACTATAGTCGTTGACATAACACCAACGGAACACCATTCACTAGTATTACATCCCTTAGAGTGGTACAACAGAAACACAGCAGGTCCAAGACATGACTATAGATTACAACTCAACTCTTTACAAAACATCTAGAGAACACTCTAGGTTAAAGAGAAAGCAAGAAACTTCTTTCAAAGAAGAACTAGAAATAATAACTCAGGACTATCTAGTAACTAAGACTAGTGTCTAAACTATTTGGCCTGCCATTGCTGCAACTGCAATGCTCTACAGAAGTAGGTTTTATGACTAGAGAATCTACTCCTATCGACTTAAGAACTTTGTCTTCACTTTGGTTGATGTATATGTTGACTTCATTAACTTTCTTGAAGAACTTGAGTTGTCGATGATGGTTTCTTGAGCAGAAATTGATGTTGATGTCGTCTTCATTGGCTTAGAATCTAGCAAGGGTTAAGAAGGTATGGTTGAGTACGAGCGTACTCAACAAGCTCACTAAAAAGAAGTGTATGATGCATTATCTCTACATCCACAGATCAAAAGTCATAGGCAATGCAGGTTTTCATAAACATTTCTTCAAAGGTTGCTTTTATTCTGAAAACTATGCCCAATAGTCTTCATAGGTTGACCAGAACTTTCATGGAGTTCCTTTCCTGCCGTGTTCGTAGCTCCTTCCCGGAATAGGGAGTAACATGTCACAGTTCTTACACTCTGCAGAGGTGCATTTCTTTACCCATAAGAGACCAAATCCTTGTTGCACAACCGGGAGATCTTTCCCGTCCACACTTCCTATGGTGTGGGGTCCAGTAGATGATCCAAGCCAATCACTTCCCCCTTCGCGACCCCTAATGTCCCCTTGGTGTATGCCATGCCCACATCTTGAATTACGGCAATAGTTAGTACAGACCGTCAGATGCCAGAACTATCGTGGGACATTGAGGGTTCCCACCCATATGTTGCATATCCTCTGCGAATTACCAATTAATGCATGCTACGAGGATAATAGCCACGACCTGGCCATCTGGATGCATCCGAGAGGAAGAAGATACAGTTGACTTCTCCGTCCCATTCCAAATCTCATGGTTAACGCGTAATATATGGCGCTAGAATCACTGGCAACACTGGTTGTTAAGTGATGACCCACAAGTATAGGGGGTGTATCGCAGTATTTTCGAGGGAAGTGAAACCCAATTTATTGATTCGACACAAGGGGAGCCAAAGAATATTTATAAGCCTTAACAACTGAGTTGTCAATTTAGCTGCACCTAGAAACAACCTTGCTCACAGCAGTTTATCACTAGCAACAGTTTTGTAGTAGGAATAGTAAAGTAACAGCAGTAGTAAAGCAAGGACAGTAGTAACAAAAGCAGTAAACAGTGGGATTCGAGTGCGGTAGGCATAGGGATGGATGGACGGGCGTTGCATGGACAAGACAATTCACATAGCAATCAGAACATAGGGCAATTGTAGATAAATAAGATAAAGCATCCAAGTACTAGACAATCCTAGGCATGTGTTCCATATATAGTCATACGTGCTCGCAATGAGAACATGCACAACATCTTTTGTCCTGCCGGCTCGTTTGCAGCGGGGCCTCTAGGGAACTATTGGCAATTAAGGTGCTCCTTTTAATAGAGCACCGGAGCAAAGCATTAACACTCCATGAACACATGTGATCCTCACATCAAAGCCATTCCCTTCCGGTTATCCCGATTTCTGTCACTTCGGGGCCATAGGTTCCAGATAACAACGTGTGTATACAACTTGCAGATAAGACCAAAAACAATACTATCATAATGAATCAATAACATGTTCAGATCTAAAATCATGGCACTCGGGCCCTAGTGACAAGCATTAAGCACAACAAGTCACAACAAAGTCGTAAAGCACTAATAAAAGATACTAGGCACCATGCCCTAACAATCTGATGCCATTACATGAACGATCTCATCCAATCCCTACCATCCCCATAGCCTACAGCGGGGGATTACTCACTCATACATAGGGGAAACATGGATGGTCGATGGAGAAGCGATGGTGATGATGATGGCGATGATCTCCTCCAATTCCCCGTCGCGGCAGGGTGCTAGAACAGAGTTTCTGGTGCTGTTTCGTGGAATCTGGTGGTGGCGGCGGAGCGGAAATCCTTCTGGAAAAACGTCGAACCCTCCGAAGTTTTTAGGTCAGAAGGCTCCTTATAGGCGAAGAGAGAGGCCGAGGGGGTGCCTGGGGGCCCACACCACCCCCTGGCGCGGCCTGGCCTGGCCCGCGCCACCAGGTGGTGTGGCCACCCCTGGCTCTACTCCGTCTCGTATTCTGGCTCCTGGAGTCTTCGGGTGAAATAGGATTTTTGGCATATTTTCCGGGATTTTTCCTGATAGTTGATTTTCTGCACAAAAAGTAGACACCAAGGCAATTCTGCTGAAAACAGCGTCATTCCGCATTAGTTGCATCCAAATCACACAAGTATAGAGGACAAACAATAGCAAAAGTGTTCGAGAAAGTAGATACGTTTTGGACGTATCAACTCCCCCCCAAGCTTAGCTTATTGCTTTTCCTCAAGCAATTCAGTTGAAAATTGAGTGCGATAAAAGAACTTTCACGAACACATTTGCTTCATATGATGTAAATATTCTTAGCAATGTGATCAACTACTTAGACAGTTCATAATAAAGAGTATGCAACTGAGTCTACTTAATAGTCATTGCAAGCTATGAAGAGATTCCAACTCAAGAATAATAAGTAGCATGAAGCACAAACATAAGCAACATTACAATGCTCATAAAAAGGTATGATAGAGTGGTATCTCGCTTGCCCTTTGATTATGAATGCCAAGGCACCTCTGAAGTTCAAGTGATGACTAGAAGTAAAGATATCAAGGATACAAGCATCAAAGTCATAACACAAATAATCAAGTAATGGAACAAACACAAAGAATGATAACTATGCTCTCAAGAAGGTGCTCAAAGAATATGTGGAGACTCAACAAGTAGAAGAAAAGGTTTTGAATAATTTTGAAAGGCTTCCAAATGCTGAAAGTATGGTGCTCATTAGCTTTGAGCTCGCATTGCCCCTATCATAAGCATCTTTAATGTGGTTAAGGTGAAAGTGAGGTCCAATCTGAGTTATATGCTTGACATACTATAAACTAAAAATTCCGAGTCCCTTGAGTACGAGGGCCGCTCCTCATGCTACTCAACTTTAGTTACCGGTAAGTTCTTATCATCGTAAGTATGTGCGTATCATTGAGAACTGCCAACGGGGTACCCCTTGCCCGATGATACAGAAGAATCCCCATATCAAAATGACAAGGCAAGCAGACAATGAGTATCTCAGCAATCTTCTTATTTACCATGGGAAAATGGTGCTTTTTTCTCTCTTTCCTCTTTTCATAAATCTCCTTTTTTTCTTTTTCTCAATAGCTCTCTCTCTCTCTTTTTATAAGGAGAATGCTTCATAGATATCATTATGGTTATGCTGCAGGTTTCCACCATGTCAGCATGGATTAGACCAGCGGCCCAGGCGTTTCTCGAAGACACATACATAACTCCATGGACTTACAAGCTCCCCTTTTATTTCACACCGACGACATCCGCAAACAAAAGAGCAAGGTATCAACTGGGTATATATATTTACAAGTGTTGAAAGCGTTCCCCGTGACAGCACGGTTCTGCTAATCCCCAGCCTATAATTAGCAAGCATATAACTTTCATGGAGAGTTCACAATGGTTCGGGTTTATTAAGTGCAGGAAATAAAGTGTGCCATCAAGTTCGTGAGAGCTTTACTAACTAATTTTCCCATAACAGGCAAACATTTTATTCGGAAGAAAACAAGGCATATTGAATATGCACGGGAGTAGCAAATGATGCTAATAGGTAGGTATGGTGGACACTTTGGAAATATTTGGTTGAGGGAGTTGGAGACATGAGTAAAACACTTAGTGGAGGTGAAGGCTAGCAATAGTAAGGGAGCGACAACCGAGAGAGCAATAGCTGTCATTATCATGCTTGCAACAAAACATGACTACTCATGGCATGAAAGTGATTCAAGATCCTCAAGGCAAAATAATTCATCAAGGCTTAACTGGTTATCACAGTCCTATGCATGCGTGAGCATGTGCCAAGTCAATTCAAATAAAACATTCAGAGGAGGATACCATGGTTTCATAACAATTTATGAATAGAGCAATGCAAGCAAACATTTATAAGACATGCTACAAACTATTAGCGAGCTGAAGCTAATCATAAGAAAGCAAGAACTACTAAACATCCAAAGATAACACACACCCTACATGAACGGACTAAGCATGCCCACAGTGATGAGTATATGTACAAAAATGAAAACAAATAGAGTTCGTTACCAGCCTCTTACCAAGCCTCAAGTTTTCATTGATCCTCATTATTGCTCTTCACTTGTGTGGCTTGAATAATAATATGAAACCAATATCCATTGAGGACTGCCGAACCCTGTAGCAAGCTAGCAAAAACCAAAGAAGAACGACAAATATTTTGGTGTTTTCGATTTTTAAATAAGAACCAAAAGAGAAAAACAAGCAAAGCAAAATCTTTTTGGGTTTTTTGAATAGTTCAAACAAAGCAAAAAGGGAAAAACAAACCAAGGCAAAAAGAAGAAGCAAACGAAAGAGAAACAACAGAAATATTTTTGGTCTTTTTGTGTTTTTAGAAAGCAAAAGCAAAGAAGGACGAAAACTGAAAAGAGAATGAAAACATGAATATACAAAGTACCGACGCAACATGATATCAAGATGAGTGCGGTGTCGGCGTACCTCCCCCCAAGCTTAGGCTTTTGGCCTAAGTGGGTATCAATCCCAAGCTGGCCAGGATGAAGTGTCACCGTGGTACGACGAGGAAGTACCCTCGTCCTGGTGCGAGCTCGAATATGTCCCTCCATAATGTGCGGAGTAATCATAGGAGGGCACATCCTCCTGGTGCTGCTCGTGGAAACCCAGCAAGCGAAGCTGCTCGTCCACCTCCTCCTTAGAGCGCGACCACGGTCTCCTGTGAACACTAAACAAAGCAGGTTGTGGCAAAAGGATCTCCCTTTCATCCCCGTCAGTGAAAAGCATCCTATATACTAGATTGTTCAAATCAGAGGTAGCAGTGACAAAGTGATGAGTTTTCATGGCAACAAGGTCAAGCCTCTATGGTGCCAGCATAGCATCATAGGGATCCACTAAAACACCTAATGCATTGACTATGCGCGATGCAATGATGCCCCCATAGATAGGCCCCCTAGCAGCTAGGCGGCGAGCAATAAGCGAGCCGAGATTGTACCGAGTATCATTGTTAAGCGCAGCAGCAAGGAATGCTAAATGATAGTTGGAGATATTACTTGTGTTCTCCCTACCCAATACACTAGTAGCAAGATAATATGCAAAGTATCTAAGAGCAGGGAGTTGGATATTTCTTATCTTTTCACGCTGCGCCACCCGGTCATCATCATTGGTCACCCCTCGGTAAAGCTCCAACAAATCAGCGGGTTGCCCTTGAATTTTCTTCATGGTCCCTATCATACGCACACCTACAATACTGCAAAATCTCTCCAAAGGCATGGTGAAGGGCAGATCATAGATTTTAAAAGAGACAGTAGACTGATAGGGTGTGTTAGTAAACGTGAAGCTCTCAACAAATTTTTTGGTGAGCATAGCGTATTGTGCACTCTCATCTTGCATATATGAGGTCAAACCAACCCTCTCAATTAGTAGCAAGAAATCATCAAGAATACCTGCAGCTTGTAAGAAAGTAAAACAAGGAAAAGAGGATGGGTGAGCATCCCTTTCACTACCAATACGAGTTGCAATGAGATCTTCATTGTATGATGGCCTAGCTTGAGAGGCTGTCCTCGAGGGCCTCGACCTCCTAGGTGCATCACTCTCAAATATCTCTCCAAAAGTATGGTTGTTCATGCTTGGTATTTTGAAATCTAAACACCTATTAAACAAGTGATTGCAAAGTAAATATAATGAAGGATTGTACTCATAGGGACTTGCAAGAGGCCTAAACATGCATCAAAACTATATCTCTAAGCATCAAACAAGCTTACAAGCTCTCAAAACCAGTCACCTACAGCCTCAAAATACTCAACATATAATCCACTAAACACAAATCTACTTGGACAAGGGGAGGAGTCACATACCTAGGAACAAATGCTCCAGATTTCAGCAAGAAAGATGGGCTGAGCAAGGAGATCGAAAAAATAGAGAGCAAGCACAGCAAGAATGTGATTTTGAGATATGAACTGGAGCTTACTCAGGAGAGAGAAGAAAGTGGCAGGTGAGTGAGTTAGTGGGGGGGGCAGGGGTGGCCCACACCAGGGCATGGCGCCACCCAAGGCTGGCCGTGCCACCATGTGGTGTGCCTGCCTGGTGGGCCCCCCTGGTACCTCCCAGGTACTCCTCTGCCCCTTTTTTCACGTAAAAATTTAATATGAATTTTCTGGAATTTTTCGAGACACTTTATTTTTGGGCAATTTTCAGAAATAGAAGAATGATTTTTCTAACAGACAGATTTTTTTTCTTTTGGAAACATGATGCAAGGACAAAACAAGGCTAGAACTACAGAAGTTCTAACATGCAAGCAACTAACAACAAAAATAAAACTAAACAAAAGCAAAAACTAAAATGCAAAGGATAGAAATAAACGGAGATAATCATAATGAAAACATTGTTTTGTTCAATGGAATCCTTTTGTTAACAAGGTTGATCAAGTCTTGCTACCAAAACAATTGCATATGAGATTGTACTCCACTAATGATTATGTTACCTCAACCTTGATAGAAATGGTCCCAATCATAATAGTTCCAAATTTTTCTCTTGGTATGGGACAATATATTTCTCCAACTTGAATGCCTTCAACATGTTCAATTGAATTCAAACCATAAGTCCTTTCAATCTTCTTGGGGAAATAGACAGTATGTTCCTTGTCATTAACATTGAAGGTCACCTTTCCTTGATTACAATTAATAACAGCTCCTGTAGTATTAAGAAAAGGTCTCCCAAGAATAATAGACATATTATCATCTTCAGGCATTTCAAGCACAACAAAATCAGTTAATATCATGCAATTGTGAGCCACCTGAATAGGTACATCCTCACATATACCCACAGGAATAGTGGTAGATTTATCAGCCATTTTCAAAGATATATCAGTTGGTATTAATTTTTCAAGTTGAAGCCTCTTATAGAGAGAGAAAGGCATAACACTAACTCCAGCTCCGAAATCACACAAAGCAGTTCTAACATAACTATTCTTAATAGAGCAAGGGATAGTTGGAATCCATGGGTCTCCAAGTTTCTTAGGAACCTTACCATTGAAGGAATAATTAGCAAGCAAAGTAGAAATTTCTTCATTAGGGATCTTCCTTTTGTTCGAGACAATGTCCTACATATACTTTGAGTAAGGAGGCAATTTAATAGCATCAGTCAAAGGAATTTGCAAGAATAAAGGCTTCATCCACTCACAAAACTTATTATAGTGTTCATCTTCCTTTGACTTGTGTTTCTTATCAGGGAAAGGCATAGGTTTTTGGACCCAAGGTTCTCTTTCACTACCATGTCTCTTAGCAATAAAATATTCTTTGGTGTATTTAGTATTCTTAGTGTGGTTTTCAGGTTCTTCTTCAACTTTTTCTTCATTAGGAACAACATTTTCTTCATTACCACTTTCAGTTTCAGCATCAGAGATAGATATACTATTAGGATCTATAGCAGGTTTAGAGGGTTCTACAACAGTTTTATGTTTCTTTTTCCTTTTCTTATGAGTAGAACCACTATTTTCAGCTTGTTGAGAATCCTGCTCAATTCTTTTGGGATACCCCTCAGGATATAGAGGATCCTGGGTAGCAGCACCACTTCTAGTTCTAATTTCATAAGCATGTTTTTCTTTAGTAGCTTAACTAGCAAGTCGTTCTGCACTTTAACGAGTTGATCTATTTGAGTTTGAACCATTTGAAAGTGTTTAACAATCATTTTAACATCATTAGAGGTTCTTTCCACAATATCTTTCAACTCAACAATAGCTCTAGTGTTTTCCATTAGATGATTTTGCACCCTTTTGTTAAAGTTATCTTGCTTAACAATAAAGATATCAAATTCTTCTAAGCATTGCTCAGGAGGTTTAGAGTAAGGGATATCACCTTCATCAAAGTGGTGGAGAGAGTGTACCTCAATAGTGGATGAGTAGGGAATAAGCTTACATAATTCTTCTATAGGAGGTAAATTCTTGACATCTACAGCTTTAATTCCCTTCTCCTTAAGACATTTCTTAGCTTCCTTCATCACTTCATCATTTAATTCAATAACTCCCCTCTTCTTTGATGTTGGAATAGGCACCGGAATAGATGGTTCAGGTATAATTACTTCAGGTATAGCTTGTTTAGGAGGAGTCCAATCTTCATAATTCTTGCTTATTTTAGCCATTAATTCCTCAGCTTCCTTAGGAGTCATATTCCTGAAAACACAATCAGCACAACTATCTAGGTATGTCCTAGATTCCTCGGTTAGTCCATTATAAAATATATCAAGAAGCTCATTCTTAGGTAATGGACTTCCAGCCTGTGCATGAATCAAAGCACAAAACCTTGCCCAAGATTCAGGCAATACCTCTTTTTCTCCCTATTTAAAATCAAAAAGTTCCTGCAAAATAGCATGTCTAGCACTAGGAGGAAAATATTTCTGCAGGAAAGTATTAATCAAGCACTCAGGGCTATCAATAGATCCAGGAGGTAAATTACTAAACCAAGTTTTAGCTTCTCCTTTCAGTGAAAAGGGGAAGATCTTGGCAACAAAGTAAGTACGCATCTTAATATCATCAGAAAACAAGCCACTCATGGTAGAAAGTTCATTCATATGTGCTACCGCACTTTCATTCTTAGTCCCACAAAAGGGTTCTTTCTCGATAATAGCTATGTAAGATAGATCGAGAGAGAAATCATAATCTTCATCTATAATGTTTATGGGAGAAGCAGCAAACTTAGAAACAGGAGACAATTTGGGTCTAATAGTACACCTCTCAAGGAGACTCTTAGCAGCGCTCCTATCATGGGTGTTTTTACATTCTTTAATAAATTCATCGGTCACAACAGAACCATCTTCAATATCATAACTCTCACTAAACTCAGGTGAGCTAACAGGTGTGGTAGTGTCTTCATTAGGAGTTTCGGTATTTCTAGCTATAGTTCTAGCAATCGTAGCATCTAGGAAAGGACCTAATGAACCACTCTTATCAAGCACAGTAGAAGCAGCATCAGAAGTTTCAGATTCAGCAGTAGTAGCAGTGTGTGTAGCATGTGTATGTGGTGGTGTAACGAGCTTACTTATAACAGACGGTGAATCAAGAGCAGCAGAGGTGTTCAGAATCGTACCTCTTCTTGTAGTGGATGGTAAAATAGGAAACTTTCCATCACGAGACTTACCCATGATGGATGGATAGCAGCGAACAATAGAGAATCCAAGTGAACTTGATAAATAAAGCTATGCTCCCCGGCAACGGCGCCATAAAATAGTTGACGCGGGTATACCCTACAGGTACTCGAGCTTGGTATATACGGTCTAAATACGTACAGGCCCATGGTGTTGCCAAGGCCCAGACGAAAGGACTCGAGTAACCTGCGGACTCTCGATTGCTTGAGAGACAAGAAGAAGCTAAAGATAGAAAGTTTGAAGGGAAAAACCCTAACTTGTAACCGACTCGACCTGCTACCCGAGACCTAGCCTATCTATATAAAGGCTAGGAGGGGGCGGCGAAGAGGACACACGCAACCCTAGTTTCCACAACTCTCGCCAGATTGCATCTGCACACCATTGTAACTTTCGACTCCTTTGATAATTCCACGAGCAGACAAGCAGGAGTAGGGACCTCTACGAGGCCTGAACCTGGGTAAATCCTTTGTCCCCTGTGTGCTTGTTTGCTAGCCGATAGATGTCTCCAGCACTCCCTCCTTCTCCAAAACCCAAGTCCATAAGAATGGGCATTGATGAGTTAAACCCTCGTCAATTGGCGCCGTCTATGGGAACTAGGAGTGCTGATGTTGCGGCTTCTTCGGCCCCATCAACTGCGATCTACAACTCCACAACAGCGGAGATTCGCCAGCTCTTCGGCGCCTTCGACTTCACCGTCCACACGCCGGCCACCCGCCCGGCCTTCGAATCCGCGGGCGACGGAATCAGCCTGGCGATTGGGAACTTTCACTTCCAAGTTGGTCAGATGGGCACGCTTCGCATGCCTGATCAACCGACGACACAGGCGATTGCCCCGGCATCATGGTTCCCTCCATCAATCGGCACCCTCAGTGAGCTCAATGCTCCGGTGGCAGTCGGGAACACGATCAGCGACAGCAGTCGCGACTCCGATCTGTGATCTGGCCACAGAAGATAGAACCTACGGTTTTGAATCTGAAAGTTGTGGAAGCAGCAGCTTCCCCAATCACTTCATGTGCGCCGTCATTAACGCAGGCGACACCTCTGCCAATCGCGGCAACGGCGGTAACGGCGCCAACGGGGGAGCAGTCGAACCTCCCAGTATAATCAATGAGCAAACCGGCGAACGCATCGTAATCAAGCTCAACGAGCAAGAGTGGGAGCGTTGCCGCGAGGCCCTACGAGGTACACCGCTACCCCTCGGGTCCCCGCAGGAACTACTGATGGGCTACCACTGGCTCCTAAAAGAGGAGTTCACGCGCCAAAAACAAGCAATCGTGCAACTTGAGGCGTGTAAAAAGGCGGCGGACGAGTCGAGCCTTCGTCGCGCTAGGCTCTCCTCCTACGGAGGATCCTCCTCACGAGGCAACGAGTACATCGCCAAGAAGAGGCAGTCGCGAATGGCTCACCTCACCGAAGAAGAGCGCATAGACACCGCGAAAGTCCTCGACTTCGGCTCTATGACAGTCGACACGAGAGGCAACATGGTCCCCAGGACGCCGCAGGCCGCGGTGACAGCAACCACCATGTACCTCCTCAACAACCAGCCACCGGCTGGAGATCCCCGAACCGCCATGCACCGATCTACGATCGTAGGTTTGGAGCTAATCGAGGCCGCCCTCGACAAGGAGCCGGTACCAGACCCAAAAAGGGCAAAGCGCTAGCAAAACGCTACTCCTCACCCTCATCCAGCGATGACAGTCACGACATGTCTCGACGTCGTCGTTCACGGCGACACGATCGTGACTAGATGCGCGCAACGACCTCACACAACGCAAGATCGACAAGTCAAGAGCACGACGTGCTCGGTCGACTGACTCGGAAGAGGAAGACGGGGAACTCTGCGGTGCCAGATGCTTCAGCAGATCCATTATGCAGAAGCAAATGCCTAAGGGGTTTAAACTTCTGTCAGAAAATCCGAAGTTCGACGGTCTACAAGACCCTAAAATTTGGCTAGAGGATCACATCTCCTCCGTCAGGCTCCACGGAGACAGTCGAAGTACTGCCATGCAATGCTTGCAGCTACAGCTGCAGGGCGCCGCCCGAGCATGGCTCAATAGCCTCCCACGCGGATCCATTCGCAGTTGGGATGAGCTGGTTTACAGCTTCGTGCGCAACTTTAAAGGCACGTACAAACGGCCTGCATAAATCGAAGAACTGAGATGTTGTCAGCAAAGATCTGGCGAATCGCTGCGCTCATACATACGAAGGTGGTCCATCATCAAGAACTCCGCAGAAAACATCTCGGAAGACCACGCGATTGATGCATTCAACGGTGGCATCCGTCGTCTAGAGCTCAGGGAGGAGCTGGGCCGCTCAAAGCCCTAGACCATCGACCACCTGATGGAGATCGCGAATCGGTGGGCTGATGGAGAAGATTCGGTGAAGAACCGCGCTCACTCCGACGAGGAGGCAGAACTCGAACGCAGACGCGACCGCCGAGGCAAACGCCGCATGCGCATCTACGACGATCGTGACGACGTCAACATGGTCGCAGCCGGCTACGCCGATAGACGCGACGACAACCGCAACAGCGGATACCGCAGCGGTGGATACCGCGACTCTGGGAAAACCATGCAAGTATGGCAACGCCGCACTCGCGACGAGGCACCCGCGACCTCCATCGAGGAAAAACTGTCCGGACCATGCATGGTACACTTCTACATCGACAAGCATGACGGCAAGAGAAAGTCCAGCCACCTCCTCAAGGACTGCCGCGAGTTCCTCAAACTACACGAGGGATTGGTTCGGATGAACCGCAACGCAGTCGAAAGAGGCTATGGGGCCGCTCCAGGCGCCATGGCACATGGCGCACCACCACCTCCACCGGGGCCACCACCGAACGGAGCTGCACCGGACCAACACCACGGAGGAGAACCGTACCCACGGGCCATGGGTACCATGATGATCCAAAAAGGGCGCCCCTCCAACAGGGTGCAGAAAGCCATCACTCGCCAAGTCAACTTGGCCACGCACTCACCACCATCCACCACTGAGTACCTCAGTGGCAGTGAGTCGTGCATCACCTTCGATAAACGAGACCACCCGCCTCAAGTACCTCGCCCAGGCCATTGCCCCCTCGTACTCGAGGCGCAAATTGGAGGCTTCGACATGAGTCGTGTCTTCATGGATGGCGGAAGCGGCATCAACCTCATATTCGTGAGTACCTTGCGAGCAATGAGGATCCCTCTAACTTGCTTGGAGGCATCGGACACAACGTTCCACGGCATCGTCCCAGGGAAAGGCGTATACCCCCTGGGCAAAATCAACCTCGACGTCATATTCGGCACGCCAAGGAACTTCCGGCGCGAGCGCATCGATTTTGAGGTCGTCGACTGGCCCTCACAATACCACTGCATCCTCGGACGCGTCGTGTTCGCTAGGTTCATGGCGGTACCCCACTACACCTACCTGTAGATGAAAATGCCAGGTCCCAACGGCGTCATCACGATCAACGGAAGCTTTGAGCGATCTGATAGTTGCGACAGGGAATTCAACAGAATCTCCCAGTCCTTCGGCATGCAGGAGGAGCTCGCACGATTGAAGGAAATGACAGACAACAGCCTGCCTCCCCCGAGCAGGCCAAGCTCACCTGATCTCTCCTTCGACTAATCTGTGCACACAAAGAAGGTGCAGGTCCATCCGACAGATCCCGCCAAAACGGCCCTCATCGCCAACAACTTGAATCCCGCATAGGAACTCGCGCTCGTCCAATTCCTCTATGAGCACTGGGAAATTTTTGCCTGGTGTCCTGTGGACATGCCAGGAATTCCCAGGGAATTCGCTGAGCACGCACTCAACGTAAACCCCGATGCAAGGCCAGTCAAGCAAACAATCAAGCGACTGTCTGAGCCACGGGCGCAGGCAGTTGGCATGGAGATCAACAGACTCCTTGAGGCCAAATTCATACGCGAGATCAAGGAAAGCACTTGGCTCGCCAATACGGTGCTGGTGCCAAAAAGGACACAGATATCCTACGGATGTGCGTGGACTTCACTTCTTTAAACAAGCACTGCCCAAAAGATCACTTCCCGCTACCACGAATCGATCAAATCATCGACTCCACCGCTGGATGCGAGCGCCTCTGCTTCCTCGATGCCTACTCAGGCTATAACAAAATTCGAATGAAGGAGGAAGACAAGGAGAAGACCGCGTTTACAACGCCCTTTGGTGTGTTCTGCTACAACACAATGCCCTTCGGGCTAAAAACGCGAGAGCCACCTACCAGCGGTGCATGCAGGCTTGCCTCAAGGAGCAATTGGGTCGCAACATCCAAGTCTATGTCGACGACATAGTAATCAAAACCAAGAAGGAAGCCTCTCTAATCGACAACTTGCGCGAAACATTCGCCAACCTCGATTGTTACCGGATTAAGCTCAATCTGGACAAATGCGCCTTTGGCGTACCATCTGGGCAGCTGCTCGGATATCTCATCTCCGCGAGAGGGATTGAGGCAAACCCGAAAAAGATAAAGGCCATACTGGCCATGGAGAAGCCAAAGAACATAAGAGGCGTCTAGCAACTAGCCGGACGAATCGCGGCCCTCAGTCGATTTATCAGTCGAATGGGGGAAAAAGCACTGCCCTTCTATCAGCTCCTCCGCAAAGCTGACAAATTCGAGTGGACCAAGGAAGCGCAAGAAGCATTCGAAGATCTCAAGAGCCTGTTATCCACCTCGTCAGTACTGGTGACTCCACGAGAAAGGGAGCCACTACAGCTAAACATATCCACTACCAACCAAGTGGTTAGTACAGTGCTCGTCGTCGAGCGGGCCGAGGAAAACAAGGTCCATGGCATACAACGCCCGGTATACTACCTCAGCGAGGTCCTCACGCCAACAAAACAGCGGTACCCGCACTACCAGAAGCTGGCGTACGGCGTCTTCATGACCGCCCGGCGACTTCGCCATTACTTCCAGGAACACCCAATCGTGGTAGTCAGCGACGCCCCATTGGGACATATCCTCAATAACCCCGACGCCACGGGATGAGTTGCGCTTTGGGGAATCGAACTGTCTCCGCGAGACATCACATACGAAAAGCGCCACGCAATCAAGTCGCAAGTTCTCCCTGACTTTCTCGTGCATTGGATGGAAAACCAACTCCCGGACAAGCCAGATATGTCCTACCTCTGGACAATGCACTTCGATGGATCCAAGCGGAAAGACGGAGCAGGAGCAGGTGTCATATTGACATCACCTCAAGGAGACAAGATGAAATACATCCTGCGAATGCAGTTCACAGCCTCAAACAACGAGGCTGAATACGAGGCCTTGTTGCACGGGATGAGGATGGCAAAAGCCTGCGGCGCAAAGAGGCTCATCATATATGGCGACTCCAAGCTGGTCGTCAACCAAACAATGCATGAGTGCGACGCACTCAATGACAACATGATCGCATACCGCGACCTCTACGATACACTCGAGGGAGACTTCGATGGTTGCGAGTTGCGACATGTAGGTCGCGAAAGCAATGAGGAGGCGGACGCACTCGCCAACATAGGCTCTACCTGCGCCCCCATACCACCTGGGGTATTTCTCGAGCGCATCTGCGAGCGTTCCATCAAGCCAAAGGCCGCAGAGAAGAAAACAAGCGCAGCAACAGACTCGGGGGCTACGCCACCCAATGAGCCAATGGCACTCGAAAACTTGGAGCCAGACACAGGACTCGAAGGGTCAATGAGCGTCATGATGATCGGACAATCCTGGACGCAGCCGTACATTACATATCTCCTCAGCAAGCGCCTACCGGACGACCCGACAGACGCACGGCACATTGCGCGACGCTCTAAGGCATTCGCCGTTATCAACGGTGAACTGTATAAACGCAGCATCACAGGCGTGTTACAACGATGCGTCTCCCTAGCCGATGGAAGAGCAGTCCTCCTCGACATACATGAGGGGACTTGCGGACACCACGCCAGCAGTCGGGCCCTCGTTGCCAAATCTCTACAAGCTGGATTTTACTGGCCCACGGCCATGCGCGATGCCAAGTACATAGTCCAAAAATGCAACGCTTGCCAACGATTCGCCGACAAGCCACACGCACCAGGCGCAGAACTACGGCCTATTCCATTGGCCTGGCCCTTCGCCTAGTGGGGTCTCGACATGGTTGGCAAACTCCCAAGGTCCTCGCAAGGAGGATATGTCTACCTCTTGGTCGCAGTCGACAAATTCACCAAGTGGATCGAGGCCATGCCAATAACCAAGCAATCAGGTCACAGCGCAGTCAAGTTCTTCGAGTCCATCATCTACCGCTTTGGCGTGCCGCACAGCATCATCACTGACAACGGGACGAACTTCACATCCAAGGAGTTCCAAGAATTCAGCGAAAACCTGGGGATCAACATCAGTTATGCCTCAGTCGCGCATCCACAGACCAACGGTCAGGTGGAAAAAGCAAACGGGCTCGTCTGCAGCGGCATCAAGAAGCGACTCCTTCGACCACTCGAACAAGCCGCGGGTTGCTGGCTAGATGAGCTCCAATCCGTACTCTGGAGCCTACGTACAACTCCAAATAGTGCCACAAGCTACACGCCATTCTTTATGGTGCACGGGGCAGAAGCGGTACTACCCGCCGAAGTAAGGTACAAGGCGCCGCGCATAGTCGCTTACAGCGAACAAGAGTCATCTCTTGCACTCGAAGACTCCGTCGACCTCCTCGACGAGGCGAGAGAAATCGCCGCAGAAAGATCCACGATCTACCAGCAGAACCTGCGCAACTACCACAGTAGAAGGCTTCGCCCCAGATCCTTCGTCGAAGGTGACCTGGTCCTGCGACTGAAGCAGCAGGGGCATCTCAAGCTCGAGTCCCCCTGGGAAGGACCATACTTGGTTACAGAAGTAATCCCAGGTGGCGCCTATCGCCTTCAAGACCTAGAAACAGGAGTCGCATACTCCAACCCTTGGAACGTCGCACAACTGCGACGCTTCTACCCCTAGCTGTTTTTACTTTTACATCGCAAATAAGACTACCTAGCCAAGGCTACTTAGCCACACATTGTACCTCGTACTGTTCTCCAAATAAATAAAAGCTAAGTGCCCCAAAACTCTGTGTTTTTTTCTTTTCACTTCTGTTACTATTGTACTCGGGGGCCACGCCACCCTACACACATTTGTTCTTCGAACTAATAAACGCGACATCCTGAGTAGCTGGCACATCAATTGAACCCCTTAATGCAAACTCAACCCAGCTGCAACGCACCTGGCAGGTTGACAAAAGGGATGCCCAGGCTAACGAAAAGGACTCGCATAGTTACAACACACCTTACGCTTACAAAAGCTATTTGTCCACGTTCAACAATAAATTACATACAAATATATATATGAACTTTACAACACAGATATACTTATGTGCATGATACAAATCTGGTTACTCCTGCAACAGAAGAACATTAGTTTGCTCCTCGAAGAAGTCGACAATCTCTTCTGCTGGACGGTCCACCGCTTGATAGTGCGGCACCATATTCCAAGCAGATCCGGCTGGCGGCGCTGGCAGACCGGAAGCTACAACGGCGACATCCATGTCAGGCCTGTGCAATCGCACCATCGAGAGGGCAGCCTTGGCACCAGCCACCAACTGCTGCCTCACGCACTCGCGAACCGCGGACATATCTTGAAATTTGGCCAGGAGAGCCAACAGGCTTGATGGAGTGTCATCCAACGGGAACATCGCCCGGTAGATATTCTTCAAACATGACTGCGACTTCTTCAGGAAGAGCAGTACTCGCGAAGCGCGATCCTGCAGGGTCGTCAATGCAGTCGCACGATCATGATCCACCTAGAAGTATCCACTCTCTTGAAGTTGCTCCTGGGTGAGACCATGAAGGCGGATGGCAATCCTATCCCTCCCCTCCTGCGGATGGCATGCGCTAACAACTACACGAAGCAGCACCAACAGCATGAGTACAACGTACCTCTGCGACTAACTGCAAAGTAAAAAATGAGGACGAGCAAACTAACACTTAAACTGGTCGCCTAGCTGCGTCACCTCGCCAAGCAGATATTGCTCGTGGGCGGAAGCTTTTTCCGCCTTTGACTTCCACACATCTGTGTTACCGCGGACCAGGGGCAACTCACGCTCCAGCTGCTTCACGCGGTCACAAAGTCGCGACAGCAAGGACAGCTCCTCTACCCTGGAGCGCGGCGGTGCCACTGTCTCATCAAGAGATGGTGAGTCCTGGTTTCCCCCTACGGGACCACTCGATGTGCCCTACCACAAGTCAAGACAGAAGCAAATAAGGCGACTAAATTAACACAATGACAAGGGGAACAGGTGCATTCAGGATAAGCATAAATATTCACAAGCACACTCGCCAGCAGGCATGTTCTTAGACCAAAAGGACAATTCATCATCTATTACAAAAGCTAACTACAGAGCAACTAGCTTCTTCGACTTCGACACCTTCGGGGGCTTCATCAAGTCCGTGGCAGTATCAGACGCCACTGACTTTCCGCCTGCCCCTGAGGCCGAAGCTTTTGCCGCCTTCTTAGCATGCTGGAGCTCCTCTGAATACTTGGCAACGATATTAATCAAGGAATGGCCATATTTGGCACAGGCAGTCGCAAAGGGAGCGAAGACTACCTGCTGACCATCCGCGCCAACAGGCATTGTCTTTGACACCGCAGAGGGATCTATCTCGACTCCGTGGGCTTGCACCATGGCGAGTGACATCGTTGCACCAGCCGCCCGGAGGGAGTTCTTGTAATAAGAAGGCACGCCCCCGGCGAGTGACTCCACCAGCTCGCCCATAGTATCGACCTGCTCCGCCTTTGGCATCAACTCCTCCCGGAGGCGACTAAGGGCGACCTTGGCCTTGGATAATGTATCCTGGACGGTGGCGCTTCGGTCTTCGACCACGGACACCACGCCGGCCAGAACGTCATCACGACAAAGGGCCTGCGGGTCAAAACTCAAGTCGCTAGCATCTATACCAAAAAACATGGATCAAATCTCTAGTGTCATCGGCAAAAATCTAGAAGCAGAATAGAGCAACAATAAAATATCCACCAGTAAAGGTACCTGATAGGGCCTTGGCGACTGAGAGCAATTGCTCCTCAAACAGCTTTTCCCTGGCCACAAAGGAGGCGCACAGATCCTCTTCGCGCTTCTGGGCATCATCACGAGCCGTGATTGCCTCATCGCGCCCCTTCACAGCTACAGCCAATGTCTTCTCCAATGTTGCGACATTGCGCAGTAAAGCGTTATGCTCAGCTACGTGGCAGTCAATAATCGGCTATCAGTCGAATATACCAAAACAGAGAGCAGATGAAAAGTACAAGCGTGGAGGCACTCACTTTCGACCACACGGTGACGCGTCTCCAGCATCGCATGCTGACGACCCATTGCCATCACCTGCTCTGCCACTTGCGCAGCCTCCTTTACAAGGAGCTGTTGCACCAAACAAGGAATCAGAGAAGACAATAGAAGGCGTTGACTGCAAAATTACAAGAGAAGGAAAAAATATACTCACATGGTCCTCTAACGACTCCGAAGAAGTCTGCTGAGCCGTCATCCGAGCAACTATTCGATGCTCCCCTCCGTGAGGAGAGCTCGAAGAATTATGCCCGGAGTGGGCCGCCGCCGGAGGAGAAGGAGCGCGCTCGACCTCTACCTTGGCCCTTGAGGTCGCGACTCCCGATTCCTTCAAAAACTCGACGTCGCCAGAAGATGACGACGCCTCCTGACTGCAAGACGAAATTCGCATTGAGAAAAAGAAAACTCCAGGGCAAAGCCAGCAAGACAAAAACAGAAAAGAATGAATAAACTCGCAAACTTACCAGTCAAACTTGCCAAGATCAAATGTGGCCTCCGCCGACTCCGACGAAGACTCCTTGGGCAGTCGCATCTTCTTGCGGGTCGACGGTGCCACAGCCCTCACAGGAACAGCTGGAATTGGCGACTCTGCGCCAACAGCCGTGCCTTCTAGAGTCGAAGGAGTCGACGCGTCGGAATCCTCGCTGTGCGAATGCTTGCGAGTATCCGGGCTCCCAGACTCAGGGGCTTCCTCTTCCACATCAGAACGGACAGTCGACTCAGACTCATCCTCTTCCAAAGCTTCGCGAGGAATAATACCCTCAGGGAGAGGAGGCATGCAAGGCGACACCGCCCAATCCTGCATACAAACAGCAAAGATGAGCAAAAGGAGCAAGTAAGCAACAGAAAAAGCAATCACGAAAATAAGCTACTGCGTAGCACAACTGTACCTCAGGAGGAGGATTCGAAGCATCAAAAGGAGGAATGACTGGCTCATTCGGAAGCACATCCTTGAAGGTGTACTTCGTAACCAGTCGCACCCTCTTATCTACCTCACTCGCGGACATGCCATCGGCAGACACGCGAGTGGCATCATCAGCACCACCCCATTGAAACATGGGATGGACTTTAGCTTGGAGAGGCTGGACACGATGACGCAGCCAAGTCCTGACAAGGGCGCAGCCTCCCTCCTCTGCGCCTATGCGACTCTCGAGGTCGCAGACGCGTTGATATAGCACGTTTGTCTCCGCGAGTTCGGAGGGCATGATCACGTTCTTCCAAGAATGCATCTTCTTGCAGGGAGTCGCGGGATCGAAAGGCGCGAGTCCAAAATGCTCGTCCTTGGCCTTTTGGTCGCGAACATAAAACCATCTGTCCCTCCATCCCTGGACGGACTTGGTGAGCTTGATGTCGAAGTAGGTGGTGGATGGGTCGACATGGATTCCACAACCACCTACGTCATAAACTAAAGAGCCAGATGCGGACTGACGCTTTAGCTTGAATAAACATTTGAAAAGGCCAAAGTGCGGCTCGATTCCAAGATAGCACTCGCAAAGGGTGATAGCTGATGTGAAGAATCGAGTTTGGGGATAGCTGATGGAGCTGGAGCCCATAGAAACAGAGGAGACCCCTAAGAAAGGGGTGGAGAGGCAAAGAAAGGTCGCGAATGATGAAAGCAAGAAACATCACTCGAAAACCAGCGGGAGGCACAGGAATGGTCTCACCGCTGGGGACGCGCGCATCGGCGACTGCTGCAGAAATAACTCCGTCTTGGCGAAGAAGACGGAGATCGGACGCCTTGATGATAGAGGGACGCCACGCGCCATTGGTCACGCGGGTGCCCGCGACCTTCTTTTTTCCGCCGGCGGCGGCACTGGTGCCCGCAGTAGCGGGGCCACCCTTCTTCTTCGCTGCAGCAGCGGTGGCGGCGGATTCAGTGGCAGCGCCTCCTTTCTTCTTTCCCATTGTGCGGCGGCGATGAGAACGCAGGAAATAACTTGGAAAAGAGCGGAGATGGTCCAGAGCTGAGGAGGAGATGAGCGCAGGAGAAAAGCAGAGGAGCAGCAGCAATGGCGATGGCAGCGAGGAAGAAAAGGGCGCAGATGGAAAATTACCGCCGTAGCATCGCTACTTAACCCTTAGGAAATGCAATCCAACGGCTCACAAAAACCCTACTGGACACGTGGCACGCATCGCGCTCGAAACGTGGAGTAGAGGAAGCGCGAACCATCCCTCCATTGCTCCCATTACGCGCGGAAATCGAGGAGGCACAGTTAATCATAAGATTACGCACGCCCAGTCAAGTCAAAGTCAGAAAGTGGGACCCACCGCTCGTCAAATCCCGTCGAAACCGCTCACGCGGGCAACTGAGGTCATGAAAGCGTCAGCACTGACGTCATCAACAGCTACGCAGCGGAAAACTACGACTACTTTAGTCCTTGCTAGAGTCTTCGACTCCACCAAGCACTTGGGGGCTGCTCCCATAGGGAGCGCTGGCCGCGCACCCTATGATTTTCTTTTCTTATTGCAGGGATACAGGCAATCACAATCAAACCCAACCACTCAAAAAACGATTCGACTATGGACGTGGGTTACTCCCATAGGGAGCGCTGGAAACAATTTCGACTGAAACAAGCAAGCAAAAGACGACAGTAGTCGCAACCCAAGTTTTCGACTCCGGCAAACAAAAATGACAGCAGTCGCAAATTTTCTTTAGTCCCTGCTTGAGTCTTCGACTCAACCAGGTACTCGGGGGCTACTCCCATAGGGAGCGCTGGTCACGCACCCTATGATTATTTGCACGAAAGCTGGGCGTTGATTACATCAGCACTCGCAGATCATGGCAACACCGCCTCATAATTTTCCCACAAAGAGATTACGTCTCCTGGGTTGCCTGAATCATCTCCGCGATGATAAAATTAGGATGCCGCGCTTACAGCGTGAAGGTAAGACCTGAATAAAGGCCTGGCAACGCATTTAACTGCGCACTACCAGAAACATATCCGTGCCTACAGGCACGATGAACATGCCTTGACGGACGCGTCAAGTGCTCACACCCATATAACTGGAATTCGACTCCTGTAAGACCTCCGTGGCCTGAGTCGAATTACGCCAGCACTTTTCCGGATTCGAGTCCGGGGACTCGAGTTCGAGTAGATTGCGTTGTTTCACCCTAGTGTGGTTAACTGATACCAATACTTCAGCTACATCAGGCATGTATATCAACAAATCCCTATGACATAAGTGAAAGCAGTCGAAAAATGTACTCATTCAGGCACTCGAAAACTTCAAAAAGTACCCAGTCGACTCTGCGATTCCACTGGATACTCGGGGGCTACTGACATGGGTATACCCTACAGGTACTCGAGCTTGGTATATACGGTCTAAATACGTATAGGCCCACGGTGTCGCCAAGGCCCAGACGAAAGGACTCGAGTAACCTGTGGACTCTCGATTGCTTGAGAGACAAGAAGAAGCTAAAGATAGAAAGTTTGAAGGGAAAACCCCTAACTTATAACCGATTCGACCTGCTACCCGAGACCTAGCCTATCTATATAAAGGCTAGGAGGGGGCGGCGAAGAGGACACACGCAACCCTAGTTTCCACAACTCTCGCTAGATTGCATCTGCGCACCATTGTAACTTTCGACTCCTTTGATAATTCCACGAGCAGACAAGCAGGAGTAGGGACCTCTACGAGGCCTGAACCTGGGTAAATCCTTTGTCCCCTGTGTGCTTGTTTGCTAGCCGGTAGATGTCTCCAGCACTCCCTCCTTCTCCAAAATCCAAGTCCATAACAATGGGCATTGATGAGTTAAACCCTCGTCAATAGTCTTGATGACCCACAAGTATAGGGGGTGTATCGCAGTATTTTCGAGGGAAGTGAAACCCAAATTATTGATTCGACACAAGGGGAGCCAAAGAATATTTATAAGCCTTAACAACTGAGTTGTCAATTCAACTGCACCTGGAAACAATCTTGCTCACATCAGTTTATCAGTAGCAACAGTTTTGTAATAGGAATAGTAAAGTAACAGCAGTAGTAAAGCAAGGACAGTAGTAACAAAAGCAGTAAACAGTGGGATTCGAGTGCGGTAGGCATAGGGATGGATGGACGGGTGTTGCATGGACAAGACAATTCACATAGCAATCAGAACATAGGGCAATTGCAGATAAATAAGATAAAGCATCCAAGTACTAGACAATCCTAGGCATGTGTTCCATATATAGTCATACATGCTCGCAATGAGAACTTGCACAACATCTTTTGTCCTGCCAGCCCGTTTGCAGCGGGGCCTCTAGGGAACTACTGGCAATTAAGGTGCTCCTTTTAATAGAGCACCGGAGCAAAGCATTAACACTCCGTGAACACATGTGATCCTCACATCAAAGCCATTCCCTTCCGGTTATCCCGATTTCTGTCACTTCGGGGCCATAGGTTCTGGACAACAACGTGTGTATACAACTTGCAGATAAGACCAAAAACAATACTATCATAATGAATCAATAACATGTTCAGATCTGAAATCATGGCACTTGGGCCCTAGTGACAAGCATTAAGCACAACAAGTCACAACAAAGTCATAAAGCACTAATAAAAGATACTAGGCACCATGCCCTAACAATCTGATGCCATTACATGAACGATCTCATCCAATCCCTACCATCCCCATAGCCTACATCGGGGGATTACTCACTCATAGATGGGGGAAACATGGATGGTCGATGGAGAAGCTATGGTGATGATGATGGCGATGATCTCCTCCAATTCCCCGTCCCGGCAGGGTGCCAGAATGGAGTTTCTGGTGCTGTTTCGTGGAATCTGGTGGTGGCGAGGGAGCGGAACTCCTTCTAGAAAAACGTCAAACCCCCCGAAGTTTTTAGGTCAGAAGGCTCCTTATAGGCGAAGAGAGAGGCCGAGGGGGTGCCTGGGGGGCCACACCACCCCCTGGCGCGGCCTGGCCTGGCCCGCGCCACCAGGTGGTGTGGCCACCCCCTGGCTCTTCTCCGTCTCGTATTCTGGCTCCTGGAGTCTTCGGGTGAAATAGGATTTTTGGCATATTTTCTGGGATTTTTCCTGATAGTTGATTTTCTACACAAAAAGTAGACACCAAGGCAATTCTGCTGAAAACAACGTCAGTCCACATTAGTTGCATCCAAATCACACAAGTATAGAGGAGAAACAATAGCAAAAGTGTTTGAGAAAGTAGATACGTTTTGGACGTATCATTAAGTCCTAGAATTATGTTCCTTTACCACTGGAACTATATCAGTAGATTATTACCTACTGGTAAATAATCCATAATCATATTATTATGAAAATAGTGTTTTCTGACCTTTTTGAAATGCAAGTGATGACAACATTTGAGTTACAAGCATTTGATAGAAAATAATCAAAGGACATGAGCAAGTTGTGAACTTGCCTTTTGACTACAAGGTAGTGAAGTTGGATACTTCCACTTGACCTTGAGCTCTCGTTTCTATAGAAAACCATTATTGCCCGATAAGGACAATATTTAAAGAAGCAATATGCAATGCATAGTAATGGCATGCAATGATTTATTTTCCTTCTTCTTTACATGTTTTACCCGCCTTGTAAAGGTTTTAAGTTTCTTTTAATTAATAAAAGAAAAGCATTATTTAAGAAATCATTAAATTCGTATTATTTTGATATTTAGCATTTTATAATAATTAGTACTATTTCAAGAGTTTAAAAATGAATTTATTTAACTTTTAACCTTTTTAAATATTTAATTAAAATTCCTTGAAGGAAATAAAACTTTATTCTTATTACACTTGATTTACTTTTCAAAAATACAAACTAGTATTTTTCTATGATAGTACTTTCCTTTAGAATCTTAAAAATGAATTTTATTCAATTTTAAGTGTTTTGTATATTTTTATAAAATTACAGAAGGAATATATATAGTTTTAATTTAGATCTATATTTAATTACTGAAATTTACTATCTATTATTTTTATTGAATAGAGGATATTTTTGTGATTTCATAGATATATAATTTGTATTCGTATTTATTTTTCTAGAGCCTAATTTATCTCAGGGGTATATTTGTAATTAAGTATTTTATAAGAGTCCTTCCTTTAAAACTTGGGCCTGGCCCACTGGGCTAGCCCGGCCCAACCCAGCCCACCTGGCCTGGTCAAAGACCACCTGGGCTATACCGGGCAGCCCACCGGCCCAGTACCCCCCACGCGCCCTCTCTCTTCCTTACCCATATCTCTCTCATGACTCTCTCTAGCGCTTTATGTCGCCGCCACTGCTGCGTATGATTCCGGCCAAGTCCGGCCGCCATTGCTGCCGCCACGGTGCAAGGCGACATAGACGATGCCGATGCTCGATGATGTTCTGCTCGATCTGACGCTGGCGCTCTCCGCTGGCCGCGTTGACCCCCCACCTCGTGGCTAGGGTTAGGGTTCCGCCATGCTCTGGTGCTCCCTTGCTGGTGTTGTGGTGCTTGTGGCGCCGCTTCTCCATGGTCGCTACTGCCGTGTGCAGGCGCGGGTTGCACTTCCCCCTTGGGGTGCTCCCTGTGCCGCCACCTCTCTGCCGTCGGCCTCCTCTCTCCTTCCTCTTCAAATAAATTTACGAGGACCTTGAGTAAGTTCTTCTACTTCTCTCTTTGTGCTCTCTCTTCCCTCTCCTCTGTGCCATGTAACTATTGCAACGAATTCCCTATTTAGGATTCATTCCTAATTTCTAGGGATTATTTCCCCCCTTAGTGATGTTTAGTTGGCTCATTGGTTAATCATGTCTATACAAATCCCTTGATGGCGTCCTACGGTTGGTGTATTGCCTACTACTGTTGATTATGGTCTGTTACTCTACTCTCTGTCAGATGACCACTCTGTTGTGCATGTTTTATTACTTTGTTCTCTGTCATGAAATTCTCTGTAAAAGCATGCTTAGTTAATTGTGGTGGTGGATTTAACTTTACGGAGTTAAGTTGAGATTCCCTCTATACTGATGTTTGGTTATTGGCTTGCTTGTGAAGCACTAATGTGCTCAGTCTCAGGATTTAATCATGTTACTGTGTAAATCAAGTACTAGTCTCTGCTCTATGATTAATAATAAGATGATTTATGAAAATATGATTCCTATATACTTGTAGGAAAGTGGTGACACTTAGTGGTTTCTGTACATTGTGGCTTAGTGGTAGACAGTGTTGATCTTTACTGTCTTTTCTAAAAGAAATATTTGTTTATGATTCCTAAATCATTTTTGGAAGATGATTATTTCTGTTGGAAAAGGATATGCTTTGAGTTTGAACTCAAGCAAACATGAACCTTCTAGGTACATAGGTGCTACCCTTCTGGGAATGTACCCTGTACCAGCAGTTGTGATGAGTATCTATCCAGTTAAAACTAGATTATAGGTCAGTGATGCTGGTATGAGACCTTGCCTATGCAAGAACACTTGCATACTCTGGCGGTTTATTATCTGCTGTCTGATATGTTCACTATCATGTGCTTGTAAAAAAATGAATGTGCAAGATAGAAAAATGATTAGATCAAGATGTTGGAATATACTCTTGTAGCCTTGTATTGATGTTGCCTTTTACTGTTGGCTTATGGTAGCCTTGGATGTGTTGTGGCTTCCTCTTGGCCTGGTCTTACTCCTCCTGATGATGTTGTTCTTGTGTGGCCTTGTTGTCCACCTAGAACATCCCCCTCCTCAAGTCACCATCTTTGCTGGTGATCTCCTGGGTATTTGTGGTGGAAAGTAATTTGATCTAGTGATTTGATGTCAAGATCTGGTGCTGTTCTGGCTATATTGGTGACAAACTGTGGTTGTGCTCTCTTGTGAAATGAATAGCAAAACTGGTCTTGCTCTATACGGTTGTGGTTTTAAACTACTCCCTTTTCTCTCAGTTGCTGACACCCCAAATGCATGCATTTAGGTGTGTAAGTTGCTTCACTGTTTATTTTGGTTGTGGATGAGATCAAGTAACTATTTTAAAATTTCCCCATCCTTTTACTATTACTTATCTTGGTGAAACTTGCCCCTTCAGCCTGTGATGTGGTTCTGGGGCTTTATTATTTAAAAGAATAGATTCTACACTTGATGGTTTTTGTCCCTTCTTTCATTTAACTTGCTCAATGAGGATTGGAAAACAGTGCACTTCACTGTTTGAAACTGACAGCAATTAACACTAACCCCCTCTGTGTTTTATTTCTATTTCTCTCTTATGTGCAGGTACAAGACCAAGTGATCAAAAGAATAGTTTAGGATTAGTTTAGGAATTTTCTTTTATTTACCTTTTGTAATACTAATTTCTACTCTTTGTAAAGATCAATGTAATATATATTCATTATTTAATAAGGCTTTTATTTCCTTGGGAATATCTCTATAATGTTGTTACTTCAAATAGAGTTATATTTATTTAATACTTATGGAATAAAGGAAAAATTAAGAAGTGATATTTAAGGTGTACTAATATATTGTTACTAATTTCCTTTATTATTTTATAACAAATCATATATTCAAACAATGACTAATTCTTTTTGGAAATTAGATAAATGCTAATTACCTCTAATGTTCTAACCTTATTCAATGGTTTCAAATTTTTAACTATGAAACCCAGTTTATTCACTCAAAACATTATAATCCCTAAGGATTAAAGGTTAAAGATTGATTTCTATCTAGGTAGTTATAGTTGATATTCCAACCAGAGTGGAATATTATATAGCCTCATACTAGGATATCGATTAAATATTTCTCCAGAATACTTTTCCTCAACAAATTTCTAAGTTTGGGTTCTAGTTAAGGAAATTCCTTTTCTAAACATACTTCATTTAAATTTCTCCTTTGCTTCACTAAGATCTCTTCTGTCCAGTTGATCTAGTCATCTGGATCCACCATAACCATCAACATATGATGACATGATCATGTCCCTTCTACAACATTCCTTCATTCTGCTCCTAGTACATTAGCCTTGTATCTGTTTTTAAGGCTTGCAAGGTTTCCATTCTCTTTATATAACCTATGATATCAAACTCCTATAATGGGTAGGGTACTACTCCTCTCAATACAAGTGTGTTCTTCTTATAAGCTTGATTAAGCTACTTTGCTTTCAACTACTCCATACAATTAGTATCACTTACTTTATCATACCCTAGCTTGATTCCTCATGACCAAACTAGATGATTCAACTTACTAAGGTTTATCCTGATTTATATACTCACAATACTTCTTCATTAACTGGGAACCTATCCTCAAGAGCCTTGAGAATAATGACTAACAACCTTTGATCATACAAAGCTTGGGCTTCTATTTGTGTGAGAAGGATCTATACCTAACTAAGTAGCAGGCTTGTAATAATCCCTCTATAGGATTTATCTAGTTTAAAGAATCTAACTATAGGTTTATACCTACTTAGCTTAACCAGGTTATTACTTGATACTCTAACACTACTAGCTTTCTTATAGCTTTTCAAGTATTAGTTAACTCTTAGTGTTAGATACTTCTTCTAGTTACTCATGAGTGAGTTAACTCCTCCAACATCCAATGGTTTGATCATCACTAAGGATCTCATTCCATTGATGATGGCACACTCTACCACAATTAGTTCCTTCTTCTTACTAATTTACTTAAGGTCTTTGGAAGGCCAATAGGTCAAAGCTAAGAGTCAATAAGTTCTAGGTCAGGAATTGATCACCTAATATTGATGATCAATTGACACTAGGCCTTAAATACTTAGGAATTCTATATGTTAGTATGACAACAAGGGTAGGTAATGAATGGTCTTGGCTTGAATTTTATTTTCTCTCTATTATAAAAGAG
This sequence comes from Avena eriantha, assembly GCA_910589775.1. Classification (NCBI taxonomy): domain Eukaryota; kingdom Viridiplantae; phylum Streptophyta; class Magnoliopsida; order Poales; family Poaceae; genus Avena; species Avena eriantha. The sequence goes on from OU342740.1 coordinate 227,083,289, forward strand.
TTAATATTTAAGAACTGACCATGATGCTCATGGTAGAAATAACTATGGCAAACAAGTGTTTCAAGATTTAGTTATGAGGTTTCTTTACTTGGAGTTGTATACTTTATTGAGTATTCAAGGTTCGTGGTAAATAATACTTTGATATCATCCTTAGAATATTAAGTATTCATCCTTGAGTTGTTCTATGGAATACCATGTAATGATCTCTAAAAGATCTAGTACTCCTTATTAAGTAATGTGTTGTGACTTGGTTTTATTACATTAGATCTACCCTTAGATCAAATTATATTACCCAAAGTAAGGCTTTAGCAAAGGTCATATTGAAACTTATCGCAGTCAACTTGATGATCTACTTCAGTTCCACCAAGTTAAGAGAAGCTTCAATCACTTTGACAAGTTTTATTTAAAAGCGCAAAAATTATCCAGATTTTCTATGCATGGATGCAATGCACACACCTCATCTCAGCTTATTTCTAAGTGCTAATGCTGGGGCGTTACACCTAACAAAGTTTGCAAGGTTCAGAAATCCATCTATGGATTGAAGCAAGCAAGTCTGAGTTGGAACATTCATTTTGATGAAGTGGTCAAATCGTTTGGCTTCATCAAAAGCGAACAAGATTCTTGTGTATACAGGAAGTTTAGTGAAAGCTCGGTTGTTTTTCTGCTACTGTATGTAGAGGACATATTGATAGTCGGAAACAATGTTCCAATGTTGCAAGAAACCAAGGATTCTTTGAAAAGTTGTTTCCAAATGAAGGACTTGGGTGAGGCGGCATTTATACTGGGAATTAAGATCTATAGAGATAGATCCCGGAGACTCATAGGTTTGAGTCAGAGTAAATATCTGGATAAGATATTGAAGAATTTCAATATGGATTCGGCTAAGAAGGGGTTCTTACCGATGGCGCATGGAATCCGACTTAGTAAGACTCAATGACCAGCGTCGGCTGATGAGCAAAGTCGGATGGAGAGGATCCCTTATGCTTCGGCAGTAGGATCGATCATGTATGCGATGATATGTACTAGGTCGGATATTTCCTATGCTCTGAGTGTAATGAGCAGATATCAGTCGGATCCTGGCGAACGCCACTAGACAGCAGTAAAGAATATCTAAGTACTTGAGACGTACTCAAGATGAGTTCCTAGTCTATGGTGGTGAGGAAGATCTAGGTGTAAAGGGTTATACGGATGCTAGCTTTCAGACCGACCTGGATGACTTGCACTCGCAATCCGGCTATGTGTTCATAGTAAATGGAGGTGCCGTGAGCTAGAAGAGTTCCAAGCAAGAATTGGTGGCCGATTTTACTACGGAAACTAAGTATGTTGCTGCCTCAGAGGTGGCAAAAGAAGGGGTTTGGATCAGAAATTTTCTGATTGAACTCGGTGTTGTTCCGGGCTCGTCCAATCCGTTAGACGTGTACTATGAAAATACTAGTGCTATTGCACAAGCTAAGCAGGGCCGGCTTTATATTTTGCGGGGCCCTAGGCGAAGCTGACGTATGGGCCCTAAGACTAGTATATATGCATGCTTATCTAGATATATAGAGTTTCTTTACACTTACAAAATTTTAGAAGTTAACATTCAACAACATAGAATTTAGTCCTAGGTGTTTATAAATAATTGTTAGACAGTTAAACACCGTCATATTAAGGTAGAAAGATCAACAGTGTAGCAAAATAAATAAGTAGTATTTCCTACCGGTTTGATTACCTCAAACAAGAACCAAATTCCAATAAGTTTATTTATAATAATGCTTAAGCGGAATCCATGCCACATAATCAAAATTGCAGCAATTTAGTCTTTGCCAAGGATTGAAGAACCGTAGAATTGGTCAAGATCATTAGTCAAGATCGTTACCCCATGCCATGAACACACAAAATTCCAACTCAAGGACTAAACCAAGAGAGAGTCGATTGCCACCACCTGGCCACCCCCTTCTCCTCTTCCGTCTGAAGTACGAGTAGGACATCCTCCTCGCAATCATGCGCTTCCTGTCTTGGAGACAGTCCAACAGACGAAAAGCCGAGGAGATTGATGGTTTCTGCAGTTCTAAGCTTCTGCAGCCTGGAGATCAATCGCGTGCAGCTACAGGACCTGTTCTCGTGGCTGCTTCCTCCTCGATGGGCCCATTTGTGCTACCATGCCTTTCCTTGATTTGTTTCGGTCCAACAGGAGAAAGCAGTCGGCAGGGTACAGAGGATCCGAGGATGGGCCTCCCACATGCATGGGCCCTAGGCAGCTGCACAAGGTTGCCATGGGTCAGATCCGGCCCTAAAGCTAAGGAGCCACAGGCATACCAAAAGAATAAGCACATACTCAGGAAATTTCACCTGATTCGGCAGTTCATCGATCGCGAAAAAATTAAGCTATGCAAGGTATACATGGATCCAAATGTTGCAGACCCATTGACCAAGACGCTTCCACAACCTAAGTTTGAGGCGCACGTAAGAGCGATGGGCATGATATGCCTAAGGCCTGGAAATGCCTGAGTGTTTGACTCTAGTGCAAGTCGGAGACTGTTAGGAATGATGTCCTAGAGGCTCACATTCCGCCTTGTATTTGTAACCCTGAATCCGGCTTCGAGCTAGTTGTATGTGTCAGTGCAATTATTGCAGGTGTGAAACCACATACTCATATCTATCTCTAGCCAGTTTGTCCTTAGTCGTTTGAGGTTGGGAGGGAAATCCACTATCGAGACTAATTTGCAAGTCGGAAGATGACAATGTTTCATGTGTCATGAGCATGGAGATGTTATCCGCCTTGCATTGGCTAGTCGGAAGAGGTACGATAGATGGATCAATCCAAAGGTTAGTAGGATATGAGCACACTTTCATACGCTCCATGCGCTACTCGATCAAGTGTTGATCGAGGTAGTCTGACTTAGTGAAGCCGGAGGGAATCAGTTATCACTGGAACGAGAAGAGAGTAAACCGACACTGGGATGACAGAAACTCCCCTGCAGTTTATCACCAATATCGTGAGGCAAAGGGACTCTGACAGATCATCACACTGAGGGCACTTGCGTAAACTGGGAGTCAGCAAGTCTTGCTAGAGGCCGCTATCGATTATCAGCTCTAGTCGGAAAGTCACTAAGCTACTACTCTACTGAATGATCATGAGTTGTGTCCGGCTTACCGTAAGCCTGCGGGATCACGCACTTAAGAGAGTGGAACTAGGAGGATGTTGATCGGACTATCATAAGCCGGCAAGTTGTACTTGTTCGGATAGGGACACGTGTCAATGGGTTGGACTCACTTTGACTAGGGTTAGGGTTTAGGACCGAGGGACACAAGTGTTGTGTGATCTCACCTACTCGCCTATACAAAGGAAGGTGGATGGTGGCGGACATGACAAGGTTTTTGGATCCAGTGTTGCTTCCTAGGGTTTCGCTAGACTTGGCAACCACCTTCCTATCCCGCGGTGGCAAGACCGAGACTAGCATCTCTCTTGCTATTGTTCCACCTTGTACGTGTATGTGATAGCAGAGACACCACATCTCTGGTGCTCGTCGGTGATGTTGGGCGGCGGCGTAGTTGGAGGCGAGAAGGGGCACGGAGCCGGTGACGAGGTGGTCCCAGAATCGAGAAGTTTGCCGGAGCCAGACGAGACGAGGAGAACATACAGCACCACCGTGACGCGCTTCCTTAGCTTCTACACCTATGCGTCGAGAGGTGCAGACTATTGCCTTTGACCATAGCCGGATCTTGGGGTGGCTCACCGGAGCAGAATTTTTTTTGTTCTCGGCCTGGCTCTGCGCGTTGCCCAACAGATACGCAGCTACCGGGGAAGCTAGCTCCAGCGGGATGGTCCATGAGCTTCGATGGCACGTTCGTACGTGCGGGCACAGGGGATGGCGCGGTCCTCACCTCACAAACTAGGGACAAGCTCTACTAAGCGGTACAACTCCGCTTCAAGGACGAAGACAAGCCCTCCAGCAGCATCGCCGAGTACGAGGGCCTCCTGACTGGACTCAGAGCTGTGATCGCCCTCGTTGTCAAACGCATCACCATACAAGGCGACTCTCGGCTCCTCGTAAACTTCTCAAACAAGAAGTATAGTGCCAAAGACAAGCACATGGCGGCATACCTAGACGAGGTGTTTAGACTCAAGAATCCTGAGGCTGGTGCTCTGTGGTGTGGGATCCTGACCAACTTCATCCATTGACAAGCGTGGTCTAGGGAATAGGATCAAGTGGGTGCGAGAAGATTACAGTTCAACATTGTAAAGATAAGAATGTAGAGGTGCAATCATATGTCTCATCTGTATTGTAGGTCTTACATCTCGTTGATGTAGAATATGTTGAGTTAGTTCTGTAGTTACTCTCATCTAGTGCGCCATGGTTTAGGCTTATGAGTGTGTTGTAAGCGGGGAAACCTTGTACTCCCTCCGATCCAAATTAATTGATTCAGATTTGTCTAGATTCGAATGTATCTAGACATATTTTAGTGGTAGATACATCCGAATCTAGACAAACTTGAGTCAATTAATTTGGATTGGAGGGAGTAATTTTATCTTGTAATCCTGGTTCTGTTTGGGGCTTTGTGCTTTGTATACAAAGTGGGGCATATCACATCTTTTCTAAGAAGTGCAGCACAGGTCTTGCTCCCGTACCCTTGTAACCCGTTCCTCAATTTTTGTTTGACCGTCGATTCATTTTTCTGCGCACTTGTAGGGTTCCTCGCGGCACGGTGCAGCGGATTCAACGAGCCTGATGGTCGACCGCTTCATCGGGATGGGCTTCCCCGCAGAGAAGGTCTGCGTGGCTCTCGAGCATGCTGGAGGAGGACGGCTCGAGGCGGAAGCTGTCTTGGAGTGGCTGGTAGCTCATCAGGAGGTGAACTATTCAGTTCTGCTAATTAGCACAGTGAGGTAGTGATTGCATGATTTTTTTTAGTGTGCATAGTTGGTTGTTGTCATCTGCAGACTAGTATAGGGGATTCCAGATTATCAACTGACATAGAAAGATTCAGCTCATCAAGTGAGGGTGTTGACATGGCTGATTTCGATGATAAGGTTTTCCATTGTTCTTGTGACAGTTCACTACATTTGGTTACAGAGTGTGGATTGATGTTCCTATTGTTTCCCACAGGCATGTGGTGCAGAGCTAACACATAAAGACAAAAATTCATATTTCTAGTAGAGATGGGCTTTGCGGAGGATGAAATCTCTTTGGCCCGACATATGTGATTAGTTTCTACTCCCTCCGTCCCAAAATAAGTGATGTGGGTTTGTCTAGATTCGGATGTATCTAAACACGTTTTAGTATATAGATACATACAAATCTAGACAAACTCAAGTCACTTATTTTGGGACGGGGGAGTAGTAGTTTTACTCATCATTTGATTTTGTTGAATACATGTTTGAGCATGACTCCTTTGTAGTAGAAGAAAAAATGCACCAATTCTAGCATGCACATTTCATTTGTTCAGTGTCGGTAGTTTGGTTGCATAATCTCTTGTATGTGCGACCACAAACCTTATTCGGGTTCCTTTATTTAGGTTTGTTGTAGATGGTCATATAACATGTTCAAATATGCAGTAATTTATTGTGCATTGTACTTTTATCTCATTTGATGCCATTACCTCACCAATTAGTTGTTGCTCTGGACTTGTATTGTTGTCAAATTCTTTGATCACCTCATCAAAGCGGAGATTCCAACTCCAGGATGCTTGCTTCGGTCCATAGATGGATCGTTGAAGCTTGCATACCTTATCAGCATCCTTAGGATCGACAAAACCCTTAGGTTGTATCATATACAACCCTTCTTCAATATTACCATTGAGGAACGTGGTTTTGACATCCATCTGCCATATTTCATAATCGAAATATGCAGCAATTGCTAACATAATCCTAACCGACTTTAGCATCGCTACGGGAGAGAATGTCTCATCATAGTCAACTCCTTGAATTTGTCGAAACCCTTTTGCGACAAGTCGAGCTTTATAGATGGTCACATTACCATCAACATCAGTTTTTCTTTTGAAAATCCATTTATTCTCAACGGCATTTTGATCGTGAGGTAAGTCCACCAAGGTCCAAACCTGGTTTTCGTACATGGATTCCATTTCGGATTTCATGGCTTCTTGCCATTTATTGGAATCCAGGCTCATCATCGCTTCTTCATACGTCGCAAGGTCATCTATTTCATCAATCATGAAATTTATAACATGATTGTCGTACAGTTCAGGAGCTCCACGTGTCCTGCTTGACCTGTGAGGTTTGGTAGTGTCCTCTTTCGGAGTTTCATGATCATTATCATTAGCTCTCTCTTCATCAGGTGAAGTCAACTCCGAAACAACTTTTGGTGCTGCGCCACTCGCCATTTCATGAAGAGAAGGTTCAATAACCTCTTCGAGTTCTACCTTCCGACTACTCACACCTTTTGCGAGAAACTCCTTCTCGAGAAAGGATCCATTCTTGGCAACAAAAACCTTGCCCTCGGATGTGTGATAGAAGGTATACCCAATCGTTTCCTTAGGGTATCCCATGAAGACGCATTTTTCTGCTTTGGGTTCGAGTTTATCCGGCTGAAGTTTCTTCACATAAATATCGCATCCCTAAACTTTAAGAAATGATGGCTTAGCTTTGTTTCCAAACCATAATTCATACGGTGTCATTTCAACGGATTTAGATGGTGCCCGACTTAAAGTGAATGCAGCGGTTTCCAATGCATAACCCCAAAATGATAGTGGCAAGTTAGTCAGAGACATCATAGATCGAACCATATCTAATAAAGTACGATTACGACGTTCGGACACACCATTATGTTGTGGTGTTCCGGTAGGCGTGAGTTGTGAAACTATTCTACAGTTTTTCATATGTGTGCTAAACTCGTAACTAAGATACTCTCCTCCACGGTCGGACCGCAGAAATATGATCTTTTTGTTACGATGCTTTTCCACTTCATTCTAAAATTTCTTGAACTTTTCAAAGGTTTTAGACTTATGTTTCATCAAATAGATATACCCATATCTACTCAAATCATCCATGAAAGTAACAAAATAATGATATCCACCTCGCGTCGACACATTCATTGGTCCACATACATCAGTATGTATGATTTCCAATAAATCTGTCGCCCGTTCCATTGAACCGGAAAACGGTGTTCTAGTCATCTTGCCCATAAGGCATGGCTCACATGTATCAAATGATTCAAAATCAAGTGATTCCAAAATTCCATCAGAATGGAGTTTTTTCATGCATTCTGAAAGGGCATGTATGCCCTATGTGTGGTTTTGGTAATTAATGACAATCCCTATGGACTAATGTGCAAATTGAGTTTCACTTGTAGGTTTGTCCATTGGCATCGCTTGGACCATGTGTTGGTTTCAAGGATGAAAAATAAGAAGCATCGTCCAAGGGCTTTTTGCCTATTAGAATCAAGTGGAAGAAGAAGATCAAGTATGTCTTAAAGAAGAAGAAGATGGAGTTCCTCATGGCTATCTTCAAGACATCGTCAAGAATTGTTGTGGAAGCTCAAGAGAATGATGAAGACAAGTTCGAAGAAGATGCTTCCCCATGGTGTATGGGGGAGCATGTCTCAAGACTTCATCAAGCAAGTGCAAACAAGAGCAATCAAGAAAGGTGTTCCATCTTGAAGGTGACAAGATCGTCTACATCAAGCTCAAATGGGATGCTCAAGGCAAAGGTATGGTCTTGATAGGGTTTCCTTTTTACCGGTCTCTTGTAGTGTTCTTGTAGTGTTGGGAGACCGGGTTTAGGATAGATAACCGTACTATCAAGAGGGGCTCTCGAGTGGGTGACTCGTTCGTATCTTTTGGTGAGAGCTCAGACCTTTGCATACATAGCATCATCTTTCTTGGTTGTTGTTTGGTTCTTGTCCATGTGAGGATCTAGAGCTTGTGGTTATCCTCATAACATTCTCTAGTTCATCAAAAACAGATTTCCCATGCATATCTCATTGCGTTTTTGATCTTGCGGGTTTTCCGGCTCCACACCTTGGGAGGTAACTCACATATATAGTCATGGTATTTTCTCCCTTGGTGATATCCAATATTTCGACTTTCTGTTGGATTCTACACGTCGTTATCTTTCCAACAAAATTGGTTTCATCTCGTTTGGAGTTCGGATGCAAAAGTTATGGCATTTCTGGTTCTGTAGTTTCTCTGACCGGAAGTAACGGCCAGACGCCAGAAGTACCGCTCGGGCAGAATTGCCGCCGGTAGTACCGGTGTTAATACCGGCCCAACTTCCGGTGAACCCATTTTTGGTTCTGTACTCTCTCTGCCTGGTTTATGCTATTTGACGGTACTTCTGTCGGTATTTCTAGCGGTAGTACCGCTAGGACATTCTTGCCATCGGTAGTTCCGGCGAAGCGGCGGTAGTACCGGCCAGGCTCGCGTTTTTGGTCTTTCTCTCGCTGTTTTCTGACCATTGGTTGGGTGCCACCGGTAGTACCGGCCACCCACCGGTACTACCGGCCGTGCGCGAATCTGTGAGTAACGGGCAGATCGGGGGCCCTTTAAAAGGAGCTCCCCTTTCCCCTTCGGCTCTATCACTTGTTCTTCTTGGTTTTTGGCTTTCTCTCTCCTCCATTGTTGACCTTGAAGAGCTTGCCCTCTCCCCTTCTCCCTCCTATGATTCTTGCATCTTTTTGAGGGATTTGAGAGAGGAGATCTAGATCTACAAGCCCCACCAAGCAAAATCCCTTCTTTGTGAAGGAATCCTTGGGATCTAGATCTTGGAGAGTTTTGTGTTCTCCTCTTGTGTTCTTCCTCTCCTATTTCCCCAATAGCTTTTGTAGCTTTGGTGGAATTTGAGAGAGAAGGACTTGCCTCTTGCATTTGGTGCATAGGTTTGAGTTCTCCTCGGAGATTCGGCAAGTTCAAGCCCTTGGGCTTGTTTCTCTTGGGTTCTTGGAACCCTAGACGGTTGTGTGGAGTTGTGGTGTGTTCTTGGGGCTCCAATTGAGTTGTGGAGGTTCCCCAAGCTTGTTGGCCTTTTGTGGCATTGTGGAGCCTTTGTGGTGTTTCTTAGGAGCCCTCCAATTGAGTTATGGAGATTGCCCCAAGCCTTGTACGAGTTCGGTGACCGCCCTCAAGTGTCCCATAGTGGAACGTGAGTAGGCCTTTGTGGCGAGCTCATGGGAGAATAGGGTGAGCCTTTTGTGGCGTTGGTGAGTTGCGTGGCTTCGCATCCTTGGTGAGGCCTTGTGTGGCGTTGGGTGAGCATCGAGCCACCACACCTCGAGGTGAGCCATTTGTGGCGTTCGAAGCTCATTGCGCCCCCGCAACTCTCCAACGGAGACGTAGCTTCTTTGGAAGTGAACTTCGGGAAACAAATCATCGTCTCCGCGTCCATCGGTTATCTCTCAACCGAGCCCTTTACTTATGCAATTTACATTGTGATAGCCTTCGTGCTTGAAGTATTATATCTTGCTATCACCTTGTTGTTTATCTTGCTTAGCATAGGTTATTGGTGCACTTAGTGAACCTAGTGAATATAGGTTTTGGCTTGATAAATTAAACGTTAAGTTTTATTCCGCATTTATTAGAGTCTAAACCGTAATAATTTTAAAATGCCTATACACCCCCCTCTAGGCGACGTCCATTTCCCTTCCATGTTCAACGCCAATATGACCTAGACGGCAGTACCACATATATGAAGATATATCATTATCAAGTTTAATCCTTTTAGCATCAATATTATGAATATGTGTAATACTACTATCGAGAGCCAAAAGAAATAAACCATTCAACACAGGTGCACGACGATAAAAGATATCATTCATATAAATCGAACAACCATTGTTTTCAGATTTAAAGGAATAACCACTTCGCATCAAACACGATACAGATACAATGTTCATGCTCAGTGCAGGCACCAAATAACAATTATTCAGATTTATAACTAATATCGATGCCATATGGAGAGGTAGCGTTCCGATGACGATCACATCAACTCTTGATCCATTGCCAACCCGCATCGTGACCTCATCCCTTGCTAGCTGTCACTTGTTCTGCAACCCCTAAATCGAGTTACATATATTAGCAACTGATCCCGTATCAAATACCCAGGTGCTACTATGAGTACTAGTTAAGTACACATCAATAACATGTATATCACATATACCTTTGTTTGCCTTGCCGTCATTCTTATCTGCTAAATACTTGGGGCAGTTGCACTTCTAATGGCCAGTCCCCTTGTAATAGTAGCACTCGGTGTCAGACTTACAGCCATCTCGGGATTTCTTTTCAGGTGTGGCAACAGATTTGCCGCCCTTCTTTCCCTTCTACTTGCCTTTCTTGTCTTTCTTGAAACCGGTGGTCTTATTGATCATCAACACTTGATGTTCTTTCCTAATCTCCACTTCTGCAGTTTTAAGCATTGACAGAAGCTCGGGAAGAGACTTCTTCAGGACCTTCATGTTATAGTTCATCACGAAGTTCTTGTAACTAGGTGACAGAGATTGGAGAACACGATGTATGCCTAGGTCAATGGGAATCGATATTCCCAAGGACACAAGCTTATCAGCGTACCCAGACATTTTGAATACGTGCTCACTAACGGAGCTGTTCTCCTCCATCATGCAGCTAAAGAACTTTTCAGAAGCATTATAACTCTCTACGGCAGCATGGGTATCGAAAATTATTTTCAATTCTCCCATGGTATCAAAAGCATTGTCATTTTCGAAATGCTTTCGAAGTTCTGGCTCTAGCCCATACAGTATGCCGCAATGAACTAAGTTGTGGTCCTCCTGATGAGTTATATAGACATTATTTTCCTTGTCAGGGGCATCAGGAGCTGATGGGGGGCCTAGCGGCGCCTCTAGCACATATTACTTTTGTGCAGCAGTGAGGAGAATCCTCAGATTCATAGCCCAGTTGGTGAAGTTGCTACCATTCGCATCAAGTTTCTCTTTCTCCATGAACACGTTAAAATTAAAAGCAGATGGTGCCATCTACAACATAATTTTTAAATTTTATTTAGACTAAGTTTATGATAGATTGAGTCCAACTAATCCAAATTACTAATGAACTCCCACTAAAAAACGACATCCCTAGTGTCCTTTTGGTGATTACATGAACCAAATCCACTATACCAAGTCCAATCATCATGTGAGTCGGTGTTGCTTCAAAGGCGAGCATCTATATAGGCATCATATCAACTATATGACTCATGCTTAACCTTTTGGTCCGTGTTCCGAGGCCATGTCTGTACATGCTAGGCTCGCCAAGTAAGAACCTTAGTATCCGCGTGTGTAAAACTGTCTTACACCCGTTGTATGTAAGCGTAGAGTCGAGTACACCCGATCATCACGTGATGTCTCGAAACACGATCCATAGAATGGTGCATACTTAAGGAAGAACACATTTTATCTTGATATTTAAATGAGGGATCATCTTACAATGCTACTAAAAGCACCAAACTAGCAATATAAGATGCAAACATCTAATGTGTAAAGTAAGATGATATGGTCCATGCATTTGATCTCTATCATATGCATCGTGGCATGATCTCTATCATTCCTTTGTGTGTAAGGCCAAGGTCTATGGAACTTACACGTTAAGTCTGTTGTAAGAGTATCTATTATACATCTACTTACAACATTACCATATCATGACACTAGCCCAACAACAATCTAAACTAGATGCCTCTAATTTATCCATTGCAAGTTTTACGTGGCTTAGGGTTTTCGAAGATAGAACCAGTCTTACCTACGAACATGGAACCACAACGAGGATAACCAAGTTATTAGCAACTCGTTGTAAATCAGATATTGACTATAGTAGGAGAGACAGACACCCGCCAGCCACTTATGCAAAACTAGTTGCATGTCAATCGTGGAACCGGTCTCATGTACGATGACATGTAAGCTTGGTCCGGGCTGCTTCATCCCACTATGCCACCAATATCCAAAATACATGAAAGAAGCAATAACATGATCATCATCACACACATATAAACATATGTGTACTACCCGTGCAAAGCACCTACGCATAGATCAGGCTCTGATAACACTGTTGGGTTTGCAGCATAGAAAACAAAAAAATTCCTACGATGAGAACTATACGCCAAGATCTATCTACTAGATACAAGAAATGGGTGGGTGGATATACATCCATAGAGAACTTACCCTCGAAGACAACAGAGTTTTGTTAACGAGTTGGAACTCGTGGATGATGTAGTCGTACGCTTGCCGATCTCAAGATCGTGTGGAAGTCCTAGTGCCGCAAATCAGCAGTGCATCCGTCCTAACACACACGTTCAAGCCACCGAACAACCTCCACCTCCTCGCTCTAGCGAATCAGCGGAAGCAGCAACTTCTTCCAGACGCAATGCCACTGGGAACATGTATCTTACTAATCCGAGACCATGGGAAAATATATCTAGAGGGGGAGAGAGATCCTTCACGAGGAGGTGTGCTTTGTGAGGGAGGAGAGGGGGCCTTTTATAGGAGAGGGGGGTTCCTCCCCTCCCATGGCCGGCGCCCAAGGGGGGTGCCCCCACCTCTTCCTCATTCATGTGGTGGAAGCTCCACTCACATCAATTCAACCTCCACCCAAAGTTCCACTCACATGCATTAAATTTCCACCAAATTTAATGCAACTCTCATTTAATAAAACCCTTTTATTTATTTTATTCAGAATTTTGTTAATTACTTTAGTTAACAAACATTCACATAAAACCCCTTGCAACATTTCAATATCACATGCAGAACCAGTTTCTGTAATTTCACCCGAAACAATTCCGGTTTCCATCGAAATAATTCTAGCGCTTTGCAATTCTTTCGTCTGAAACATATGTGCTCCAAAATGGTGTTCGGCAACCCTTAAGTGTGTCACCCTACGGTTCGCGAATAATGCAGACATGATTGAGACCCCTCTCAAATCAATAATCAGAAGCGGGACCTGGAGATCCATACTGACTCCTGCACATTCAACGATGACTTCTGTGATCGTGAGAACCTTTAACGCTAGTAACTTAATCCCTTTGTCTCATGATATGTTACATGTCCGAGATTCGATCATCGGTATCCAAATACCTAGTTTGATCTCGTTACCGACATGCACTCTTTTCTCGTTCCCGTGATATAACATTTTAGTGATCACATCACTTGCTTGCAAGCTATCTTAATGTGATATCACCAAGAGGGCCCAGAGTATATCTATCCGTCATCGGGATTGACAAATTTCACTGTTGATCCATGAGCCTCAACATGACATCTTTGGAGTATCTGAACCCACCTTTATAGTCACCCTGTTATGGTGTGACGTTTGATGTTATCAAGTTACTCTTCTGATGTCAGCAATTAACATGATCTCATGGTTTAAGGATAAAGATTACTTCGTATGATGTTATAGCAATATAAACATAATGACTTTGATCGTAATGCTATACTTCAGATGAATGTTCATCACATCATTTCACAAATGTTGTGACCTCGTTATTAACAACATCCAATGTTCATGATCAGGAAACTTTGATCATCTTGTTAATCAACGAGCTAGTCTATAAGAGAGGCATAACTAGGAACCTTTTATTTGTTTATTAAACACACATGTATTGACGTTTCCTATCAATACAATTATAGCATGCAAAATAAACATCTATCATATACAAGGAATACATAATAACAACTTTATTATTGCCTCTCAGGGCATATTTCCTTTAGTAGCCTCGTCGGTGACATGGGCGGTGAGGCCATAGAGGCCGAGAGCGACGAGGAAGTTCTCCCTCCAATTGGTGTAGTTTCCGTCGGTGAGGCTGAGGGTGATCGGCACGTGGAGCTTGATGGAGGTGACGTAGGTGGATGGGCTAGGCGTGGTGGTATCTATGGGGTTGGGGTTTTGGGGAGGTGTGGGCGGGAAGGCGCCGGCAGTAGGAGATAGGGTGGTGGCATTGGTGTTGACGGCAGCAAGCTGTTGGGAGAGGGAGGCTTCACGTGCATCTAGGGCTTGGGCACGGGCCTCGAGCTCGCGCTCCTTGGCTTCGATCTCCGCAGGAGTCATGGTGGGAGGGATAGCGGCTAGGTTTTTTGGGGAGAGAGAGGTACGGCGGCTAGGGTTTTAGGGAGAGGGATGCGGGGGGTGAAGACCCGCTCTGATACCATGCAACAATGGGTTGCTCGATGGCTCGCCTCATCCCCCTCTTCCTCTATTTATATACACAAGGATTTGGACTTCAAGTCAAGATTACATGAAGTGTTACACAAGAAATTATCCTAACTAAATATTGTTACATGTGGGGGAGGATCTCTCCATAACACTTGACACAACCAAAGTCCTGTACTGCTGCAGGTGTCATATACGGGGCTCAACAAGAAGGGACAAGGTCATGTGCTTACCTTCGTTCTGAATCTGCCAAAAGAACCTTGTTAATTTGTGGCCAGAGATAGCTCAAGGAAAAGGAAAAATATATATGTTGAACTCTGAATAGTAGTAATTCCCTTTCTGGGTTGTTTTGTTTTTCAACCCTTTTATCTGTATCCTTAGTTGCTCCCCCCCCCCCCCCCACCACACCCCCACCCCACCCAAAAGGCCATAATGTTATTTACTAGTGTTCTGTAATTGTAATATTAGGCAGCTGTTATGACTGTCTATACCTTAAAATTTGCATTCCCAAAACATGGGCTTTCTGACTGTAATGAAATTACCAAAAGTGTCATTCATCCTCTGGTAGATATACATCTAGCAAGGATTCTCCTCTGGTAGATATACATCTAGCAAGGATTCACAATTTTCTGCCCACTTGATTTTAGTAGAATTCTGCAGCTCTCTCTGAACTATAATGCGTTTGAAGACTTCCGTATCTTGGCAGGGCACTCTGGACTGGGGTTTTCTTCAGTCTGGTCTGCTTACCACATCGAGTGGCTGCATCAATAATCTGCAGTCTGGTTCACCTTTGCTTGCTGACTGCCCAGATTGCCAGGTTATGCAGAAGTGAGCCTGCAGGACGGTGACTTGCTGATACATTTGGTGGGTGGGCAAGGTTCGCTCAAAAAGAAAAAGGGCGGGCAAGACTATCGAATCACGATGAAAGCCGCCCGAATTGTGCAATGTCCATCATGGCGCTGACAGAGAATTTCGCCAAGGCAAATACCACTTCTGCATATCCTGGATTTCTCTGTGCAGCCTGACAAAATATGGTCAAGACCAAAGTATGTGAAGTTGAATGTTGATGCTGCTTTTAATGATGATGAACAGGCTGGTGCTATAGGGGCATCATTTAGGAATCTACTCCCTCCGTTTCAAAATATAAGATGTTTTAGCTTTGTGAAAGAAGTGAATCTAACCCCTTTTAGTACGTAGGTTCACCTTAAATCTATATGAACTACACCTAAGGCTTCGTTTGGTAACAGTGGATTCCAGTGTTTTTTAGTGCAAGATCCACCGTGTTTCGCCAAACCTGACTGCCAAATGGGCTACAGAGTGTAATTCTGGGCTGGTAAAATACACGTGGTTACACTTGTATACCAGGCTGCCAAACAAGGCCTAAAAGGCATTTAGATACACTCCTTTCACAAAGCTAAAACATCTTATGTTTTGAAACAGACAGAAGTAAAAACTGACCAAGATGGCTTCACGACCAAAAAGAACTCACAATTTTCACAATAGTTTCTCCTATTGATTTATTGTTACAGAGCATTAAGTGAGGAACTGATGGGACAGTCACCAGAGAGATGGATTATGATCTAAGCTAATGTTGTTTCATGCAATGTAATACTCCCTTTGTTCCAAAATATAAGACAGCTAACGTTGTTTCACTCTGTTCCAAAACATAAGACACCTAAGGATTAGGACGGAGGGAGTACAACTGTAACTTAAGGTCTAACTCTTCTTCTTCTTTTTTTTTGCTGCAAACAGAATCCGAAGTCAACAATTCTTGTCTTCTAATACCATCAGCAAAACAAAATCATGCCAGTATTGGAGAAAATAAGAGGTGCCATGTAACAGCATCACATATAACAACAGGTTCGACCATCCAGCTTCCATGTACAACAGCTACAGAGTACATGCAATTCTTCTCATCAGATGTTTTCTTCAATCGGAAGTGGGCAAAGACAAGAAAGCAGGCATTTAACAGTACAGCCACAGATTAACTGTCAATAAACATGATCCGAGTTGCGTCACCAACCATAGTTAAGCAGCTATCCAGCGCTACAAGAACAGCATAATGGCAGTCGCATGGTGAGCCCTCTTCTCTTGTTCTCCACCACAGACTACGATCTAGTTCCACCTTGGGTAATGGACGTCAAGAGAAGGCTGGGATGGCTGCGTGCTCTGGTTGTTAGCTCCGATGAAGCCTTGCAGAAGGCTCTGTGCCGCTCTCACTTGGTCAGGCATACCCTGGATCTCCATGATCGACTCCGAGGAACCATGATGCGCTTCACGCAACTTCATTCTTGCACCAGAGATCTGAGATGAGCAAAGACTTTGCATGAGACAAAACCCTTCGACTAATACAGGAAATAATGAGGACTGACTATCCCATTTGCATTTCAGAAGGGTCAGAGAGCATAAGCTGGTACCTGGCGTATCTCTGCTAGATTGACACCACCAGCCCCGATGATAGATTCCAGAGAACCATTTGGAATCTTTAGTCCGAGAGAGCTACTTGAGTAGCTGCCAAAAACATAATCTTTCAGTGAACTTTGCACAGGTAGTATTTTGAAGCAAGACAATCTGCGGAAAAACATACCCTGTAACACCTGCCAGTCTTTGATAATCCTCACGTCCATGCATCTGTCTGGCAGCCTGAAGAGGGTAGAATTTGAAACTATTCAGCACTGAAGAAAAATGAGAACCAAATATATTCAGATGCACCTGTCCATGCATGTGAGACATGAACACAAAAGCAAAAACAAGGGAAGTCGGAAATAAAAGAAAAGACCAACACTCAATCAAGAAAACTGTAGACATCAACAGCAGCAAAGAACAAGTTAACAGCAAAAAGAAAACAGTAACAGCTAAATAGCAGAGATAAAGTTATAGTGCACAGAAGTGAGTGCTACAAGGGGACATGAATGTGGATCAGCATAACCTAGACTAAAATGTGGATGTTTTTTTTCATTTTTCAGGAATCCCAACCAGTTACGGAAGAAACTAAGCATAATGCAACAGTCTTGCATACACTACACAGTTTCAGGTTCCCAATGAAAACATATTAGGTGAGGGTCATTTGCAAAATAGGGAAGCTAACGCATTAAAATGTACCTCGGTGTAATCATAAGCATTGGAATTCCCAGCTCTGGTGACGCCTAATTGTTGCACATTACTATTCCCAGTTCTCGAGAGGCCTAATTGCTGTATACCTCTACTAGAGTAGCTATCAGTAGGCATATGGTCACGATAGGAACGATGGGACATGTAATCAGCACCAGCACTGGCAGGCAGGGGCATTTCCCTAGTAGGCAAACGAGCAGGTGCTGCATATCTGAACGAAGCAGATGGTGGAGCGTTGCTAGCAAAAGGACCTCCACTAGGATACTCTCTTCTTTTAGAGAAATAATCTACAGGATAAACAGAAGAAGGATCATGGGGTTTATTGTTTGGTCTTCCATATGGCATGTCATTGTCAGATCTTCCATAAGGAAGATCGTTGGTTGGTCTTCCATATGGTGTATCGTTGGCAGGTCTCCCATATGGTGTATCATTGGCCGGTCTTCCATATAGTGGATCGTTGGCTGGTCTCCCATATGGTGGATCATTGGCAGGTCTTCCATATAGTGAATCACTGGCAGGTCTTCCATATGATGGATCAATGGCAAGTTTTCGATATGGTGAATCATTAGTAGACCTTCCATAAGGGGGATTGGCAGGTCTTCCATACAGTGTGAATTCCCTGCTAGGAAATATATCAGCAGGAGGACCATCAAAAGTAGCAAAAGGTAGCGGATTATTGGCAGAACTTTCATCTCTGAGGGTCCTAGTTCTAAGTCTTGCAGCAATCTCTGTGAGGGCTTCTCTTGAAGTATCTGGAGGTCCAGCAACCTGAAAGCTCGGAACAAATGTAACAGCACAATAACAAGTTAAGACACAAAAACACTAAAAAGGCAGATATTGAACAATATGGACAACTTGATGCAGATACCATCAAATATAAATCACCTGCACAAGCTCCTCATCAAAAGATAAGTACTTTGGTTTATCAGCCTTCGAATAAACTCGTATTTCAGCCCCAATACGCCTTCTCATTTCAGTAATAACCTTCCCACCTTCCCCAAGGATGCAACCAACTTTTTTTGACGGTACAACGAGCCTTGTAACCAAATGGCGTTTCTCAGTAGGTGCACTTACTTTACTATGGAGCAAAATAAGTGCCTCAATTGCTGGGGATATTGGATCAGCCGGAATCTGGATTGAAATAATAGGAATGTGAGGACTCATAATGAAGATTGGTGATAAGGGGATGGCAATAGGAACAAACATCTACTTCCTCTGTTCAAAATATAAGATGTTTTAGTCCTTTCTTACAACACATCTACTATCTAGACACCTTTTAGTGTATAGTTTCATTTATTTTTCTCTGAATCTATATACTAAAAGACATCTAGATGCACGCATTTCAAAAAAAGCTAAAACATCTTATATTTTGAAACAGAGGGAGTACATCTTACCTCCTTAGATGAAATGACAATCAATCTTTCTCCAGAAGCATCTTTGTCCAATTCTTGAACCATAATGCGAGCACCAGTCTGCTGCTCTACCTGCTTAACATTTGCCCCACTTTTCCCGATAACAGGGCCAATAAGCTCAGAAGCACACAGAATTCTAATAGAAAACTCCTCTGCTTCAGGAACAGGATATTGTGATGGTCTGTTTCTATATGGATCAAACAAGGGCATTGGTAGTGGATGATCACCATGCAGGTGTGGCAACATGGGATTTTCATGTGGTAGCAGTGGTGGGGACTCACGCTTCCTTTGTGTGCTTGCAACTATAATTTCTTCGAGAGGTGGATTTTCTTTACGAGGATGTCGGTGGAGACGAGTAGATATTTCGTAAAGAGCTTTTCTTACAAGAGTAGGTGCACCAGATATCTGACATATCATAAGCAATTAAGCATCAATAATATTCATGTCCAAAAATGGACATTTTGTAACTGGCACATGTCTTGGTAAATTAAAATCGAAAAATAACTAGGCGCAATTAATAAATAAATTCACAAGACAGTTAAACCACATCAGATCCCAAAAAATCATTCAAAGAATTTAACAGTGCACATGAACATCACGAGAAACTTAAATAGTAAAACAGATTGATATAAGTAGAGTATGAATGAATACAAATCTGAGCTAGAAGGAACCAATAAAAAAGTCCATCGTGATCAATGCAAGCAAAAGGCATTACTAAGCTGGAAGGCAACACAAGAATGAATTTTTTTAGCTACTGTAACAAACTTACCTGAACCAATTCATCACTCTTAAGTGCACACAGAGGAAGGTTTTCAGATGGTAAGACACGGATCCCTGCACCGGTATCATTTCGCAGTTGCTGTATAATAGAGCCGCCTTTTCCTAGCAAGCAACCAACTTGATTGCCTGGAACCAAAATTCGAGCAGTCACATCACCATCAGTTTCAGATTTATCATGGATAACTCCATCGTTGTGATCTTCGTCAGCAGCAATCTTATCATGTATCTTCAACAATGCATCCTGGGCAGAACAATGAGGTTTCATGTCCTCTAAGCCGTCATTATTAGAGATATTTTGAACAGCTTCATCAGCTTGTTCGGAGTGATTTTGGTAATCAAATATAATAATTACTCTCTCATCTGCACCAGGAATAGAATCAGCAACCCGTATCTTTGATTTAGTTTCCTCTCTAAGGGCCTTAACAATATGGCCACCTCTCCCCAAGACACTACCGATCTTTTTTCCCGGGCACAATATCCTATAAACGGTTTCTATTGGCTGAGAAGACATAGGTCCATCATCCTGCCGTGAGTTTAGCCGTTTCCTCTTTCCATCATCAGAACTAAAATGAGTCCTCCTTTTGGAACTACTTGGATTATGTCTTCTAGATTGATCATAGTCCATCAGCCTACATAAAGAAAATTTCATCAACATAAAGAAACTGCAGAGGAATACTCATACAGCAAGCGTGCAATACAGAAGTAATGGGTGTGGGGTACACTAAGAGTCCATTAGCAGCCTGATTATAACCTCCTGGCTTTAGCGTAACTCAAAATCGAGAAATTTCTGAGAAAAGCTCATGATGCTACATTGGCCTACAGAATACTGCTATATGTTGTTTACAAGTACAACAAAATGTACACATTTTTAAGTCCAATGATTGTTTTCAGATGGGTTGTCGGAGTTATATCTATTGGTTGCACTGTATTCAAGTCACTGGCAACATGGCAAGCAAAAGCCTAAAGTATGTCATTTAAATTAAACATTACTACTATGTACCACTATGGCGTGCCCTTACTGGGCTAAAAATATATATAGTGCGTTTAACAATGCGAAGGAGTATCAACAATGTTGAAAGTACTTTTGAGTATACTGGACTTGCAGCAGCTCCCGGTTAAGTGACATCTTTAGTAACTTGGCTTTGCATCCATGAACAGCAAGAGATGATAGTTATAACAATAGTGCATCGGCATGGCAAATAAAGTTACATGCTGAATTCACTAACACGTATAACCAAATAAGTAAAACAAGCACCCCAAATTAATCGTGTCAGATCCCTATTAGAGTGCATCTCACTTTTCAACACTCTTACATATGAATTGAAAGAAACTCCATTGACATAGGTCACAAAACACACAAAATCGACAATTTGATCTCGCACGTCTCAGTCATCTAACCCTAAAATTCTCAGACTACATTCAGAAAAGGTGCAAGATTGGCAACACAATTCCGCTTACAGAAGCGTCTGGCCTAGAATCTGTCACTTGCACAGCTTCACTCGCACCCAACTATAACATCAGACAAAATAAGCATTACCTACTCCCCCCTGCAACACAATCTCCCTTCTCAGGGACCGGCATATGGCACCAGAAGCCATCTAACCTAGTTTCATGATCCGGATCTAGATGGTTGCCGTGTGTGCGCCAGAAATTCGTGGATTAATTTAGGGTTTAAGTAATTCACTTGATGACAGAAGCTCATACCTCAAATATCACTGTCTGAGATCGCGGCAGTGGCGGAGACGACAGGGACGTGAAGAGTTTGGCGGCGGAGAGGCACCTGTCGACGAGGGGGCGGAGGGGACAGAGGGATGGTGTGTACGAGGGGGTGATGCTGTGCTTTGGCCCGGCCGTAGCTCTAGCTAGGGCACGAGAGGAAGAGGAGAGACAGCGGGATGGTGGAGAGGGAAAGTCGCCGTGGGAGGAGATGGATTTTGACGGGGAGCGAGCGGAGACAGCAGGGTTTTTTTTCTGGTATACTAGTTAATGGGCCCACGGCTCTCCTGGCTAGCAACCACGGTTGAGAACATTGGGTCAGGCAGCACAACGGCCAAAAAAAATAAAAGAAAAAGAAAAAGAAAAAACGACAGTGGCTTGACGAAAACGAGTGACCTGCAACCGCTGTGTCTTTTGGAGAATTTCCACCACACAGCTAGCGCTCTGAAGCGTCACGTACCAAGCAGCACCTCCGAAAGCGACGACAACGACGCTGCTGCCTGGACTGGTCCTAGGGTTTTCCCCGATACGCTACGGGAGGTGGAGAAGAGATACACCCAACGCCCTTCAGGAAGGATAACGACACCCGCAGGCGTCGCCACGTCGGTGTCTAGACGACAAGGATTTCTCACGACCCCTCAAAAAACCACACTCCTAGACGTTTCGAATTGCTCCACCAAGCTTGTCGCCCACCAACCCACGCCACCACGGTCTTGCAGTCACCACCGTCGTCTCACCGTGACCCACGATGTGAGGCTGGTACGACCGAAAAGAAGGAACTTCGACGAGGGTCAGCGGCAGAGTAACACGCGGGAGAGAACTACCTCCACCATCGGAGGGCGATAGCCGACCGAATATAGCAGCTAGGGCAAACCGGCCCCTCTCTGGCCTGGCCGAGTCCGAATGGACTCGTGAAGGCTAGCCGCCACACTGCAGCCAGGGTGTCACCGTCGCCACCAACCCTAGCGCTAGTCCCTACTCCTCCGGCCACCAGTGGATCCGCCACCAAGTAGTAGCGTCGTCACCACCATGCTCACCCAGGTCTACCGGACTGCCGATAGTCTGAGAAGCACCACCGGTCGCCGCCCCAGCGTACATGTCCCTTTAAGCTAGCGGTAGCCTCAGGAGTAGCAACCATAACTCATCGAGTCGTGGAGGTGCCGCCAGATCCGAGCCGACCTGGCCTTGATCTAGCGACATCATGCATGGATGCACCGATGCAATCGGTCTCTGACACTAGGACCTCCAGGGCCGACCGTCACGCCGCAGCCTATTCTTGGTGACGAGGGTTTAACTCATCAATACCCATTGTTATGGGCTTGAGTTTTGGAGAAGGAGGGAGCGCTGGAGACATCTATCGGCTAGCAAACAAGCATATATGGGACAAAGGATTTACCCAGGTCTAGGCCTCGTAGAGGTCTCTACTCCTGTTTGTCTGCTCGTGGAATTATCGAAGGAGTCAAAAATTACAATGGTGCATAGATGCAATCTGGCGAGGGTTGTGGAAACCAGGGTTGCGTGTGTCCTCCTCGCCGCCCCCTCCTAGCCTTTATATAGATAGGCTAGGTCTCGGGTAGCAGGTCGAGTCGGTTACAAGTTAGGAGTTTTCCCCTTCAAACTTTCTATCTTTAACTTCTTCTTGTTCTTCAAGCAATCGAGAGTCCGTAGGCCACTCGAGTCCCTTGTTTGGGCCTTGGCGACACCGTGGGCTTGTACGTATTTGGACCGTATATACCAAGCTCGAGTACCTATAGGGTATACTCATGTCAGTAGCCCCCGAGTGCCCAGTGGAATCGCAGATTCGACTAGGGACTCTTTGAAGTCTTCGAGTGCCTGAATGAGTGCATTTCGATTGCTTTATTTGTGTCATAGGGATTGTTGATATACGTGCCTGATATAACCAAAGTATCGGTATCAGTTAACCACCTTAGGGTGAAACAACGTAATCTACTCGAACTCGAGTCCTCGGACTCGAATCCGGAAAAGTGCTGGTGTAATTCGACTCAGGCCGTGGAGGTCTTACAGGAGTCGAATTCCAGTTACATGGGTGTGAGCACTCGACGCGTCTGTCAAGGCAAGTTCA
The DNA here is from genome assembly GCA_910589775.1 of Avena eriantha. NCBI lineage: Eukaryota > Viridiplantae > Streptophyta > Magnoliopsida > Poales > Poaceae > Avena > Avena eriantha. The sequence continues at coordinate 227,106,467 of OU342740.1, forward strand.
TCGTGCCTGTAGGCACGTATATATTTCTGATAGTGCGCAGCTAAATGCGTTGCCAGGCCTTATTCAGGTCTTATCTTCACGCTGTAAGCGCGGCTCCGAATTTTATCATCGCGGAGACGATTCGGGTGACACAGGAGACATAATCTCTTTGTAGGAAAAAATTATGAGGCGGTGTCGCCATGAGCTGTGAATGCGGACATTATCAACACACAGTTTTCTGTATAAATAATCATAGGGTGCGCGACCAGCGCTCCCTATGGGAGTAGCCCCCGAGTGCCTGGTTGAGTCGAAGACTCAAGCAGGGACTAAATAACTTGTGCGACTGCTGTCGTCTTTTGGTTGCTTGTTTCAGTCGAATTTTTCCAGTGCTCCCTATGGGAGTAACCCATGTCCATAGTCGAATTGTATGTCGAATGGTTTAGGTTTGCTTTTGATTGTCCTTGTTCCTGCAAAAAGAAAAGAAAATTGTAGGGTGCGCGGCCAGAGCTCCCTATGGGAGTAGCCCCCGAGTGCTTGGTGGAGTCGAAGACTCCAGAGAGGACTAAAGTAGTCGAATTTTTCCACCGCGTAGCTTTGATGACGTCAGTGCTGACGCTTGTATGACCTCATTTGCCCGCGTGAGCGAGTTTGACGGGACGTGACGAGCGGTAGGTCCCACTTCCTGACTTTGATTTGACTGGGCGTGCGTAATCTTTATTTTAACTGTGCCTCCTCGATTTCCGTGTGTAATGGGAGTAGTGGAGGGACGGTTCGTGCTTCCCCTTCTCCACGTGTCCAACACGATGTGTGCCACGCGTCCGGTAGGGTTTTTCTGAGCCGTTGGATTGCATCTTTCAGGGGTTAAGTAGCGGCGCTGCGACAGTAATTTTCCCATCTGCGCTCTTTCTTCCTTGATGCCATCGCCATTGATGTTGCTCTCTGCTTCCTTGCGCTCTTTCTTGCTGCGGCGCTGGACCAACTCCGCATCTTCCCCAGCTACTTCCTCTGTTCTCACCGCCGTCGCGCAATGGGGAAGAAGAAGGGAGGCGTTGTTGTTGATTCCGCGGCCACCGTTGCCGCGACAAAGAAGAAGGGTGGCTTCGCTGCTGCGGGCACCAGCACCGCCGCCGGCGGGAAGAAGAAGGTCGCAGGCACCCGCGTGATAAATGGTGCATGGCGCCCTTCCATCATCAAGGCGTCGGATCTCCATCTTCTTCGCCAAGACGGAGTTATCTCCGCAGCAGTCGCCGATACGCGCATCCCCAGCGGTGAGACCATTCCTGCTCCTCCCGCTGGTTTTCGAGTGATGTTTCTTGCATTCGTCATTCGCGGTCTTTCCTTGCCTCTCCACCCCTTTCTTAGGGGTCTTCTTTGTTTCTACGGGCTCCAGCTCCATCAGCTGTCCCCAAATTCGATCATCCACATCACCTGCTTCATCACTCTTTGCGAGTGCTGGCTCGGAATCGAGCCACACTTTGGTCTTTTCAAGCGCATATTTAAATTGAAGCGTCAGTCTGCATCTGGCTCCTTAGTTTATGACGTAGGTGGTTGCGGAATCCACGTCGACCCATCCGCCACCTACTTCGACATCAAGCTCACCAAGTCCGTCTAGGGATGGAGGGACAAATGGTTCTATGTCCGCGATCAGAAGTCCAAAGATGAGCACTTTGGACTCGCGCCCTTCGATCCCGCGACTCCCTGCAAGAAGATGCGTTCCTGGAAGAACGTAGTTATGCCTGGCGAACTCGCGGAGACGGACGTGTTGTATCAACGCGTCTGCGACCTCGAGAGTCACATAGGCGCAGAAGAGGGAGGCTGCGCCCTTATCCGAACCTGGCTGCACCATCGCGTCCAACCCCTTCAAGCTAGAGTTTATCCCATGTTCTAGTGGGCTAGCGCTGATGATGCCACTCGCGTGTCTGCCGATGGCATGTCCGCGAGTGAGGTGGATAAGAGGGTTCGACTGGTCACGAAGTACACTGGCAAGGATGTGCTTCCGAATGAGCTAGTTGTTCCTCCTTTTGATGCTTCGAATCCTCCTCCTGAGGTACAGTTGTGCTACGCAGTAGCTTATTTTCTCGATTGCTTTTATGTTGCTTACTTTGATTTTTGCTGATTTTTGTTGTCTATATGCAGGATTGGGCGGTGTCGCCTTGTATGCCTCCTCTCCCTAAGGGGGTTATTCCTCGAGAAGCTTTGGAAGAGGATGAGTCTGAGTCAACTGTCCCTTCTGATGTGGAGGAGGAAGCCCCCGAGTCCGAGAGTCCAGACACTCGCAAGCGTTCACGCGGCGAGGATTCTGACGCGTCGTCTCCTTCGACTCCAGAAGGTACGGTCGTTGGCGCGGAGTCGCCAATTCTTGCCATCCCTGTGAGGGCTGTGGCACCGTCTTCTCGCAAGAAGATGCGATTGCCTAAGGAGTCCTCGTCGGAGTAAGCGGAGGCCACGTTTGATCTTGACAAGTTTGACTGGTAAGTTTTCGAGTTCATTTGCTCTTCTCTGTTTTCTTCTTGTTGACTTGCCCTGGGAGTTTGCCTTTTTCTCAAGGTGAGTTTTGTCTTGTAGTCAAGAGGCATCGTCATCTTCTGGCGACGTCGAATTTTTGAAGGAATCTGGAGTCGCGACCTCAAAGGCCAAGAAAGAGGTCGAGCGCGCTCCTTCTCCTCCAGTGGCGGCCCACTCCAGGCACAACTCTTCCAGCTCTCCTCACGCAGGGGAGCATCGAATGGTTACCCGGATGACGGCACATCAAACATCTTTGGAGTCATTGGAGGACCATGTAAGTGTAGTTGTTTCCTTCTTTGTAGTGTTGCAGTCGATGTTATATATTTCTTCTGATGGTTCTTTGTTTGTGCGACAACTCCTTGTAAATGAAGCCGCGCACTTGGCAGAGCAAGTGATGGCGATGGACCGCCAGCATGCAATGCTGGAGACGCGTCACCGTGTGGTTGAAAGTGAGTGTTCTACACTTACTCTTCTTTGTCTTCTCTTTTTGGTGTAGTCGACTTATAGTCAACTTTTGTTTGTCGTGTAGCTGAGCATAATGCTCTGTTGCGTGACGCCGCCACTTTGGAGAAGACACTGGCCGCGCCTATGAAGGGTCGCGACGAGGCAATCGCAGCGCGTGACGAGGCGTGGAAGCGTGAAGAGGATCTGCGTGCCTCCTTTGCTGCTAGGGAAAACTTGTTCGAAGAACAACTGTTCTTAGTCACCAAGGCTCTCTCAGGTACTTTTGCTTGTGGATATTGTTGTCCTTCTCTGCATCAAATGTTTTTGCTGGTGGCGTTGAAGTTTTGATCCATGTGTGGGTTCATGTGCAGATGCGGGCGATTTGAGCTTTGACCCGCAGGCCCTTCATCGTGATGACGCTCTGGCAGGTGCGGTGTCCGCAGTCGAGGACTGTAGCGCCGCCGTCAAAGATATACTTTCCAAGGCCAAGGTCGCCCTCAGTCGCCTCCGGGAGGAGTTGATGCCGAAGGCGGAGCTGGTCGATAATATGGACGAGCTGGTGGAGTCACTCGCCGGGGGTGTGCCTACCACCTACAAGAACTCCCTCCGCGCGGATGGCGTGACCATGTCACTCGCCATGGTGTAGGCCCACGGAGTCGAGATCGATCCCTCCGCGGTGTCGAAGGCGATGCCTATTGGCACAGATGGTCAGTAGGTAGTCTTCGCTCCTTTCGCGACTGCCTGTGGCAAATATGGGCATCACTGGATAAATACTGTCGTGAAGTACTCGGAGGAGCTTCAACGTGCTAAGAAGGCGGCGAAGGCTTCGGCCTCAGGGGCCGGCGGAAAGTTAGTAGCGTCTGACACTGCCACGGACTTGATGAAGCCCCCGAAGCCGTCGAAGTCGAAGAAGCCAGCTGCTCCGTAGTTAGCTTTTGTAATAGTTGATTAATTGTCCTTTTGTTTAAGAACATGCCTGCTGGCGAGTGTGTCTGTTGATACTTATGCCGGTCTTGAATGCAACTGACCCTTTTGTCTTTCTGTTGATTTGGTCGTCTTATTTGCTTCTATCTTGGCTTGTGGTAGGGTACATCAAGTGATCCTATGAGGGGAAACCAGGACTCGCCAACTCTTGATGATACCGTGGCACCACCACGCTCCAGGGTAGAGGAGTTGTCTTTGCTTTCGCGACTTCGTGATCGTGTGAAGCAGCTGGAGCGTGAGTTGCCTGTGCTCTACGGTAGCGCGGACGTGTGGAAGTCGAAGGCGGAAAAAGCCGCCACCCGAGAGCAATATCTGCTTGGCGTGGTGACGGAGCTGGGCGACCAATTCAAGTGTTAGTTTGCTTGTTCTTATCTTTTCCTTGTAGTCACTCGCAGTGGTACGTTGTACTCATGCTGCTGATGCTGCTTCGTGTAGTTGTTAGTGCGCGCCATCCGCAGGAGGAGAAGGATAGGATTGCTATTCGCCTTCATCACCTCACCCAGGAGCAACTTCAAGAGAGTGGATACTTCTGGGTAGATCATGATCGTGCGACTGCGTTGGCGACCCTGCAGGATCGCGCGTCGCCTGTGCTGCTCTTCCTAAAGAAATCGCAGTCATGCTTGAAGAACATTTGTCGGGCGATGTTCCCGCTAGATGATACTCCATCAAGCCTATTGGCCCTTCTTGCCAAATTTCAAGATCTGTCCGCGGTTCGCGAATGCGTGAGGCAACAGTTGGTGGCTGGTGCCAAGGCTGTCCTCTCGATGGTGCACAGGCCTGACGTGGATATTGCCGCCATTGCCTCTAGGCCGCCAGCGCCACCAGTAGGATCTGCCTGGAATATGGTACCGCATTATCAGGCGGTGGACCGTCCAGCAGAGGAGATCGTCGACTTCTTCGAGGAACAAACCAACGTTCATCTTTTGCAAGAGTAGCCAAATTTGTATCATGCACATAAGTGTACTTGTGTTGTAAAGTTCGTATAGATGTTGTAGATAATTTATTGTCGAATGTGTATAAAGAGCTCTGTGAGCGTGGGGTGCGTTGCACTACGCGAGTCCTTTTCGTTAGCCTGGCCATCTTTTATCTCAGTCCCTTATCAACCTGTCAGGTGCGTTGCAGCTGGGTTGAATTTTGTGTTAAGGGGTTCGATTGATGTACTAGCTACTCAGGATATCGCATTTTTGGTTCGAAGAACAAATGTGTATAGGGTGGCGCAGCCCCCGAGTATATGAATTGAAAAAGTAAAGGAGAACACAGAGTTTTGGGGCACTTAGCTTTTATTTATTCAAAGAACAGTGCGAGGTACAATGTGTGGCTAAGTAGCCTTGGCTGAGTAGCCTTATGTGGCACCCCGCTAAAACCACTACTAGAAAATCGCTGTGTTTTTGTGCATTGCATCATCATGACCGCATGCTCATGTCATCATGCCACATTGCATTTGAGCATCGTCATCATCATGCATGGTTTGTTTAAAAACTATTTTCAAAAAGTCTGGTTTTGTTTTCTAAATGCCCCGTCTTTATTTCAAATCAAAACCCCGGTCCTCCGGATTATTTTGTTTTGTCTAAAAATTATTTACAAAAGCCTATTTTTAAAATAAAATAAAAGTTTAAATGTTTTGGGGAGGCAGCCCGCCAGGCCCGAAAGCCCGGCCGGCCACCTCCAAACCCTAAATCTAATCTACCTAACCTAACCCTATCTGTCTAAGCCCAACCCTAATCCTACCAGCAAACTCCCTCCCCATCGCCACCTCACCCCGGCCACTCACAGCTCACCACCTCACCAACCCCCTCCCTAATCTCCCTCCACCTCACACAACACACACACGCCACCCACACACGCACGCACACAGCGCGCTGGCCACACCCCACCGCGTAGCACGCCTCCTCGAGCTGCACCCCGCACCAACCCCATCCTCTCCACCTGGACCCACCTCCTGCCACCCCATCGCCACCTTTTCCCACCGACCAACCCACCGCAGCCTTCCTCACACCCACTCCTGGGCCCCGCCTCCCTCCTTTTCCCCGGGCCCCACCGGGAGAGACCCGCACCCCACCCCACCTGTTCTCCCTCCTGCCTCCCTCGATCCACCCGCCTGCACGTACCTCGTCGCCACCTAGTCCGCCCGCCGACCAGCCTCGGCTCCCTCTCCTCGCTAAACTTCCACCGCCAGGAGCCCGCGCCGCCGCCTGGACCTCCTCTCCTCCTCGCCCAAGTGCCCCTCGCCTCTCCCCGACCTTCCTTGTCGTCGCCCTCTTCCTCCTTTTTCTCCCCCTCGCTGCTCCGCCCTGTGATGGCCTTCCCTCCCGCGCGAGCGTCGTTGGCCGGCCTCCACCTCGTCGCTGCGGCAGCCTGAGGCCTTCCTAGACTCGCCGTCTCCTCCAGCTCCCGCCTCTGATCCTCGTCGTCGCTGCATCGCCATCTCCCCGGCCGCCTCCTCCCGTCCGCGGCCCTGTCTCCTCTCTGTAGGTCGCCGTCCCCGCCACAACTATGAGCTATGCTGCCGCGAGACCCTCTGCTGCGCGCCCTCGTGTGGTTGAGGTCATGTTCCGGCCCGACCCGGCCATGCCCTTGTGCTTCCGGTGCTCCTCTGCTCTGCCTTGTTGGGTTTGCTCTCTCGCCTGAGTGTGTGCTCATGTGTTTGTGCGGGCACCGAGTCCATTCAAGGTGTTGCCATCCCTGCAGTATAGGGTCAGTAGGTTCTCGTTGATGATAGATGACCTGGCGAGCAACAAGGCATCCTTCTTGGAGATGAAGATGGTACCGAGAACTACCGTTTGTCGAGACCCGAGTTATGCACCAACAATTGAAGTCGGAACCCCGAGCGCGCCGACATGGATCCGATGAACGGGACCCCCGTACCCGAAGGCCTCCGACGCGGAACACCAAGGTCTCCTTCCTAGAACGCCATGAACTTCTTCGCAGACGCCAAGATCGTCCAAACCAGATGTGTGACCCTAGGCCCCTATTTTTATAATATGACATTATCAACTGTCGCATATTAAATTGTTCATGCATGCATACCTGTCTGTGGGTTGGGGGCACTATGCCGATTCACCCCATAGTTAAATATGGAGTCTATATGCGGAATATTGTTGTCTTTTTCCGGACTCCATTTAAATTGGTGTAGCGAACCGATGCCATGTTCTGTCTTGTTAAGTCAACATTTAAATTGCGGGGTAGTTAAATAACTTGAACCGTCTAATTAATTGTCGGGACCCCGGTTCCGCTTAATATTGACTAATTGCACCGCATCTGCATCATATCATAATCATGCCGGATCTTCTGCCGTAGTATTAAATATTGCATCCGGTGTTTCTTCTAGTGTTTGCTTCTTCGCGGATTAGGCCGATGAATTGATGCGAGTATCGACCGGATATGATCCGTTGGCAGTGTTTTCCCGGGCGAGCATCTCTCCCCCTTCTACCTATTTTGCATTTATAGTCTTTATTTCCTCCTACTGATCTATTGCTATCCGTGTCGTGATGCTTTAGTTTCCATACACCAGTTATATCCCGTGCAGCCTTTATATTGCCTTGGACACCTCCTATTAACTGTGTTTGGTAGATAGCTGGCCTTGCGAGTCGTAGTTGCTTGCTTAGGTGCGATCTCGTGTTGTCAAGTACCATAGTTGTTGGAGTGTTGGCAGATGTTTATGATGGAGTTGATCATGACTTTAAATACAACTATTAAATTGCTAGATATAACTAATGCAGAGGCATCAGTGGGCAATAGATGTTATTGGTTCTTCCGCGCTCACTTGTGTCCCGTAGGACCCCGAGTACTTGATACATGTTCCTTGACTATTCGCACTATCCACATCCGGGAGACCCTATGGGATCGCCCTGAGCCAGAGCTTGATTCATTTCTATTTCTTGGGGCCACAAACTAGTTTGGGGTTTTATTACTATCTTGTACTTATGCCATGCTTACTGCTTTATTTACGATTGTGCGTGAAACACCTGTACTGTTTTGGAATGTGGAATGTTTTCGCGGTATCGACAAGCCCAGTCACACTTTCGGGTTCCCAGTCGTTTACAGCCATTGATGCAAACCCTGGGTTCGTTCCGGAGCCGGCCAGCTTCGTTGCGGGTAGCTTAGTGGGGTGGCCCCCTGAAATATTTTATGAATCCTGTGATCGCTTTGTCGTGAATGCCTCGTTGGGTTTTGAGTTGGTTTTTCCGAGGTTGATCGAGTGTGTGTTGCTATTTGTGCACCCCTGCAGGGTAAAACTTTCTAAAAGCTGTGTCCGTGGTTATGGACGACTTGGAGCACAATATCTCGATCATAGACAAGCATAACTAAAGTAGTGCTATAAATTTGACTTAATATGTGACTAGTATTCAGATTCAAATACAACGGAATGGATATTAAAAATGCCAACAACTGGTGGAGCTGGGGTTCCTTGTGTCTCGTTATATCTGCCTAGTAAGTATTGCAACTCCAATGGAATGTGATAAAAGTGCCAACAACTGCTGGGTTTTGGGATTCCTCAGGACAATTATATTTGACTGGTAAATGTTCCAACTACAACGGAATGTTAACTAAAACTGCCCACTACTTGGGCTTCAGAATGACTCATGTTATCTATATCTGTTTAGTAAGCGCTGCAACTATAACGGAATGAGTAAAACTACCAACTGTGTGAGTTCCTTGGTTTTAAGTTCCTCGTTTGGTCTCGAGGGGGAAATGCCAGGATGGGTATGTGTGGTGTTACTATCAGGTTAGATCCGGATAGGTCTTTCTTATCTCTCTCTAATAGCCGACAGTTTATCGAGTCTCTATAGGTTGTTCAGTGCATGCTGTGCTGCCGCTTCAGTCCACCATACCTATGTAGGCGAGAGCCGCCGAATTCTAGCCTCGCCATGTACTGGCCTCAGTACTGACGCTCCTCTTTTTTCTTTGCCCATTGTCGGCACCCCTTTTGTTTAGCAGGTTTGAGATCGACGACGTTAGTAGGGTTACCCTTCTGGCTTGGCCTGGGCAGGGTTATGGACGCCATTGGTTATTCTTCAGGTCTCTTAGCCCCATTTGCCTCTTGTCCGTACTCAGACGCTGTAACGTTTTCAAGGTGATTTGGATCTTTGTATTGTATATCTGTATTCTTGACTCATTGAGTCACTGTTGTATATATATATATGTATATATATATATATGTTCCGTGGGTCCCATCGAGGACTGTTGTGTAATGGTATTACTTTGTTTTCCACCCGCACGAAAGTGCCTGGTGGGCGTCCTTGAATCGTTTCTATGCGGGTTTGGCGGAAAGGGCGAAAACTTGCATATGGCCGATTCAAGGGTGTTACACCTTATTTGCAATGTAAAAGTAAAAACGACTAAGGGTAGAAGCGTCGCAGCTGTGCGACGTTCCAGGAGTTGGAGTATGCGACTCCTGTTTCTAAATCTTGAAGGCGATAGGCGCCACCTAAGATTACTTCTGTAATCACGTACGGTCTTTCCTAGGGGGAATCAAGCTTGAAATGCCCCTGCTGCTTCAGTCGCAGGACCAGGTCACCTTCGACGAAGGATCTAGGGCGAAGCCTTCTACTGTGGTAGTTGCGCAGGTTCTGCTGGTAGATCGTGGATCTTTCTACGGCGATTTCTCTTGCTTCGTCAAGGAGGTCGGCGGAGTCTTCGAGTGCAAGGGATGATTCTTGTTTGCTGTAAGCGACCACGCGCGGTGCCTTGTACCGTACTTCGGCGGTAGTACTGCTTCTGCTCCGTGCACCATAAAGAATGGCGTGTAGCCTGTGGCGCTGTTTGGAGTTGTACGTAGGCTCTAGAGTACGGATTGCAGCTCATTTGGCCAGCAACCCGCGGCTTGTTCGAGTGGCCGGAGGAGTTGCTTCTTGATGCCGCTGCAGACGAGCCCGTTTGCCTTTTCTACCTGACCGTTGGTCTATGGATGCGCTACTGAGACGTAGCTGATATTGATCCCCAGGTTCTCGCAGAATTCTTGGAACTCCTTGGATGTGAAGTTCGTCCCATTGTCGGTGATGATGTTGTGCGACACCCCGAAGCGGTAGGCGAAGGACTCGAAGAACTTGACTGCGCTGTGCCCTGATTGCTTGGTTATTGGCATGGCCTCGATCCACTTGGTGAATTTGTCGACTGCGACCAAGAGGTAGACGTAGCTTCCTCGTGAGGACCTTGGAAGTTTGCCGACCATGTCGAGCCCCCACTGTGCGAAGGGCCAGGCCAATGGAATAGGCCGTAGCTCTACGCCTGGTGCGTGTGGCTTGTCCGCGAATCGCTGGAAAGCATTGCATTTTTGGACTATATCCTTGGCGTCGCGCATGGCCGTGGGCCAGTAAAATCCAGCTCATAGAGCTTTGGCAACGAGGGCGCGACTGCCAGCGTGGTGCCCGCAGGTCCCTTCATGGATGTCGAGGAGAACTGCTCTTCCATCGGCCATAGAGACGCATCGTTGTAGCACTCCTGTGATGTTGCGTTTATACAGTTCGCCGTTGATAACGGCGAATGCCGTGGAGCACCGCGCGATGTGCCGTGCATCTGTAGGGTCGTCCGGTAGTCTCTTGCTGAGGAGGTACGTAATGTACGGTTGCGTCCAAGATTGCTCGATCATCATGACGCTCATTGGTCCCTCGAGTCCTGTGTCCACCTCCAAGTCATCGAGTGCCATTGGCTCATTGGGCGGCGTAGCCCCCGAGTCTGTTGCTGCGCTTGTTTTCTTCTCTGCGGCCTTTGGCTTGATGGAGCGCTCGCATATGCGCTCGAGAAATACCTCAGGTGGTATGGGGGCGCAGGTGGAGCCTATGTTGGCGAGTGCGTCCGCCTCTTCGTTGCTTTCGCAACCTACGTGTCGCAACTCGCAGTCATCGAAGTCTCCTTCGAGTGTATCGTAGAGGTCGCGATACGCGAACATGTTGTCGTTCAGTGTGTCGCACTCGTGCATTGTTTGGTTGATGACCAACTTGGAGTCGCCATATATGATGAGCCTCTTGGCGCCGCAAGCTTTTGCCATCCTCACCCCGTGCAACAGGGCCTCGTATTCAGCCTCGTTGTTTGAGGCTGTGAACTGCATTCGCAGGATATACTTCAGCTTGTCCCCTT